>CM077562.1:4220572-4860572 GCA_039657345.1 Stephania japonica
TTAACATTTTACCTTCATCTTTGTACAGTGTTATGAAAACATGCATCATAAGTAATTCATAATAAGGAAAATGCAAATGACATAATAGCAAAGCCAAATTGAAAAATCAAAAAAATTCTATTGATTGTTTTGAAAGAGATAGTTAATTTGAAGATCTTGCTGTTAATTCAGGTTTTTCTTCATAAATAAGAGAACGTAAAAGTGGTCTCATTGTAACTTTAGCACTTGATTGCTTCTTTCTCCATCTCCATCTGCATTATATATGAAAATTTGTGTACATGTAGCGGCCTCAAAATTCATTGGCCGCCATATCATGTGTCGCAGGTCCACAACCTTGCCACAACACCACGCAATTGTGTCCCATGCGCATCAACATCTCAATACAAATCCATGTGACATTGGCCATCACCCACATCACACGAATAGCGCATTTTTCGAAAGCGTTATTCGTGTGTTATGTGCGCTAAGTAACACGAATGTCATCTTTTGTAAAGGTGTTATTCATGCGACGTGGATCCTACATGGATCCACGTAACATGAATAGCACCTTTAGAAAAGTCGCCATTCGTGTTACTTGAATTTTGCATCTCTAATTTCGCCTTTTGAAAAGACAGAATACTTTAGTTTGGCAATAAAAAGAAAACCCACAGTACTTTACGAATTTAAAAGTATATTTACTGTACGGATGTAAAAATTTCTGAATAGGCCACCAAGTGATAGGCATGTAAGTTACTATTAAACATAGAAGCTAAAAGAAATAAAACAAACATGACAAACCATCTTTGGTGAGATGTTAAAAACATCACTTGACAAAAGGCATAGCCTCGAGATGTCGTGGTTCGACTCCCACATAAGTCAAAATAAATAAATAAATAAATAAATAAAAACACAATTCTAATATACACATGCAAATTCAGCAAACAAAAAAAAATTGAATTGATTATAATAAGACCAATTAAGTCAATATATAAATGGGTCACTCCCACATAAGTCAAAATAAATAAATAAATAAAAACAATTCGAATAATGCAAAAGCTGAATTGAATTGATTATAATAAGACCAATTAAGTCAATATATAGTAATGGGTAAACAGGCCATTGGGCCAAACCCTAAATACTCACCACTCATACACCTTAACCACATGGCACAAGTACGCCAACCCCAAATAATTGGCAACCAGATTAGTGACAGGTTTAAGGGCTGGAATATTTCCGACGAGGCCTAAGCTTTGTGATCTTTCTAAAAAGCATTGCAAATTAAGTTCCGATGTGGCTTCACTTCAAATTAGTTGAGATTTTAAGATTTATAGGACACCACCTGACTAATGTTGAAAAGAGAAAAGGCACACTAATACAATTTTACAATGATCACTTATTAGCAACAGTACTCCCACCAATACATGGGACTGAAGAGGCAAATAGCCTAACTTCGCAAACTCTTTCCACCTTGGTTCTTTAATTTCATATACAATAATGGCTTAAAACCATGTCCTGAACTCAGACTCGGCTAACCTAACGATCTTCCCTTCTCACGCTATTAGGATCGGAAACCATGTCCAGCATCATCTTCTCTGGCGAGTCCTCCCAACTTGCAAAAGTCTTTAAGTCAACCTACATAGAAGCCAAAGCGTTCATATTATCACACAGTTTAGGGAAAAAAGTTGCAAGTTACCAGCACATGAAGGTGGTTAGCATTTAACAACCTTGCGTCTTTGTTCGGTAAACATTTCTTCTCTCTTTTTGTACATGTCCTGCACTCGCTTGCTCTTTTCTCCGCCTAATCCCCATACTTCCACCTCTAGAATTTGAGCTTCGACTGGTAGAAATCCCTGTAAAGATGAAGCATTTACAGTCAAATTCAGAGTGAGAGGAGGCAATGCGTGCCAAAATCTTTTATGGTAATGCTCTTCCATATCCAAAACAAAGTCAAAATTAAATAATACAATGACCATGGAGAGTTCAGCATTATGACAAGGTAGGATTTGATAGATTTCAGCATCTCCCTTCCTCTCGGAAAGCATCTGGACAAATCAACAGATAAAAGAAATAGGAAAAGAGAGTGTGGTATAACAGATCAACTGTGAAGCTGATAGCATCAAAGGTTGACCAACTATAACGAAGGTGTATAAGCGATTGAGAGTCAGAAACGGTGGAGCCAAAGCCGGTCAGGTTGGGCCCACAGCAGCAGCATAGTTAAACAATAAGACAACGAAGGTAAGAATTGTGAATAGGTGAGTCAATGAGTCAAGTATGAGTCAGTGAGTCAGGTAGGAGTTGAGTCATATTCTACTCAGTGAGAGGAAATTAGGTGTGTGTGTGTGTGTGTGTGTGTGGGGGGGGGGGTGGGGGGTGGTTAGTATAAATAGAAACAGTACCCATTATGTGGGCAGCTGATTAGTAAATTTGTAATTAGGTTTTGGTTGAGAGAGAGAGACTCTATATCTTTGGGAATAGGTTTTCCACTCACTGGGGTGTAACCCCTTTTGAGATTATCAATAAAAATAGGAGGTGACCCCCTCTTTCCATCCGTTTCGCTAACAGAAGCATGAAACCATTGTATTCAAATTGGTACATCGCTACAAATAATAACTTCAAAACATTAAGTCATCCATTGGTTGGATTGACTGTCATAAGCGGGTATTATTCGGAGGAGAGGAGGCAATAAATTCGAGTATCAGCATTGCCTTATCAAGACATAATATCAAATTTTCAATACCTGTACAAAACCAGCTAAATGAAGAACCACACTGTCGTCTATCTCAGTTTCACAAGTGTGATTAGTTCGGTGTTTGAGTGTTTAGTCCAAGAAAACTTATACTACTTCATCCTAGAAGATAAAATTTTGAGAGTATAACATAACCAAGCTCAGTAACTTGCCATCATACACTATGAATCTAAGTGGAACATCAAATTTAAATTGCATTACTTGTGTACCTGATTGGGGATAAGGGAACCATGTTGGTAAGTCTTGTCAACTGCATGATGTCGAATAATAACTTTGGTAAAATCTTCATCAATAAATATTCGCTCATTTCCCATAGTTCCACCAAATGCAAGGCCGACTGGCTTTGGATGCGGTTCATAGACTCTACTGCTAGGATGCAAGTGGCTATATACAAAGTTCTTTTCCTTACCTGTCAAAGGAAGGTCATCTCCTCAGCAATTTGCAAAGTAGAATTAACCAAAGTATACATTTCACTTTATAAAGAACTTTGCCCACCGCCATGGGGGAACACATGAAAAACTGGGCTAATAGCATACAAGTCTCCTGAGCTGCCGTAGAAAACATCTTTATTTTCAAAGCCTTGCTGCGTAAGCACGCCAATAACCAATCTGCCAATACTTGACTCAACTTCAGGAGAGCTTGCAGAGACCAAAATCAGCATTGGTCCATTGTACCCCTCAATGTTCGACCAGAATCTATTCAACCCCTTCCCATGTAGAGATGATCTGCTTAGAAGCCCAAATCAGAATTGCAGAAACACGCCAAGCAGATGCACCGTCTGCTTCTTGATGGAGTATTAAATTATGAAAGGAATTCAGAAGAATGGTCCATATAGAAGAAAGCAATAAGCAGGATACAAGAAAAATATATAATGGACCAGGTAGACAAAAATAACAAATCGTTCTTCCCGGAGAAATCATGAGGAATACAACAATATGGTGATCTCATCGACGAATAAGCACAAATTGAAATGACTACAATACTCGAGGCAGCTACAATGATTGCAACATACGATAGAGTATTTGCACCAAAGAAGCAAATCAGAAACAAAAAGTTCAATTTGAACTGAGCAAATCAATGTAAATGCCGTGGCTACTTGTTAGTACACAATAACACACCAATATCACGATACTAGAGTCATCTACTGACCAGGCGTGCCAATGTGATATCACATAAGTATGATCCGCAGAGCCAACACTAACAATAAGTATTCGAGAAATGTAAAACATCATTATACATGCGTGAATGTTTACCATACTTAAGGAACACCAGAAAAAAAAAAAAAAAAAAAAAAAAAAAAAAAAAAAAAAAAAAAAAATTACATAGCAGAGAAGGCACTAACCGATATAGAAGGTCCTCAAATACCCCAGGTTCAGCTTTAGGAGCACAAACGTTTAAGATCTCTTCACTCAATGTACTTCTGAGGGTTAGAGAGATCGCCCAGGCTCTTCCCCACGTTAGAATATGTGTTTCATGAGATTCCATAGGAGGACTAAGTTCCAACAATAAACAGGAAAAATCCAAGGCATCCTGCTCAAAATGAAAAGAAGTATACATGACATGACGAACAACCTAAAATTAGATTGACTGTAGCTTTAAATTTTGCTTTGCTAAGATTCATTCAGATAACCTATCAATATAGAAATTAAAGCATAATGCATACAAAGGCCAACGAAACAAGTAGCGGAAAATACCCACCATTTTCTCCAATATTATTATCAACAAACAAACAGACCAATCTACTGATCAAATATTATACTCTAGCTTTTGCATTCAATGGTACTCTAACAATTTATTTCCACATTGATTCAAAAGAAAAGTAATTCCTTTAAACATATTTCCATTAAGTAAACTTAATGCAATTCAATAAGTTGATTATTTTGGCTTTAGCTCATAATTAACCAAATTTTGAATTTATGTACCTCTGATGATCCACATTTGATCCTAGCATGAACATACTGACTAAAGCAATCCGCAAGACCTGGCACCATCTTCAAAATCCAAGCATGAACATTTTGAGCAGGAATCTGAACTTCCAAATCCAATGCACTACAATCCCACATCTTCAACTCACCCTGCCCTTCAATGCAAGTTGAAATCGCTGATAACACGATATGATCTATATCTGGAAGCCCCAATTTGTCGTCCACCTTAAACAAGGCCACTCTTTTTGTACCTTGTGACATCACCCAACATAACCACAAAAGCATAACCAAATCACCAGGCTTGAAATTCCCATTAATCTTACAATCAGTATCATAGAATTCAAACTCCAAATCCTTCAAAAACCCCGCCTTTTCGCTCGCCGCATCAAACACCCTGAACAATGTATGAATATACATCGAAACAGGCATTCGCGCACAGCATTTCGTGTAACCCCTCAAGAACTCAACCCAATTGACACCACCTTTGTCAGCCACGAAAAACAGATCAACAATTGCTTGCCCTAATTGACTCAGTAGCTTCAGAAACGAATTTTGTACTGATGAAGCAACTCCATCATCACTATTGATCAAGTTCGCAACTTTCACACTGAACAGGTCCTGAAATCGATCGGCATTGTCAGAAATCAAGACAATTGAGCCACAAGAGCATCAATTTCGTGTTTTTCGCGAAATCGAAAACTAGGGTTCGAGTTAGGGTTTGGGCGATCGGATGGTACTTACATGGAGGGCTGAGAGGGGGATCGAATTGGTTTGGGGATCGGAGAGCTTCGCGAAGGATTTGTGGAGATCGGGAAGCGCGCCAGTCGAGGCGGCTAGGGATTCGAGCTCCTGTTGTTCGCGCGAGCTCTGTTGTTGTTGTTGCTGTGTAGACGACGAAGCGCCCATTGTGATTTCCGTTTTTCACGACTGGAGCGGTACTGTTGTGGAAAGTGGAGACGACGTTGTTGGGTTGGTTGCGTTGGGCTGCGTTTGAGAGAGAGTTGGAGCGAATTTGTTCTTGTGTTGGGTGCGCGCCACGTAGTTTACGTGTACCGACCAGGAAATAAACGTTGTGAGGACGCGTGGCGTGGGATTGGGAGAATTGTAGACTATATATTTTTGCCCTTTCGAGTTCCCAATAGCCATGTCCATGTGTTTTTACATTCCCCCCTTGATAATTAGATAGACAGACATTCCCATTATGTAGTAGCCACTAGGGGAACCAAGTTTCGCGATGCCGTGCGATACACACCAAGATGCCGTGCGATACACACCGAGATGTGAACATACACATCTTGAGGCTAATGACTTGACATCTAACTAGATCAGTGCCTTACTTTTACATTTTCCTTGTGTAATTACTAATTAGACATTATTATGAAAAAAGTAGAAATTTAGCTTTGGTTTTCTCAACTACTCAATTTTATAGCAGTATTATTGAATTACATTTTTTTACAGTATTACTGGGCTATTTGGATGAAAAAAGCTACAAGATGTAGATGAGGAACCAAAATCGATTCCTAAAAATCATAGATCGTACTGTGATTGTCGGATTGTTAACTAAACACAGACATTCAGATGAAAGATGTCACAAAACTCTTGCTAACGAGCCAGGTCCTAAGAGTAATCGTTGGCATTGCATACTTGTTAATCAAAAGTTGTATTAATGTAATAATAAACTAAAACAATGTGACATTTTTATTTTTATTTTTTTGTCAAAAATTTTGAAAGATTAAGATATTTTAATCAATTAAACTTTTTTACAGTAGTCTAGGTAGATGATTACATGCTTTGAATGTACATTAATATAAATCAAATCAAGGGCTTATTTCTTCAAAAAAATAGATCAAGGGCTTGTTATTTTGGTTGTAAATATGATGAAAAATAAGGCCAATTAATTAACTTAACGACTTAGGTTTACATGCAATTAAGTTGAAGACAGTTTTTTTGCAGCATTGTTAAGCTATGCGAATGAAAAATGATACAATATGTAGCTGAGGAACCAAAATTGATTCCTAGAAATCATAGAGGGATCTATTGCCCTTAAAACTTGTTTCAGAAATAAATTGAGGTTTTGTTGGACGTGGGATGAACTAGTATCCATCACAATTTCTGTTGATGTTCTCCCAATTCTCAACAAGTCCTCTTGATGATGTGCACTCCGCTATCAGTTTCCACAATATCACTAATCTCACCAACCTTCAAAGCAAATGCAGCTTCTTCAAAAGGTTTCTGCATCTGACCACGCCCAAAAGGACCTGCAAGAAGCAAAACTAAGTATTAACAATGCATGTGCAGCTGTGGAAACAATTTAGTGACTTTAAAATGAAGATGGTGTCTGGCAACATGAAAAAAACCAAGCGGATTGAGGTGAACCTATTTGAAAGCCTAGATCAGCTATACTTATATGTAGTTATGTATTAGATATCTGTTGGGCAAAAATTTAGCCGAGGCTAAAGATTCTGTTTCGCAAAGATGGTACTGTAATCGATTCAATTAAAAAGAGAAAGCAATCATAACATAGCAGGTACAAATTCCTAACAAATTCCAATTAGAGTCCGCCTTAGTATGGTGAAAAGTCTGTGAAAGCTTCACCAAGATGTGATGGAATTATATTTAGTAAAAACTAGGCCTAATGGTGAAAAATCTCTTTGTATTCTCAACGGAAGTCCACATTGCTGGCCTTTAGATTGTACTTGTCTAAGGAGATATGCATGGTATATCCAGGTAGAAGCTACTTGCATGATATCAGATGAAAAGGTACAAGCAAAAGAAATGTAAAAATATAGAGTACAAGGTTTCTATACGCAACATCAACATAATAATAAACTTGTAAAAGTCATCAATCTAGTATGAGAATGTTTTAGATGAAAAGGTAAACTAATGACAGTTTAATCCTGATTCCTGGAAAGTAAAAATGCAGAAAATGCTGAACAAAATGAAATATAAGTCAAGTACATTAAAGATCAACGAACCAATAAACCCCTAAGAAAAAGCCAGAGGGGTAAGAGTAGAGGAAACCATACAGGCTATACAGCATAGATAGGGGCGAAGAAAAATGAACAGGAAAAATAGTGCAGCTGAGAGAGTCATCAAAAGCTCATCATATTAAATTTATTGAGCTATATCATCCAAAAACATGACAAAGAGTGTTGTCTAAAAGCTCATCACATAAAAATAGCACACATTTGAAACAAAATAACTAATAAATCTGAAGATTCTAAATCAATAACTTTTGTCATGGAATATCTTAATTTTCCAACTAATTTGGGATTGAGGCTTTTGATATCTTGATTTTGAAACATTACAATTTGATTGATATACATTGATTTGTTATTTTGCTTAAATTTGATGCGCATGCTTTATGTTTATTATTATTCAATTGTGTTTTTACACTTCATCTCAACTGAAACTGAAGATATTCGACAAGGTAGGAGTAGACCAAAGTTAACTTGGGACACATTAATTAGGAGGGATTTAAATGGTTTGGTCCATGTGGTCGACCCTAATTAATTTGGGACTGAGGCTATGTTGTTACACTTCATCTCATTCAACCATGCGCTCTGGTGTGCACCCTCCAACATATGCCTTCAACTACCTTGGTACAAAATCCATTCAACTTCAACCAAATGAAAACTTAGCCTCTCAAAATTGTTTCTTTTTTTTTTTCCTGAGCTAAACTAACTAACTAAGAGATTCAAAGTATCATGAAACACTCATGCGAAGCGAAGCAAAACTTCACGACGCCAATAAAATCCACTACTAGCTTAGCATTCACCATCACATGACAAAGTAAATGAACAAATAAAGAAATCAATCTCACATTCACTACAATTCATAAGATTTCTCAATCAGTCATTTTGAGAATAAGAGTAAAAAACTGCAACAAAACCTTATTTGTTCAAAGTAAATGAACAAATAAAGGCTTAACCTAGCCCTAGTCAGAAACAAAGGAATCGAATTCGAGCCTCAAAACCATAAAAACAATCAAACACCAACAACGATCAAAATCACAACTTCAACACAAAATTGCAAAACCACATCAACAAAACCTTCAATTAGGCATAAAAAGCTGACCTAGATCTCCGCCTCGCTTGGCGGAGCTGCAATCGGAGTACCGAGAAGCGATGTCTTCGAACTTGGCATCGCCATTGGCGATCTGGTCTCTGAAGGCCTTAAGCTGAGAGATGGCGCTCTCTTTAGTGGTGTTGGAGATGATCCGACCTTCTGGATCCTTCCACGACGCCTTCCTCCGCGAGCCTTGGTGCTTGATCAGGACGTGCGACGCCTTCACTTGATTCGCGGAAGACGAAGAAGAAGACATCTTCGATGGCTTCCTGTGCTTCTCTCTTCGATCTGACGAGATCGAAGCCCTCTTCCTCTTCTTCTCGTTCTCTATCTTCGCCGATCGGTCGATCGATCGAATATTCCAATGAGACGAACAAGAACCCTAAAAACCACTGTTGTTCGATCGCTCGCTCGAGATTTCTCGTCTTCGTTGATAGATTTCAGTATTAGTCACACCAAAACTCGGAAGTCCCCACAGATCACCGTGTTATTTGCCTATTGATGCGCAGATACATTTCTAGATGTGTCGTGATGGGTGGTTGATGGGCGTTGTGACTTTTGTTGTCATTTATACGTCATTGTAGCATTTTCTCGTTTGCCAATTGTGTGGCGTGGGACCAACAATTGGTGGGTTCGAGTGACAATGGACTCATTCCTTAAGTGATAATTGATTATCAACTTTAAATCTTGTGAATAAAAAAAAAGTTTCGTTGTTCATTTGTCGTGGACACCATGGGATATCAAAAGAAAAATATTTTTGTAACATAACATCAACACGTAAGACCGACATGCAGTGGATACTATGTAATAAACCAATTGAGCCAACCTCTAAACTTTTGATGCACAGTAAATTATCCCTTAAAGTGAACTTGACATTTAAGCCCTTGACTGAAACGTATGGGAGGTATTAACCCACCGTTATGTTTTTCATCCCTCAAATCTATTTGATGCCTATGTGGTACTGTGTGAGTGGGTTCAACCTCAACCTTTTTTATTATCTTTTTAAATAAACCCTCATCCCTAATTAATTTCACATCAGCGCACATAGTGCTTGCTTCACTTTCGTTCATTTTTTTTAGGAACACTTCCATTCATTTGATGTTTTCACTCAAAGATAAATCATATATACTACTCTATATATGTATTTATATATATATATATTCTTTTTCAGAGTTAAATATATATTTACTTGTTCATTAACGAAAAATACTAGCATAACTTCAATTGGGCATGCAGGTTAGGCACATATGTGTGCCCAATGTGCGTCGCACTAACATTTTCAACATATATATACTCTCTTTATACTTGCGTACACTCAACTCGCCACATAAATACATGTATACAAAATATTTTCTCTTTAAATTATGTCACACATATCTTGAAGCGCATATCATGATAAGTATTATTGGTACTTTTTTTAACATGCTATAGATATATTATACTTGAATTTTGTTTTGTTTTATTTTATTTTTTGTCTTCTTTTTCCATCTAATTTTTATATATATATATATATATATTCCCTTAAATATAATTAAGAAATTTTATGTTCTTTTTCAAAACAATAAAAAAAATTATTAATTAGGCATACACGGTGAATAGTAAAATTTATTAATGAGCCCTGTTAGAGTAACTTACATTTGACACTGGTCTCTTTGGATGCTGTTCAAATCACTTCATGATGCATACACACGAATCGCGAGATGAAAACGAACGGCATCTAAGGAGGTCGATGCAAAATATATGTTACTCTAGTATTTTTCTTTATTAATTAGTTTGTCTCATAAGGCACGCACGAATGGCTTTTAAAGATGTGGACTTACACACCACCTTATCCCAGTGTGACTTTAAGGTGTTATTGTATCATTCTCCTATATATAAATAATTTGTATTTACGAAGAGAAAAATTGATTGCATAATTTCTTACAAAAAAGGAAGTCCTACCCAAAAAAAAAAAAAAGAAATACAAAAAAGTAATAAAATTGAAGTGGAATCCACTCACAGTGCCACATTGGCAACAAACGGATGTAAAGGATGGAAAATATAACAGTTGGGCTAAAATCTCTCATTCTTTTCAGTTTAAAGGTTGAAATTATCTAAAGTTCACTTTAAGAGGTAATATTTTTATAGGAGAATGCTAAAGTGAACTAATTAGAGGTACCTTATTTTGAACTCAAAGGGTCTCGTCATCTCAGTGACAATGATAGGACCCACTTTTCACATTAGTTGGTTAACAAAATGTGCGGGTCACCCAACCATTTTCCACCTTTATACACCCATAGTTTAGGGGGTTTTCCCCAATGAAAGTGTACAGAGATCAGATCAATCACTACCCTACACGTTGCATCGAATCTAACAACCCACACAGAGTGTAATTCCATTGGATCCACATAAATCATGATGTACGCACAACCCATGAACAATCCAACGGCCACCAGTACGTGTTCCTGCTGTATTCAGGTTAAAAAGATAGTGACACTTCAATAGCTACACACATTCATCAATCTTGAAATTAGGGCTACACAGTTGGTCATTGGTGTCCTCTACAAGGAAGAAAACTTAGTGAGTGAGTTGACGCAGAATTCGCACAGCCTCCATGACTCCGCCGGCCGGACCTTACTCCGGCGCCAGCACGCTCGCTCTGGTGATCCATTTTGCCCTAATTGGTTCAATTTCCTCTGAAATCCTTCTCATTTTCGGTTTTGTTTGATCGATTTGTTGATCAATTGTTGCAGGTCGCTAGGGCTTCGTTTTTCACCGCTGGTGTTGTCTATGGAAGTCTGAAGCTCAAGTATCTGAAGGTATCAACGATCGATCGTTCTGGTTTTGAATGATTACTATTGTTAGATCTGTGAAAATGTCACCAATTCGTGTAGCTTTTGTTGATCTGATTGGTTTTTGGTGGTTGAATTGATGGAGTGATCATGTTTTTGAGTCAAAGATGTGATTTTGATATGTGAAGATGTATTTGGATGAGTAGATTAGGTAAATCAATTTTGATCAATGCATATGTGTCACCGATTTAGGTCTTTTGATTTAGTCATAAGAAATTGAAGGTCTTTTCTTTTTGGTGAGGTTCACGGGATATGAGTTCGGTGTAATTTGGTGATTTCTATGAGACTCTGTGTTTCAGTGTAGGTTAGTAAATCTTAGATGATAATGTGGATGTGCTTGATTATCGAAGGTGTAGCGTTGAAATTGGCTTTTATGAGTTTTATCTTATTTTGCTTGGGAGTTGGGATTGGCATGAGTTTGTTGATATTCACAAGATTGGTGGGAAAAGATGTCCAAAGATAAGTTCTGTAAACAATGTATACATGTGTAGTTGTTTTCCAATATTGGAGTGGTTGGGTAGCGCACTGGCGTTTATGTCATTTTCATCAAATGAAGTATGGGTGTTGCACGAGTCGTTGTGCTTGTCGAGGGGATTTGCAGCCATCATTTCTCTATAATTTGCATTTTGAAACTTGTACATCTTGACAGGTTCCTTGTTAAATTTCCAATATGGTGGGATTTTGATTGAAGGATTTTGGAGGTATATGGTTAGATCTAAGATTACTTAGGATAATTATTATGGATTTAATAGATTATTATCAACTACATTAAATCGAGTTGAGTGGAAATGTTGGATCCATGCAGTTGACTTCAGCTAATTGGGGATCGAGGCCTTGTTGTTAGTAGTTGTGGGATTTTGAATTTGAATTCACTCATTAGATTTTCCTTGCTAGCTGGTATAAAACATCCATTGTAGGATAGTCTTAAGTAGCTCGCAATTGAGAAACCGATCGAAGTTGAAATTAATCTCGCTAGAGAAGTGGTAATGAAAGCTATCATTTTTAGTTGTCTTTTTATGTTAATGACCATTACATTATACTAGTGTTGCTTTATATGAGCGGTAATCCAATAAAATGAAGTTTTTGTGATGTTTTGTACATTTCCAAAATTTGGTTAGTTGACTTCATAGACTTCTTGTATTCTCCAACTTCAAATGTTGCTATAGTGGCCAATAGGCGCGGACAAGGACATTAATTGATGCATTCCACATTATGCTGATTCTTCTTGAAATATTTTGGTTAGAGAACTGTGTGGAGATAAAAGCTTTTCTGTTCCGATAAAAATAAATAAATAAATAAATAATTTTCTGTTATGTAGTATCTGATTGAACAGTTTCTTTAGTCGTGATGTTTCACTCTTTTCCTTTTGGAATGCAAATTTTGATGTCCATGTGCATATAATTTCCTAGTATACTATTTCTTTGTTGTTATGATTCTTGTCTCCCCTTTTAAAAAATCAGTCTATGATGTCCATTAGTAGATTGATTCTGCAAATTGCATAAATGAATGCACAAGTTATCTTCATTTAGAACTTGCAAATATTTATGCTTATTCACTTGTTGGTTGGCATTTGTAGGTGAAGGCAAAGTCACAAAAGAAGGCGGACGCTAAAGCTCATCATTGAAAGAGATGTGAACCATTTTTATTTTCATTAAAAAAAATAATGATTCAACTAGACCTCTTGTAGGGCTTCTCTCTGTACATTATTTTACTAGACAAAACAAGGCTGCGTTTGTGGCTTTGCAATTTTTCCAGAGTACTATGGCTGTGACCTTACACTTGGTTGATTTGTTTTTCTTTGCACCATGACCCAAAATGAGATGGGATCCGTTTTTTGCAACCGTTTTAGGTTCAATGTTTCATCACAACGTATGTTAAACTAAATACTTTCGCATGAATAATTCTACTTGCGGTAAGCTGACATTTTTATGCAGTTATTTCATTTTTGTTGTGCTTCGTTGTTGCTAATTGGAAAGTAGGAAAAGCTTCAGTTTACAGGTATTTCATGCAAGCTAATGCTATGACACTAGGCACAACAAGCTCTTAAGATGGTCTATAATGTCAATCAAATTATATATTAAGGAAAAGCTTCAGTTTACATCTCTGCATTACCACTCTAACCGTGTTAAGGAGAAAAAAAAGTGAATTAGAAATATGGATGGATCGACAGAGCCAATGACAATACAATCATAGATGACTGACAAGCGAACTCTTGTTGCCCTCGGCGGTGTTGGTAAGACCAGGCAACCCTTCTTCACTCATTTGCTGAACTTCAGTAGGTGATAGAATTCTGATGCATCGAACGCAGGTAACGAACTCTCTGCACAACATGAAGCACGTAAGGTTCAGAAACATAAGCTTTGCTTTTGACTGCAAAATCAAAGACACTAATAGAAGTTTCAGGTACTGAGGCTTACTCCCACGGATCATCTCCGACAAGAAGAACATCATTCTCATAGTCGACGTAGACTATTTTCCACCCCGAGCCTCTTGGATCATCAAGGAGTCCTTCAAGGCCAAACATACATGCAATTGCAGAACGCAGCTCTTCGTAACTTTTAAACCTCGTAACGTCAATTGATCTCCCAACTGATCCTAGCTTTTGAACCTACATATCAAAACAATTTAGAAAGTTATAGGGTCCCATATAATGCAGTCTTCCTCATAAGTTGCAACTTCAAAAATCTTATTAAGAGATGGATTCTGTCATACCTTGGTGTATGTCCTTAGTGGTGGAGATACTTGTTGCCAAGAACCCTTTTGGAAGAGACTGGTGTCGTCGAGGTCAATGTTGCTCGAAGATGCGCCTCCCGAATTATCCGGGAACTCTTGCAATGAGAAGCCCTGGGAATCAGCCAGGCTTGCTGTGGTGATCTGGGACTGAAGATCCTGGCTTGAGGTGAAGTTACCAAGCAAGCAGTCTGAAGGATTCTGCATACCAGTATCAACCAGAGAACTATATCCACACAATGAAGTCGTCGATACAGATGGATTGATAACAGCACTCCCGGCACTGTAAATGTCACTTTGACTCTTACTCTCCTCAGGAAAGTCTCTCAAACCACATGAAGTAGAGATGCCATGGAAAGTAGTCGGGTCTTGTTGCGGACATGAAGCGAGTTCTTCAGCTTGCGACATGCATCTTAAGTAATCGAGCGAGGGGATCCATGGTTCTTGACCCAGTGAAGGCACCATTGGGCTAACCACGGCCGGGTGTGGTAATGGACTGTCTTGCTTTCCAAAATCTGAAAACGATCCAGTTGATTTCAGAAATCCCGCCACAGATTGACTATTAGAAGAATGCAACAGCCAATCATCGGCGTCGAAGTACTGCATGGGCAGATGACTTGGGAATGTTAATAAGCTGTTAAGGTTGCTTGTGCACAACTGTGGTAGCTCAGTTTGATGAGGATTAAAAACATTTTGTTCCAACTGCTGTGGAATAAGCCTTGAACCAGCCTGAACTTGCAATGATCCCTGATCCAGTACCAATGGATGATTCACAAGGTTTCCGATGAATTTGCTTTCATTGCTCTTGTTTAAGGATGTTAACTCACTCAGCTGATCATGGGCAACGGCAGAGGCAATTACCGGGTTCTCAGTCTGTACTTTCGGCAATACTTGATTTTCGGCTTTGTGTTGAGGTTGGAGGACAACTTCAGATGTAGGCGTTTGTGATGTCATTGTTGGCTCCAAGTTCTGGTGGGCGTTGCCATGGTTATGAGAACCCTGATATAATGGCAGTGAGTTTTGTGAAGCTAGAACCTGAGATTTCTGCTGTGATAATATCTGCGCATCGCCTACAAGAGGTGCGCCTTTGACACCACAAGCTGGCATTGAAGAAGAGAAGGCCCCAGCTGCACTAACACTCGGTGGTCGAAGTAACATCTTGACCAGTTGTTCTGAACCAAGATTTGGAATTGAGGAATATGGAAAGTCGCCATTTCGGTTTTCTGGAACATGAATAAAAGGCTTCTTAATCAGATTCCTCCAATCCATTTCTGCGCCTGCACCACAGAAAACAAAACAATCAGTGATGATCCAAAAAACTGGCATACAACGTTTCATATGTAAAGGACTTACCAGAGAATCCAGGATGCAACGGCCGCTTGAAGCTCGAGGTGAGAGAAGGGAAAATGAAGAGTGATTCAGGGGTCTCAATCTCCCATAAGCTTACCCTGCTTTGCTTTTCGCCTGACCCAGGCTCATCCCATTCTACCTGATTATCAAATTCAAAAAATAGGCGTGACTTCAAGGAGAAAAGAAGACAAAACAAATTGATTCGCGCCCTTAAAGCCCTTGGTCGCAAATTTGAAAATCCATACAAGTCTTTGTCGCCCTCACTCACCTGAAGATTACGCCACTTTGAACTTGGCCACCTCAGTGGATCTATGTCGCTTATACCTACGATTGTGCCCATATATCTGTAGAGGGTTTGAACAAATGCTCATCCTTTTCAGATGTGAATTCAAGAGAGTATGATCAAACAAGCAAAAGAACGGATGAACTAGAAGCATGTCATTTCAGAAGTTACCTTCTCTTACCGGACTCCTCAGTTTCAAACATCATTCCAAATCTCATCCCAATTGAAACCTGGGTGCCATAGATGGCCTTCTGGAATTTGCATAGAGGAATGACAAACTCTGAAGGACACGCCCTATACAGAAAAAAAGAAACATATTTGATCCAGGAACACAAGAACAAAGTGATGAGAGCGAGGGAATTCGCCAATACCTTGGATTATAAAAAATGGTAAACGGGCTGCGATTAGCTGCAGCATGAGCTGCAGCAGCTAGGACTCCGATGTGCATACTATCAGCGGAGAGGACCGAAGATGGTAATGCTGTTTGCTGATGATTTGCGCGCCGTACACCCATAAGCAATTGCGATTTCTCATCCCTTTCAAAGTCGAAGAGTAGATTATTGAGTATAAAGTTTTCCTTTGCCAACATAAAATTTGCTACTAGACCAGTTCAATCTTCATTCATGATTATTAATTAGATGGTCATGAGCTAGATGAACTAAACTGTATTCAAAGATGTGTATCAGTTGAAATACCTGATAAATAGAACGGAGTCTCCGGCCTTCAACCTTTTTGTGCCAACAAACACGCTCCAACCGGTTGTGAGAAGGTGACGCTTAGGCTGCCCTATATGAAGAGGTTGAACCAACTGTCTATTACAAAAAGAGTACCATGTAAGAGACAATGCAGCATTTAAACTCAAGCAAGTATACTCACCGCGGTAGATATGTCGAAAAGTCCATGTAGCATCATGCAGGTCTCGAACGACAAGTTCTTGAGTTGGAGGCTGCATTGAGTAATCCTAAACAAACAAAGATTGATGAAATATTGCAAACCATGAGATCCACAAACACTATAATTCAATTACAACCATTTAAGCATTCATAAAAATAGTTGTGAAGCTTCACCAATGGAGGAAACAACTTCTCTGCTGCCCTGCGGGGCACAGAAAAACCTCCATGAGTGCTTGTATCGCTCGCCGTTAAAGTCTTGCAGAAGAATTCAGTCGGATGCTTGCTCGGTTTCAGTCCGAAATCCGGAAGAGTAAATACATCCTTTTCCTTCACAAAAATATCAACCAAAAAATCAATTGTTCAGCATTCTATCAATGTTCTACAACACTATTATTACTTATCTCAGTTCTAAAAACTCAAACAGTAAAATTTAATATCTTACAGAATTCACAGGCTGAAGAGTCATTTGGGCATATATTTCATCAGTGTCTTTCTCAGCCTGGATGATCAAACAACGCGAAAACTCAGCGATAAAACCCGTAAATACTAAGACATTTTGATGAAGTAAATAGACAATGTGAGAAAACTATGGCAGCATTTTAGCTTAATTACTTACATGTAGTGTAACATTGTGAACTTGGCACATCAACTGGGATGGGAGATTTGGGTAATTAGGGACATGGATGGTTGCTGTCCTTTTAGTTGAAACTGCAACCTATTGAATATCATCAAAAAATTTCAACCATGGGTGCTCAAAACACAAACCAAGCATGAAATGAAATCAACAAAAAACATAGCAACCGAAATACTAAGATTATACCGACCTGTTCACTGTGCCCTTGTGGGAAGTAATACACAAGGCTGCCAACTTGTGGCAAGGACACAAGTGGCCCAGCACAGGCATGCCATAGCTCAGAATTTATGGTCTTCCTCACCCCTGAAATCAACAAAAAAACAAAGTAAAGGATATATAACAACATTTTTTTTTTTGAGTCCTGTAACTACATTTCCATCAATCCATCAAGAAAGAACACTACCAAAAACAAAAAGAAAAAAAAAAAATTTAAGAGAATGAGAAAGAAAGAAGAGATGGTTACCAGATTGGTTTTGGATGTCTTTGAATATCTTCATCTCCTCAAGAAGGGTAGTGGGAGCTCCATTGAGAGAAGTTCCCTTATTGACTACTAGTGTCTCTTTAACAGAGGCCATGATGTGTTGTGTATGTAACTACTGTGTTACTCTCTCTCTCTCTCTCTCAAAACAAAACAAAACTACAAGAGCATAAGAGAAGAACCCACCAGTGATTGAGCCTTTTCAGTGAAAACCCCCCACAAACCCACCTCCCCAAATCACCATTTCTTCAACCCCACAAACCCCACTTCACAAAAATCTGATAAAACGTTCAATTCGACAAAAGCCCAGAAGGCCGGGACTCAGGAGGGAACAAAGCCTGATGAGAAGTAGTATTCAGATCTCTCTCTCTCTCTCTCTCTCTCTCTCTCTCTCTCTCTCAGTGTCCCCACTTGAGAGAAAGCGAGATGGGTTGAGCACGCGAGCCCATATACCCCATGAGTGGTCGAACTCTCTCGATTGCCCAAAACAAAGTTAATCGATGATGGTGATGATGGTGATGATGGGACCCCAAAATCCAATCCTAAACGTTGTTTTACCCTCTTTGATTTTCCTAGAAATTGTTATGAGTCATTTCACGATTGTCACTATTCATCAACAGGAGGGGCAGGGGCAGAGGCAGAGGCAGAGGTGGTGGCTCTGTTTCTGCTCTGTTTGTGCTGCAGCTTTACTTGTAAAAAATCAATGTAAAAGCAGAGGCGCAGCAGTGACAGAGATTGAGAGAGGGAATGTCAAATTGGGCTCATCTCATCTCATTAGAGCGCGTGTTCATCGATTTCACCCACACACCCACACTCTCTCTCTCTCTCTCTCTCTCGTTGTTGATTTGGGTTTGGAATTGCGTCTAAAATCAGACCGTTTTTCACGCTTGTGCCTCACACCAAACGCGCCTCCTCCTCCTCCTCCTACTACTACTACTCCTTCCCACGTACTCCATATTTGGATTAATATCACATGTTCACGCAATTAATATCACAAAGTAAACAAAAGACTAGTGCTAAAATGACGAAGTTACGTCCAACTTTTAACCCGTCTATGCATGATGTACATAATTTTGGTACATAATACATGAGTCGAGGCCATATAGATAGCTCTTATATGTTCATGTGGCTTTTGATGTGACATAACTACTATTAGGGGTGGCAAGAATTCGGGTTCGGACGGGTCTGAGTCTAAATAACTCATACTGTAAAGAGTATATTTATTGTCCAGACTCGACTCGATTTTAAATTTAGACAAGATTAGTTTCTCCATACCTAGTTTGCTTAAAATTTGGGTTACCCGTTTGTCCGGATTTGTCGCAATTTTTAAAACTTACTTCTTTTATTGAAAACCTCTTCAAATGTTAAAATATACATAGATTATAATCATGTATGTTGTAATTTAAAAAAGTAACGTCAAAGTCTCATCAAATATTGCAAACTATAGATCATTGTAACATTACTTCAAATAATTTAATGTAATTAAAACATTCAATGTCAATAAACAAATGGTCAAGTATAAAAAAGACTCAAATATATTTTATTTTTACAATCAGAGATATCTTTAGTACTGTTGTAAATAATGTGGATTGACAACTGTACGTATTCCACCTATTATTATTCTAACTCTTTACATGGTGTGACACCCAAAATTTCTACGTAAAATTAATGGTTTATTTTATTTTATAATCAGAGATATATACGTATTTTATTATTTTGCAAAGATTTGTTGCAAAATAATAAAATGTTTTACTCATGTCAACATGAAGAGGAGAATAAAAATGAGTTATTGAAATGTAACTTGTGCCCTTTGGTCTTACCAAGGGCCCATATAAAGAGGTTTCACCTATCGAATGAGATACCATATTGGAATGAAAGTTTTCTTTATTTATCTCCTATCTCTTCTCTTGTTCAATTTCTAGTTCTTTATTTTTACCTTTTCTAACTTTGTTCAAAGTAATTTTACAACAAGTACATTAATTTATGTGTATCAGAGTAGATTGGTGTTTGTTAATTTATTTTATAAGTACTAAGTTCCAATATGCCTTTTTATTAAATATATTTTAACTCCATTTAAAATTCAAATCGGGTTCAGGTCAGGGTTCTAGGGTCTTGTCCACATTCGACCCAGATTTAAATTTGGACAAGAGGCCTTTGTCCATACCAGACCTAAATTTATCAAGATATTGTTCAAATCCTTTTTCTTCCAGGCCTGTGGACCCAAACACTAAATTGACTACCCTAACCATTGTTATTATTGTAGAAAGATGATAAATGATAATCTAACAGTTTAGGAGACATATATTTGCTACACAGATAGTGTGGATTTGATTGAGATGTGTGTGCTCCACGGATTTTAATTAAATTTACACCATTGTGTACCAAATGTATGTCTCCTAAAATGTTAGATTATCATTTTTTATTATTTTAATATTTTTCATCATGAAATATCGAGATAGAGCACATGAGTGGGTTTGATGTAGATAATCTAGCCTTGGTAAAGATGGTAAAGAGGGGTTGAAAAAAATTGAATATAATTTGGCCCAATGTAAAAATGATCGTATGAGTCCACATCATCACCGAAATAAATATGAGATTGTAGAAATCTTTATTAATATAGTTTCTTAAGTTATGATTAGTGATTTTTTTTCATTACAAGAGCATAATGTTTTATTTCAATACTTTTTATTATTTGAAAGCTCGACCTGACACTTTTATTGAAACGTTGTGATTGGCGTATGCTCACTAGTTTTTTTTTTTTTTTATAGGACGAATGCTTTCTGGTTTATTTCATTCCATGATTTGATGTGAGGTATTCTTGATGTTGGTTAATCTGCCAAGTCAAAATTATTAAAAATAAATAAATAATAATATCATTAGGTGTTCCAAAACCTTTTTTTATTTTTTTTGGTAGGACCAAAACCCTTTTCCCTTATTAATACAGTACATATTTTCCGGTTCCGTGGTTGTTCATCTTTGTCTTTGCTCATACAATAGAAAACGTAGTACTGATTGGTTCATATATCTCGGTGAATATTAAATGAATTACAAAGTACTAAGTTCGAACCTGTGTTCCAACTTCCAATTAATGTTAACTAACTCTACTTTGCATCTATGATTAAGTACGTCCGCTGACTACCATGTTAAATAACTCCACTTCCAAGATGGCAGATTTTCAAGTGGCCCCACAGCATTTGGCCCGCACGTGCAAGGCACACGTGCCAATATGCACCTAGGATCTAACGGTCTCAATATTATATGATTAAATTTAATCACGTGGCGTGCAAGGAGAACATCAGCATCCATGCAGGCATGTGGATCATCAATATGATCCAACGGTGGAGATTCAACATGGGAACCGAGCAGCGCGCGTGGGAGTCTTGGGGATTAAACAACGTGCGTCAGTGATCAAATACGAGTAGTATAGAATATCAAAGGCTCGATATCCAAGAAGACATCGAAACTTTCCCCCCACAAAACAAAACAAATCTGAATTTCTTTTTCATATTATAAACTTACTCCGTATAAAGTAATAGAAATATATGGAAGTGGCCTTTATTTATTATAGTAGTAACACCTGAAACTTTTGACGAAAATTGATACAAAAGCGTGATTGATTAATGTAAATGGTCATAAAGGGCGGAGGTGGATTAGGATTGTGGGTAGGAACCACTGGAAAAGGTGAGATCAGAGAAGGTGCTTTTAAATTTTGTCAAAAAGGGCAAGCATGAGAGAGATGTGCATAAAGTGAGGTGGGATTTGTGGGTTTAGATGAAATTTGATGTTAAAGCGTGTATGACGATGATGATGATGATCATGATGATCCAGTGTAATGCGGGGTATCATTCTATTGTTTTTTTTTTTACAAAAGTGGATCGATGTGCATGCTGGGTAACATGCGTATTGAATAACGGTTTACATAATATCTTAACATCTTTGCTAGTGTACGTATTTTTTAGAAAATATATTTTTTGATAAAAATTGGTGTTCTATTGGAAATTTGGAATTATTTTTGGGGGAGTAAGTTGATAAGGTCGGAAGTGCGGTAAAGATTTTTTTTTTCCTTGTCATATTAAATATATAAGTTCGAATCTGATCTCGTCTAGTGCCCTAAAAGTGAAAAAATGTCGCCTATGGGTTTTTTGACTCGAATGCCAAGATTAGAGCTCAAAATTCATGAAAAAAAAAATTAGGTAGTTTGTTGTAAATGATCTACACTTTTCGAATCCATCCATTTTTTTGTCTCAAAAGCCAAGACTAAAGCCCATAATCCACCCTAAACATCCCCCACCAACAACAACAAAAAAAAATTAAGAGACAAAAAAAAAAAAAGTAATCGGCAGCTAAAAATGGTGTAAAAGGCATAAACAAAGAGTTTTAGACTTGATTCGTCCAAAGAATCGTCGAATTTGAGTGGTGGGGAGCAGGGCTGACTCTAGGCTTTTATGAGTCCTAGGCATAATTCAAAATTCGGGCCTCTTGAAAGAAGTGGAGCTCGTGTTTCGTAAATATTTTTTTTAAAGGTGTAAGATAGACAATATATAATTATAAAGTCTTTTTCTTTTCTAACGCCGACAATGGATTTTGCATTCCATCTGCAAAGTTAAAAAGTTTTTTTTGCTTTTTTCGTTTTGATTAAGGTATTATTTAGAATTTACTTTTCTTGATTTTATCTCAATGAACTAACCTAAAAAAACTTATCGAACACGCTGCAAATTAATCAAATTTTAGAGTAAAATTATTTTAACAATGAACTAGCAGTAATATCAAATTAATGAGATAAATAATCACAAAAATCAAGAAAAAAAAGTGAAACAATAGAACCTCATAGTCACTCCTTGTTTACAAATCTATATATCAAGGATTCTTTTAGTGAAAAATAAGCTAAGTTTTTCTTATGTAAGAAAATAATCGGATCAATAATTTTTATAGTTAGAATTCAATAATGGATTTTTGATATATAACACTAAGATGATAGAATTTATAATAGAATGAATTATATAAATTTTATATAAAATTGTGACATTAAAACATAAATTTAGTAGTTACTAAAAAGAAAAGCATAATTTTAGTTTTCATTTCCTTAAAATTATTAAGTTCAAATCATGTTGGGTACAATGAAGATTTAAAAGATAATTTTCATTTTTTGGTTGGCCAGTTTAGAATCTTCATATTTTTTATTAATACGTTTTTTTTTTGTTTTTTTTTAATATACTTATAAAATATATAGGTAAATATAAGTGGGGCTTTAATTTGAGGCGAGACCTTAAATGCTTGTCTAACTCACCTTAAGGATGAGCCGCCACTAGTGGGGATGGTTGGGTTGAGAGAAATGGGAGAGAGGTGGGTGATTTGTGAGTTTTTCAGACGAGGTATGTGTAAGTTAAAACCCATTTATATAAAGAGTAATATAGTCGTTTCGTGTTGGACAAAATTGAAATGGCATATAAAATTGAGATTAAGTTGTGTTCGATAAAAATTGGGGTATGTTTAAGAGCATCTCCAATGGGGCTATGGACTGGGGGAGGATTTGCGCCACTTATGATAGAATGGATGTTGAAGAGAAAAAATTGTCTTCAATGGGGTTGTGGATTTTGGATGTGGTGTTGAGTTGGCGTAGACACTGTTTAGCTACCACACTCTATTTCTGGAGGGTGCGATAGACATTGTCTGTCTCTTCCACGTCAACCAAAATAACAAAAAATATCAATAAAATAGCCGGATAAAAAAGGGTCTTGCGGCAAAAGTGAAAAAGGAAATAAGTGCTCCAAAAAGGGGGAAATATGCCATATATGCATATATATAATATAGATGTATAAATTTTTTTTGACCAAATCATATATATACTTGTATACTTTATGATATATGATAAATGTACATATATATGAATAGTTGACAGTTGGAGAAAAAAAAACGAAAAGACAGGGTTCTTCTTTTTTTTGTGATTAAAACATAGGTGATTCAAATGAATTATATATATATATATATATATATATATATATTTATAGAAAAAAAAAGGGACCGAAAACTAGAAATCAAATAAAAATAAATAAATATATGTGGCTTCCAAGTCAATCGAGAAAACTAAAAAATTTATTTTAAATTTTATTTATTATTATATTTTTTTTAAAAGTTGTCTCCACATCTACCATCCACATTGTGCATTGGAGAAAGTTTTAAAAATTCAATGTCAATTTAAACCATATAGGATGAACATTGTCTTCGGTAATAAGGTATCATGAATCACATCAACAATTCACATTTTGCATTGAAGATGCTCTAGTTATAGCCCCTTTCTATATATATTCATCCCTAGCTTAGAATATTTTTCTGAACTGTATTATTACGTTCCACTTGAATCTCAAAAGACCTAACCTTATTCACACAATCTTTAACATAAGAAACCACTCTGTAGGAAAATTTAAAGAGATGTATATAATAGCTATAAGTGGGGATTTGTGAGATAGTGGAAGAGGTGGTGCCGGGGAACATGGGCTCAGTAGTGTTGGGATGTAAGGGGACAAGGGGGTTGATATGGAAGGACCATTTTGGTAGTTTGTGACTACCCCACTTAGTCACTAGTCACTTGTGCAATTACGGGCACGTCCTTCAATTAGGTCCACCACTAGTACTCTCTTTTGTAACTTGTAAGAGTACAATAGGAGTAGATCAGATATATAGTGTTCGGACCATTGGTTTCTCTAGCTAGATATACCTTTTGAAGGTCACTTAAGTTGTACCTTCAAACATATTATATAGACCTCGAATTCATGCAATCCTTTTTAACAGGCTTATTATGAACACTCGTACCTACAGATAATGCTGTGTGTGTATGGATGTACTCTACACACTGAATGAGTAAATTTAGAGGGCCACCCATTAGGCTTTGAGATCTTATAGTGCTCGCTGGATAAGTGAAATGATGCACACTTTCACGTTTTTAGCTTTAATAAAGAGTCCTCAATTTTTATTGAACAGATCGATGAAGTTTGTATCACTTTTTGATTCTCTTTAGTGAATGAATATATGTAATTGTACAAAAAAATTAATGAATATATGTACATAATATGAATGCCTCCGTTGAGTGGTAAGTTTCGTCCTCTTTAACACCTAATCAAAATAGATGTTGAGTTTGAAATCTACCTATTCATCAATAATTCTCCCAAATTTTTCTTTGAATTCCTTGTTGGTGGGCAATTAAGGGCCCTCGCTCTAGTGATTAGTGAGTCTACCATCAGTTTATAGTGTCAGCGGCGAAGACTCGAATGCCCTCAGCTATCTAAAATAATTGACACTATATCGATCACAGAATGTGACAGTGCAAAAACATGTTTTAACATGCATGTCTTACACGAAAACAGTCTTCGGGGGACCTTACATCCCACACTCTATTATCAATTTATCATCAAGGAAAGAAAGCTAGTGATTAGAAAACATTAATTAACTAGGCCACTTAGTTACATCACCCATAGGCCCCATTAATTTAGACCTTATAAGTACTTGCATGAAAATAATTTGTGAAAGATGCATTTCCGTGTTCTACAAAGCTTGATTTGATTAGTATATAAGATAAGCAATATTGACTTTGGGAATTAAGAATTCTATATATATGGGGAGTTTTTTGATTGGCCAATAACTTGGTCGTGTTGTACAACTCTAAATGCAAATAACACACGTCATATTGGATTTTCTAAATATATACAACTTTAACATACAAATACAATAAGTTTTTTAAGACATTTAACACAATATATAAGTTAATGGATGAACTAGCATTGAAAAAATATTTAGTCAATACCAATTAATTGAGTGGCCTACTGATAATGTATGGTGTTTGGAGTAAAATAGTCATGGGTTCAAACTTTAAGGGAAGCAAATGTTTATTTCTTATCAAAAAAAAAAAAAAACTTGTCAATTTAAGTGTAAAATCTAGATATACATAGAGATAGAGATTAAAGGGACCAATTAATTATTTCAAGAGTCTCTCTAATTAAAGACACCATATAGATGTGTATAATAATTAAGCATCTTTACTAAAATACGTACGTTGACTCGCTAACCTTTATACGCAGCTGAAGTGTCTTTTACGGGTGCTAGTTTATTTCAAACATGCATATACTATACCGTATCAATAAAGACAATCGTCCTAATTGACTAATCAGCAATAACACTTTATTTCTAATTAGTTCAAACTTTAGCTTCTTTATTTTATTATTATTTTTTTTTGGTAGGATAGCTTCTTTATTTTTAAATAATAGAAATGATGAAAGGATATTAAAAGACAATACGTTCTTTAGATTTGAATACCGTGTAATATACGTACAATATATCACAATTTTAATGACAGGCAACAGTTTTTTTTCTTTGAACGCAAATTGACAATACTTTTACAAAATCAACTAATTTGGCAAACCCCTTTAACATTATACTCATTTTTCCCTGATTGATCATGTTTTCATCTCTCATTTTATCTTTATGGTATGCAATATATATAGGAGTATCGTTCGCCTCCAATTCATAAAAAAAGAAAGAGTTCTATCCATTGTTTTAACACTTTCATATAGTACTATACCAAAGAGATTAGAGAGAGAGAGATGGTTTACTGCGTAATTTGGGCTAGCTATAAACCACCTATTGAAAGTGCAATAGAATTGAGATGATGTCTTGAAAGAAGAAAAAGCAAATCTGAAAGAATCAATTTCTTGAAGCACTAAATGGAGAAAAAGCATCTGTAGTGCAGAAGAAACGTTACATCTTTGACTGCGCAGTTTGATGTGATATCTATGAACTGTATAGTCTCAGTGAAGAATAAAACATAGGACTTTTATATTTTTCGTTTAGTTAATTATATACAGTATTAGTCAAATCATGCTAGAAGCGAAGAGCACTTTAAATTTTAGATTACTTGTAAACTTATTTCTTTCTCTCTTCATCCCAAAAAAAAGTCTTCTAAATGAGAAGGAATCATGCATGATGAAAAGAAAAAATAGTAGATAACCATCAATCAATTAATGTTCGGTGACTTTATAAAAATGTTAATTTGAAAAAGATTACTTGTAAACTTATTTCTTTCTCTCTTTATCTCAAAAAAAAAAGTCTTCTAAATAAGAAGGAATCATGCATGATGAAAAGAAAAAATAGTAGATAACCATCAATCAATTAATGTTCGGTGACTTTATTAAAAATGTTAATTTGAAATGGTCTACAAATTTCAAACTCTATCCTACACTCATTTAATTTTTTAATGTCTTAATTGATTAAAATATTTTACCTTTTTATAATTCTTGTTATTATATCTTAATCTTTTTATATTGATAAAGTTATATCATGAGATCACATTTAATTTTAAATTTGATAACATGACACTTAAATAATGAATTTAAAAAATTACCTCATCATTCATAATTATTAAATTTAATAATTATTAAATTTATTATTTAAACTCATTACTTATGTGTCAACTTATTAAATTCGGACTTAAAAAGTGACTTAGAATACAAATTTATTAATCTAAAAATGTTAAGATATTATAACAAATTCAAAAAGGTTATGATATAATAGCAGAAGTTGTAAAAGGTTGAGACATTTGAATCAATTTAACTTTTTTAAATTAAAGCCTATACATCAATAAGAATACATTATGAATACTCCATGAGCGTGATATTTTTTAGCCTTGCCTGTTAGCAAGTCATTCATCTCACTTGACACGTTTGAAAAATAAGAGTATACACATACTAAGAAAAAAAAAAGAGTACATTGCCTTGGGCCTTAGGTTAACACCAAAGAATTAACTTTTTAAATCAATGATGAAATCAGTGTCCATTTTTTACCCCAAGGTGTGATCCAAACTTGAGCCCACAAAATATAATGTCATAGCTTGGGCTTGTTTATTATTAAAAGGTTTGGCCCGCTTATGCATCATGATTAGAGCCCATAATTACTACGTGTCGGTATGACAAAAATATTCTCAAGTGGTGTACATACACAAATACGGAAATACTAACCTTGAAAATTGGATTGAGAGGGTCAACCTCCTAGAGACTTAAAAGTGTCTGAGCATAGGTTAGTCAGTACGGTTAGCACGAGACACCGCGTGAAAAATAAAAAAAAAAACTTTGGGAGCTCCCCACTTATACCGTGTATGATTCGCGATGAACTCAAAGTAGGCAAATATTTTGGATACTACGTGGTTTAGACAAAAAAAAAAAAAAAAAAAAAAAAAACTTTAAATGCGTAAGTTATTAAGTTATTTATGCTGAATTTTTATTTTCTTATATAGTGATCGACGCATCGACATTAATTGAGGGCAATTGCATGGGCTCCCATTGAGGTCTATTAGACCCTTTCTATTATACCTTCCCTATACTGACAAATGAGGAGGATATATTAAAGTTGCAGCTGCTGTTGGCCCGCCTTTTATTTTAAATTCTTTAATTAATTTTTTTTTCCTGTCACTTTTTCGCCACTTTTTCTTTACAATTTCTACTTGGAAGGTTTTTTTTTTACCCATGCACTTTTTTTTTATAGTAACCATGAACATTTTTAAATTAAAAAAATATCTATTAATTTCACACACACTAGTAATTTCTTCACGTCTCCATCAATATTATCTACTACATACATTCTCATTTACAAAGTTTTGTGTGCATTTTTTTTTTTTTTTGGAATATGGATGATAATCATAATCATTCATCTTTTCAAACTCCTCTAAATTCTCAAAATTCTCAACATTTGCATCGATTTTTTCCACTGAATGTGAAATTATCAAATTCCCAACTCACTCAAAATTCAAATCCTTATTATTTGTAAAATTCTCAATATTCGCACAATATGTCAAACTTTCTATATCCTTTATTCCCACCAAACGTGCCTAGCTAACTTCTCATTTCCTTTTGATCTGACACACTTTCAAAATGTTTATCAACCATTTGAAGGTGGTTCTTGTACTGATCAAGATAACGCAACCGAAACAGGTTCGTCATCCGAGTCTCAAATTCCTCCTTATTCCACATAGTCAAGAGCCGAGAATGTTGTGGTAGAAGAGCAACAAAGTAAAAAAGTTGCACACAAACGTGTCATGGAAAATTAAAGATGACAAGTTGCTTGCTAGTGTGTGGCTCACAATCTCCACCGACAACATCATAGGCACTAGTTAAAACGAATGAACATTTTGGAAGCGAATTGTCGACTACTTCAATGAAAATAGGAAGCCCACTCGTCTAGCAAGAAAGCCTAACAGTCTCAATCAACATTGGCATTCCGTTGTTAGGCAATTGTCAACTAGTTCAGTGAATTATACAACATAATAGTATGAGAACATAACAGTGGTTGGAACGAAGAACTAGTGAAGAATCATGCTCGTACATTATATTAGGAAACTTACGACAGACATTTCACATTAGGGCACATATGGATCATGTTGAAGGACGACCCCAAATAGAAAGGGATTGGTTCCAATACCAAGTCTTCAAAAAGAATGAAGAAAAACGAGTGTGGCCACTACACATCTCATCCAACCTAGATGCACATAATGATGTAGGCGACGATGAACTCGAAAGTCTTCCAATCGGTTAAAAGGCAGCGAAGGCAAAAAAAAATGCAAAAAGAAAAAACAAGTTAAAAGAAGGTGATACGAGTATTGAAATAAATTAATCAGTGATAGACTAGAAAGAAGTACAACAAGTGAAAATAGAAGCAATGCAAAAGATGCAGAGGAATTTTGCTAAACTTGCGGATCACACAACATTGACCATGGATACTAGCCACATGAATGCGAAACAACTTCAAGACACAATGAATTATGTGCTAGGATAAGAGCGAGGAACAATGAGTAGCTTTTTTTTTATTATATGACATGTAATTTATTTATTTGGGAATTTAAACTTAACGTATTAGGATGATGTATTTAAATTTTATTATTATTAATTTTAAACTAGTCATTGAAATATAGTAGATATGTTACTAGTCGTTGTGCTACTAGCTGTTAAAATATAGTGTTATGCTACTAGCCGTTAAAATATAGTGTTGTGCTACTTGCTGTTAAAGTACAATCGTTGTGTTACTAGCCGTTGAATACAACCATTAAAATATAGTCGTTATACTATAGTCACCGTTCCACCCACTTTACCAACTTCTATATAATTGGTGACATTTTGTGCAAACTTCATCACCCACTCACCCAACTTCTCCTCTCACCCCTCATTATTTTCTCATTGCATCACACATCATTTTTATCCTATGAAATGGACTCTCGCAAGCTCTTAGAAACAATGCAAAATATATGATGGATCAAATGAAGGATGATGTCGAAGACGATGAGCGAATATTTTTGTTTTTTTAAGAACGACAACAAATGATATCTGCTGAGACATCTAACCCTCGTACAACTCGCAGATTCTTAAACTAAGATCATGAAGATCAATGAATTTTCAATGATTACTTCACATATGAGCCAATTTATCCAGATTATATGTTTCATCAAAGATTTCATATGAGGAAGACATTACTGGTACAAATTGTTAAGGCTCTTAAAAATTATTCATAATATTTTCAACGGAGAGTTGATGCAATTGGGAAATGAGGACTTTCTCCACTTCAGAAATGCAAAGCTACCATACGAAGATTAGATATGAAGCACCAACTAATCAATATGATGAATATGTAAGGATTGGCGAGCGTACTGCAATTGATTGTTAGTGAATTTTGGAAATATGTTGTTGAAATCTATGCGCCTAAGTATTTAAGAAGAGCAAACAACGAAGATATACAACGTTTAGTTGATGTGCATTCTAAACGTCATGGCTTCCCTGAAATGCTTTGAAACGTAGAATGCATGCATTGAGAATGGAGAAATTGTCAGGTGACATGGAGAGGGCAATCCACTTGGGGCTATCAAGTGGTTCCTCCAATTATGCTTGCTTCATATGACTTATGGATTTGACATGCATTTTTCGGTATGGCAAGGTCTAACAATGATAATGTGTTGAATTATAATCTCCCTCTGTTCAATGATATCTTACAAGGAAATGCACCAGATACTCATGAGTTCACAGTCAATGAAACAACATACACAAAGAGATATTATCTCGTTGATGGCATATATACTCGGAGTAGGCAACATTCAGGAAAATTTTCACGCATCCAAAAGTCCCAAAGAGGATTAAATTCAAACGAATGCAAGAAGCTGTAAGGAAGGATGTGGAACGAACATTTGGCGCGTTTCAATCTCGATGGAGAATTATACATGGCCCCGCACGTTCATGGTACAAATCGAATATCAAAGCTATAATGTATGCGTGCATAATATTACACAATATGGTTGTTGAGGATGAAGGCAATGCGATCGAAAATCAGAATGATGATGCGAAGAAACTCCGGTTGTCGCTACTCAAGGTGCCACTAGATATTTTGGAAAATATATTCAAAGGAATGCAGAATTATGTGGTCGGAAAAGTGCATCAACATCTTCAAGCGAATTTGGCTGAATATATTTGGAACCGCTTTGGAGGAATCAAAGATGGTAATTAATATTATATTTAATATTTTCAAATTATTTTCTATGTAGTTTAGAATTTTCTAACTTTTTTAGTATTAAGTTTTTAATTATATTGTCAACTTCTCTTATTGCGTTATTTGGATTAATTAATCGTAATTTTCATCTATGAATAATCTTTTTGCTTGTTTAATTTTTCAAGTTCTTATAATTTATTTATTATGCTATTTTATACATAAAGATATTAAAATAAAAATAATTGTACATGTAAAGTTATGTAAAACTAATTGTTTAGAAAATAATGTATAAAATGTTGAAGTGACTTTTAATAAATATTTTAAATTTTATAAGTAGAAGGGGTGATGTGATTGTGAGTCTCACTTGAGTCTAAAGATAGTATAAGCTATGGTGAAGAAAAAGTAGAAATAGGTGAGATAAAATAGTGGTTTATGCTATTAAGCCCATTTTTAGTATAGACATTGCGAATCTATAGATAATTAATTTCATCACATGCTGTATACAATTAGTTTTTAAAAACAAGAACTGCCTATAGATCCAATCATGTTGAAATTGAAAGCACTCAAACACCGATTCAATTAATACAGCATGCGGTTTGGTAGTTGAAAGCGGGAAAGCCCATCTCGAGGTGTGTGGGTTTACCCAAAAAGGCCTTATACTAACGGAAAGAAATCCATACTTATATCCTTCGTTACAAAACCATCCTGATACAGTCAATGTGAGATTTATATATTGATCCCTGCATTTTAATACGGAGGAGCTGATAAGTGTTCATTTAGGTATTAGTTATTATAGGTTATTAGGTGTAATTGAACTATATTTATTTTATTTTATAGTGATAAATGTATATTTTAGGAAATTAGTGATTTATGGAATAATTCTAAAATATATATCTAATTATATTTAATTTTCGTTTTTAGGTGAAACAGAGTGCACGGTTGAATCCGGGGCAAAAAATACTCAAAATAGAGTATTTACTTGCAGTAATCGGATACCAGAAGAGTTTGTCTCGAAATATACACGGACAGTTAGGTAATTGGAGCCCTGCACGCTACCATAGGTCAAATCTTATATTTTCACTCACAGCGTGCCACGTGTCGCCTCGCCATTTGTCCAGCTACATCACACAACAACCATCTCGCCAATCGCCTTACGCCACGTATGAACGACTCCTCTCAACCACTCATAGTGCGCCACGTCGCCAAGCCCAGCAACTCCTTGTCTCGATCGCTTGATCTGCCTCGGGATCTGCATCAATGATGTATCCCAAATTGACGCCGATTCTTCACGCGCTCATTCGCTCCACCCTACTGCCTGCCACGTGTCACTCTCCCATTCGCTCTAACACGTCACAACTCATCCTCTCCTCCAATCCGCTTCTGCCACATCAGCGACTCCAGTTTCTTAACCAATCCAGTGCTGTCAAGTGTCCTGAAATACACAAAACATCCAAAACACTTAAAAATGCGGAAATCACTCCCGAAACTACGAAAATTGATTTTTCTCACCTCTAGAGACCAAATTTTAGGAATATATATATATATTAGGACTTAGAAAAAAAGGGACGATCTATTATTTATTTTTAGTTTAGTTTTTAATTATGTCTAGCTAGTTTCTCTTCTACGTTGAAGGTGGATTGGTCAAGCCTACGACTTGGGAATCCTTTATGAGGTTTTTTTATTTTTAATTATTATTGATTATTTTCTATGATTTATTTTCTTTGGTATTGTTTGAACAATTGAGATTAAACACTAGTTTAAACCTTGATTTACATGTCAGTGAGTCGTAAGCACCCGCCCTTGTGCAATAAGTGTAACGGCCCAATTTAAAATTGCCGTTAATTATGACGTCATTACAGATGTGGATGCCAGCGAGGACGGTCGAGGGTCCCACAGTGGGGCTGGAACGCACTCGAACTAGGTATACAGTTCGTTTTGTATGCTTGTTGTGGTAAATTGTGATGGAAATGTACAAATTAGCTAATTCCATTACAATATGTATGTTAATGTAGTTTATTGACGAGTGAGGAATGACCTCGGGGTGCGTGCGGACACGGGACACGAGGCACGGGGTGCCGGGTAGTCGAGGAAACTACGGTGAGTTTACTCATAAATTTTGAGAATTTATTGAATAGGGTAGATAATTGTTATAAGTTGAATCAAATTGGAAATCAATGAACCTATAGTTAAGGGGAATAAATCAACAACGGTTTGATGATTCTCGAGATGCACAGTGGAGAGAATTAAGATGTTGAGTGTCATGATAGGGTGTTTGGGTTGGAGTGACATAGGGTGATCAGTAGCCCTTGGATAGTTCACGAGATTCGTGCACACACTTGATGGGAACCAAGTATATATATATATACACATGCTTGGTTGCCCGATCAAAAGAGAAAGAGTGAGAGTGTGGAGAGGAAGCTTGAAGAAGAGAAATCGGTGGAAGGAGGAAGTGAGGGTTGTGGAATTTTTGAAGGTCATTTGGAGTGTTGGAGAGCACAAGAACATCATCCAAGGTAAGATTTGTGACTCCCTCTCTATTGTCTTTGATTTGTTGGTGATTTTGTGGGTGTTGGTATGAAATTCGAGGGTTGGTATGGAACAACTGTTTTTGCTGAAAAATTGGTATGTTTTGAGTGCTATGAAGGTGGAGAATGTGCTTTAGTGATTGGTTTTAGTGTTGATGGATTTCTGAAAATGGGTTTGAAAATGGGATTTTTGATGATTCTTGGGTTTTGATGTTTAAGCTTGATAAATGTGTGTTTAAATGGTATTTCTGAGGTGGATGATGAGTTTTGGAGGTATTGGAACCAAATGAATGGGTTTATGGGGTGATTGGAGGTCAGAAATTTGAACTGAAATTTGCAGGACAGAGCGCGAATAGCGCGCTAATTACCCTCTGGAAAACGATGAACAGTGACTTAGATGAATTAGCGCGCTAATTCATCTCATTAGCGCGCTAATAGTTCACTGGAACTCAAAAATTGGAAAATGAAGAAATGAGTCTAAACAACATTATAAACCCATTAATTGAATAATAACCCTCATAAATGAATTCCAGGAGTCTCGAAATAGTAATTGGAGTCGGGGTTTAGTCGGGAACCAGATCGAGAGAAATATCGGGGAATTGAAGGAATCAAGCCGGGGGATTTAACTTGTGGGATGAGGAGTGCGAATTGAGGTGTGTAGTATCCCAATTGAACTTCACTTTAAGTATTTACAGTTTGATTTATTTAAATTCAGTTCCATTTATTCTCTATTCCATTTCGTTATTGCTTTACGGTGGTTGAGTACTCTCACCTGGTGACTTTACGGTAGTGGAGTTACTCCTACCTGGTGTCTTTACGGTGTTGAGGTCACTCCCCACCTGGTGTTTATTCGTTACGGCCATAGAGTCCACTAAGTCATAGCACTTGTCTAGGCATACGCCGGTGGATAGGCTACTCGGGTATGGTAGGCTTGTGTGGGTGCGTCGTGGGTCTACGCTGACCACCTGGAGGGTTTCGGGCCAATCTATTGGTGTGTTTACGGTTGGTGCCTAGGGAGAAAACCCGAAGTATGACTTGGTTTGATTTTTATGGGCACGTACTGTAACGGCCCAAATTTTATTAAGGCCGTTATTTGCGTATTTTCAGACGTGGACGCCAGCCCAGGTTCACGGAGACGCCACGAACCGGCGAAGATACGCCTGGTTGGGCGGGAAGTATTATTTTTGATTGATTGTTTGATTAACTGGTGATGATAATGACTAGGCTATGACTCATTACATCGCAGTGTGGTTTAATATTGTTTAGATCGGGTGAGATTTAGTGTCGGGTATTCGCCTAAAAATGCGTGCGGACGACGCGGAACTGGAAGTGGCGGCGACGGGAACACTAGGCCGGGGAATGCGTTTAGTTTGATAAAAATAAAATAAATTTGACAAAAATAGTAAATTGGTGGGCGCCTAGCGACACGCGAGGTCGTGGTCGACACGCGTGGGTGGTAGTGTAGTGTGCACGCCGAGTACGCTCGTCGGCGCGCACAACGAAATTCTAGGCGCAAAAGTATAGGTGAGTATGTATATATATATTTATATATATGTATATAAGGAATTTAATATATATATATATATAAATATATATTAAAAATCAGAAAAATAAAATAGAAAATGCAAAATTACCAAAAGGGTATTGAAGGAAAGAAGGAAAGAAATAGACATGAGGGGCATTTTGGTCATTTCACTCCAAAAATGGGGATAAACACCACCGACACCACTATTTTCCACATTTTGATCGACCGAAGAAGAAGAAGAAAAGAGAAGACGAGACGAGGAGCGAGAGACCGAGAGGAGGAGAGGTGGTGGTCTCGTGGTGGAGAGGCAAACGAGGTGAGTTGTTGTGTTGTATATTGTTGTGTTTTGTGTTCATTGTTGGAGGGTGGTGTTGGCGGATGTGGTGGTTTGGTGGTGGCGGGGTGGAGTTTGGGAGCTCGGACGAACCGCAAGAGCGATTCGTCGAGAGAGAGGAGACGACAACATGTCGTTCTCCCCTCTCCCTCTCCCTCTCCCTCTCTCGATTCACAAATGAAAAAAAAAAAAAAAAAAAAAAAAAAAAAAAAAAATTCGTTGCTGGAACAGAGCCTCTGTTCCAAAAGAAAAGGGCCGGTTCGGCCTCGAACCGTCCGGTTCGGGCTACGAACCGCCCTTAAAAAAAAAAAAAAAAAAAAAAAAAAAAAAAAAGAAAAAAGAGAAAAAAAAAAAAACATGAAAAATAGGAAAAATTATGGAAAAATTCTGAAAAATCAGAGAAAATGTGAGAAATTAGAAAATGGTTGAAAAAGTGAATTTCAAGACTTTTGGGGTGGTTGGCACCCCGGTGTAACTCGAAAAACGTGCTACAACTAAAAATTGGAATGAAATTCTAATTTTTATGGTCACGATATAAAATCAATTAGTTTGATACTAAATCACATAAAATGACTTATTCGGACACCGGGGACTTAGGAGACCATAGTCGGGTGTCGGGCGCGTATCCCAGGCGAGAGCGGGATCAGATCGGAACGTATATCGAGTAATTGGAGTACGGTTGAGGTAAGTAAAACCCTTAAGTAACACACTCGAGTGTTTATTTATTTGATTTCATTTGATTCCAGCTATTATTGTTTATCGTTGTTTACTCTATTTCCATGTTCATACATATGTTGCACGGTTGGTTTTGTCATTCACCGCCGGATCTTCTGGTTTACTCTGTGATGTGTGGGCGGACTTGGGTAGGCTGGACAATAGGGACAGAATAAGGATTCGGACCGGTGAGGGGGTTGGAGAAGCCACCGAGGGAATGCCGATGTCTGGATTAGGGTTCAGTCCTGCTACACGGCACACATCCATTATTGGTGTTTATCGATGTTATGTATGCATGCGTCTTAATTACGGTTACTGTTTTATCGCGCATGTTTATTTAACATTTATTGGCTTCAATTATTATAAATCTTTGGTTTGTGTACTCGGGTTTTACTCACTGGACTCGTCATCTACTTCTTGTGATGATTGAGTGCGGGATCTACTACGACCGGGGGCAAGGAGACTCTTGCAGACTATCGTGACCTTGTCACCGACGGAGTTCGTCTTGTATGTTTTTATTTTTTGTATTGACTTATTTTTGGGTTTATGGGGACTGTTTGAGATACCAGTGCATGAGTGTATCACATTTTGTTATGTTGAATACAGTGTACTTTACCGGGTTTTCCACATAGGATTAATGCTCTATAATTTGAGAAAATGACATATTTTAAGCTTCCGCTGTTTACAAATATTAAAATGTTAATTAATGACTAACTTAGGCTGAATTAATTGATAATGATGCTTAGTTGGGCGTGGGACACAGTTGACAGTTACGTGGCCAGTTGTGGGCCCGCGTGGCCTCCCGTGGCGGACCAATGTAGAAATTGGGGCCGCCACATTTTGGTATCAGAGCTTAGGTTGCAGAGCATAGGGAATTAACTCTGATACCGCCACATTTTGGTATCAGAGCGAGGTTAAACCTCGGAAATTGGAGTTAAACAAGAGTATAAAATTTAATAAATTTAGATGTGGAAACCCGAAGTGATACCTAGAATTCTATTTGGGAAGTGATGTAAGGCGGGTAGACTTAGGAAATCTATATACGTGTATGTTTTGATTGTGTACTATATATTATACACGTATATATTGAGTCTGGTCCAACGCACGTTGGCGGTGCAGATTACTATGGACGGACAGACTCGACTATTATTCCGCCGACTACTCGGCGGGAGATCGGGAGACTAGTGACCTCACTAGAGAGGTAGCCGATCTGAGGACTATGGTGCAGAGAGTTACCGACCAACAGTTATTACATCAGGCGCAGATGGCAGAGTTTCGGCAGTCATTTCTCGATGAGTACATTCCCTGCGAGGTGCGATTGAAAGGTGAGAGAAGCGATTCTTGGGTTTGCGACAGGGGACCATGTCGGTATCACAGTACATGGATCGATTTCGATATCTCATGATGTATGCTATGGATGTGGCTAACACGGAGAGATTACAGATTTATTACTTTATCAGAGGCCTGGATGAGAGGATTGGTGGGGTGATAGTTGCGACTGGAGCGGAGACGCTACAGAGTGTGTATGATAGGGCATTGGCTCGCGAGACATACCTACGACACCGGGGTGAGCTTGGGGATAGGTCTGGCCAGAGTTCACATTCAGATCAGAGACCGAAGAGACAGAGAGATCAATCTAGCAGTCAAGAGCAGGATTTTCAAGCACGCAGGGTTCGCTGGCAACAGGATCATGATTTCATTAATGATCGTGATTCGAGAAACGATCAGTACGATTATGATGACGGGCAGATAGATTGGAGTCGCGAGAACGACCAGGACCAGACTGATGATCAATTCAATAATGACGATCGCCGGGTGGTACATGAGATTGTGTATCTATACCGGCATCAACGATCGAGAGACGATCGTGCCGACGGGACCAGGATCACAGGGACCGAGTTGGGGTCAGAGATCCAGGGATAGACAGGTTAGGAGACCAGAGACACGTCGTTGTCATCGTTGCGGTCAGATTGGACACCTCCGAGCGCATTGCGAGAGGGCATCACTACCACCGGAGCCAGTGCAGGCCAGAGATAGGGTTCATGTTGTTGCACCATCGATCCGGGAGGAGACTAGACAAACTGTTGTGGGTACGTATAAGTTTATTTACTTATTGTGTTGTTTTATTTCGTAAGTGTAGCTATTGTTTTATTACCTACACGATTGCGGACGGTTGATGTGTTCACCGGAGGATGTTGATGAGGATTTGATTGATCACGCGATACACTAGGCCATAGCAAGGGCTATCGGGTGATTGACTAGGATTGGGCGTTATCACTTTGGTGGGATCCTAGAGGGATGGGTTCTAGGTGATTGGCCGGGTGATGCGTACACTAGTGGGATCCCGATGTACCAGAGTATGGTCTAGGATTGAGTCGCGGATGAAATGGCGATGTCAGCTTATTTTTGCCAGTGTTGCGGTTTCGTGTTTCGATGTGGAGGTCTACACAAATTTCGGGACGAAATTTTTCCCTAGTTGGGAAGAACTGTAACGGCCCAAATTTTATTAAGGCCGTTATTTGCGTATTTTCAGACGTGGACGCCAGCTCAGGTTCACGGAGACGCCACGAACCGGCGAAGATACGCTGGTTGGGCGGGAAGTATTATTTTTGATTGATTGTTTGATTAAGCGTGATGATAATGACTAGGCTATGACTCATTACATCGCAGTGTGGTTTAATATTGTTTAGATCGGGTGAGATTTAGTGTCGGGTATTCGCCTAAAAATGCGTGCGGACGACGCGGAACTGGAAGAGCGGCGACGGGAACACTAGGCCGGGAATGCGTTTAGTTTGATAAAAATAAAATAAATTTGACAAAAATAGTAAATTGGTGGGCGCCTAGCGACACGCGAGGTCGTGGTCGACACGCGTGGGTGGTAGTGTAGTGTGCACGCCGAGTACGCTCGTCGGCGCGCACAACGAAATTCTAGGCGCAAAAGTATAGGTGAGTATGTATATATATATTTATATATATGTATATAAGGAATTTAATATATATATATATAAATATATATTAAAAATCAGAAAAATAAAATAGAAAATGCAAAATTACCAAAAGGGTATTGAAGGAAAGAAGGAAAGAAATAGACATGAGGGGCATTTTGGTCATTTCACTCCAAAAATGGGGATAAACACCACCGACACCACTATTTTCCACATTTTGATCGACCGAAGAAGAAGAAAAGAGAAGACGAGACGAGGAGCGAGAGACCGAGAGGAGGAGAGGTGGTGGTCTCGTGGTGGAGAGGCAAACGGTGAGTTGTTGTGTTGTATATTGTTGTGTTTTGTGTTCATTGTTGGAGGGTGGTGTTGGCGGATGTGGTGGTTTGGTGGTGGCGGGGTGGAGTTTGGGAGCTCGGACGAACCGCAAGAAAGCGTTCGTCGAGGAGGGAGACGACAACATGTCGTTCTCCCCTCTCCTCTCTCCCTCTCCCTCTCTCGATTCACAAATGAAAAAAAAAAAAAAAAAAAAAAAAAAAAAATTCGTTCTTTGGAACAGAGCCTCTGTTCCAGCGAAGAAGAAGCGGTTCGGTTCGGCCCTGAAGCCCGGTTCGGCCCTGAATCGGTCGGTTCGGCCGAACCGCCCTTAAGTGAAAAAAAAAAAAAAAAAAAAAAAAAAAAAAAAAAAAAAAAAAAAGAGAAAAAAAAAAAACATGAAAAATAGGAAAAATTATGGAAAAATTCTGAAAAATCGAGAAAATGTGAGAAATTAGAAAATGGTTGAAAAAGTGAATTTCAAGACTTTTGGGGTGGTTGGCACCCGGTGTAACTCGAAAAACGTCTACAACTAAAAATTGGAATGAAATTCTAATTTTTATGGTCACGATATAAAATCAATTAGTTTGATACTAAATCACATAAAATGACTTATTCGGACACCGGGGACTTAGGAGACCATAGTCGGGTGTCGGGCGCGTATCCCCGAGGCGAGAGCGGGATCGGATCGGAACGTATATCGAGTAATTGGAGTACGGTTGAGGTAAGTAAAACCCTTAAGTAACACACTCGAGTGTTTATTTATTTGATTTCATTTGATTCCAGCTATTATTGTTTATCGTTGTTTACTCTATTTCCATGTTCATACATATGTTGCACGGTTGGTTTTGTCATTCACCGCCGGATCTTACGGTTTACTCTGTGATGTGTGGGCGGACTTGGGTAAATTTGGACAATAGGGACGAGAATAAGGATTCGGACCGGTGAGGGGTTGGAGAAGCCACCGAGGGAATGCCGATGTCCGGATTAGGGTTCAGTCCCTGCTACACGGCACACATCCATTATTGGTGTTTATCGATGTTATGTATGCATGCGTCTTAATTACAATGTTACTTTTTCTTTGCGCATGTTTATTTAACATTTATTGGCTTCAATTATTATAAATGCTTTGGTTTGTGTACTTGGGTTTTACTCACTTTGGACTCGTCATCTACTTCTTGTGATGATTGAGTGCGGGATCTACTACGACCGGGGGCAAGGAGACTCTTGCGGACTATCGTGACCTTGTCACCGACGGAGTTCGTCTTGTATGTTTTTATTTTCTTTGTATTGACTTATTTTTGGGTTTATGGGGACTGTTTGAGATACCGCAGTGCATGAGTGTATCACATTTTGTTATGTTGAATACGGTGTACTTTTTAGGGTTTTCCACATAGGATTAATGCTCTATAATTTGAGAAAATGACATATTTTAAGCTTCCGCTGTTTACAAATATTAAAATGTTAATTAATGACTAACTTAGGCTGAATTAATTGATAATGATGCTTAGTTGGGCGTGGGACACAGCTGACAGTTACGTGGCCAGTTGTGGGCCCGCGTGGCCTCCCGTGGCGGACCAATGTAGAAATTGGGGCCGCCACACGTACTTTGTTTATCACTATAATTATGCATGCGATGGTCCTTTTTACAGTTGTCTGTATTTCTCTTGTTCCGCATGTTTAAATTATAGTATTTTAAATTCCAGTATTTTTACTTCCGTAATTACTTGGTGAATTTCCTTGGGATTACTCACTCTGGACTCGTCATCTGTCTTTTTGTGATGGCTGAGTGCAGATCCTAGTACGAGCCGAGGAAAGGGCAAGCTTGAGGATTATATTGATTGACCGCGCTAGCCCTTCTCGTACGTATGTATATGTTTACTCGTTTTATATTGGGTTTTGGGTTTGAGAGACAGGTTGTACATTTTGATATTTTGAGAACCAGATGAGACGTATATGATGTACATTTGGTATGGTTTCCACTTAGGCATTTTGCTCATAATATACAAGATAAATCTTTATGTTGTTCATTTAAGTTTCCGCTGCTAACTTGAGGTTATGTGATATTAATGGAATCAAATTTAATGAGAATTGATCGATGAAGGATAATTGGGCGTGGGACACAACTGGCGGTGACGTGGACAAGTTGTGGGCCCTCGTGGCCTCCCGTGGCGGACCAATGTGGAAATTGGGGCTGCCACAATAAGACCACACTAGTGACAATTGATCATACTAATTGATTAGACCCTTTTGGGACCGGTCAAACACATTGGGGATCTAGGCTAAATTGGACACACGAGTGATCCGATTGTCTAGGTGTAGTGTCTTCACGAATCAAAGTAATGCGACCAATGCGTTAAATCTGGAGCACTAGCGATCAGGTTGCGTGTTTATTTAGGGAAGTAGTCAACGGTCGTACCTTGGCTACCGATATCAGGAAGTGCGAGGAATCGAGTGCGTCACCGGGTCTATAGCTACACTAGATCAAAAATTAGTTTCATATTTTTCATAAATCGACAATTAATAAATTCAATCCCAAGTTGTATGGCGAGACTGTGAAACTGAATACCTAGATTCATTCCCATTAGATTTTCATTCCATTTAATTTCTTTATTTTCAATATATTTACACATTCTATCTAACCCTAATTTCCCTTTTTTGCATTTTTCTTACCTTAAAAAGACCACCAATCTCTGTGGGATCGACCCTTTACCGCTATCTACAAAGTAGTTAGTTTAGGAAATATATATTTTATTGACGCGTTTGGTGCGCGTCAGGAGCTATTCATTGAAAAAGGGATGGGGGAAATGACGCCCCTACCCCTTTTTCCTCTTCCCTTGCCCTGACCTTGTTATGTCACTATAATATATGGAGATAAATTAAAGAAAGTTTACTTCCGAACATATTAGAATAATAGAAATTGATCAAAAATTGATTGGTCCTAAGTTTTAAGGGACTCGGTTACCTTAAATGAGATCTCGAGTTTGAATCTTGTGGATGAAAAAAATTAAATAATTGGAAGCGTCACCCCCATATGGGCCTTGACTGGGCTTGGATGTGGATTACTCAGCCCAGCTAGCACTGGACATCACTTGGGGAACCTTAATTAAAAAAAAAAAAAAAAGTAGAAATTGTATAGATTGAAAGCTTAATTTATTTTTCCAATGAAGCAACCGATTGTTCCTTTGTGGAGCAGTTCTCGGGAATGATCGAAGGAGCAACCAGGCTTTGTACTCCATACTTGTTTTCTTAATTACTTGGAGATAGATTCCCTGCACCGTCCAACCTTAACTCGTGCTTCTGAAAGGCTGCAAAACTACACCCTTTGTATAATTGTATTTATGTTTAAATGGACGCGCATACTTTGTACATAATTTTGCTAGAGATTGATGACATCAAATTCAACATCAACTACATACAATTAACTAGTTTGGCGTTCGAAGCGCTTGAAAGAAATAACAACACATGATTCGAAGTGCAACTGATGACTCACGAATAGCTTGTGTGTAGTTGATGTCCTGATTAATGTCGATATTCTCACATTGTATAGTTTGATGGAAAAGCAAATTAAAGTAGTTGTGCATATATATGCCCATGTCCACCACAGGAAAGTTAGAAGAGAAAAGATTAAAAAGGGGGTACGCACGCATGCATAAATGCGTTATATATATGAATCTTATGATTGGAATTTAATTTGAACAGCAGCACTTGCAAGTTAGTTTTGTGCGTGCCATTAGGTGTACATGCCAGTGCACTTCCTTGTACCTTAACATCCTTTTTGTTCGACCGCCGCTAATGATACTTGGACTTTATTAGGGTGGCACTGGCACATACAAAATGGTCAATTAAGATTAATAATGTTGTTTATATGACTCAACTTTGGACAGATACTAATTTTTTTTAAAAAAATTTATTTTAGTTTATTCCAATTATACTGTGGCGAGATAACTTGAGACATTTATCAAAAAGGATTTAAAAGATTTTGAAAGAATATTTTCATGCATTAAATTGATTGGATCGATAAAAGAATTAGATCCATGTCGCCGATCCTAATTCTAATTTGAAATTGATCATAATTTTTTGATGTATGATGTTGTGGTAGAAGTTAAGACTAGTTTGAGTACGTATTTCACATATATGAGATATAGTACTGAACCTTTCAAATTAAAAGATACAAAAATACGACAAAGAGGGAATAAGTGTTTGTATGTTCCAACTTCCAACCAATGTAAAGCAATGGTGGTTGGTGAGGCTAATTTGTTTGGAAGTACTAATTGATAATTAGTTATTACTCATTTTGTAGCCTTTTTTATATTTTTTTTGTTACAACTGTGTAGCCTCTCTGTGCTTAGGCGGTTCGTCTAATTAGATCAGGGAACACTGCCCATGTTTTCGGGGGTAACAAATTCGTTTATCTATTTTCAATTCTTATAAAAATAACAATTTTTCATAAAAAGACTAGCTCATTCATATATATATATATATATATCCAAATGATCATAAAATCACATATTAACATAAGTAATAATATAGCCAAAGCATATCTAATGAGATGACATAGGCATCATTTGTCAAAAGGTAATAAGATTGGGGCTCGCGAATTTGTGAGTCCGACTCCTACTTAAATTAAAAATTAAAAATAAAAAATAAAAAACTAAAACGGATAATAGGATGGAATTATATGAAATTTGATCTATGTATAATGGCACTTTAGAATTGTATGTCATTGTATTAATTAACACAATATAAATTTTTTTTATTAACTATATAGGGATATCTAAATACTTATCTAATTAGTCTTGTGGGTCCTAGAATTGTGAAAAGGGACTACTAATGACCTGACGTTTGACAGTCGTGAAAAATTGAACTCTAGATTGTAGGCTACAATCCTGACTTTGCCTTTACAACTAAGTCAACCAGTTCAGATTAATACAAATATCAATGGAAATACAATATTTCTCGCCATATACAAAAATGTACAAACATGTACATACACTCAACATATATACAGTGAGTGCGTTGCACATGCACTCAGCCGTAATTAAAAATCTCTAAACATATCTAGTCATCATCCTAAACTAATCAGATCAATTGGTTCTTAATTAATTAATTAAGCTTCCCTTTTGGATTAATCCTAGCGGATTCTCCTTCTGCGCGCATGCCCACCCTTTAATCAGCATATTAGTGACAACATACTGTCATTAATATAATTAATATCAACGTTATCCACGTATTAAAGCGTCTCATTCATGAATAAATCTACTAAGTTTTGGATTTTAGTCACCTTTTATCTACACGTACTTTAGTTGATTAAGCTCCTAATTAGTACTAGTAGATTCTTTTCGACTCCAGCATGTTTTATTTGCTTAAACCTAAAGGACAGACCACCTAATAGGTTCTGTTGTGGCATCATTTTGCGTTCCCTTTATACCTTTTCCTTGTACCTTACCCCAACTACGTTATAACCCATAAAAGTCCTATTGGCCCCTATTGATGCTAAGTCTATATTAGTGAAGAGTGTGGTTACATTTCTCACTTATGGTACCTTTTAAGGGTTAATGCGCTATCTTGCAGATATCGTAAACTTGTGTACTTGAGTGTATAGGCCTAGAAAACTCTTGAGTAATTGATAGTCTTGGTTTGAACAGAATCTAGTTTACGAAAAGTGTGATTTTTATCAATGTTTAGACTTCGATGCTAGGGCATAGGATTAGTTGTGTGTGTGTTAGTTGTCATGGTTAGATCAATTTTAATTGTGAGTCGTTGTAGTGATTAGGAGTCTAGTTTGCATTAGTAGGGTATGTCTTCATTTACTTCTTTGCTCGAGACGTGTAGAATTTTAAATTTTTGGAGATATTTGATAAGTCGTTGATAGTGCAGTGTTAGTTAGGTATATTTACATATTTTTATAGTAAAGTCTTCAAAATATTAGTCTGATTTTTTTGTATTTGTTATTTTTAGGTATTATAGATTGGGCAATTGAAATTGGGACAAAAAACTGTGTAAAATGGAGTATTTATAGGCTTGGACGCATTTTTCACTGGCACATATCTCGAGGCAACCTTGGCGGCCCACAACACAAGAACGTGTTTTGCATGGTTGATGACGTGGCGGGTGTTGAATGGAGGAGGCGTGCGGAGAGAGCCAAATCAATTTGTTTGATGAAGTTGATTCGGTGTAGCAAGGTGCATGGGAGCGAATGCACATGCATGAAAATTTTCCTAGGATCTATCTCGAGATGCATCAACATGGATCAATATAGATCAAGTGATGGTGCTTTTGTGTGTGTAGTAAGAAGTTGAATAGGAGTCATTATGTTTGTCAGTTAGAATAGGATTGATGTATTTTGTTTTGATATAGATTTTATATATATATCTACTATATATCTATACATATCTATAAGTGTATATATATACAGATAGAGGACCGAAATGGGGAGGCGGGACAGAACCGATTTTGGATTTTTATTGAAATAGAGGAGAGAGCTCTAAAAATTCTTTTCTTCATTTGTGTTTTCTCTCGCCTCGACGGATCAACAAAGTCGGATTTGGCATTGCGATTGTATTGTGTGGTTTTTAAACTCATTTAATTCAATTTAATTTATTTATTTCCTTTGGTTCTATATTATTTTCATGATTACATCTAGGATTTTGTATTTGGCCAGTATATTATTTTCTAATCTTTTCATGTTGCTAGTACACCAATTGCATACCTAATAGTATAGGAGGTGGCACACACGTAGCATATAACTCGTCTGTTTGCCTCACATGCCTTCGATCACGAGTTAATACCCTTGTTAGGCTTTGTAGCTACACTATAATAATTAAATTGAATATTATTTTATGAAACCGACGACCAATACATGATTTACAATGCTATTCGACTGCGTTTGAGAAGTTGAAGGCTTAGATTTATTTCCTTTGATATTTTTCTCTTGTCATTTGTGCTTTTGAATTTCATTCTTAAATTAGTTTCTTTAAAAATCTCCAAAACCCCCTATTTTCCCTCCTAAAGTGAATTTTTGGTCTCTGAGGATCGACCCCATTTTACCGCTACTATAAACTTAATTATAGAATTCGGTATATCATTGGGATATATTTTTGGCACATTCGGCACTTGACCATGATACAACTGATATGAACTTTGATTATACACCAATCAAAGAACCTCAAACAACATGAATTATTTCTCTCTCAAAAACACTAAAAACACATAGTTTTACATTGAAAATCAGTAAACAACTATGTAAATGAACTCTTCATTTATAGAAGATATATATATATATGTAACTGTCTCAGCAGTTATTGACTTATTCTAATTTTAGAGTACTCTCCAAGTGGACTTGGATAGTTTAATTAACTGCCCATGACCATTAGTGGTTTGGTAGAGTAACTCCTAATTTTGAAATATAATATACTAACCGTTGATGGTTTGTTTAATTTTCAAAAAACAAAAATAAATTCAAAAATTAAAACAAGGTTTATGACTTGGTGACGAGTGTCCATTTAGGCATGCTTTAGTATAGGCTATTAAGAATAATTGGGCTATATTTATCTTATTTTATGGTGATAAATGCATATTTTAGGGAATTAGTGATTTAAGGAATAATTCTAAAATACATATCTAATTATATTTAATTTTCGTTTTTAGGTGAAACGGAGTGCACGGTTAGATCTAGGGCGAAAAAATACTTAAGATAGAGTATTTGTCTCAAAACTCACACTGCACACTCGAATAAGTAGATTCCAGCAGGTCCACGTGTTGCTGTCTCATTGGTCCAGTTGCGTCAGAGGTCCACGTGTCATCTCGCCACTGGCCATACCGCTTCATACACAATCGCCTCAGCCAATCAGGAGATGCCACATCGCCACCCCAGCCGTTCCTTCTCTCCACGTGTCGATCTGCCTCAGGATGCGTGCTGGTGTTGTCTCCCACAACTTCGGCGATTTCACTTCCGCGTTGCCGCCTCGCGTGCCTAGCGCCCTCCACGTGACGACACCTCATTCGCCCACTACATCATCACTTCTCCACCAAGCCAATCAGCTCTCACCATGTCAATATGCCACCATTTCTCTCTAATGAGGAGTTGCCACGTGGCCAGAAACAATTTCGGAATTGCGTCGTCCAGCACGCCGTCTTCAGAATTTCTCATGGCGCCCACACGGCGTCATGACCAGGAACTCGGGAAAATTAGAATTCTTGAGATTTTTAAGGTTTTAAGCGACTCTAATTATTTCTATAAATACCAGGAGGCTCTGAAAAGAAAAAAAAAACGTAGTTTTACCTTTGTTTAGTCCGTTACTTTATTTTTGAACTAGGGTTTTGTTTAGTTAATCCCCTTCAACTAGGTTGAAGGTGGATCGATTGAGCCTTATGACTTGAGACTCCATTAGGAGGTTTATCTATGCATGATTTATTGATTCTGCTCTATGGTTTATTTCCTTTGGTTCTGTTTATTAGATTAGGTTTAATTATTTGTATAGCGTTGTGCATGCATATTAGATTGATACTCTTTGTCAATGAAGTCGAAACGTCCGTCTTTACGCGATAGACTCAAACTTGTGACAGTTGGCCAACCGCTCAAAGTGCCTTAAGGATCTAGGCTAAATCAGGAGCACTAGTGATCCGATTGTCTAGGTGTAGTGCCTCTACGGACCGAAGTAATGCGACCAACGTATTAAATTTGATGCACTAGCGATCAGGTTACGTGTTTGGTTAGGGAAGTAGTCAACGGTCGTACCTTGGCTGCCGATAACAGGAAGTGCGAGAAACTGAGTGCGTCACCGAGTTTATAGCTGCACTAGAACATAGGTTAGTCTTATATCTTTTATAGAGCGAGGAATAATGGAATCGTTCCCAAGTTGTTTGGCGTAGATCGTAAAGCTGGATACATGTGCTTTTAATTTCTTGTTCTTCTCTTCTCCCCCTAGAAACCTAAGTCAGTAGCCTAATCCTTGAGGTTCGACCCCGAACTTACCATTACTGTAGTTTTTGCAGTTTTGGCGTCGTTTCCGGAGACTAGGTCTTACTTGATTTCGATTTTTCTTTTCTTTTTTTATTTATTTAAATTTTATTCATATCGTTTTTCTCCCCCCCCCCCCTTTATGGAGCTGCGCAAACAAAAACCGCTCAAGACATGTTTGAGTGGGACAGCGTGACCTGAGACGCATGAATCTGAAGTCGAGTCAACGACTTTAAACAAAAGCGTTATTGGGAGGCAGCCCAAGTTTCTATCTTTTACTTTTCAGTTTGTTATTTTTTTTATTTAGTGAACTCATCTTATCCCATTTGTGACTATTTATAGGTGTTTGATACACTTTTGTTGAAACACCGGAGTTGAGAGCTCGATATCACTGCTGAGGTTCCATGCTTGGTATATTTGGTTAGTCTGATTGAGATTTGGTAAGTTCTTGTATTTAGGTTATTAGGTTTCGTTTTAGAGCCTGTTGAGGTAATTAGATATGTATTCCTTAGATTTCCTATGCTGAGCGTTTTTATCACCTTATTTTATATGTTATGAGATATTTTAATCCATTAGGTTTTGCATGTTCATTCTTGCATGTCATTTCCCATTACTTATTTCTTCCACTTCCATGTTCTATTCACCTCTTTTCCCTTCATGTTATAGTTTGATAGCCTCATTCTTATTTTAAACCTTGAGGACAAGGTTTAGGATGAGTTTGGGGGTTTTTAGGTGTAGTGGAGTATTGGATGAATGGAATTTACGCATGACAGGTATAACTGTTTTATTATTTTTATGCATATTCCATGGGTTTGGTAAGTTATGATGGTGTTTTTCTTTTTTTTTTCACCTCATTTTCTTGTTATTACATGCTATGCATTACAATGTTTAGATTAGTACTAGTTTATATTAGTTTATGCATTTTTGTAGTTATTTTGTTGCATTATTGAGTCTATGCATGTTTAGAGTTATTTTGTTGCATATAGAGTTGCCTAAAATCTTGTTGAGTGTTTTTATTGTGGATATGAGTTCAAATTAAGCTATTTTTGAGACTTGAACTCTTTTGAATATTAGGAGTTGTACTTAATTTAGAGCGTTGTGCGACATCTTTGAGGTTGCTTATAAGAGAGCTAGTATGAAGTTTAGGCATTGTGCTAGAGACCAAAGAGATAGGCGATCTTATTTTGCAAGTTTTCATATTTCTATAATGTTAGAACGAGAATGTAGCTCACTTGAGACATCAATTCATATGACTTGACCACTTTTTGGGAATGATTTAGACTTGAACGAACATTGGATGACTCATTTGATTATAGTGAAAGTGAGAAGGGTCAACAAGAGTTTTCTAAAAAATTTTAGAGAGTCTCATAGATTCCACAGGAAAAGGAGCAGGGAGTTTTGTGGTGGGAAAAAGTGAGAAAAGTGGTTTTCACAGGAAATGGAGCAGGGACCGTACTGCTTTTAAAATTTTTTGGAGAAAATAGAGTGTATATTCGCATAAAGGCATAAGTTTATGAAAACTCTTTAAATAAAAAAATTTGACCGAGTGTTTATAACTAGATCAATTGTGTTATTCCAATGTGTTATTCCACATTTTCATATTTAAGTCTGATTGTCTCTCTTTAGTGTGTTTAGTCAACATTTATGGATGGTGTGTTGCACTATTCGTTCATAGTCTCATTTCAGTGTTGATGCACTACTTTTAAAAAATTCTGAACTTGTATGTTTTAATTTAGAGGCTCTGTAAAATCTTGAGTAGTTGAAAGCATTTATCTGAATTGATTATGGTTTTTGAAAGAGTGATTTTCACTGATGTTTGGACTCCGTTCTCACACTATTTCACTCTGAACTTCTTTCGGGGGATAGTTACTTGAGTGGCAGATTTAAATCAAAAGAAAACTCAAACTTGACTTGGTGATTGACATAGATTTGTTAGGATTAGTCATTGTAGTATAGGAGTAGAGTTTAAGTTTTCATTCACTCATTTGCTTGGGACGAGCAAAGTCTAAGTTTTGAGGTGTTTGATAAGTGTCCATTTAGGCATACTTTAGTATAAGTTATTAAGAATAATTGGGCTATATTTATCTTATTTTATGGTGATAAATGCATATTTTAGGGAACTAGTGATTTATGGAATAATTCTAAAATATATATCTAATTATATTTAATTTTTGTTTTTAAGTGAAACGGAGTACACGGTTAGATCCAGGGTAAAAAATACTCAAAATAGAGTATTTAATTGTCGTAATCGGATATCGTAGGATTTGTCTCGAAACTCATACTGCACACTTGAATAAGTAGATTCCAGCAGGTCCACGTGTCGCTGTCTCATTGGTCCAGTTGCGTCAGGTCCACGTATTGTCTCACCACTGACCAGACCACGTAACACACATCCGCCTCAGCCAATCAAGAGATGCCACGTCGCCGACCGAGCCATTCCTTCTATCCTCGCATCGATCTGCCTCAAGATGCGGGCTGGTGTTGTCTCCCACAACTTTGGCGACTTCACTTCCGCGTTGCTACCTCGCGTGCTTAACGCCCTCTACGTAGCGACACCTCATTCACCCACTGTGTCATCACTTCTCCACCAAGCCAATCAGCTCTCACCATGTCAGCATGCCACCATTTCTCTCTAATGAGGCGTTGCCATGTGGCCAGAAATAATTCTGGAATTGCACCATCCAGTGCGCCGTCTTTAGTATTTCTCACGACGCCCACGTGGCGCCGTGACCAGGAACTCGGGAAAATTGGAATTCTCAGGATTTTTAGGGTTTTAACCGACTCTAATTATTCTTATAAATACTAGTAGACTCTGAAAAAAAATAGTTTTACCTTTGTTTAGTTCGTTGTTTTATTTTTGAACTAGGGTTTAGTTTAGTTAATCCCCTTCAACTAGGTTGAAGGTGGATCGGTCAAGCTTTGTGACTTGGGACTCCATTAGGACGTTATCTATGCATGATTTTATTGAATCTGCTCTATGGTTTATTTCCTTTGGTTCTGTTTATTATATTAGTGTTAGATTTAATTGTTTGTATAGCATTGTGCATGCATATTAGATTGATACTCTTTGTCATTGAAGTCGAAATGTCCGTCCTTATGTGGTAAACTCAAACTTGTGACAGTTGGCCAACCGGTCAAAGTGCCTTAGGGATCTAATCTAAATCGGAAACACTAGCGATTTGGTTGTCTAGGTGTAGTGCCTTCTCGGACCGAAGTAATGCGGCCAACGTGTTAAATCTGAAGCACTAGCGATCAGGTTGCGTGTTTGGTTAGGGAAGTAGTTAACGGTCGTATCTTGGCTGTTGATAACAGGAAGTGCGATGCACTGAGTGCGTCACCGGGTCTATAGTTGCACTAGAACATAGGTTAGTCTCATATCTTTTATAAACTGAGGAATAATGGAATCGTTCCTAAGTTATTTGGCGTAGACCGTGAAGTTGGATACCTAGACTTTTAATTTCTTGTTCTTCTATTCTCTCCCTAGAAACTTAAGTCAGTAGCCTAGTCCTTGAGGCTCGACCCCTAAGATTGATACTCTTTGTCATTGCAGTCTTTGTAATTTTTGGTGTAGAACCGGGAATTATATTTAATGTGTTACGACGCGCGTCACTTGGCTAAGTGTTGCATCAAACCAAAGGCCCAAGGGCCACTCCACTCACTACAACTCACTTGTCACAACAACAATAAGGAAGTATGTTGGATCATATTTGAAGTGAGAAACAAAACCTCTATCTCGTATGTGGGACTAAAGATTTTGTTGTCACTTTTACAATACAAACTTGAATCATTATATTTAACAAGTCACATCTTGATGACATAGCGTGTGAGACCCACGTGAAAATGGATACGCGAAAATAGTTTTCAAAGCATAACACACAGGGTACATATCTATCCGTATGTTCAAATTGTGTTCGAAGTGACTTCAATATATAAAATTCTTAAATGTATATATATATATATACATATATATATATATATATATCACATAAATACTTTTATAAATACTTTTTGTTCAAAGTAACTTCTTTATATAAAATTCTTAAATATATATTCCATCCCGTCAATAATATAAGATGTTATAGTAAAAACTCTTTGTTCAAAATTATAAGTCATTTTCGGAATTCGATAGTGTATTTATTATTATTTTTTTTTACCCATTTTATCTTTATGCAATCCAAACATTTATGATGTTTCAATTATTCTTTTCATTTAATGTCAAATGACATATATGTAAATTGCACTCATAGTAAGACTCTTAATTCTTGTGTCTCTACCTTAAACAACTTACGTTTTTGACTGGATGGAGTATTATATAAATTCTTTGTAATCGTTTTAAAAAAGAATACTTTTGTAATTGAAGAAGTTAATTTAGGAAAGATGCACATCTGTCTTCATGATGTTGTGTCATGGGTTATATTTGAAAATCCACGACATCACTTTACTTGATAATTTTAAAAAATAGCTCGACTAAGTGCACCTCAAGAAAAGTCAAACTTAAAAAAGAGGTCAATCCGACTACAAAATGATCTTTATGCCTTTCACTGTGATTGGTCCACCCTACTATACATTCCTTTCGTTTTGTATGCGACCCATCATCATCCCTCCACACACTTTCTTTTTGCAATTTGTAGGTATTATCGAGTAGTTCGGCTTCGTAGATCCAAATCTCTTGTTTGAGATTATCAGAGCCCACCGAATCTATAGTTGGAAAGTCGGTCACTGCCTGTTGAACTTTTAATTTAAGAGTCGGTCGAAACCCATCGAATCTTTAGGTCGACCATCCTTTAAACCACTCTTTATTTTTAAAAAATAGTTTTTCTTTCCAACTAGACCACAATCAAGGTTTGAAACTTCGACTTCGCCTTAAGCTTCACCCACTTAAAATTCGAAAGTAATTCAAGGAAGTTAGTTTCGACGAGGGAAGTTTTACAAAAATTCACTATTGTACGGTAGTTTATAAAATTTCTTTAAATGTTGAAAAACTTAAATTTCTCCTTAAAGATGTTAAAAGAACACTTAATCATACAACAATGATGCATAGTATTTTGCAATAAATACATAATTTCCAACACACGTGACATTAGTTTTTTTTTTTTATATTATATGATAAGTTTCGACTTTATTTGCTTGATGTGAAAAGAAGTTAGTTTTAAAATATTTTATTTTATTTTGAGGTAACTTCGGTAACTTCCCTGAAAACTTCATTGATTTCTTCGAATTCTTGCATTTTTGTCTCATTTTTAATGGTTTCGATGGAAGTCATCGAAGTTTGGCGAAATATGTCGAAGTTTCAGGCGAAACTTTGTAAATTTTATATTGCCATGTAATTCCACTTCTCCATTTTCAGTATCGACAAACTTCTACCGAAATTAGCTGAAGTCTAGCGAATTTTCAAACCATGACCACACCACACGTCAGTGCATGAAGGTGGCATGTCATCAAATCACTAGCACTTGCAACCAATTGGGTGGATCAATAATTTAATATGAAATTTAAAAGTAAAAGATCATGGGTTCAAACCTGAGTATGAGCAAAAATTGTTTTTTTCCTATTAAAAAAAAATCACTACCATGCTTTCATATGTCTTGTTGGAAAGCCGTAGTACACAGAGAGTTTTTCTCTCTTCAAGTCGTATTGATTTCAAAATTGCCATGTGACCTTTCAATGGTGCTATTTTTTTCCTTTATTTTGGAAGTCTTTATGATAAGAAAAAAAAAAAAACTTTTTTAAGATATTGAATAAGTATTGTTGAAAGCTATATTATCAAAATTTAAATTTTTATAAACAACATATTAATTATAATATTATAATGTATTATAACTCACGTGTAATGATTCATTGAATATAAGTTAAATTTGTTTAGAAATATTTACTTAAATATTGACTAGTCAACGGGCGAAGACATCATTTTTTTCGTTTTATATGTATTGGCATGAAATTAAACATTTTCTTTCTTTTTTCGGGCTTGGGGCTTAGGACCGGCAATAAATTTTTTTTTTCATTGGTTGTGTCAAAAAGGGGGTTAATTAGTAACTTAGTACAGACAAGCAAAAACTTCTTAATGCATAAAATCTTTTCACAAATGCATCCCAATAATAATGATAAATATGCAGTGTAAAGGCCTAACACATAGACTTAATTAAGATGTGAAAATGATTACATGAAATAAGAAACAAATAGATGATCAGAATCAATGGAAAAAAAAAGATTGAACAAAAAAATTAATAAGATCACATGGTCAAGTATCGGATCAACACTTGTTTGATATGGCGACAATGACAAAGATAACAAATCACAATATTGTCAATTCTACCAAGATAATATTTGCTTTTGTGATGCCAATATATGTAATTTAAGCAGATGTCTTCTAACTCCAGCAAAAACAAAAAAAACAATTTACCATGCTTATGAAGGAAAAAGTAAAAATTAAGCTATGAATAAGAGAGAGAGATCAAATAGAGACATAGAGAGGATGAGAGAGCGTGTGATAGAGAGGGTATCAAACTCTATATATGCAATGCCATGCAAAAGTTTAGGAATTGAAATATTCAAACAAATATATAAACTTGAATTTAGCGAAAATCATGTCAATCACCATTATGAAAATCCTTTCAAATTAGGAATTCTTTTCTTTTTGCTAACCATTGAGATCTTTGTAACGTTTTTTAATCAAATCACGTGTTTTCTTTTAAGTTGTTATGAAAATCCCTTCAAATAAGGAAAGTTTATCTTTTTTATGACTTTTGAAATTTTTTTTGTTAAAGAGCATGTCATTTTTTTTTTGTAAAGTTAAACTCAGGGGTGCACACGGATTGGATCCGGTCCAATTAGGGTTAATCCGCAATCCAATCCAATAATTGCGGATTGAAAAATTACAATCCAATCCAGTTCAAATAATTCATCAATCCAATCCAATCCAATTTGTAAAATGCGGACTGGATTGGATCAAGTGTCGCGGATTGACATTTTTATATCCAAAGATTTATGAAATTAAACTTAATCAAATGAAACACACAAATCATACATTTCATTAATGACAAATTAACAAATACATCTCACAAAATCTATAACATATTTTTCAAAAACTTGTCATCATAATAAGCTTCAATATGCAAGCATGTTGCAAACATAAAACTCACAAAAAAAAGGTTTGAAACATAACAAAAGAGTTGAGAACAAGCATAGTCTTTGAGTTCTTATGAAAACCTAAACACAACATACAAGTGAAGTGATAACAAAATAGGAAACAAAAACTTTCTTCCATTGCTAATCTCTATTTTCTTCAAGCCTCTTCTCATATCTTAGTTATATGCTCCCCATCTGAGCTTTTCAAATTAAAAAAAAAAAAAACACACACACACACACAAAAAAAAAAAAAAAAGAATAGAAAACATGAGTCATGATTAAGTACAGTAATTTCATATCATTGAGAGAAAATATATACAATGCATAGCAATACATACTTGCCTCGTTCAAGTCAAGTCATATTATCAATCATCGATTTCAGTTTGAGATGATACGTTCAACCTTTTGAATTCTGAAAGAAGATATATAAATATGAAGACAATATATTTTAAAATATAAATACCACAAGTTTAACTATGTAAATGAGTTACCTTGCTCAATGCTTTCATATAAACTAGCTTCTTCAAAATAATCGCATGACTCATTTGGTTCAAGTTTTGACTTTAACCAATTTTGTGAGCAAATCAAAGCTTCAACTGTGATAGGGCTTAATGAGCTCCTAAAACAATTAAGTACACGTCCTCCAGTGTTAAAGGTGGATTCAGATGCAACAGTGGACACTTGAATTGCCAACACATCTCTTGCAATTTGAGATAAAATTCTATACTTGTTGCTATTTAGTTTCCACCAACTCAAAGTATCAAATTCTTCTAGTGGATATTCCGTTGGCTCCAACAAGTATTTATCGATGTCATTCCTCTCTGTAGCACTTTCCCGTTCCTTTTTTCGCATCACAAATTGAACCATCATATCATCAACATTTTCATCAACAACAACCTTACTCAAACTTGTTTGAGATGAACCTTGATTAACTTGAGTACTCGAACCACTCAAACTTAACTTTAAGTACTGTTGATACATTCGATGTAATGTCATTTTAATTTTTCTGATCATCCCTTGAACAACTGATTCAATAAACAACTTTTCTAAGGTGAACTTCACATACTCCAATTTGTATCTAGGATCCAAAACAGTAGCAAGAAGCAACATACAATTAATGTTTTCAATATTTTCCCAGTACTTGTCATATTTTGTTTTCATACTCGCAGCCATTTCCCCCAACAAAAGATCTCCAGTAGCACTGAATCTCATCAACTGATTTTGAATCTTGCAAAATTCACGATAATAGACATTAGAAGTGAGAGATAAAGATGCACTGAACTTCACTGTTATGTCATATAATGTCTTCAAGAATTTGACAAAAATCTTTGCATTTTCATAATCACATTTTGTGGGAGGTCCCACTTTTTTCTTTTCCCCTTCACCATTACCAAGAAAATATTTAATGAATTGACTATCTTCCTCATCCAATCTCTCCAAAGCACTCGAAATTTAACTTGCAGATTCCAACATCAAGTAAGTGGAATTCCACCTAGTAGGTACATCCATTACCAAAGAGCCCTTGCATTCACTCTTTACTTTTTCTACACAAATCTTAAACTTCAATCCTCTTGCAGGAGATGATTTCACATAATTAACGGCATTTCGAATGCTTTCCACTGAATGATGAAGTTCTTTCAAACCCTCTTTCACAATTAAATTCACAATATAAGCGCAACACCTCAAATATAGAAACTCTCCATCTAAAATGGAACATTTTCATCCATTAATCCTCTTTCTAAGATATGCAATCGCGGTATCATTTGCACTAGCATTGTCAACTGTAATAGTGAAAACATTTTGAATGCCCTATTCAAGCAAACATGCTTCTATAGTCTTCCCTATGACCTCTCCTGTGTGACTAGTAACTTGACAAAAGTTCAATATCCTTTTTTGCATATTCCAATCACAATCAATGTAATGACAAGTGAGACACAAATAATTCATCTTTTGCGTCGACGTCCAACAATCAGTAGTGAGTTAGGGTTTTTCATATGTGCTTATGTAAACGGATTGGATTGGACTGGATCCGCGGTTTTTCATTGAAGAATCCGTGATCCAATCCAATCCGACCGGATTACTGATTTTTCAATCCAATCCGGTCGAAGGGATCAAAAAATTAATCCAATTAGTGATAATTGGTTTGAGTTGGATCGGATTCGCGGATTATGTCAATCCGTGTGCACCTCTAGTTAAACTACTTATTGAAACCGTCCTTAATTATCTCTAAATACATCCTCATCAATCACCATGTGACACAATCAAACGAAAAAAAATTAAGTTATTTAATTTAAATATTTTAAAATAAAAGACTTAAGTACCCTTTTTATTGCTATGACATGAATTGGAAAAAAAAGAATTTTTTTATTTGACAAAGGAGGGTAAACTTGTAATAAAGGCTATTTTGGTATCACCTTAACTACCTTAGAGGATTTCCGTTATATATACCAGTAAGTAAGCAGTTGATTGTTTTAGACTAAAGAAAAATTAATCAAACATGCAATACCCTAAATTTATTTGCATTCCTTAAAAAGTCAATCCATGGATGTAATCAAACCCTGAGATCAGAATTATACATCACAAACTAAACACACAACAAATATTGCATCTATAAATCAACAAAAGACTCGAAATAGAGAATGACCAATTTCAAAAATAAAGTACACATTAACGTATAATGGGTCAGTCTTTAATGGCAAGAGACTTGGGACCGACAAGTCTTTGCATGAACAACCCATTCAGCAAATTCCCTTCTTTAATGCCAACATGGAATCGACACACATACGAAAAGAAACCTTCAAACAAAAATCAAAAGTGAAAAATAAGAAGAGCAATTTATTTGAACCTACAATAAATGTATGGAGATCTATCATAAAGAAAAGTCAAGAGCCAGATGAGAAGAGCATATATACCCTAAAAACAAAGCAATTTTGTTGTCTTTTTCACCCTAATTCTTAAGTTAAAAAAGTTAAAGATATTTAATTTGAATTGACAGTTTTATTGAAAGAATTTGAAACACATTTTCATTGGAGAGTTAGAGAAAAATGGAGTGAAATAAAGAAAAGTTAGATAAACTTCCGTTTTGAAATCTAATTAAAAACTATTTTAATTATTTTTCAAAGATACCATCATTATTTACTTTTTTGTGGTAATCATTATTTACATTTTAAATTTGTTCCGAGCGAGTAGAAAAAATGCATTTAAATGCAATGTTGGAATTATGTTAAATTTTGGATTAGTAGGATTGCAAGGAGGATTGACATTCTATATAGAATATATTTTTTTGACAACTAGAAAACGTGGGTGTAACGACCCATTTTTCAAATAGACCACCACGGGGGCCAATGCGGACCCACAGTGTGTCTTACCAGTGACAGCTGTGCTCTACATTGGATTATATCCTTCATTTTATCTTTTTTAAAACTTATTAATTATCCATTTATTGATTAAGTTGTATTGAAATCAAATTATATGTTAAGTCATCATAGAATCCTCAAATTTAAACACAACGGAAGCCTTTCTAACACATTTACTCGAATAATGATACTATAAATGTGTAACGTAAACTATAAACCTAATGTAAAATACCCATATATAACCATAAATACCTCTGAAGTCACAAAAAAATCAATATATACAAATTATCTCAAAATTTCCAAACCCAAAATGAAATAAAATAAACATAATACAAACGTACGAGTCAGGCAATCTCAAATCAATAGTACTCTAGCAGCTTTCCCTTACAACTGCTCGTACTAGGATCTGCACTCAAGTCATCACAAAAGGCAGATGACGAGTCCAGAGTGAGTATTCCCAAGGAAATTAAGTGAGCAATACTGAAAGTAAATACTAAAATTTAAATAAAGATATTAAATAAACATGCGGAATAAATACAGGCAACTGTGGTCATCGCATGAATAAATAATAGGAAAAGCTCAAAGTGTGTTCCTAGCCCTTAGGGTCAGATTACTACCATAATTCGGACTCTTCCACAGAATACTGCCGGCGAGTCCTACTTAAGCGGGGTAAGTATCTGGATCCGCTCGATAGCCGGTGTTACACCTACGGTGCACCGACACATGCCACGACGTGATACTCGTGTGGCGGCCCCAAAATCTGGGGTCGCCACGTGCAACAAGTACCTCTCCAGCCCATACTCCAGAAGTACCTGCCACGTCACTCATCCGTCCACCTCATCTATCACTCTTAACTTTCCATGCTATTTAATTGATTAATTTGAAATTTTACAGTTTTACAGCGGAAGCCTTAATAACACCAAATAACTTGCCATAAGATTAATTTATTGAACCTATAGTGGAAAGCCTGGTAGTACTCAGTATATAGGCGACAACTGAAATGTTTATATACCAGTACTGTAAATGATATGGTCTCAAACTCCCAATAATAACAATTTAAAACAACTTAATACCAACAAACATACCAGTAGGTCCTCGACAGTAAACAGGTGAGGATGTGTCGCCGTAACCTCCCTGTTCCTACTGATATCCAAGGTCTGCACTCAGTTATCACAATAACCAGATAACGAGTCCAGTAAGTAAAATCCCAAGGAAAACCACCGTGCATCATATTTAAGAATGTAATATCAGCCAATAAACAGTGTTAAATAATCATGCGGAAAGAAGGAAAATGCAGACAACTGCTCAACATGAATCGCATGAATACAAAACACCAAGATAACAAATGGTTGTGACATAGCCGAAGAAGAAGTGAAACCTAGAACCAGTCGCCATGTTGGAATTACTGTCATTGGCCCCGCCACTATATCCTAGGTTACACTCCCCGAGCCATCTCCACAACCTCTAGATACATAGACTCAGATTTTCAAGAATGAACAGCTCACAAACCCCGAAAATACCATTGATCTGATCATCCACTAATTTTTCTGACTTAACTTTACTGTCTTGGGATTCCTGGAATTCATTTGTGAGGGTTAAGGGTCAATTAGTTGAGTGTTGATATCAGTTAGACTCATTTTCACATTTTCTCATTTTTCAGATTTCAAATGATCATTAGCGCGCTAATTGATCTTAATCACTGTTCATCATCATTTTCCAGAGGGTAATTAGCGTGCTAATTCTAACTATTAGCGCGCTAATAGCGCTCTGTCCAGAATTTTCAGATTTACATTTTCGAATCCAAACACCAAACCAACCCATTAATATTATTCCCACACTTCCATAACACCTCAATAATCTCAATTACACCATTTAAACACAAATTTACTGAGCTTAAACCTCAAATTCAAAGAATCATAAAAATCATGTTTAAAAACCCATTTTCACAAATTCATCCAATCTCTCTCAAACTTGATCAATTACCCAATCCATGCTATAACCAACTCATAAACACTAAATCCCAATAAAATACAGTGTTTAATTCCTCCAAGTCCGAATTTCCTCAAATTTCAAACCAACACCAACATTTCACAAACAACCCAAGTTTTTGATAAATCCATACCTTGATCTTGTTTTTGTTGGCCTCAAATCCCTCTCCAATCTCTAGCTTTCCTTCTCTTCTCCTTCTTTTCCCATCGATTCTCTCCTCTTCTCAATTTTCACTCTTTCTCCCCCCATTTGACCGATCCTCATGTATATATATACTTGATTTTAATCAAGTGTATGCACACATCTCGAGGGCAATCCTGTGATCATGGATCACCCTGTGTCACTCCAACTTCTTGACACCTTATCTTGACACTGATTGTCTCAAACTAGCCTGTTGCACATCTCGAGAACAATCCAAAGGGTGTTGATTATTCCAGCCACAAGTATAGGACTTTACAATTCCAATTGATTTGGCCTATATAAATTGTCAAATCCACTCAATAAATTTCTAAAATTTATAAATAGGGTCACACTAGTCTCCCGACTACCCGGCACCCCGTGCTCCGTGTTCGACACGCTTCCCGAGGCAGTCCCACACTTAGTGTACCTAATTTTGTTTTAGCCTAAGGTTATATTAAATTTTCATTAAATTAACTCCTCAACCTTAGTCATGTTTAATAACTTCATATAATCAAACCCCAACGCCTGGTCTCACAGCTCTCGAACCCCCGCGTTGGCCTGTTTCACATCACGACACCCCGGCGCTCCACTTCGCCTGACATCAAGTTACATACATGTGATGTTTATATAAATAATAATAACTTTCCCATCAAAATAATAGACATACAACATGCACAAATAACATAATACCAGTCTGGGTACTCATATCCGAGTCAACCCAGTTGTCCTCGTAACACCCGAATTACCCATTAATCCTCGTGATTAACGCTAATAATGATTTAATTAATTTGTCGTTACAACTCGGGTTGTGCTATTCACCGAGATCGATCTGGTAGCACGTGCTATGGTGTAGTGGACATACACACAAGAATGGAACGAAGGGAGCCCCACTCAACGTCCGCCCATATAATCATAACTAGAGTAGAGTATTGAAATGAAAGAAATTAAATTCAAATGCCAAAAGAAGTAAATACTTAAGTAATTTCAGTTGGGATAGTACACACCTCAATCCGCACTCCGCGTCCCGAAATCCAAACCCTGGTCTACCTCTAATAAACACCCGACAATCAAAATTATCACCCAAATGTACCTAAGATTATTTGTCATTGAATTAGCTTCAATTTGATATATTATGTCAATTTTATGTTTTTCGAGGTAAAAACATTGACAAAATCTTGCTAAAATTTCGATAAAATCCCAAAACTCATTTATTTGATCAAAATATATTTTTTTCTAAATTTTTCTTATTTTATTTGAATTTTCTATTAATTTTTCAGAATTTTTTTCCATTCTTCTAGAATTTTTCTTCTATTATATATATATATATATAATATTTAGAAGATGATGCACTTCTTCATTTTCGAACACCCATATATATATATTTTAATTCTTTCTTTCTTCTCTTCAACTACATCATCAACACAAACACTAACACCAACAAGAAACATCACTAATCCACCATTAAAAACATTGATTTATTCAAACTCAACACCAACACCAACACCAACACCAACACCAACACCAACATCAAATCTTTCTTTTCTTATTTTCTTTTCTATTTTCCTCGCGTGCTTGTCGCTGTCGACGCCATCGATCTTTAGTCTCCAAATCTTCAACAAATAATAAAGAAATCAAGGAGGGAAAACTGTGGCGGCCCCAAATTTTCAGGGGTCGCCCCGTGCAACAGATACCTCTCCAGTCTATGCTCCAGAAGTACCTGCCACGCCACTCATCCATCCACCTCAGCTATCACTATATCCACATATACTCTGTGAAGTGATGTTCCTGAATTTTATATTATTTTATCCATATATTACCATTTCACAGCGGAAGAACTTAATACAGTCAACTACGTTAATGTAGTATTGATTAGTGCACCTATAGTGGAATCCCGGACTGTACATGCATACATGCGATTAGTTGAGACAGTGTTATATACAAATACAGTAATAACAAGTTTCCCATCCCAAAATACTGCAAAATATCAAAACCATATATGTACCAACACACGTACTAGCAATTCTTGAAGTGGTAAGTCAGATGTAATCGCCAATGACCTCCTTACCCTTGCTGATACTAGTATCTGCACTCAGTTATCACAAACAAACCAGATAACGAGTCCAGTAAGTAAAACACCAAGGAAAACCACCAGGCATTTCAATTTAGGAATATGAATAGAAACCAATAAACAGTGTCAAATAATCATGCAATAGCAAGGAAATAACGCAAGCAACTGCTCAAAAGGGAATGCATGAATACCAACACAAAGATAACAAATGGGTGTGCATTAAATACCGCCAGTGAAGCTAGGATCAGTGGCCCGGTCATACCCTACTCCAATGACCCTGCTGACTGTATCCTATTCACTAAATACATTTGAGAAGAACAAACCCCACACACCAAAAAATTGCCAGAACGCTACCGTTCCCATCACAATCGGATTTAGATTGACAAAGAAATAAAGCTCAATGAATAGAATAAGTAAATGCAATAGTGGTGTTCAATTGGGTTTTACATACCTCAATTCGTACTCCAACAACCCCGAAATCCAACCCCCGGTCTAGCTCCAATAAACACCAAACAATCAAAAGTATCACCCCAAATGTACCTAAAATTATTTATCATTGAATTAGCTTCAATTTGACATATTATGTCAATTTTACATTTTTCGAGGTAAAAACCCCGGCATAAAGTCTCCTCCGACTTTTGAATTTCTCATTTTCCGTAGAAATTCCCCAATTTCTATTTATTTAGTCAAAATACTATTTTTTCATATTTTTTCCTATTTTTATGGATTTTCTTTTCCATTTTCTTTTTTTTTTTTATATATTTTAGGTGTGAACCGAGACGAACCGGGTTCGGCTCGGTTGAGTTAAACCGGCCCGGTTCACCATCTTCTTCTTCTCCAACAGTACTGTATTCACAGTTCTGTTTCGTTTTTTTTTTTTTTTTTTTTTTTTTTTTTTTTTTTTTTTTCGATTCGGGGTTGGTTCTCACCCAACCCTAGTTCGATTTGGCAAGGGAGATCACTACCTTGCCGTCTCCACCCTCGATTTCCCCGAGTTTGAACTCTCGGCCATGGCTCCGCCATGACCGAATTCATCACCACACCACACAACCACTACAACAATGAACACAACACAAGCTCACCTTGTTCTCCTCGATCCCGACGTCACGAGCTCCCCAAACTCTCGAGCTCTCCTCCTTCTGTCCTTCTTCGTCTCGGCTCGTTCTCTTCGTTCTCTCCTCTGTTTCGATTTCACATTTAAAGAAGAAGAAGACGGTTTGATGGTGGAAATGACCAAAATATCCCTCATGTCTATCTCTTCCCTTATTTAAACCAATACCCTTATTGGTAATTTCACATTTTCTATTTTATTTTCTGATTTAATATGTATATATATATCAATTTACCTATATAGATAAATATATACACTCACCTATATTTTCGCATTTATAATTTCGTCGGGCGCGCCAACGAGCGTACTCGGGCGTGCACACTACCGTACTACCCACGCGTATCGATCACGACTAAACCCCGGCTCTTAACCTTGCCCGAACCAAAATAATATACACACACTTGTAATGACTATAATATCAATTACATCACAGAATTTACAACCAACATAAAACACCTAGATGCGGTCCTGCCCAGCCTACCCACGGCTTCCACGTGCCGTCCCAGCTGGCGTCTTACTCGGAAAATGATTAAATAACGGCGTTATAAAATAACGGGCCGTTACAAGTGAGGTTGCACCTCTCTTGAGCTTGAACTCTCATCTTGCTCTCCTCCTCTCCACATGGGTGTTTAACAAGATTGCGGCTAGGGTTTTCTTTGATTTGCTTAAATAGCATTAGGGTTAGGGATTAGGGTTATGATTATTTACAACTTATCTAAAATGACCTTTTGGATCCTAAGCTCAATTGGGCTTTATTATTTAAAATAAAACTTTACTTAATCCCTCACTCATATTTAATTTGACAAGTTTAGAATTGTATTTCCACATCAAACACCCCAACACATTTTTATCATGAAATTTCCAAAATACCCATAGGTTGGGTTGTGGAGAATTTGGGTGCAGGGCCTACCATATAGTGTGTAGAACAGTGGCATCCCGATACTCGCGTGATAGCTGTTGTTGTACGCAAACTCGCACAACGACAGATAATCCTCCCACGATCCACTAAACTATATAATATACGCCCTGAGCATATCCTCGAGAATCTGAATCAACCACTCCGATTGTCCGTCAGTCTGAGGATGGTACACAGGAGTGAACTGTAATCGAGTGCCAAACTATTCCTGCATACTCTCCCAAAGCCTTGAAGTAAACCTCGGATCTCTGTCAGAAACAATGGAGACCGGTACACCATGTAATCTGACAATCTCTCTCACGAAAATAGTGCTCAGCTGTGTAATTGAATATCTTATGGCGATCGGTATGAAATGTGCCGACTTCATCAACCTGTCGATAACTACCTCAACGTCGTCGTGTCTCCTCGTAGTTTGCGGTAGGCCACTGACAAAGTCCATGGTCATATGTTCCCATTTCCACTAAGGAATGGGCAACGGCTGTAATAACCCAACTAGTCTTCTGTGCTCAGCTTTCACCTGCTGGCAAATATGACAACACTGGACGTACCTCCCTACGTCAGCCTTCATCCCTGGCCACCAAAACAATCGCTGAAGGTCATGATATATCTTGGTCCGACCAGAATGAACTGTAAATCGCGACCGGTGTGCGTCCTCAAGAATACTGTCCCGTAGCTCCGGTACCTCCGGTATCTACAAATGACCCTTGTATCTCAAGCACCCGTCTGAACCCTCAGACCACTCTGTGCACCCCAGATCCTAAGCCAGTCCACTGATCCGTACATACCGGTCCTCAGTTCTTTGCAACTCAGTAACCCGCATTAAAAACACAGTAGGAACTCGTATATGGCCACAAATGTGTAGCTCGGCAATAGACTCTGTCACACACAACACCGACGCAGCCTCAAGCAACCCGTGCTCATGTGTTATATGCCGCAGTCTTGTTTAACTCTCGATGCCACTTCTGCTCAGCGCATCAACTACGACATTCGCCTTCCCCGGATGATACTCGATAGCGAGATCGTAGTCCTTCAGTAACTCGAGCCATCTCCGCTGTCTCATGTTCAAGTCCCTCTGAGTGAACAAATATCTCAAAATCTGGTGATCGGTAAATAGTACGAACTTTTCACTGTACAAATAATGCCTCTAAGCCTTCAGTGCAAACACGACTGCCGCAAGCTCCAAATCGTAAACTGGATAACTCTCCTCATGTGGTATTAATCGTCACGATAAATAGGCCACTAGATGTCTGTCCTGCATCAACGCACAACCCAACCCAGTGCCTGACGCATCAGTGTAAACCGAGAAACCCTAACCTGCCACAGGTAATAGCAAAACTAGTGCAGAAGTCAACTGCCTCTTCGGCTCCCAGAAAACATCCTCACACTCTTGTGACCGATCAAATATGACATCTTTTTTAGTCAACCTCGTCAACGGCGCTGCAATCAATGAAAAATCCTGTACGAATTGCCTATAATAGCCCGCAAGTCCCGAGAAACTACGAATGTTCGAAACCGACTCAGGTGTCCTCCAATCAACAATCGTTTGAATATTGTCTCCATCAACATATATCTCTTGACTACTGATGACATGCCCCAAAAACTTCACCTCACTCAGCCAAAACGTGCACTTGCTGAAGTTGGCGTAAAGTCGATACTCTTTCAGCGTTGCCAACACCTCCCTGAGATGCCTTTCATGCTCCACACGAGTCCTGCTGTAAATCAGTATGTCGTCGATGAAATCTATGACGTATTGATTCAAAAATGGTCTTAGCACCCTGTGCATCGAATCCATGAAGATCGTCGGTGTGTTTGTGACTACCCGCCCCCAACCTAGGGTCAGATCGCCCGGCCCAAACCGTCACTTGGACCCGATACCTGAACCAGGCCCAAATAACAATTTGGCACGCCTAAATAAATAAACCTGCGGAATACACATTGGCTAAATAAAGGATAATAATTGCGGAAAGAACATAAAAAGATATCCTAAGCCAATAAATTTAAGTTCATAGGACATTTATAAAAATTATACATGGGTTCATGCTCATTTAAACTAAACAAGTTTATTAAATCTTCGAAATGGATTCACTAAAGGTAACTAGGATTCAAGCTACCCAAAGACCTATTTTAATTTTAACCCCAAGTTGATAGATTCAAAATCAAATATACATAATATATATATACAAAGGCTCACATCAAGAAGAGACTTCAAGCTCGTCTCTCCCTTGCCTCAACTTAGCGTTGTCGTGGATACCTGAGATGTAAGTGGGGTGAGCTAAAAGAACTAACGGAGCTCAGTAATGCGGAAAAACTCGCTCAACCATCAAATATGCAAGTAATACCTAATAAGCATGCAAAGTCTAGCATGTATTTGAAAACAAATAAGGATTCATTAAATAGTAGCATGGTAGCAGGATTTCATAAAAAATAGACTCATAATGAACCATCAAGTACTATCATAGTCATAAGCTTCGTAAGTCACAAATTGTAACAACAATAATCATGAATAACATTAAAGAGATTGACAAATCATTTCATAATTTCAAACTTTCATACAAATGAGGGGGTTTCGCGAGATTATGTACTATAAAATATAATAATACGATAAGTCGATGTTCCATTCAATGCATACTAGATATTGGCAAGAATCTGGTGACCGATTCTCCTACTCTCAAAGTGATGGAAACAACTAGCTAGCACGCAGGCCTTATGTGCCCTCTCGTTTGTCCCATCAAATCAACAGTAGGTTCGTCCAAGCTATCACCGATGGACATCCCTATGTCTCAAGAGTACAAGAGAAGGTAACTCCAACTCATGTCCCTACGTGACATACTTATGAATTCAATTAGTCAAGTAAATCCCTCGGTGGTAAACTCCACACATCCTGGGGTGTTAACGACCCTCGGTGGTACCACAACATTCTGAGGTACTCTTTAAGACCCTCGGTAGAACTCCACACATTCTGGGGCCATGGATAACAATGCATTCACATTCCATAGATACGTAGGTTCGAGCCAATACCACGACGCAACCCATAAATCCCAAGTCTTTAATTCAAATTATGAATCCTAAACATAACTAATAATCATGCCATATTTGATAATTGAGCAAGCTCCCCACTTACCTGCACTCGCCACGAATCCTAATCTCGATCTTCTCGCGTTTGGGCTCGATGTGAACCGTCTCGCAAATCTAGACAATTTAAAAGAATAATTACTTTATGTATCTACAACCATACAAGTTTAACATCAATTGTCTAGACCTTAGAGATTCACCCTATTTTATAGCTAATTTCGCTAAAGGTCATTCACGACTCTAAAATCGACACTTAAAATTAGAATCGATGATTCAAGTAAAATAGGAATGCGGTGATGTAAAATAAGGAAAATCCGCTAAGACTTGGTTTTTCCAACATAAATCGAAGACGTTCAATTAATTATAATTAAAAAGATCTAAATCACCATACAAGACTCAATTTAGACTTTAAATTTCCAAATGATAATATTCAGTCAAAGTCCACAAATTTATCGAATAAGTTTATTTCCCAAAGAAAAGATTCAAAGTCCCTTTTTAAATCTCAACTCAACCTTAAATGTCAAATCCATATCAATAAACTTCAACCGCGTTCAATTTGCTAAAATCATGGGAAAAACCCTTTCATGTACCATCAAACTATGGAAAACAAGATTGATTCATCCATAATACTCGTTATTATAAAACTTAAAAAATTTGTATAACCCATTTCAAGACTAGATCTAAGAAATATTGAACAAACTTTGAAAATCATCAACTCTCATTGCCAATACCAACACTAAGACCATAAATCTATAGAGTATTAGAGTCTCACCATGCCTTCAATGGAGTTTTTGACTCCAAATCCTTTCCAAAATCTCATTCTAAAATAGATCAAATCTTTCCTTTCTTCTCTATTTTCCTCGCATGATTGCCGCTATCGATGCCATCGACCCTTTGGTCTCCAAATCTTCAATAAACAATAAAGAAATCAAGGAGGGAAGTGAGGTTGTACCTCTCTTGAACTTGAACCCTCCTCTTGCTCTCCTCCTCTCTACGTGGGTGTTTAACAAGATTGAGGCTAGGGTTTTCTTTGATTTGCTTAAATAGCATTAGGGTTAGGGATTAGGGTTATGATTATTTACAACTTGTCTAAAATGCCCTTTTGGGTCATAATCTCAATTGGGCTTTATTATTTAAAATAAAACTTTACTTACTCCCTAACTCATATTTAATTTGACAAGTTTAGAATTGTATTTTTACATCAAACACACAACATATTTTTATCATGAAATTACCAAAATACTCATAGGTTGGGTCATGGAGAATTTGGGTTGTTACAATATCCCCAATTTTAAGAACTTTCGTTCTCGAAAGTAAAAGTAAAGTACAACGTAGTTTGGTGTCTGTCCATAAGGATTTCTTTTCGGCTCATTGTTTAACTGAGACCATCTTCACCTGCATGCTCTGCTCGTTTCCCCACATGAAATAAAGTTTTACCCCTGACTTTAATATATCTCATTTTTTTTTATTTTAATCTTGCAAACTAAAATTCATAAAGCCCACCTTATGTAGGTCATCAATAAAATCATTACACTCAGCCAATTGCCAAGTTCTTCTGTCGTCACGTGTTCTTAAGGTATTCCTTTATAATCTTCACCAAAATCGCAATATACGCTCAAGTCGCTCAACTTACAGAGATGTAGAACCATACTGAGATGTGATCTGGTGCCTATCTGTGTCAAAGAATATCTCTGCCTATCTGGCATTGAAACCATACTACTGACTGGTAGTAGGGAAACAAGGATAATTGTCTGCTATAACATGAGTACTAGCACACCATCTCTATCAACATCTCGGTTATGTACATCATTGAACGACTTATCATGTCTTTGCGGCTTATCTGTGAAGGCTACAAATGGGCCGACATAGTATTCTTTTCTAGAATAATACCTTAATATTATTGGCATTACATGTTTATCGACATTCATTCTTGTAGGTTCATAATTCAAGTCAACTTTTGACTAATGATCCACTTTGTAACTCCTCTGTCACACTTAACTGTTCATTGACGTAAACAAGCTTCCACCTTTAAAATCTTGTGGAATATTTTTAACATCGTCATTATTTCTAAGTAGGTTTCAGCATTCATCTGAATGTGCTCCATTGCATCACCATTTTTTTTTTCATACCAAGATCTCTTATCAATATTTCTCGATTTTCAGGAGATCTATCATATTGCGTCCTCGCACTGATCAATTCTCACGATCCTAGGTGACTATTTTAAACATTGTTGACTTAGTCATGACCCCTTTTTGGTATACAATGGTCCATTCTCATCTTTCTAAGCTAACTCTTAGCTCTTATAATGTGTTTAGTACCTCACTCTCTGAGAAACGAAGGTGATTTAGCTTTCATGTTTCGAACCTGACATTCACGTCGTTTCTTTAAAAGCATAAAACTCATACTCCAGTCATTGTCATTAAGGACTCATATCTCAATATAATCCTGTTATTTCAAGTTCATAATTCAAACTTGTATTTCAATTTATTACACTTGTGCATTACTATTGTCGCACTGCATATACGTTTTGTTGGATACTCTAACCATAAAGTACATATCCTTGTACATAAAACTCATATAAGTTTATCTTGTACGACTTGATACTAAAACTTTAATTTAAGTGTACTCAAACTCATATTTACACTATTTTCGAGAATTATCTTGCACTGTTTAGGTTATGATTCATTGGTTACACTTAGCACAAAACCATTCATAGTGTTCTTCATTTTCTCCAAATTCAATGATTCTTGAAAATAAGAATATCAACCGATTTCTCATGGGATTGATTTAAAATGACCTCATACTTAGGCAAACCCTTATGCCACATAATTTACTTATGCTTGTCACTTGTTACGGTGTCGACTTTGATTTATTCATGCATTATCTCCACGTATTGATATCATTAACACTTAACCATTTGAAAATATATTGCTTACCCGTCTGGGTTACAACCTCAAATTCTCCTATGCCATCAAATTAGGGCTTTCACTTTTAAACTTATACTAAGCCCTCGGTTTTCAAGTATAGACTACACATTTTGTTCAACAATTATTAACGGTATGAAATTTAAGAAATTTGATCTTTACTCATATATTCATGTTTCATTGCTAGTTTAGGGTATTTCCTCACCATCCTTAATTGTTTCGTACGTATTGTACAGTATAAATCTTATTAGGGTTCGATCCTAACCTAGGATCCTCACTTTTAATAGTCGACCTATCACTGATCAGATCTTTCATCTTTCCTTTCAACCATTTAGTTTGGTAGTTTATATGTTTAATATAATCTTTGACTTTTATCAAAAAAAAATCACAAGTTACTTTCCACAAGTGATCAACATGATTCTTCTTGACGTCACCTTCTTGATTAGAAAATTTTCATTCTTGGACAGGGTACTATTGTAGTACATATTGTCTCTCTTGAGTTTGCAATTCTTCTCATCACCAAATTACTCATTCATTTTTTTCATGGGTCGATCCTATTCTAGGATCCCCAATTTTAAGAACCAAGTCATTTTGACTAAGGTTGTATAACAATCATTTGCCTCGATTACTCTTCAACTTCATTTTTCATTCAACCATTCCCTACCAATCTGGTTAAGTTTCATTTTTTTACTCAAAAGTTATGAATCCACACGTCTAATCATATCAGAAATATTCTTTTTATTGGTGTACCCCCGATTTTTAATGATTCACTTATCATCGAGTTCATTATAATATAATTAACTGCGTCGTACGCTCTTTAAAACTTACTAATATGACTCATACATACCATTTAGTTTGGGGCTTCGTTTAATTATTCAGTCATGATACTGCAATTGTGTACTCTCCATTCATTTCGAACATAATTTATCAATTCCTGTTATCCCCAACTTTATGAATCAACTCTCTTCTAATTATGTTAAAATAATTTCTTTGTTGCAGTGGTTACCTTTGATTTATATCATTTTAACCTCAGATCTTGAGTCTTTACAACATCTACAAATTTTTTACTTGGCAATCACGATCTTCACACATGACTATTTCACCAAAATAGTCTTTGACTTTAGATTCCCAATTTTAGTAACTCACTCATCTCTGAGTATACTAATTTGACATTTTGTATTCACTAGATTTTCTCATTGAGTAGTTTTCAATGTATTCTTTAATTTCTCATTCGCCATCTTGTACATTATGCATTTACGCTTCGAGTTAACTCTCAATTTGGGTCCTCATATTTAGTATTCAACCTATCGATAACTAGCTTAGCTTTATTTTTCTTTTACACAGGTTCAATCGAAACTTGAATGCCATAATTCAATCAATCGAAAAGTTAAATCCAAATCAAGGTCCATTTCAAAATATTAAGTTTCGATTTTTCAAGCTAAGTCTAGCTTATTTTTATGGAATCATTTAAAAGCTTTCTCATATTTCAAGCAAATTGTAAAACCCTTTTTCGAATCGATTTGGTCAATATACTTTCAAAAATAAATCACGACCACGAGAAAATTTGTATTCCAATACTTCATAATGGTAACATAAATCCAAACGATGCTTTGCATTTTCATCAAGTCAAAACTTTGAAATTCAGTAAAACTCTTTATGTAAAGATTAAAATTACAACGTCAAATACTCGAAATATGTATGAGTCTATTTGCTTTATCTTTTGAACACCAAGGAAAATAAATGGTTTTTTTTTTTTTTTTACTTGTTTGCCTTTTCAAAATTTTGTAAAGTCACGTTAAATCCTTCCATGAAAATTTCAATAAAGTGCGGCAAACATCAACTCGAAAACAATACAAAAATCATGGTCCAATATAGTCGAAAAATCAAGTAAATACTCAAGTAATTTCAGTTGGGATACTACATACCTCAATCCGCACTCCGCGTCCCGAAATCCAAACCCCGGTCTAGCTCCAATAAACATCCGATAATCAAAATTATCACCCAAATGTACCTAAGATTATTTGTCAATGAATTAGCTTCAATTTGATATATTATGTCAATTTTACATTTTTCAAGGTAAAAACCCCGACAACATCTCGCTAAAATTTTGATATAATCCCAAAACTCATTTATTTGATCAAATATATTTTTTCTAAATTTTTCCTATTTAATTTGAATTTTCTATTAATTTTTCAGATTTTTTTTCCATTCTTCTAAAATTTTTCTTCTATTATATATATATATATATTATTTAGAAGAGGTGCATCTTCTTCATTTTCGAACACCCACATATATATATATATATATATATATATATAATTCTTTCTTTCTTCTCTTCAACTACACCATCAACACAAACACTAACACCAACATCAAACATCACTAATCCACCATTAAAAACATTAATTTCTTCAAATTCAACAGCACCCACAAAAACAACAACAACAACAACGCCAACAATGACCAACAAAAGACTCACCTTCGATTACGCGTTGTCTCTCCAACACAAGCTCGAACTCCTCTTCGTCTATCTCTCTTTCCCTTCTCCTTCTCCTCTCCCTTGACCGAATGGTGGTGGCGGTGATGAAAATGGGGTTTCGATGGTGGTTTATCAACATTTTTGGGTAAAATGACCAAAATGCCCCTATCCATATCTACAATCCTTTACAAAGTTCATGCCCTTTCTGGTCATTTCACTATTATTTTTTAATCTCTGATTTTAATATATATTTACATATATATATGTATACATATATTTTAAATTACATATATATATAAATATATATTTGCCTATATTTTCGCGCCTATAATTTCGTCGTGCGCGCCAACGAGCGTACTCGAGCGTGCACACTACCGTACCACCTACGTGTGTCGACCACGACCCCGCGTGTCCCTAGGCGCCCACCAATTTACTATTTTATCACATTTAATTCATTTAATGTGTGTATTATTTTCCCCGACGTAATATTTCGTCTTTTAGTTTATCCGATACCCGCGTCGACACGCATATCGAGGCGAATACTTAACACACAATCTTACACGTCAATTGAAATATAATTACACACATCGCGATGTCGTTTAACTTATTTTAACATAAACATCGCAAAATTAGTCAAAACAACACTTTACCTAACTCCAGGCGCGCTCTAGCCTAACTGCAAGTCCACAGGTGTTTGAGCTGTCCGCCACGTCTGCAAACATGTCATTAATAACGACGAATTAAATTCGAATCGTTACAGTGGGTAACTCTACGAATGAGTTACTCAGGATTTTCATTATATATAAGATTATATATTTAATTTTTTTAACAATATACTAGTTAATAGCGTTATTAAAAAACATTTTTCAATATTATAAAAAAAATTATATATGGATAATTCCACTAACAAAAAAAATGATAAACGGATAAACACTACAAAGTTCTTACCCATGAATGACCTTGCCTAATATTTTCGTATAGGTCGATCTTGTATTTATATAAACTAGCAAGACAATGTATAGAAACAAAAAATCTATTTAAGAGTCTGGACTGATATGAGGGTTTTTGAAATTTTTACAAATATCAAAAAAGTGTTACAAGTTGTTATTTTGAAATCATTTATTGTTTGATGATGACTTTGAAATAAAAAAATTTCAAAAACGTCCATAGAAGTGCAGACTCATGAGTCCAATTAGCACTACTCATAATATAGTTGGTTGAACATATATATTAATTACTAGTTTGTATCATCAGGTGATGAGTTCCCTTAAATCCCAACAGCATAGATCACAGATTCACAATTAAGCTATCAATAACATGCACTACTACTTTTAACAAAAAAAAAAATAAAAATGCACTACTACTTTGTCATAAGAAAAACATATAAATAAGGTCATAAATAAGGTCCCACTAACCGAATTCTTAGTTACTATTCTCACCCATATAACAAGAGTAACATAAACGTACGTATATTAATATGTATTGATTTTTTTAATTTGAGTGACATAATAACATGTATTATAATTATATATATAAATATATATATATATTCATGTATCTTTTTAATTTTTTAGAAGAAAATGGTAATTCATGCATCAGTTGTCGAATATGGACGTCCATGACATTGGAGAAGATCCTAGGTTATTAGAATATGATAGATAATCTGATACTAAAAGATTTGGTGGTCGGAATTAGGTTAAAAAGACAAGTTTTGTGGCACATGAGCAATTTGAAGTTCAAATTTAGTTTATAAATGTGGAGCATAGATCTATGGTTAAGTACATATATATTGTTGTTGTAGTAGTTGACTGGATATAATTCGAACAATATCTTAACATGAGCTAAATATATGAAGGTTTTCACCAAAAGATATATATATATATATATATATATATATATATATATATATATATATATATATATATATATATATATATATAGGTTAAGAAATCGCAACTGATCATGAGACACATTAGATAAGAATAATATCAACGTAACGACCATATCATGATGTCCTACTGTTTAATTTGATTCATTTAACAAGGACCTACCTGATACTATTCACCACTTTCGATATCATAGCTTAAATTAGTCTTATAAGATTTTTATCAATTTTTCAAAAGAAAAAGAATTTTATCAATTAATATTATATATTGAGTTTTTTGAACAGATCCAATTGATTTGAACTCTACTAATGTTACAGTAGAATTTGGAGGATATAATCTTTAAGTCCAAAGAGGGAAACTATGTATTGAATGAGGAATTATGGTTTAAAAAGGAGGCTTCACAAAAAATGTCAATACAAGATACTGTCGCCAATTTAAACTTCTAACCCTTTATTTTATTTACTTAATTAATATCCAACATGGGATAATATTTTTTTTGTAGTAAAGTAGAAATTTCACAATCATCAATAATTCGATACATGACTAGTCATAAAATCATTTGCCCTAACAAAACTACATTAACTCGCTAGCCTAATTTGTTAAAAAGAACTGACATGAATTTAGTTGTGAATGAGATTGTAATACTAAAACAGTAAGGAAAACTTAAGATTTCAAATTAAAAAAAACCTACTACCTAAAAATAAAAACTTAAAAAAAGGAAAACGAGTGACAAAACATCTTAAAATGTCTAAAGTTTGTAAGGTAATAAAAAAAGGAAAATGATAATCTAACACACTTTAGTCACACACTTTGAGCGCACACTTTATCTTTTCACTTATTTATGACTCTTTTTTGTCTCCTTAGACGTGGGCTCCACATCTAACAAAATATCATAAATAGATTAAAAGACAAAGTGTGCGCTCAAAGTGTGCGACCAAAGTGTGTTAGATTATCATTTTCCATAAAAAAAATACACCTTGAGATGTGGTCGCTGGCTGCTTACTATGTATGTGTTCAAAGTAGATTACTATTTACTGCAGCTGGACTCTATAAAACTATTAATTTCCCATTAGAGCCGCTACCACCCTTCACTTCACGTGGCCCACTTCAAACTCCCATAATTATCTCCAAAACCAAGGGCACTCTCGTACTTCTCCCTCTATAAAAACCCATCTGTCCCTCCCCAACTCCCTCTCCCTCTACCTCTAAAAACCCCCCAAATCTCTCTCTCTCTCAAACCAAAAAATGTCCGCCGGAGACTCCGCCAAATGCACCAAAATCCGCTACATTGTCCGCCTCAGGCAGCTCCTCCGGCGGTGGCGCCAGAAATCCGCCGCCGCGCGCCGCCAGGCCCACCACTCGCCCAACTCCACCACCACCACCACCCCCACCCCCTCAGACGTCCCGCCCGGCCACGTGGCCGTCCTTGTGGGCCCCACGTGCCGGCGGTTCGTCCTCCGCGCGGCCCACCTGAACCACCCGATCTTTCGCAGCCTCCTGGACCGGGCCGAGGAGGAGTTCGGGTTCTCGAATCACGGTCCGCTTGCGATCCCGTGCGACGAGTCGCTATTCGAAGAGGCCCTCCGGTTCGTGTCCCGGCCCGAGTCAACTCGCGCAACTCGGTCACATATCTTTGATGAGTTTCGAAGGCCTTATTGTAGGAGCTTTAGTGCGAGTTGGGATTCGAGGCCTCTGCTTAATGGGAGTGGTGAGAACCCGGTCTGGTGATGAGTTCACTCGGCCGTTCCTACTCGGTTGAGTTTGTAATTAAGGCGAATTAGTGACTAATTGACCGGAATAATTATGGTTAATGAGAGAGGGAGTGGTTCAGTGTTTAGATTCTTTTCACTCGGCCGACTCAATGCGGTCGAGTGTACTAATTTTAAGTGTCTTGCCGAGTCGAATTGGCGTGAGAAATTATATTAATTAATTATAGGATTAGTTATTGATTTGTGTAATAATTGAAATGGTATTTGTTGTGACAAAGAGAGGAAACCCCATGTTTCTTTCTTTATCTCTCATGTAATTCTATTTTGTTCTTCATTTGATTAATTAATGAAAAAAGTGTAGAGAATTTCCAGCTTGTTATCATAATTGATGGATGGATTCTTAAAAGTGTTGTTTATTTATATTTTGAAACTTTTATATCAGCATTGGCCCTTTCGTGAAAGTTTTGAAGAATGTGTTGCTATTTGAAATGAGTAGCATCAATGAGTGCAATTCAAATGGCCCAAATTGAATTAGTGTGGTGGTAAAGGTACTTTCTCTCGAGTTATGGAGGTGGAGCGCTCAAGTAGCTGTCATGATGAGAATGGTCAATTCTAAAAAGAGAAGGTTTGATAAAAAGGTCTGAACTCCAACATACATCAAAAGAAAAAATGAGCAAAATTCAAATTATCATTCATATCGATTCACAACTTATCTCAATTGTTTGTGTATCTCTATTAGTATTAATGTTGTTCTTAAATTTAACCTGCTCAACATGATGATAGATGTGTAGTATTTTACTCCAAAAAACTTCAATATTATTAAGAGAGAAATCCACACTTATGCCCTTAATTCTGAATTATCCATTTAATTGACATTGAACTATTTCAAACAATAGTATCCAACAATAATGCACGTAGTTGATTTTTCAACTTTGTACACAAATTTCTTTGGGTCAGCTTGGATAATCACATATAAAGTCATCTAAGCCTAATTATTCCAAACCCTAATACAATGTTTTTCTTATTTTCTCTTGCTATTCTTTTTTTGAAGACATTTTTCTCTTGCTATTCAAATGAAAAAAATAATGGATAGAAGGCAGCGAAGTGCAAATGAAGCCCAATGCTTTGAGCCAATGAAAACGAAATACTATGATTACTAATTTGATGCTTTAATTTCATGACAACGTACATTCAGGAAGGAAAACATGTCTGATTTATATCCGTCATTCATGCAGCTGTGCCCACCAAAGTCATTTACACTTTCAGCTAAAGAAGTGTAACATGGGGTACTATATACATATATACACATAATTGAGTGTGTAGTCGAATTTTCTTGTGTAAGATGCATGCATTTAATTGCTGTTTTGGTCAAAACTCACACGTTGTGCACTGTAACACAGATTCGATGACAAAACGCATGTATGTGTCCTAATCCCACCACATTTGATTGGGCTTCAGTTCAACTGATTTGGTCACAAATTAACTTTCACACTGATTCAGTTATTTTTATTCTATTTTTCTTAAAGGATCCTAAGCTCGTGCACATGCATGTCCTACATAAAAAGAAATTCAATCTATAACCTACCTTCCGTTTTTTAATACATGAGTATGTATTTGTTATTTACGTACAGTTCCGTTCAAATCTTTTTCAGTTTCTTTTTAGTTTAGCTCTGACTGCAACCATTTTTCGCTAATCCAACTTAAGATGAAATTACAAATAATAAAAAATATAACACTTTAATAAAATCATAAGAACCGTGACAAGAAAGAAAAATAATTAGTTGGGCAAATGCTATTATGCTTCCGATTCGAAATAAAAATAAAAACGAAAGATTATTTGACAAAAAAAAGAAAAAAGAAGTGGTGATTTGTGCTTTATTTATCTTGGGCCCAACATGATTTATATATCGTGGACAGTTTAAACTCTTGATTGTCAATTGTTAAGTAATACAATGGGCCGGGCCTTTCTTCGTAGAAGTTAGGAGCACCAGACGATCACTTTTTTGTAGAGCAACCCAATTCCAACTTCCAACTCTAGTGATCATATCAACCCAATTCACAGTTTCTAAGACATTAATCGATCAAATAAAACTTGATAAAGAAATATAAAATTATTGATTGTCTCCTCCTAATTAGTATTCAGGCCTTTTGGAGTAAAATCTCCCACCTATGAGTTGAAGGTGATTAAGTTGGAGATAATATCAGTACTAGTGGAGATCTACACACCTGCAAAATAATGCCGCAGGCAGGCTGCTTGCGGATGTTGTGTCTACGAGTGAGAAAATTAACAAACTTGACAATCAAAATTACCTAAAATTACCATAACCACTGTGATTCTCAAAATCATCTCTACATGCTTACTGTTATTGATAAACCCTTATCCACATTATCAAAACATAAGCTAAAAGCAAAATTTGAACCAAACAAGGGTCTTATATTGCATGTTTCATCTCGACAACAAAGCCTCAATCCTATAATTAATTAATTGAATTGAATGTTTCGTCTGTATAGAAAAATATATATTATGAAGTGTATTAGTTTATTTATTTATTTTGTTAAGGTTCCATTTTTTTTTTTTTATTTTTTTGAAGTAAAATAGAAATTTCATTAATCATTGATGGCTCGATGAGAGCTGCCTCTCCTTCTCCCCAAAATCTTAAAATCCTTTTTTTGATTCACTTTTGTAATTTTTATTTTTGAACCACCACTGATCCTCTCAACGATCGGCAGTGGTTCCAATCAAATCCCTTTTGCTCTTTGTTCATTAAATAAACAACATAACTAATCAGATTTGTAGAAATTGGTACATCCTTGTTGCGGTGCATCTTCATTAATAGTGTTTCGTGAATTTATGTGGCACACTGCATTGATTTGTCTTTAGATATAATTTTATAGTTAGTTTTCTTCCCTAGTTGGAAGTATTTGATTTTGTCTTCTCCTTGTTGAAAAGTTTTATTATTTATTTTGTGGTTCTAGTACTTTTGTGTATTATCATAAGTTTCATCGTTGTAGATAGCAGTCACCGATCATCAAACTATTTCAATTTCAAAAAAAAAATCAAATTAATGGCAGTTTGTTTGCACAAATAGAATTAGTGAATCAATGTACTTGATTCTATGTCTGGTCTTGTATTGAGTCATGAATAATTAATAAAATTTTGATTTCTCTTAGAAAAAATCATTGATGGTTCGATACAAGATCAGATGTGAAATTAATTGTCCTAATAAAAGCACATTAATTCGCTAATCCTATTTGTTCAAAGTACATGTTGTGAATGCGACTGCAATAATGAAATAATGTGATCAAGGACTGTTCTCTACAAACATTTGAAACACATGATAGTACACAACATGAACCGGTGTGATGTTTCATTTCGCGTTTAATGTTTCACGTACATCGCTTGCTGGATTTAACATCCATTTAATAAATCTAATACGATCGAAAGTACTTGTTCAGAGTTTTAGGCGCCATCATAATCTATAATTTGCACCACTGTGTGACAACCAGGCAAGCATAACTGCGACAAATCAATAAATTCACTTGAAATTTATATAACTCTTCCCTAAAACTTTTGTAAGTCCAGTTCCATACAACAAGAAGTGCTCTTAATTAATTGGTATAAGCGTTCTTGACGCATTGTTGCTCCACTCATCCAACTATTTATGGAAAAGCACAAGCACTATGTATTGGTTAACCAAGCAGTAGGGTCGACATTTGGACCACTACTTCATAATTTGGTTTACTAAATGAAGTTGAGTCCACCTACATAAGTTAAAGTCATAAATTGATTGCCCTATAGACAACCTCTTTAGTTTAAGTGGGCGTTCGAAGGTGACAAAACTGTGGCACGGGAGGCACTGACCAGTGGAGTCCCTTTATGCTTGTCTATACATGGACATGAACAGCCCGATCTGGCCATGCATGACTAATGTATCACAACCACCTCATAGTACTACGTATAGCTAGCTACATGAATATTACACCAATGTGGGGGTCGATCAGTCTGTCATACATTGTGAGTACATGCAAAGTCGCTTGAATAATTCATATAATCAAATATAATTCAACCACAAATTAGGAAATGCATGTGGTTGTAGATTGTTATTTAAAAAATCAAAAAACAACATTTCAACAATTGCATTTAATTGAGTGGAGTGAAAATATTTGATCATACTTTTTACCCTATATATATTTAACTTTTCTCTGATGGAGGTTTTTGTTGTTTTACGTCGTTAAAAAAGATTCAAATCTAGTAACAACTATATTCAATTCCTTAGAGTCATGAAGTTGGGGCACTTGATGGATTCTGATGGAGATGTATAGTCGAGTTTATACACACAAAAAAAAAAACTTAAAATTAACACGCATAAATACATCAAACAACAGGCATAAATATGAAAAAAAAAAAAAAAAAAAAAAAAAAAAACATTTATAGGTATATATGAGATGATGATACATGATACTAGCTATATGATGATCATGATTTCATATATATCTTGGCATATCAAATCATAGTACTTAGTTGGACTAATATTTTGAGGTTATTAAAAAAGTAATGCTCTTTTTACTTTAAACTAAATAGGGTTAATTTCTTTAAAATCACAAAACTAATGTATGTTGCCTTTTGAAAAAGCGTCGTCGTGTGTGGCGTGGTAGGGTGAGCGTGATGAGGCAATTGGATTGTATGAATGACTCATTTTAAAAATGAGTCATTTGAACAAAATATAAAATGTATGAATGACTCCTTTTGAAATACATATTATATCCACTCATACTCTTACCTGCCTAAATTAAAAATACTACACATACATCAACTCAAACCACACTAAAATATATATTGGGTGTGCTCCACACTAAATCGAAACGAATATAGATAACTCACACACCAATTTACGTTTTGGTATGTTCGTGTAGCATTCCTCAAACCTAATACTATTTTCATTGAATTCCTCCAATAATTAATTTTTCAAGTACACAACACGACAAAATTAACAAAGTCATATACAGGTCAAAACGTATCACTCATAACCCATACCCAGCATAAAAAGATAAAAGTAAACAAACGTACCAGTTAGGAAGTCCACAGTCAGATTACAAGAAGTCCGCGAATGTCCACTCTGGTGTCCATGTTTGCAATGACGTCATAAATAACGACAATTAAAAATTAGGTCGTTACAAGAACAAAGTGTACGCCAACCCTTGACACTCGCTCCAATTGAAGCATAATTGACGTGCAAATGTAGACTGATGTAACCTATACCTCTGCTGGGTAGTCATGTGCATCACGAATTGCGCCTTTAGTAAAGGCGCAATTCGTGATGCACATGGCATCCGCATCACCCACATTTACACGAATAGCGCATTTCGAAATGGTGCTATTCGTGTTGAGTACTCGTCCATGTCACACCCACGTGGATCAAATTGTGCATTTTCTAAAGGCGTTATTCGTGTGATGCAGGGGTGATGTGGATGCCACGTAGATCGTGAATAGCGCCTTTCCAAAAGGTACTATTTGTGTGATTTGCTGATTCACTTGTTACCATATGTAATAACGCTTTTACAAAAGATGTAATACATTATTTTCACAATAAAAAGAAATTTTCCTGTACTCTCTGGATTTAAAATTAAATTAATTATACGGACATAATTTTTTTTTAATATTTTTTGGGCACTTGTCTTGCAATCAACATTCAAGAAGTTCTTTTCCATCACCTAAATGATGGTGGTTATGGATGTGACCACACCACCATCACCATCGCCATCTCCATGAATCCATGATGCACATACATCATTCATTGTTCATACAGTTGGGCGAATGATGTGCACTTTGAAACCTAAGAGGCCCACATCAAAATCAAAGTGTTAGGTTGCCGCGCGTAACACCACATCATCCTTCCTCCGATCCGCCCCGAGATTCCCATTCGCAGTTCCACGAAGTCTTAACGGTTAATAACGGAAACCGCCAACTTTCCAACCAAAAAAAAGCTAAGAAACGCTTTGGCTTCGCCGACACGCAATCTTTGTCGTTTTCTGGGGCGTGATCTTTTCATTGACACGTGTCATTTGGTCACGTGCCGACGGGCCATGCGGTTTCAACGACGCGAGACAGCGAAATGCATGTGTTCTACGTGGCGCGAACCAATTGGACAAAGGACTTCACTCCGCTGTTTAGCACGGATTCTTCGTTTTCCTGTATAAACTGTACTCACACGACACGTGTTGGTTGGTTTAATGTAGTCATTAAGAAACTAATTGGGGATCCAAGGAGGATGTGATGGAAAGGTACGATTCCTTTTATCTTAACTTGGAGTCTCGACCAAAATTTGTTAGGGTAAGACTTTGGATGCTTGACATAATTTACATGGGTACATGTCTGCTCATCTTTCCTTCACATAAATATGTTCTTAGGCCGGATCGGACTCGAGCCTTAGTAGCTTGGCCCAAACCTAACCCACAACCTATGTTTGGACTTATATCTTGACCCAAGTCCGACCCATCAAACTCACATATTTTTTATTAATAAAAATAATTTTTTTAATAAGTATTTTAAAAAAATTTCTTCCATAAATTAAAATAAAGTGTAGTATATCGTAGATTTTTATATATTTATATTAACATACAAATAAAAAATATAAAAGATAGATGTAACATGTTGGTAAAGAACATGTAGAGAGTTTTGAGTTCAAACCTTGTCTCCAACATATTTTTTTGAAAATATAGACATTGATTTAGTGGCGAACTAGGCCAGGTCGAGTTTGGGCTTTACAAGTAAGCTCAAGTCCTGGCCAAATTAAATCGAGCTTAGGTGGGCTTGGGCCTAAGTGGGCTTGCGCCTAAGAAAACTTGTTCAAGCACTACCTATTAGTCACGGGTTTGGGCGGGTCAAGCGAGTACCCAAGCCCATAAATAGGTCTACCTTTCACATGATTCAAGATGTGTGCGCGGTGCGCTCAAGGGCAGCTAAGAGCATCTCTAATGGTAAATGTGGATTGTAGTTGTGGATTCATGCCACGTTAGCAACGTGGAGAGGACGTCTACCTTACATAGTTCAATAGACATTGAAATAAAAAAAATGTTATCCAATGCACAATGTGGATTGCCTCCTTCAATTGTTGAGGTGAGAACTTCTTTTAAAAAAAATATTATAAACTATTATTGAATAATAAACATACAAATTAAAAAATTGATTTCTTTCTTTGACAAAAAAATTATATTAATCATAAACCATTTTTATTAATTTAAATAGAAATTAAATAAGAATATATAGTTTTAGAGGCCGTACCCATGTTTTTTTTAAAGCCCCATGCATATGTTTTATAATAAGAAGTGGTAGTGTTTCTTATATTAAAAAAAAAGAACAATTGTAAATATGTACCTTAGGTAAAAATTATACATATTAATTACTAATTCTTACATAAAAAAAAGAACAATTGTGTTTTTCTTTTGAAGATATATTTATGTTTTTTTTATATCATTTATGTTTTTATCTATTTACGTATTTGTAAAATCACATAATTAAAAAAAAATTATCTTATCTTAATATAACAAACAGATAACTAAAGTTTATATTTTTTATCAACTAGATAACTATAGTTTTTAAATTTGTATTTATCTTATCAATTTTATTTTAATTATCATCAAATCTATATGAATAAAGAAACGAAAAATATGGTGAATAAGAAATGAAAGTGATTTTTGGAGTGCCGACTATTTTTTGATTTTTCGAGTTTATGCTATTTCGGTTTTCTTGTTTTTTGATGAGTTGACAATTTATACACTATCTATTACGCCCTCTATTTTTAGATGATAACTTTTTCTATGCTATTGGGAAGTATTACCCCATTGAAGACGTTCTAAACAACTGCATGTTCCATTTTGGGAACAACAACATTTTCCATAAGAAAAGAATCTAATCTTGGATTAGTGTCAACAGTTTAATTAAGTTGCGTACAAGACTAATCCATCTTGCTGTCTTAAGTTACTAGCGTTGTAGTTAGAAATAAATCCAGTCCGCCGGCTAGCTTTTCGATCTCTAATCAACGGTCGCGATTGATCACAGACAGCTGTGACGTTGTTGATGTTTAAACAGAGGATCCACACCGACCTGGTTAAACACTCAACGTCGTCACTCGCAGAGTGACATCTGAACTGAATTCAATACAATTAACTCTGTTGAAGCCCAAGATCAAAACCCTAAATTTCCCTACTTTCTGAGCTAGAGTTGCGATTTTTACGAGCTTTAGAGGTCGAAATCTGTGCAATTCTGGGATTTGAAGTGATCTCTGTTCGAAAAATTCGATCTTTCGATCGACCCGCATTTGATTGAGGTGTGATTGCTCTGTCTCTGATGTTAATTTCTCTGTTTCATCAATGGGGGTGTACTGAAAGTCTGAAAGTGATAATTTTTTGTGTTAATGCAATGTGTGTTGTTGGGATTGAATCCTTCGTTTTTCACTTTTTGGGGCTGTTTGATTTGTTGTTGTGAAGTTGGTTTTGATCTTGGATTTGTTGTTGTCGATTGAATTGTTGTCAATTTGGATTTAGGGTTTTTTGGTGGAGCATTATTGGGGTTTATGGAGTGTCGGTGCTTGGTTTGGGTGTTTATGTGAATTGCATTTATGAACACTATCTTTCAGTATTAAAATCTGTCTGATGGAGTTAATTGGTGTAATGAGTATACAAGAAAATCTGATTCGCTTTGAAGATTAGGCGATTTTTTTCACATTTGGCATTTGTGGCTCATGAGATCACCTAACATGAATGATTTTTTTTTTTTTTTGTTACAACATGAATGAATTTTTGAAACAAATTTTACTTGTCTATGTGAAAACCTGAACAATGGTGGAAAGAGAGGAAGTGGGAAGAATGATACAATTCACGACGCTCGGAGATTGAAATTCTTATAATTTCTTCGATATGTAGCATCTGTTTAGCATTATATATGTTTGGTGTTTACAACGTTTACTTATTTTGCATGATGGTATGGAATGCAAGTTTGGTTTTGTTTAATTTTTAGTTGGTGTACTAACTGTGTAATTACATAGGTTTCCATTGTGTGACAAGCTTCTTGTATAGGGATCAATCTTTCTTTCCAAGCACTCATTTCTAATATCGCCGATTGGCCATTCGAAAGTGTAAGTTGCTTCCCCTCTTTAGGCTAATTAAACTGCTATGAACATATCATGGAACAATTAAGAGAAGGGAAGCCTAATAATTTAGGTGGTCAGTTTGTAGGTTATAGACTGGGATTTCAAAAGAAAAACTTGTATTCTTCTCAATAAACCCTTCCTTGATTTCCTTTTCAAGTTCTAACATCACTACTCAAAACTCTTATTTGACATAATATAGTTTGAAAATGGATCGTCGGAGTTGGCCTTGGAAGAAGAAGTCATCAGATGCAACCGAGAAGAAAGTAACTGCAGTAGATTCTGTTGTGAACTCGTTGGATTCACCTGGATCACCAGCATACCAGGTTTGTCAATCATACTCGTGATCTGGATTTATCTAAGTTTCTTTATTAATCAGGAGCTTCTATTCCTAAGATTTTGTACATTTTTATATGTACATATTCAGTTTCATGAATAGATGCTAAACTATCTTCTCTTGATTTTTTTTAATGGTTCATGCAGAATAATTTGAGGAAACAGAGCTATATTCAAATCTCAATGGAGTCCTACACAAGATTCACGGAAATGGAAGCACAAGTAAAGACATTGAATAATGAAGTCTGTACATTAAATGAAAAACTCGCATCAGCTCATTCGGAGATTACTACAAAGGATAATCTAGTAAAACAACAAGCAAAAGTCGCTGAAGATGCAATCGCAGGTATTTATGCTTGAAATGCGCTGCTTTGATGTACCGATAAGTTTCGTTGCATAGAGATGCATCTAACATAATTTATTTTTTTTGGTAGGAAACATAAAAAAAAATTGTTTAGTATTTTCTTCGACGAATTTACATTCAAACTTAATTCATGATTTTGGGTGCTAGTTTAGATAATTTTTACTCGTCTTGTGTGATGGCTTTCATGTCAATAAATGATGTTTCTCGTCATTGATTACAGGTTGGGAAAAGGCAGAAGCAGAAGCTTCAGCATTGAAGCATCAACTAGAATCTGTTACACAGTTAAAGCTTGATGCAGATGATCGAGCATCGCAGCTGGATGGCGCCCTCAAAGAATGCATGAGACAGATACGAAGTATGAAGGAAGAACACCAAGAGAAACTGCATGAAATCAAGGTTATTCAAACCAAGCAATTGGACAAGAACAAGGTTGAATTTGAAACAAAGATGGCAAATTTGGACCAGGAGCTCCAAAAATTATCTGCTGAAAATGCAGCACTTTCAAGGGTTTTGCAGGATGGTTCTGACACGATAATGAAGATCAGCAAAGAAAAATCCGAATGCGAGGCTGAGATCGAGCTTTTGAAGGCGGATATCCAATCACATGAAAGGGAAGCAAGTTCTCTCAAGTATGAACTCCATGTAGTATCGAAGGAACTTGAAATCCGTAATGAAGAGAAAAACATGAGTTTGAGGTCTGCAGAAGTGGCGACCAAGCATCAATTAGAGGGCGTCAAGAAAATAGCTAAGCTGGAAGCGGAGTCCCAGAGATTACGAGGTTTAGTTCGGAAAAAGTTGCCTGGAGCTGCTGCCTTGGCTCAAATGAGGTTAGAAGTTGAGAACTTAGGTTATGATTATCAAGAAACCCAGGTAAGGCGGTCTTCTTCAAGGAATTCAAGAACGCCCGAATTCTCTCTCAACAACATGCAGCAGCAATGTCAAAAACAAGTTCAGTTTCTAATGGAACGATTGTTAGCAACGGAAGAAGAAACAACGATGCTCAAAGAAGCCTTGGCGAAGCGTAACAACGAATTGGAGGAGTCACGAACTATGTTTGCTGAAGTTGCTACCAAGCTCCAAAGCTTTGAAGCCGAGTCTAAAGTTCAAAACCGAAATAAAACCTCCCGAAAATCAAATATCGAGCTACAAACTGAATATTACTCCTCCAGTCAAATCACAAGCTATCCACCGAGCTCAGCTTCCATATCTGAAGAATTAGATATCCAGGCTAATAAAGACGGTAGCAGGAACCCCTTGGAGCTTATGGATGACTTTCTGGAGATGGAGAGATTGGCTCACTTGTCTGCTGAATCCAACAGCGCAGCATCCATTTCTAGCAGTTCACCCGAGAAGAAAACTCTAAATGAGGATGACAATACATTAAACCATATTGAAAAAGATAGGACCATTCAAACTCATATTTCATCTAATGCTGGAGGCTCTACCGGAAATGTTCACCCTGATACAGATCAGTTCTCGTTGTCGAGGTTCAAATCAAAACTCGCCATGATGCTTGAGTCTGAATCCAAGGATAAACAAGGCCTATTATCTCAGCAATCCATAAATTGTAGTCCAGAGAAAAAAGAGCTGCCGGACGAATCTGAGAAACAACAGTTAGGTCCTCAAGATACCAAGGGAGTTTTCAAAAATGCGTCTTTGATCCAAAATGGCGAACCTGAAGTAAACATTCTGCATGTTATGGACAAAAAGTTGGCTGCAGCCATTTTTCAGATTCGTAATTTTGTCACGTCACTAGGTAAAGAAGCAATGGCAATGAAGGCTGACTCTTGTGGTGCAAGTGAGTTAAATGGAAGAATAGACAAGTTCCATGTGTCTCTTGATAAAATGCTGCATCGTGAAATAAGTTTGGCAGACCTTTTACTTGACCTTGCTTGTGTATTAGCGAAAGCCAGTGAAGCGAGAATCAATGCAGTGTGTTACGATCACATGGATGTCGAAATCAACAATATCAATCACACAGAAAGGTCGACTCTACAAGAAAACAAGGCTGATCAGAATGGATCATTGGGAGAGAAACATCCTAATGGTTTTGGGCTGATATTTAATTCTGCTTCCGACTTCAAGGCCCTCGGAGAAGTGGTTGTTAGTCCTGCATCATGGAAATCTTTGTTGGAAGAGCTGGAAAAAATAAGATCAGAAAAAGATAACATGGAGATGAATCTGGCTCGATGCACAGAAAATCTAGAACAGACGCAATTTCAATTGCAAGAAACGGAGAAACATCTGGCGGAAACAAAATCGCAGTTGGAGTCTTGTAAACAATCTAATACGTTGATGGAGACACAGTTGAAATGCGTGTCAGAATCTTACAGATCACTTGAAGTACACGCAGAGGGATTAGATGATGAACTGAACATTCTACGCGGTAAGGCACACACGTTAGAAGATGAGCTTGGGGAGGAAAAGCAGAAGCATCAAATTGCTCTGGACAAATGCAAGGATCTTGAAGAACAAATACAAAGGTCAGAACAAAACTTTGCTTTTGCGACGACTACATTTGTAGATTAGTAGTGAATGCTGATATATTGTTTCGACGTCAATAATATTTATAAGAAAAATAAGAATTAAACAGATGGAAAAACATAATATACAATTGAAATGGTATTGATGCACAGGCTAATGTCTTTCCCGTTTTGGTTTAGGAATGAGAGCTGCACAAAGTGCTCATCGGTGTCAGTTGCTTATGATGAAATCAAGTTGACACAAGTAAGGCTGTAGAATCTTTTATAGTTTCAACAAGAATTCTTATTCATTACTGTCCTATAATAATTTTCAGTTGAATTAATTCCCTTAATAATTAGGCCTTAACGTCGAGACATTCTTCTTCGAACTTTTCAGGAAAAAGAGATAGCAGATGCAACAGAGAAGCTAGTACAATGTCAGGAAGTTATATTTCTTCTTGACCGGCAGTTGAAATCTCTGCAACCTCACCCGGAACTTATAGGACGTCCAAGTACTGAAAGACATCCGAGAAATTCAAACGCATTATCAATGGATGGCTCACAAGACTCGAGTAGTCAAATGGAGATGGAAAAGTACTCTCCCTCTACCAACATCTCTAGACAAGATGGTGAGTCCCTTTCAGACGCGTTTAATTCCGCATCAAGTACCCCATCAAAGACTGACATGAGCTCACCAAGCAGCTCAAACAGCCCGAAACGAAAACTCAAGTCATCGTCCTCTTCCTTGTCCTCTCTCCTTACGCCCGAGAAACCTTCATCTGGTCTCAGCAGGTTTTTTTCTCCCAAAAGAGAATAGTGCTAATAAGGTTCAGCAGTACTTCAACTGAACACGCATGGTGTCATGGACAATGGAGAACTTTCATTCATTCTGTTGATGTACATGTAACTAGTGGAGGAGAGAATGGATTGGCTTGTTCTGCGAAGATTTATATTTGCATTATATAAATGTAAGTCTAAGAGATGTAAAACATAATCTCTCATGTAAAGACTATTATGTAACAAAATCATGCATGGTCCCATGCACAGATAAGCTCTTAAGTATTTGGCTGTTTTAAAATGACAAATTTTTTGGGCTTTTGTTCATATCGTAATAGTCACTCAATTTGTGTTTTCAGTTGGTGAGGAAGAAGATTTTTTGTTTGTTTGTTTGTTTTTTTTTTTTTAAAATAAGAAAAAATAACTTGTCCACACTGGCTAATTAGTTGATGATTATAATCTGAACTAGAGCCATGAAATCTTCAATAACTAGAAAGAAATTAAGACCAATGTGTACACGACTCATTGATCGTCGCGTAAAGCGGGTCGGGTCGAGTCGGGTCGGGTAAAATTTTAGTCTGACTAAGCCTATCAATAAGTCTATAAATCCAACCGTGAGTGTGACTCGTTTTCTTACTCTAATCGTGACTTCCTTACCTAGAATCGCGCGCTCACTTTTTTTAACGCACAAAGGGTTTTCTCTGCCATGGGCGCAGACCTCAACAATGGCGATTCCAATGCTCAGCTCTCTCTTCTCACTCACCAACACGTCTCCAAAGGTGCGTCGCCGTTCTATTGGTTCTGTTTTTGTTTGATTTCGCTTTCAATTCTTGTGGTGTTGTTGTGATTTTCAAGCCCTAGATTGTGTGTTCGATTGCCTTCTTAGGGTTTCCGGCATGATGGGAATTTGTTGCTTAGAGACCCTTATTTTGTTCAAGATCTCATCTTTCTGTGTTCATGTTTGGTAATTTGTTCAAAGATTTCATCTTTTTGTGTTCATGTATGTTATTTGTTCAAGATTTTATCTTTTCGCGTTCATGTTTGTTATTTTGTTCAAGTCAAGGTTTGAACTTCGACTTTGCCTTAAACTTCGCTTACTTAAAATTCGGAAGTAATTCGAGGAAGTTAACTTCGACGAGGGGAGTTTTACAAAAAATCGCCAATGTACGGAAGCTAATGAGATTTATTTAAATTCTAGAAAACTCAAATTTCTCTTTAAAGATGTTAGAAGTATATTTAATCATATAACAATGATGCATAATAATCACAATACAATTCTTTAAAATACTTAATTTGCAATAAACACTCAATTTTGCAACACACGTGATATTAAGATTTGTTATTATATTACTTTCTATAATAAGTTTTGACTTTATTTGCTGGGAAAAGAAGTTCGTTTTAAAATTTTATTTTATTTAGGGGCAACTTTCCCTAACTTCCCCCCAAAAATTGCGTTGATTTCTTCGAATTCTTGCATTTTTTGACTCTTTTTTAATGGTTTCGATGGAAGTCATTGAAGTTGGTCGAAGTTTCAGGCGAAACTTTGCAAGTTTTACATCGCCATGTAATTCCACTTCCCCGTTTTCATTATCGACAAACTTCTATCGAAGTTAGATGAAGTTTGGCAAAATTTCAAACCATGGTTCAAGTTCATGGTTTGGGCCTTTGTGTACTGTTGATAGAGATTTGGGATGCGGCCGATTGTAGTAGGGCCTCATGTGAATAGTTAGGTCTGCCTGGATACCCACGTACATAAAAAAAGTACTTGAAGAAAAGCTTAGAATTTTACTTATTTTTGTGCCTTTACTTTTTTTAGTGTTGAATCAATTGGCACTATTGGATACCATTATTACTCGCTTAAGGGGTTTGAGGTGCTGATCATATAATTAGAAAGATGCATGGGCAACAGGATTAGTTGAGCGTGTCGGCTTTGAATTAGTAAGCTGGGGCTTCGCTCTCTGAAACTTTTCGGCTTCCTTAATACTCGACGAGCCATAGTTTTCTTTGTCACCTATGTATTCTTATTTTAATTTTTCAAACATCCCTAAACCACCTCTCTTTTGTAATGCGTTCGACATTGTTATTCTTGGCTGCCTATCATTTGTTATCAGTGCCGTATTCATCAAACACTTGTATGCCCTTAGGAAAATTGTGCACCATGTCATGCCATTGCTAATGAATGTTAGGTTCGATGCCTTTTTTAATGCTCTTTGGATTTTAAACCTCGTCATTTTTGCCTTTTGTGGGGTTTATCAGGTGAATGATTGTGGTCCATAGTTGTTAAATTCACCCACTTTGTCGAGAATATTAACATAATTATTAGGATTGTTATTTAGTATATTTATTTTATTTGAATTAGAAGTAATTAGCTGTATAATAGATTTTTAATAGCATTTACTCTGTAAATCAATTAGGATCAATTAGGATTAATTAGGATCAATTAGTTGCTAATTTTATGTAAAGCATTTACTCTGTAATTTTCTATTTAAACACGCCAAAATGGCTGAATAAAAATTATTCCATTCTGTCATTCTTTTCTGACTTTATGGTATCAGAGCCTAAATGGCTAAACCCTTTGATGATACCTCTGGTATCGATTCTATGAGCTCTATTCGCTCACCCTCAATTCCCTTAACCACTGAATCTTTCCAAAACCTTTCCATCACTTCTCACAAGCTGAATGGAAACAATTTCCTACAGTGGTCCCAATCGGTGAAACTGTTCATTCGAGGCCGTGGAAAATTCGACTATCTTACAGTACCAATGCGAGACCCACCGAGAAAGATGAAGGTTCGCAAAATGGGGAGGAGAGAATTCGATGATCATGTCTTGGCTCATAAATTCTATGGACTCGAGTATAGGAAGAACCTATCTCTTCCTACCTACGGCTCATGACATTTGGACTGCTGGTGAACGAGACTTATTCTGATCTCGGGAATGCAGGACAGTGGTTTGAGCTAAAAACTCGGCTATGGAGGCTAAAACAAGGTGAGAAAACTGTCACTCAATATTATACTGACTTAAAAACCTTGTGGCAAGAGGTAGATATGTTCAGCGATTATGAGTGGAGCTGTGCGAAGGACAGGGCTTTGTTTCAGAAAATGGTGGAAAAAGAACGTGTCTTCGAATTCCTCGTCGGCCTTAATAAGGAATTAGATGAAGTGAGAGGACGCATTCTTGGTCGTGATCCACTACCGAGTACTAGAGAAGTCTTTGCCGAGGTCAGAAGAGAGGAGAGCCGGCGGACCGTCATGCTCGGAGGACACTCACCAGCTCCCACCGAGCCTTCTGCCCTGTTCTCTAGTCAGCCATTTTCTGACTTTACACTTATAATGAACATTGAGTGGTAATTCGTCTTGGTCTAATTTGATTTCTTTTTTATTAATTTTTTGATGAGGAAAATAAGTGGGCTGACGAAGTGTGGTGCTGATGTCCTTTACCAGTCTTTGATGTCCATAAACCCAACCTTTTGAACTGTATTTCCTGGTCATAACTCATAATCAACATGGCATACTTTGAAAGTTACCTTCTATTGGTCATTCTTGTGTTTTATTTTTACTGTTTTTATTTTCTATATGGTTTATTATTTATTAGCAATGTCTCATTTCACTGCTATATACCGTTGAAGGCATTCAAGGACACTCGGCAAATAAGCCTTCCGGATTTCCCATGATGGGAATGGAAAGTGGAAATGACTTGAGTTGCTCTTTTGCTCAGAAAGTGACGCGGGACGGCCAGAATTCCCTGCCAAATCCTCATTCCTATTGGACTGGAGGAGATGCGGCATCCAGGGTTCCGAAGAATGATGTTCTACCAGAGTCTATCCTACAAGGTGCGGTTGAGAAGTCTTCCTCATCTGTCAATATTAATGGTGTTCCTGGTTGCTCTAATTTCCCATTTCAAGATGGCTTAGACATGCAGAAAGATAATATAGGCGTGAATGTGGCTGCTGCAGCTGCTCAACAAAGAATGCAGTCAATACGACTGCAGATGCTGCAGCAGCTCCGTCCATCTCTCAACCTCATAACATTATGGATCATCCTTCTGGTGTTGCAACCCCAGAGAAGCTACTTGTTTCTGGTCCCTCTCAAGAATATCTGCAGACGTTGAGTTCACTGCAGCAGCACTGTCCGGTCTCTCAACCTCTTTTATAGCCGCCTCCTCCACCACCGGACGATTTTCTGTGCAGTAATCAGCTGCAGCATCAACAGCGGCTTCTACTGCAGCAGCGGAGCTTACCATCTCCTCCACCACCGGATGAGCTTATGCTGCGTGAGCAACTGAGGATACATATACTTTTATTGCAGCAGATGCAGATGCAGATGATGCAGCAGCAGCAGCAGCAGCCGCGCTTACCATCTTCGGTGTTTTTTCCAAAGCATCCGTCTCACCAACCTAAACCTTTCAGTGAGTCGAATGGGCATCTGCAAACTGGGTCTATGTCAACATCGAATGATTCAATTGATCGTCTAGCGTTTAAGCCAGCTCATAAGTTGCTTCATACTAACTTGCAGATGCCGCCGCACCCTACTTTGCAAGGCGGAATTAGTGCTGCTGCTTGTGAGACCATGCCTTCACAGGTTTTTAATGATATGGAACTCCATATGAGGTATAAGGATCCTCTACTTCACTTGCCTCGTCAAATATTTGAGAATTCTAGTTGTCATAAAGTAGCAGATGTAACGATGACGGAACAAACTAATGAAGATCAACAGAATGATTCATTGATGGAGCAATCAAAGTCTGGTCATGCACTCTCATCGGCTTCAATGGGGTCTTCTCTAGATTCAGATTGTTTGCCTAATTTAGAGAGTAGCTCTATGGAACTAACTACTACTAGTGAAACCACTGACAGTTCCAAGGTTTCTGTCTCTTCAGGCCTTGACGAAATGGCAATTCAACAGGATTGGGTCCTAGTATGAAGGCGAAGTCGCTCTGTTTCACGTCGCAAGAGGAAGAATGTGGGTGCCGCGATTACAGATTTTTTTTTTTTGGTGCATGGATGATTACAGATGTCTTCAAACACTGAAACAAGGTAGGTAGAGACTTGAGCACAATTTTTGGGCATTGAGAGAATATGTGATATCCTGAATTGTTTCTTCTCTGGAGAAAATGAAGATTTGGTACATTTTGAAATACATACTTGCTATCAATTAGTCATTAAGTATTTTTTTAAGCATAGATTGAGTAGTTAATATATGACGCTTGTGTTTTCAAAAAATATATATGACGCTTGCATGTTTATCCAATTGTCAAAAATAGGAATCGCCATTATACTATTATTATTGAATGATTGAACATGTACTTGTGTACATCTGCGGTATGTATGCATATAAGTTGGTGCAAATAAGGCATACAATAGAGATAGATTATCCGATTATGCGTGTTGAAGGTTTGATGCAAACAAGGGAAAAGATTGGGTAACCCAGTGAGCGTGTATCTTGAGGTGCTTTGCAAGGGGATTGATTAGTGCTCAAATTGAGTCTTAGAAATTAGGTTAACACTCGGAATGGACACTTGATCGTTGGTGTCCGTTAATTTGCACATCAATATTTGTGCACGTTCAAGTTGATGCGTATTGAAAGGATGTCAACAATTGGGTGCTCTAAATAGGTCACCATAGGGTTGCTTAAAAAAAAAAAAAAAAAAAAAAAAAAAAGTACCAAAAGGATGTAGCAGTATTTGGGTACTGTTTAGGTTCTTCCCTTGGGCTCTTCTTTTTTGTGACAACTTTTTTTTCTCAAAGTATTTCTCTTTAATTAGTTTTACTCTTTGAAGATATGCATTTCTCTCTTCAATTATTTTTTGTCAAAGCATCTCTCTTTAATTAGTTTTACTTTTTGAAGATGTGCATTTCTCTCTTTAATGATAAGGGTTCCTTTGAAATACATACATGTATATCAAGGGTTACTGATGTGGTTGCTACCATGACACTTAGATATTAATCCAATTGTCAAGAACAGGATACATCATCATAGAATATGTACATACAATTAAATGTGTATATGTACGTACATATATATAAGGCATACAGTAGAGGCAGATTGTCTGATTATGCATGTTGAAGCAAAGAAACAAGGGTACCCTACAACCCATCCCACCTTCCAACAAGTTTTCCTAGGTTTCAGAATAAGAGAAGTAACGACACAACAGTAAAACAAAAAGAAACCCACATATAAACAATGTTGCAGAGATGTGTCACGGCTAAGGATCTTTTTTTGAGTTCTCATTCAATCTAAAGATTACCTCAACTTCCATGAAATTTTTCTCTCTTAGACTGCACAGATATGTTCCAACTTCCAAGTATACGACTGTTTTGGTAAAATCAAACTTTTTTGGGCTTTTGTTTATGGACCCAAGCTTAGACTAATTTTTTTGGATAAGAAGCTCAGATTAATTAGGCTCATGTGGTCATTAATTCCAGCCCAACATTGTTCCATGCAATATAATGTCGTCTGAAACCAACAATCACTGGTCTGACTCGTCTGAGACTGACTCTGAGTGGTTAGGGTTTAGGGTTTAGGGATTAAGTTTCCATAAGCAAGGTCATGAGTTCGAATTTTATGAATGAAAAAAAATTGGGTTGAGAAAGCCGCTCACTTTGATAGTGCTCGAGGGTGGAAACATGTCAGAAATAAAAGAAAAATGTCACTTTCTTTTTGTTACAGTTGAGTTGTTTTTTGACATTTCTTTTTAATTTTGTTTTTTTTTAAAATGTTTTGGTTTGCATAATCCCCGGAGGGTCGAAGTCAAAAAAAAAAAAAAAAAAAAATCCCGAGTGGATTTATTGGGGCTCGACTGATTTAGACTCAATACATGTTGATCCTACAAAGAAGTAAAGCTCTTCCAATAAAAGCAACTCCATTAAAAGGACTTAAAATGCCAAACTACTTTGAACTAACTTTTGTTGGTTTTTTATTTAGTATAGTTCTAATCCAAGTTAGGTTTAATGGGGTTGTATTAATTGAGTTGATCCCCTAAAATTTCGGCCATAATTGCTGCTGATGGAAGCAAGAATTGACACAAAAGCACTTGAAAGGCAAAGGACCTCCCGTGAATGACTAAAACTTATTCAAGAATTCCCAAATTGATTTTTGAATGATTTGGACATTTTCCACTTTAATAATAATAACACAAAGAACCTAAAAAGGCTTAATCAGAAAACCTTTTTGACTGATTGCTAAGGCAATGATTTATATTTCTTTTTCATTTGCATCTTTTTCTAACTTTGCCTTGCACTTTTTGTTGATTGAAAGAATGTGACACCCAATCTTTTCATTTTGGAGACTTACCTATCATATAAATCAATTATTCACCATATATTTAATTCAAATGAAATCGTACTCTAGATTTCTATGAAATATGTAAGATTATGCTAAGTATTGGCTTATGACACGTATAAACATGTATAACTGTCCATGAGATCAACACTTCATGGCCCCATAGTCGGTATCAGAGTAGATGGTTCGATAGCAAAGTCTCAAGTGCAATCAAGTTCGAGTTTTGATAATAGAGAACAAATGAGAATCCTATGTAGCAGATTGACATGTCTTAATAGAGTTGAATGGTCCACGTGTAAGAAAACTGACTACGTGTCAATGCCTCTTAGGTGAGATAGTAAAGACATCACTAGCCAAAAAAGACAAAGACCTCTGGAAATTGTAGTTTGATTTTTACTATTAGTCAAAAAAAAGAAAAAAAAAAAAAGAAAAAGAAAACCGACTACGTTATTCTCACTTTAAATCAAAACGAATGAAAAAATTTGATCCAGCCAACTCCATAAATTTGGGATTGATTTCAAAAAAGGAAAATAAGGCCCAACAGAGTAAAAACTTAAAGAGTCAAAAGATTAAAGAGAACACACAGTCCCCTAAGAAAAGACTACAAAATAAATTAACTTTCACTCACCAAAAAAAGTAACTTCTCTCTCTCTCTCTCTCTCTCTCTCTCTCTCTCTCTCTCTCTCTCTTAATTGTTTGGTACATTACTTCTCTAGTTCTCTGTTAGCATATTTTCAAGTTTTCAACCTAAAATGAAGTGAACTGCATGTTCATAGTTCCAGACGATCCAACAGTGTGGACCAATTTCATCTCTGCTGGTTCCTAAATAAATATATGCGGCAGTATTTAACCTGCTCAAACAAAACATAAAAATTATATTATTGAAGAGAGTTCCACCATTAAATCATTGAGAAGTTTTTGCTTGAAATCATGAACATGGCCCTCTCTTTTTTTTGTTATTTTTTTTTTTTATGCCTTGTGTCAAGGCATTCAAAGCTTTGTTCTGATTAATCCTGAACTTGAGGCGAGTACAGCCTCTAAGAATTTTAGAGCTTCTTCATATCTAGGCGAGTACAACCTCTAAGAATTTTAGAGCTTCTTCGTTCTAAGGGAGGAGGGATCCGTGACATCCAACCTGTACAGTCCTCTTAGGACATGAACATGAACTTTTTAGTGCAAGTTTTAGTTGATACATCTCGTATAGAGGAAAACAAGTCCACATAGAGATCTGGAGAAAAGCAAGAGAGATTTCATTGAAAAAAGAAGTCATTCTAGCATTACTTCATTAGTTAGTCACAATCTCACAGGGCACTTCAAAGCACCACAAATAATGAGACACTGAAAACATAAAAAACATATACAGATCTCTAACATCTAACCCATGACACATTGATGGGTTTTTTTGGTCAGCTTTAAAGTTAAAAGACACAAAAATGCCTCCAAAAAAATAACCAATATTAAGGAGGCACTAAAAAAGGGTGAGACAAACAATTATGTGACAACAAGAAGCTTCATCTTCTCTGCATGAACTCTGTTATCAATGCTCTCTAAGCACTCTCATCACCTAAGCATGGATGTTAGCGATCGAAAAGCGACTTCTTCGCAAGGAATTGTGAGACCCATGTCATGATCAAATCCAAACTCTTCCTCAGCTCTATGAAGCAGTGTTTGGAACTCTGGGTGAGTCAAGAATGATATGGGAACAATGAATCTGCTCCTCTTCTCTCCAACATAGACAGCAAAGTGTCCTTTAGGGACATCAAGGGGAAGCCCCTCCTCATCATACCCATGTTTCTTTCCCAAGCTTGAACATCTCCTGAGAATCTGCTTTAGGACTGCTGTTTGAGGAAGTTTAGCTGATCTTGAGATGGCCATTGTTGAGAAAATAGAGAGAGAGAGAGAGAGAGAGAGAGAGAGAGAGAGAGAGAGAGAGAGAGAGAGAGAGAGAGAGGGGTTGTGGTGGAAATAAGTTTTGGTTGGAGAGTTGTGAAGAGAAGTGAAGTTGGTGGTGAAGAAATGAAGGGGGTGTGTTGGGGTATATATGGAGCTTTGGAGACGAGAAAACAGAAGCAAAGACATGTGGGGTGTAGCGGCCAACTACAGACCAGGTTAGTATTTGCAAGGACATGTTTGTTCCTTGTAGAGTTTAATCTCACTTCTTCTCCTTCTTAAAAGACAAATAAGTAATAATCCCTCAACTCTCCCTCCTAGCTTAAGATCTTTTACATGTTTTGTAAAATATAATTATTTTTTATTTCATTTTATTATTCTTGTTACGACTCTCGATATCCGGACCACTTCAACTACTCTGAGTTGAGACACTGTTGGACACATATAGTGAGCGGTCCTTCCAATGGAATGGAAATGCTCCATATAGACGTCAAAACCATAACCTCTCACCTAGTGCTTAAGGAGCATCTAGGTTCCATCCATCACATATTTTCTTTTTCTCCAAAGGATGTTAAGATGACCCTTTTGAGACATTAGTAATGGACACCCACTTGTTAGCGTCTATTTAATGCACATCGATTTGTATGCGCATAAACATTGATGCAAAAATGAATTGTATGCGCATAAACATTGATGCAAAAATGAATGGACAACAACAATTGAGGTAACCATTATGAATGTCCATGGCTCATCCTAGTATTTTCCTTCCTTTCATAATAGGGTTCCCAAGCACACATGGCCTTCCTCTTTTCAAGGTTAAAAAGCACAGATTTTCCTCTGCTCCTCCTTTACTGCAGCTTTTCTTGGGCTGGTTTTGTTGAAATAAAAAGCACTCATCTGACTTGACTTTCTAGCAAACTGTAGATTCAAGGCTATGTAGGTGCTTAATCTATGACAAACTTCTTTTCTAAGTCATAGCATATGATCCTACTAAACTCTTCATAGCATATGATCCTATTTTTTTTTTTCAAAGACGTGTGATCCTATTAAACCCTTCTGGCCATGGAATACATAATGAGGCTGGCTAGAGAAACCCACTTTTAACACACATTTGATATCGACCTCATTGAATGCCATTAATGCGCACATGCACATCTCGAGGTGGAAATGAACGGCATCCGATGATGTGGGTGTTAAATGTGGATGCCAAAAGTGAATTACTTTAACATTTTTCATACATAATATTCAGTTCTAAGCTCACATTTATATTGCCACAGAACAGTTTGTTTAGGTCCCAACTTGGGTTCACTTTCAACCTTTTATTTCTCACAGATCCCTAGCAAGTGTACTGTGTACTGGAGAGTACCAAACTGATGGGTCTTGGCTTCTTTTGATTGTTGGGACTATGATTCTGTTTCTGTGGCTTTACTTGGCAAGAGAGAGCCACACATTTTCTTCCACCCATGTGTATGCATATACTCTTAGCAGATCTTGACCTTTGACCCCACAGACTCCCAAGATCATCAGCTTTTCTCTGCTATATCCTTGTCTTTACTGTTCACTCTGCACATTGGTCTCTACATGTATCATGCATGTATTTATGTGTTTTCTTGAGTCAGATAACTACTTCTGTACTTCCTTCACATTAAATCAATTGGATAAACCAGTTTATCCAATAAACCTCACATTCCAAAGAACCTTAACTGATTTTTTCTTTTTTTTTTTTTGACTTCAGCTGGAGTGTAACTACAACCTTACTTTGTCTTTTGATAAGTGATATCTCTACCATCTTGACAAACTGATCTATTTAGATTCTATTTTATACAACAAGGAGAAATCAACATAAAAATAAAAACTAATATATTGTTATTTGTAGCATCTGTATCCGAAAGTATTACAAGACTTCGATTAATTTAGGCTTGAGTCGAGTTAGCCTACAAAGGGATAAAGCTCTCCCAGAGTAAGAGACTTTATTCTTGGGGCTTAAACTGAGACCTCTACTTAAGGGACTCAAGTACTGAACCATTTGGACCAACATTGGATGGTGGAATAACTACTTCCATGCTCACCCTATGTTAATCTAATTCATCCAATAAGTCAAGAATCTTGCATTCCAAAAGACAACCTTAACTGGGCACCAAGCTAGATCGTTGTTCTACTAGCAAAAAGTTGACACAGCGTAAACGCTCAAACAAGAAAAAATCCTTAGAGTTTTTGAAAAAATCTAAAAATATGAATAAATTGATAATAATTGATAATAATTACAACTCTAATTATGGCTTTATATAGCCTATTAGAAACTCTAATCATTCTACAACTCTAAACGTAATTCTTCTACGACTTTTAAATGCCTAATTCTTCTATGACTCTAAACGCAATAAAAATTACGAAAATACTCTAAATAAAAGAAAACCCCCGATGAAGTTCAAAATGAAGGAATTTGGATCCGCGAAATCCAATCCCGGAGAGCGATGTTCCCGGGATAGCTGTAGAACACGAAATGCCATTTCCGAAAAGGTATTATAATAATCAATCGGGTTCCTGGATCAAAAGTTACGGTCCCTCAAAGCATCTGTAACTGCCACGACATCATTTTCTCCCACCTGAGAAAGACTCGACCTCGAGTTTTCTGGATACAAAAGCTCATCATCTGGATATAATGGAAAAATACCCGTCACATTAAATGTCTTGGATATTTCCATACTAGTAGGCAAACTAACAATATAGGCATTATCATTGATCTTCCTCTCAATCGAATACGACCCATATTTTTTAGACTGCAACTTGCTGTACTGGCCAACTGGGAATCTCTTTCGCCGCAAGAACACTATAACTTGATCACCAACAGAAAAAAGCTTCTCCTTGCGATGCTTGTCAACTGCCTGCTTGTAGCGGCCCAAAATCCACATTGGTCCGCCATGGGAGGCCACACAGGCCCACAACTGGCCATGTAACTGCCAGCTATGTCCCACGCCCAACTAAGCATCATTATCAATTAATTTAGCCTAAGTTAGTCAGTAATTAACATTTTAATATTTGTAAACAGCGGAAGCTTTAAAATATATAAATTCCTCAAATTAGAGAGCATTAATCATATGTGGAAAACTCGGTAAAGTACACTGTATATAACATAACAAAATGTGATACATACATGTACTGGTATCTCAAACAGTCCCCATAAACCCAAAAATAAGTCAATACAGCAAAATAAAAACATACAAGTCAAACTCCGTCAGCGACAAGGTCATAAGTAGTCTGCGAGAGTCTCCTTGCCCCTAGTCGTAGTAGATCCTGCACTCAATCATCACAAGAAGTAGATGACGAGTCCAGTGAGTAAAATCCTAAGGAAAACCACCAGGCATTTCAATTTACCCGATAAGATAAAATAAACACACACCTATGATGACTTTCACACAATTGATATAAAACATCATAGAACTTGCCAACAATTAAAAATCAATCAGTTACCTAAGTCGGTATCAGGTCTGATCTCTCCACAGCTTCCACGTGTCATCTGAGCTGGCGTTCTAATCTGAATAATTAAAATAACGGCGTTAATTTATAACGGACCGTTACACTGCTTATACTTGGCATTAGACTCCTTAATCTTCATTCGAACTGCTTCTGTAGTAGACTGCTAATTCTCTACCATGTGCTTGGCTGCTACACTGTTGACTTTCTCCTTTGGCAATGTCAGCAAATCTAAAGTAGGGGCAAGTTCTTTCCGATAGACTACAACAAAACGTATCATGCCTGTAGTATGATGAACTGACCTGTTGTAAGTAAACTCAGCCTGTGCCAACGCAGTATCCCACTTCTTCGGTTGATCTCCCACAATGTTGCAAATCAAATTACCCAGGGATCTGTTGGTAACCTATGTCTGGACGTCTGTTTGAGGATGGGCTGTACTACTGTAATTTAAAGAAGAATCAAACCGGTACCAAAGTGACCGCCAGAAGTGATTGAGAAATTTGGCGTCTCTATTAGATGTAATAGATTTCGGTACACCATGCAAATGGACAACCTGCTCAAAATTGAGCTTAGCAATGTTCTGAGCATCAACAACCTTCCTGCAAGGAATAAAATAGATAATCTTTGAGAAACGGTCAATAACGACAAAAACAGAATTCGAACCCCGCTGAGTACGAGGAAGACCAAGGACAAAATCCATCAACACGTCTTCCCAAATATCTTGTGATACTGGCAAAGGTGTGTAAATACAAGTATTCTGTAAATGTCCTTTGGCTGTCTGACACACATAACAACGCTGCACAATCTTGGTTACATCCCTACGCAAATGCGGCCAATAGAAACATTCCACAACAACAACAATAGTCTTATCTCTGCCTAGATGACCAGCTAGGCCCCCACCATGTAAATCACGAATCACCTTCTCCCTCAAAGAAGGCCCAGGAATGCAAATCTGATTACCCTTTATCAAGAACCCATCATGAATGTGAAAATCGTCACAAGGCTGTCGAGTACTACATTTACCCAAAATTTGTCCAAACTCAGCATCATCAACATACAACTCCTTCAAACAATCAAACCCCACTATCTCATTACTTAAAGTCACCAACAAAACAACTCTCCTACTCAACACATCGACAACTTTGTTCTGAACTCCCGCCTTATGCTTCAGTTGAAATGGGAATTTATGCAAAAACTGAGTCCATCAAGCATGCATATCTTTACTAATGTGAGTTTGGCTATTCAGGTGTTTCAAAGCATCACAATTAAAATACAAAACAAACTCCTGACCCACCAAATAATGCTCCCAAGTTCGCAAGACATGCACATCAGAGTAAAACTCCTTATCATAAGTTCTCCAACTACGCTTAGCATTACTAAGTTTTTCACTGAAGAATGCTACTGGCCATTTCTCCTGTGACAAAACTGCACCAATCCCAACTCTACTTGCATCACAATCTACCTCAAACAACTTCGAGAAATCTGGCAAAACTAAAATTGGGGTAGTACACAATTTCTCTTTCAACAAAGCAAAGACAGACTTAGTCTTATTACTCCATTGAAACTTCCCTTTCTTTATACACTCGGTCAAAGGGGCTGCAACACTACTGAAATGTCGAATAAAACGCTGGTAGAAACTAGCTAACCCCAAGAAACTTTGCAATTCAGACACTGTTTTCGGAGCTGACCACTCTCTAATTGCTTGAGTTTTCTCATCATCAACCTGAATGCCATCTGCACTCACAATAAAACCCAAGAACAACTTCCTAGCCAGAAAGGTACACTTCTTCAGGTTCACATACAACTTGTTCTCGTGCAACACAATCAACACACTCCTTATGATCTAAATGCTCATCTTCTGAATGGTTATCGATCAGGATATCATCAAATTACACCACAAATTTGTCATGAAATGGTTTGAGAACCTGGTTCATAAGTCGCATAAAAATGCTAGGGGCATTTGACAACACGAAAGGCATGACTAGCCACTCATAAAGACCGTCTTTCGTCTTAAAAGTTGTCTTCCATTCATCTTCCATCCTGATACGAATCTGGTGGTATCCACTTTGCAAATCAATTTTGGTGAATATTCGAGCTCCACTCAGTCGATCCAGTATATCTTCCAGGCGTGGAATGAGAAATTTGTACCCAATCGTAATCCTGTTAATCACCTTACTATCAACACACATTCTGTAACTTCCATCCTTCTTTGGCGTTAACAGGGCAGGAACAACACATGGACTCATGCTCTCCCTGATATGGCCTTTCTGCAACAACTTATGCACCTTGTCATGTAAGACCCCACTCCCCTTCGGACTCATTTTGTAATGTCGGAAGTTCGATAAACTAGCTCCAGGAATGTGGTGCTGAATATCGCTCATAGGAGGTAATCCAACAAGCAACTCTTCTGGTATAATTTCAGCAAAATCCTCCAGCAATGGTTTGACTTGCCCTGGTATCTCAGAAACTGACTCCTTCTCATTCCCTACAAGAATCTGTCTTAGCACCAACGCATGTACCACCTGTAACTCCTTAACTGCTTCGTCCATCTCACGCTCAATTTGTGTCATTATAAGAAAATATCGTTCCTCCACTTTAGAAGTTTTGGATTGGTTACTCGCCTTTAAAGGAAGCAAGTTAAACGTCACTCCCTCCTTCTCCAACTTATACACATTGTCTCTCCCAGCGTGTTGTGCATTAACATCAAACTGCTAAGGTCGTCCAAACAGCAGATGGTAGGCATCCATATCTACCACGTCACAATACACCTCATCTTTGTAAGTATCAATGAAAAAGGTACCCTGCAGTGCTATTTCACCTGCACTTTCTCAGTTGCCTTTGTCCAGCCTATAGAGTACGGACTGGGATGCTTCTCCATCTTCAGTTTAAGTGCTTCGGCTGTACCTCTACCAATGATATTCTCACAGCTTCCACTATCTATGATCAGTTCAAACACCTGACCATTAATAGTGCATTTCGTCCAAAACAGCTTATGTCGCTGACTGCTATTTTCTAATTTAGTAGTTAACATCAGCCTCCTTACCACACAATTCTGCCCATCTCCCTCATCATAATCATCACAATCATCATCCTCTCCATCACGACCACAATAAACTTCCTCATCTCCATCTCGTTCAAGTGCATTAACCTGCTTTCTACTAGGACATTCATTCGATCTGTGACTAGACTGCCCACAACGATAGCACTTGCCCACAATAGGCTTAGCATAAGGATTTGCAGTTGCCTTTTGTCCCTCTTTCTGTTCAGCAGGTTTCTTTCCAGGTTTCTTATCTTCCTTCCGTTCAGTACCTTGATTCTAGCCCTGGGTGGACTTGTTCCGATTTGCAAAACTCCTTGAAGTTTCCTCCCTACTATTATTCCTCTGGTAATTATCACTACCATAGGTTCGCCAATTGCCCTCAAATTGACTTCCACCTCTGTCCTGCATCATTAATTCAACCTTAATGGCTAAATTTTTCGCCTCTGTGACAGTCCTTATAACCTGCACTCCAATCTTATCTCGAACTTACTGTTTCAATCCATCCAGGTATCGTGTGACCTGATGAACTCCGTTCTTCCTCAAATCATTCCTCTCAGCCAGTCGCATAAAATCTGCAGTATATTCATGAACAGATCTCTGACCCTACTGACAACGCTGGTACTACTGAAACAAGATCTGCTCATAATCTGGAGGTAGAAAATCTCGCTGGAGCAACTGTTTCATTCTATACCACATCCAAACAGGCTGTTTACCTTCCCTGTAACGCCTACTCTGCAACCTCTCCCACTAGGCAAATGCTCCACTCTTCAATCGGCATGCCACCAATTTCACCATTTTCTCTTGAGAAATAGCCATATACTAAAAAAATGGTCTACTTCGGCGATCCAATCAACAAAGTTCTCAATGTTCAGATTATCAGAGAAACTAGGAATACCCACTTTCAACTTAAAGTCGCCCCCATCATAATGATCATGAGTATGATGATTATTATTGTTATCATATCTGTTGCCTTGATCTCTCTTAACAAGTCTGCCCTGATCCTCGGCCAGAACCATATTTTCCTCGTCGTCACTGGAGACACCACCAACCCAACTTCTGACATTCGCAACCACTGGTGCAATAGGAGCATCACCTCGAGCACGCTGATCTCTTGGACGTTGTTCACCATTACCCTCGTGTCTGTTGGCATTCACCCCAAGGGCGTCAAATCTGTTAATCACCGCATCAAGACACTCGTCTATACGCCGAAATTGTTGATCGAGATTTGCTTCCAAGGTTCTGATTGCTACCTCTTGAGCTTCCACTTTGGTTCGCAAGGCTTCAATATCTTGAACGACGTCCGAGATGCCACCACTTCCACCGGACATTGTTAGTATGAACGAAATTCATGCTTTGATACCAACTGACGCAGCGTAAACGCTCAAACAAGGAAGAATCCTTAAAGTTTTTGAAAAAACCCGAAAATATGAATAAATTGATAATGATTACAACCCTAATCATGACTTTATATAACCCATCAGAAACTCTCATCCTTCTACGACTCTAAACGTAATTCTTTTACGACTTTAAACATAATCCTTCTATGACTTTTAAACGCCTAATTCTTCTATGACCCTAAACGCAATAAAAATTATGAAAATATCATAAATAAAAGAAAACACCTGATGAAGCCCAAAACGAAGGAATTTAGATCCGCAATACTCAATCTCGAAGAACAAAGCTCTTGGAACAACTGTAAGGCACGAAACGCCATTTCTGAAAAGGTATTATAATAATCAATCGGGTTCCTGGATCAAAAGTTACGGTCCCTCAAAGCATCTGCTACTGCAACTGCCATGACATCAAAAGTACAACCACAAAAACAAAGCTTCAATTCCAAATTAGTTAGACTTCGACATAATTAAACTCTTTTCACTTAACTCGATTTAATCCTTTAAATCCACGAGCAAAAAGTAAATGCGACTAAAAGACAGTTAAGGACATGATCATGCTCGTTGATTTACACTGATTTCCATGACAAAGGTTGGGGCAGATAAGAGTAATTGCTACATGTTACTCTGCCAAAGTGGTCCTGCAGTGATTAAACAAACACCAAGGCCAACCAAAGAGCAAAGTTGCAGAAATTCTGATCAATATCACCTCAACCTCAAACAAGGACCACCGGCGCGGCGGGCCTGGTTCTGATGCAAAAAATTTATTTCCCATGTTCTAAGGCCTGGAAAATCATATACAAAATCCTGAGTAAATGCTTGACAAGGTTGCCTAGTCTTCTTGTCTTCTCCCTCCTTTGTTTTTCTATTCTAATGTAACTCCAATAAACATTACCATCTAAAACTTTTCACATAAAACTCAATCTCTAAGTCTTAATAATGTTGTAGCAACACGAGACACTGAAAAATTGGCTCAACATAAATTTGTACTACTAAGAGAGAACTCAAGTAAGGTTGGTGAGAATCACTCTTGGAAAATGACACCCATGTTCTAAGAAAAAGATTGGTTGAAGAGTAAAGATAAAACCAGAAGCAAAAAAGGTGGTACCCACCAATGCCATTCAGAAGCACACCGACTGCATATAATAGCAAATATCAGCAAATGCAATTTTTCTTAGATTGATGGGGACTTTGCCTCCTTGTATGCACATGAAGGCCATGTTACTCTTGCCTCTAGGGCCCCTTTGTGAAGACAACATTGTAAGGCCTGGTGAGATCATTCCAACTGCTTGAACAACTATTCTCTGCCTCACTCAACCACCTCTACCCATCTAGCTAAGACTTCAACCACCTGTTTGGAATCTATTACATTGCAATCAAAGCTACTACTACATGGTAAAAACAGTTGATTACCAATCATGGGCTCCACTCTATATATGTCTATGGTTACTTCCTCATATATGAAACTCAAAAGGATCAGGTGGAATTGTGATTATAAAGAAACCATCAAGAAAAGCTATATAAGAACATCATTTGCTATGCAAGATAAGATGAAAAGCAATTCTTGATTCAGTTCTGCAACCTTGACAACAGAAAAAAAAAAGGGACTGCATAAATTCTATTAATAGATGCACAGCAAAGATGTACACTACATGTATACAACTTACAACAACAACATAGCCTCAGTCCCAAATTAATTGGGGTTGGATGTACATATACAATTTATTCTTGTTTATTATGCGTGAAAATTGAGTCAAGTTTCAGTTCCGTGACGTTTACTTCGAAGTAAAATAGGAATTTCATTAATCACGAAAGGCTCATTACATTCAATAATACAGGAGTTGACATAGAATCAATTACCCTAATAAAAGTACATTGATTCGCTAAGCCAAATTGTTCAAAAGAACATCTAACTCCCATAAAGTTTGTTTTAAAGCACTACGACTATAATATTGGAACAATATGATAGCTGAAGGGTTGTATACTTATCGCACCGCAAATGTGGTGTTGAGAGTCCGCACCTACACTATTAGAGGCTCTATTGGCAGATTAAAAAGGTTTGAATGCAACTGCAAAGTTAGGACATAGGAACATGCAATGAAATGTGAAGAGCCGCAGTTGTTAGAACAAAATAATTTCCCAGGATTGAGAACTAGGAAGACAAGCCACATTCATGCAGCTTCAAGGTCTCATGTTCCACCCTAGGCAAGGGCCCTACTATATCTCAAAAGGGTAAAATCTTGTTTACTTCATTGCAAACATCACATATTCACATGTAATGAAAAGATCAGGCACACCAGGAGATAACAAATGAGGATTCAGGTATTGAAGAGAAAAACCATGTTCAGCTAGGATAAACTTAATTTTTTTTAAATCATACAAATCTTATCCATTTTCTTGGATCCATTGAAGATAGAATACCAACTTCTGAGAAGGTGGTATGGCGTTCAAGTTGTGAGGCAAAGATGTGTATGTGAAAATCATGTTTTTGTGGGTATTAACTGCTAAAAGTGGTCCAATTTTTTGACATGAGCCCACTCCTTGCTCTTCCTAATTAATGAGAAGAGGAGTCTATTTTGACCCCAACATTGTAATGAAGAGTCTGTTTCTATCATTTAAAACCGAAATAGAATAAAAAAACATGAGAGATATGTTTTAATGTTTCTAGTCCACAAGTTTTTAGTTTTCTTGGCATGAGAAATGTTTTTCCAGAGTTGGGCGGTGTTATCAAGAAGAAAGCGGCACCTTACAGGTTATACCAGTTTAGGCGAAATTCGTAAATTATATGGCACCATTGCCAGTAATGTGGATCATGAGAGCTAAAAAGAAATGAACCTAACTCTTGATACATATCCATGCAATCCACAGGCGGCAGATGGATGAACATTGTACCCCCTAGTCAATGAAGAACTTCTGCCAACCAAATGTTCATAAGGGAAATAATTTTACATGTCAAAACAAAAGATAAAACGACTCAAAGATGACTGAACCAGCATAAGAAGGTTAAGCCTTAAGTCAATAAATCAGTGGATCATCCAAGAGAATATGTAATGACGCGCCACGGTAATCAAGGGCGCTGACAAGTTGCGTGCCCCAGGTGCGGCGCACACTAGCATTGCCCAATGAAATGGCTCCTAAAGCCCACAAATCATTAGATCACATTCGAAGATAGCCTAGTGACCTAGTCAAGCAGGAATTCGTAAGTAGAAAGGGGAATCAGACAATTCAAAGTTACATTCAAACAGGTCACACTCTATTAGTGGATAGATTCAGAAATTAAATGATCTTAGAAACAAAACCAGCAGAAGATTGATGATAGTATCATAATAAAGACAGCGAAGGATTACTAACAATCACTTTCAATAAGAGCACTTTTTCTAGAAAGCTTTTGATTAGTCAAAAAAAATTGCATGCGAACACATGAATTTCTACCATCTAGGAGAAGCATTTATGAGGCCAGGAAATCATTCATAAATGCATAGAAGTCACAGACTCAGGCAGTCATCCCTCATGATACGCAATTCAATTTTCTAAGTCATTAGAAGAAGCCGAGAAAGAAACTCAGTGAAATAGAAAAGGAAATACAACAAAAGGAAAAGAAATCATATACTTCGTTCACCATACACGCCAGGAAATTCAGTGAACTTGAAATGGCATTGCTTTGTTTTTGAACATAACTTTAGGGGAACTAACAAACAATCTAACTAAATGCATGCAAGAGACTTATGATAGAATACCGACTCTAGGGATGAACGAGGGGGTCGCCTCGGGGTATTTTACTGATAATGGTCAGAAAAACAAGATGATTACAACATAGAGATACGGGCCAAACCCTAGTTCCTAGAGGAAGATACAACAATCTCCTCAACCCCAAAGACCGAAGTGTCACCAATACAATTCACTAATCAGATCCCCCAGGAGAGAAACAATTCTCCTTTATATACCCATCTAGACCCTTCTCTCTGTGACTCAACAAGGACACTCACACACACATCACACACTCACTATGCGCTGTACATTATGCCTCACGTACCGCCTGGCGCCTCTGACTCGAGCACAGTTGTTGCTTCTTCTTATGCAGCTGATCCACTTGTGCTGGGGTTTGATTCCTTGCTCCCTTTCAACTTTCTCACATACACCTTACCAAAACGCTGTGGGCCCGAGCGCCTAACAAATTACTTCAAATAATTCTCTTGTGAAGTTCAGAAATTTGGAAAGTGAAGATGCTTGACAGAATTCACTTAGTAATTGGCATAGCTTCTCTTCACTAAGGGAGGCTAATTGTGGGCGAGAATGTTCAACATAAATATAGCTAATCATGGGAATGTTCAAGATAAACATATTTTCCGAGTGTGAAAATGGGTTTGAGATCTCCTTTATCTAAAGTTGGGACCAGCTATGCAGAGCACATAATGTTCTACATGGGTAGAGTTAACTTCTTTCATTACAATGTTAGAAGATAAAGAGTCATATCTTGTTGCTACGCCCCAACCATCAAAATGAGAGTTCCTCATTTAAGGAAAACTCGTATTCTTAGTTTCCTACTATCAAGATTAGTGAAACCACCTTCACATGCAAAACTATCAAGTATCAACAAACGCCAATTCAGATACTCAACATTTCAAGGTTGCCGAGTGTTGATATTAAGTGAAAATTTCAAGGACATAAGGTAGTCTTGCATTTTAGTCAAACTCGTGCAACAAAAATTAGTATTCAAACTCATGCAAACTAACCATAAAATGTAGAAATGAATACCCTGGTTGAAATGTACATCTTGTTCCATTAGCCATTTGATATAGAGTTACAATGTCATTAAGTTCTATTGCGATTAGAGATAGCAGAAAATGGAACATCGCATGCTAGAACCAAATCAGTCATTGAAATTTCTACAAATGTACTTCATACATTTTGCTGTGAAGGAAGCAAAATCTTCAATCGTCTTAGTGGGTTAAATAAATTTACTAACCCAAACTTGGCTTTGACTGTTGTGCTTGCCCATCCATCAACTGTCTTCGCGCCGCAGCAATATGCGCTTGAACCTGGCAGATAGAAAGAAAATTGTCAACTGCAGTCTTCTAGGATCTATCAGGTTTGTCGACCTCAAAACAGTTAATTCCATACACTTCAAAACACATTAAACAAGAAAGACCAAATCGAAGCCGGAAAGGACTGGCATAAAAATCAGTTGAAAAAAGTAATTTACTGGTGCCTAAGTAAAAGATAGGTACATTCATTAAAATGTAACAACTTCAGTTGAAAATCCAAAATGAAACTAGACATTTAACTAAGGAGTGAGATTAGTAGAGTAGGCAAAATCCTTTCCTTTTGAACACTCATCACCACATGTTCTGTCTTAACCAGGAAGTTTGACTGTATACAACATAGGTTTTATACTGACAGGCCCCATTATGGCAAAAATTGCACCAAGGCCTTTTGGACCGTGAAACAAGATGGTTCTAGGCCTTCTTGCTTGGACATCATTGGGCTTAGCATTCCTAAATGTTCCCTTTGAAGCTACCTTTTGAGGAAATACCCAAAACACTAGGAATCATTATTGCATGAAAGAGAAAAGACATTCTATCTTTTCCACTCACAAGCAAGGTGAAGGCAAGATGCTGAATCAATGATTCGGGTCAACAGACTTCTCATGTGGGTGATATAAATTTGTCACTGCAGCTGTGCTTAGGTTCTGAAAAGGAATGATCACATAATAGCTTGGAATAGTTCAAAAGTTTAATAGAAACAGTTTGATCAGCAGCATTGCAGCCTTATGGCAAAGTTATGAAATCAACCAACAAAAAACGAAAAACAGGAGGGACCAATTTTCAAAAAGTTTTTCTGAAAAGGGGGCAAAAGAACAAGGGAAATATTTGTCAACATAATGCAGCACAGAATCTGCAATAAAAAGCGTGATGCAATCTCTCTAGGAAGTTTTTTTATTTCAGCACTGCAGTTCATTGGAAATTTGTCAAATTCCTTGGTCAATTTTCCTAATTTCTCACGTCTCATGATGACAAAGACACTCAACTGTTGTTTGAATAAAATGTATCCATCTCTTCCCCGTAACAACATTCTATAACTCAATTTCATTCCTTGAAGGAAGGAGCGATAGATCATTAAAAACTCACGATCAACTATTACTTAAACCAAGAAAGGATCTCATTAGATAGAGTTAAGTAAACAAACAAAGAGATTGTTCCCATTTTGTTCACTGATTTCATGAGGATGATCCCAAGTTATGCAGAGTGGAACTATACAGTGCTATACACAAGATAGTCCCCCAAAGAATAAGGCTTCTCTCAATCAACCAATTCACTTAGGACTTGGATGATCCATTTTTTGGCTACATCATCCTAACTCTCGATTCTCATATCACTTGACCAACCTAAAGCTGGGTAACAAGAATGGATTAGTATTAATTCTCCAGGTGGAAGTGGCTTAAAGCTCTGATTTGATGCAAATCACCACAGGCTTCGACACCCTTAAAACTCTAGTAAGTTTTCCTTACCCAAAACCTATTAATCTTTTGAGCCATCCTAGCAATACTAAGTTCAGTTTCAAAATTAATATAAAATACTACTACCTTGTTCATGCTCTACTCTGTTTTATGAGAGCGTCGTACGTTGTGCTATTTACTTTAAAAATATTTCAAAACACAGAGAATATGCAACTCCATAAAACATATTTTACTAGCCCTGGGCAAAACCATGTAAGAGAGAAAAACCAAGGCAAAAAGCATAATATATGAGAAGCAGGAATGGCTATCAATGACGTTAGCACTTTTAAGGACAATGGAATGCAAGAATGATATGGTTTATTCAGATTATAAATACACGTTTACAAGCCACATTGCGTAAAATGCCAAAATCTACCAAAAAAAATTACAAAGAATAAGTAATATTTCTGATTTGATGTACATGGGCATTCAGTTTGTACTGACCTGCTGACGAGCTGTTGCAAGTTTTAATAATTCATCTGCTTCTGAGAAATTCAAGAACCATTGGCTTAGCGGATGATCCTTGGTATCACCTCGCTTCTTATCATTCACACCGTCAATAGGCACTGCACAAAACCAAAACATACATTCACCATCAAAAACATTTTGAGACAAAATAAAACATAAATTAGGTGCAAGTGAAAGAACCAACCTGCAGGAGGCAAGTTAATACTTGGAGGGAGTCTAGGCACAACAACAGCAGGGTGATTCTGCACGCGAGCGAAGAAACTTTCCGAAGGTTCAGAGAAAACAATCTCATCATAGGACTCCATAACAACCGGTTTCTTGGTAGATTGAGGACCAGATTCCTCTTCATGGTACAACTTCAGCTGGTGATACCTAAAAAGAACACAAAAACATCACCGTCGTCTTCGTCATTGCCACCGCCACTCTATCCTATCCAATCTAGCCAAATCAAAACTCAGCAAAAAGCCCAAAAGAACTCACAAGTCCAACTGTTTATCGCAAACGTCATTGTGGAAAAATAAACTAATAGCAATCTCAAATTCGCCCCATCCACACTCCGATAACTCAAACGGCGGCGACTCCACAACCCTAGTGGGATTATTGAAGCTGGGATGCAATTGAAACACCGCCCGCTTAATCACCACACCCAGATCCTCATTCGATGCACCACGAACATAAACAGTCCACTTATGAGACTGATAACTGATCAAAGACCAATAAAGATCAAATTTTTACTCATCACAGAGCGCGAAAACACACAAAAATCACTCCACAAGCTCACTTACTCGCTCGCTTTCTTCCCAAGCCAGAACGAAATCGTTCCGTAGACAATCGGAACACTAATCTCCACGTCCTTCAATCTCTTCCCCAAACCCTAAATATCAAAACCCACCAAGATTACACTAACAATCGCTTGAACAAATTAAAGGGTATGTTGAAATTAGGGTTTCTGAGCATTATCGATTCGAATCAACGAACAAGCAAACAAATTAGGGTTTCTGAATGAACACTGACCTTCTTTTCGCCGTCTTCACTGGCTTTACTGGTCTTAGGGTTCTTGGATTTGGGGACGGAGCCACTACCGTCCGATTGGTCTCCGCCATGTTTTCGCGCGGAAGTTTGGGGCATCGATAATCTTAGACGATGAGAGATTAAAAAGTAAAGCTTTTTAAGTTTTGAACGAGAAATCACTCTTTGTTTGCCCTAAATATTTACTCGAAGCAACGGTCTTTTTTCTTGCATTACTTTTTCAAATAGATTAATTTAGGAAGATGCCAAAATTTCAAAAGTCACACATTAGTAACGTGTCGTGTAGGCCCATATAGAAATGGGTGTTTGGTAATAGCGCATAACACGCGAATTGCATATCTCGAGGTGTGTACGGAACGGTTGGCTACTAAGGATACAGACCCACACGCCATTACGAAGTGACTTTGAAGTTTCATTCTAACATTTTTCATTTATTTTAATGTTATGATATTTTTATTTTGAGATTTGAATCTAAGACTTTGCTTAATCGAAATCGAGTTTCTCGCCGCTCAAACCAACTAGTTGTTGATAAGTTAAAAAAAAAATCTCGAGTTTTTTTTTTTTTTTTTTTTTTTTTTTTTTTTTTTTTTTAATTACTAACTAATATGGAGCTAGGCTAAAAAAAAACTAATATTTAAGAAATATCAACAATATCAAATACATATAAGCCTCTTTTATTGTTTGACCAGAGGAACGAGCAATGACTTCAAAGTAGGGGTTCATATGGATTGCACTAATCCGCGGATCTGGTTCAATTCGAATCAATTATCACTAATTGGTTCGATTTTTTGATCCCTTGGATTGAATTGGATTGAAAAATTATTAAGCAGGTTGGACTGGATTGGATTATGGATCCCACATTTAAAAACTGCAGATCCAATTTGATCCAATCTGTTTATCACATCAACACATATACATATCTCATCATATGTACTATAGTATCTCGAAGTGCATTAACTCAAACTATCAACTCTAAACTATATCGTATCTCAAAGACTTTGCTTGTTCTTACCTCTTTTATTACACTTCAGACATTTTTTGTGGGTTGTATGTTGCAATTTACACTTTTTTGTACTTTTGTTTGGGTATATGGTGGAGTTTGTGGATGACATTTTTATTTATGTAAGAACTTGCATTTTGAAGGCTCTTGTGATGACAAATTTGTGGGAAATATGTTATATATAGATTTGTAGGGTGTTTGTTGTAAATTTGTCAATCATGATATGCATAAGTTTTTTGATTCATTTGATTAAGTTTAATTTCATGAATTTTTGGATAGAAAAACGTCGATCCGTGGAACTTGATCCAGTCCGGTTCGCATTTTGCAAATTGGATTAAGTTGGATTGATGGATTATTTGGACTGGATTGGACTACAATTTTTCAATCCGTGATAATTGGATTGGATTGCGGATTGACCCTAATTGGACTGGATTCAATCCGTGTGCACCCCTACTTCAAAGTATGTATCTATACCACTTTTTTAAAGAAAATTTTGCTCTTTGTTCTGCAATAGTCCGCATATATTAGTTGAGCTTTTGCTGAGATTTTTGATGTGTCGTTCTTGCTCTCAAACCTCTTTTTTTGCTCTTTGTTCTACAATAGTCCGCATATATTGATTCGCTAATCCTATTTGCTCATACAAACTACCATTAATTTGGATGTAAACGTAAAATTGAAACAAATTGACAATCAAGGATTGCTCTCTATAACGCTGAAACTCAAGACAATACATAAAATTACTAGAACCACAAAATGAGTAACAAAACTTCCCAACAAGGAGAAGAAAACCTAAAACTTCCCAACAAAGAGAAGACATATCAAAGACTTCCTACTAGGGAAGAAAACTAACTATAAAATAAAACTAAAGACAATCAATCCAACTTGCCACAAAAATTCATGCAACATCATTGATGACGATGCACCACAACAACAAGGATAGACAAATCTCTACTAATCTGATTAATCTGTTCTTTATTGTATGAACAAAGTGCAATGAGATTTGATTGGAACCACCGCCGATCGAAGAGGATGACTGGCGGTGGTTCAAGAACAAAAATCACAAAAGTGAATCAAGAAGAGAATTTTTTATTATGTTTCTTGGTAAGTAAAAAAAGTGTTAGAATCATAGTTAGCTTATTTTTTTGATACCTAAGTTCGCTTTTATTACAACGTTATTGTAGTCATATATATTAACTTGAGACCTTGATCTTGGAGGGACTTTTTTTTATTTTTATTTTTTTCATTTAATTTGGTGCTAAAAATAGAATAAATAATATTAATGAATGAGATGCCAAAATTTGCACCTTCTTTATGATGATGATTAGATTCCAACCCCATTAAATATATAAGGCATTCAGTAATAACCACAAACTTTGTTAAGTATACACAAGGCTTAATAACAAGGCTTAAAAGTAATTGTATTGAACTTGAAGGGATCTTTTACAGATTAATGTATGTATGTATATACAAGGCTTAATAACCACATCTCCACCTCTAACAAAATTGGAGAAATTGGCTTTGGACATGCCACCTTTGTTGGCAATCTGTTAAGAGCAGCTACAATATTGACTGGCCAACTTCTTCAATTACAAGGAGCCACTCAAGCGTGAAGAAAGTCCGAGAAAAGTATCTTCATTGCATGGAATTGTAAGGCCGCCCATCGGGTGGTGAAACCCGAATTCTTCCTCCGCTTGACTCAACAAGTCTTGGAATGAAGGATGGTTCAAGTACGAAATAGGAACGACAAATCGCTTCTTCTGGGTCTCTCCAACATAAACCGCAATATGGCCTTTCGGAACAACTGAGGCACAACTCTGCGAGTTTCTCCTCTTTTGAAACACTCCTGGCAGACGAATCGCCATCGCTGATCACTGATGAAGTAAGAGTTACAAGTTAGAGAACTCAAGACTCTTGAAAGACAGAAAGTTAAGGATGTGAATGAAACTTGAGACTTGGTTGCTAGCATTGGCTGGTGTAGATTGATATATAGGAAGAGAAAATGGTAGTTGGTCAGTCTTCTCATAAATGGTTTTTGTGGTCAAGAAACAATAGTCTTGGCATGCTTGGAGACATGCCTTGTAAGGTATCACATGGCCTGTGAGTAAGTTTTATGTGGATGGTCTGTGCCTTCAATGCTGCAAAGCTGCAGCTCACCATGGCCAAGGCTGGCCCAGATGCATATATATTTTATATGTTTGAATACTCTAATGCCAGTTCAATGTTCAAACCGATGTGCAGTCACACTGATTGATATTTGAGATGATAGAAACCATGTTCCCTACCAAAACTTCATCAACTACATCATGTTAACTAAAAATATTGGTATTGCCAAGGAAATTGTGAGTGCTTCATGTGCAGTGAGCACCTTAGTTTTATTTTTTGGTGTGCTTGTGTCACCTTAGTTGTTAATTCATGACCGAACTAAATGGTTCGAACGTTGTTGTCTGTCTACCATTGATCAAACACATTCACGCCCATGTTGGTTTACAGATAAGGAACAGTGAGGATGACTAGTACTCATGGTAGTATTACTATTATTGAGTGTTATATTGTACTGTGCCAAATTCTATTGACTATTTAGAGGGAGATATATTCATTTCTTGAACTGTAAAAAAAAGGTGTAGATGACAGTGATTGCATTCAATACCTTCCGGAGGAAATGGTACCTCTACCGATGGAGAAGATGGTCCTGTTAGTATCAGCACAAATGCTTTTCTCCTTTGTTTGCCTGAAGCATATCGCCAAATGAAGTACACCTGCCGCGAGAAGATAAAACAAAACTTTAGCCAAGCAGTCAAGAAATACTAGATTCACCAAGGAAAAAATAATGATTTTCAATTTTATCAAATTATTTAGTAGGTGTGTGACATGCTGCACGGATTTAAGGTTCATATGCTGCAGAAAAACTAAATAGTTCAGCAAAACATGCATTGCACATCTAAGAATTTGATGGTGTGTGCTTGGTAGTAAGTCGACATAGAGTTGGCATGGTAAAACTGGCTTGGAATTATTCACCATCCACCATACAACACCTGATTATGGATCTATTCGAACAGCACATGTTGGTGCTTTTCTTTCCCTTTCCCTTTAACACACATGGAACAAGGTTTTTCATTGGATGTATGAAATAACAAATCTATGAATCATGAACTTTTCTCTCCTAGGCGGAAAGAAATCATCAGCGGGAACATATATATTGTCGACATATGTGAATACAACATAACCATTTCTGTGTTTTTCTTTGCGGAAATGGTTGGTTGTTTATATGTATCACCATGTCATATAAATATATATACTTAAAGAGAGAATAAATCATGCTCAAAGAAAAAAACAAAATGGTAAGAGACAGCATATATATGCATTGAATAATTTCTTTTGTATAAGTTTCTTCTTTACAAAAATGGTATGGGGGCTGAAGGGAGAAACAACCACTCCTCAATTATCAAAAGAAAAAAGTGACTAGGACCTAACATTTATTGTTTTATAAACAACTCAAACTCTGAGTGACATCGAAAAAGATTTCTTCACTGCAGGGAATTGTGATGCCGCCCATTGGGTGATCAAACCCGAATTCTTCCTCAGCTTGATTAAGCAATTGTTGAAATGAAGGGTGGTTCAAGTACGAAATAGGAACAATGAAGCGCCTCTTCTGGCTGTCTCCCACATAAACTGCTATGTGTCCTTTTGGAACGACTGCAGAGGCTGAAGAATGAACAGATCTTCGGAAAATATGCTTGTTCTGTAGTTTCCCTGGCAGACGAATAGCCATGATTTCAAAGGGTACAGAAATGAGAGATACTGCAAGACTCAAAGGCTCTACTGATATATAGAAGAAAGATGTGAGAAAGAGCTTTGGTTTGGTTGATTGCATTGGCCGATATGCTAATATATAGGAAGAGGAAACGATACGAGCGACCACTGAACAGTTCAGACATAAATGAGTTGGCAGGAAATATTTGCATAGACGTGCAGAAACAAGCTAAATGAAGTATCACATGCTTTTGCCTTTCTTCTAACTTTGAAAGCATGCATGTTGAGTCCTTGCAATGGTAGTTCAAATGTTACAACACTTCATGGCCTACTGTTGTTGAAACCACTACAAAGAGGGGCCCTAATGAAATAAATTAATAAGTTGGTGGATCAAGTTTCATACTGCCAACTGGCTGGATATGGATAGGTCAAGGAAAGAATTAGTACTTGAGTACTATGTAACCATGAAAATGGAAGTTGGCACTTAGTTAATGAGCAGACGATGACGCAGACGCTGGAAATTGTAATCGTTGTCCCTACCATTCCAAACCTAATCTGGGTCATAACTCATAAACAAGAATATTTACCAAATATTAAAAGTAGAACTGAGATCACATTCATGAATCGGCCAAGCTGTCTAGAATATTTCGATTGTTCTTCTATGATAAAAACTCGAGCCAATTTTAGTAGCATCCATCACTATTTATAGTCAACAGATTGTTCTATTTGTAAGTTTGAAATCAATGGTTATTATGCCATTCCATTGACAGTTCAAATAAACAACTGAACGAGTCACGACTTAATAGGCAAAATGGTTGCGTAGGAATTTGCTAAGTTGGTTTATTCTCAAGTTATCGGTAAATTTAGGAAACCTAGTTTGAAAGAATGCTAATCTAATTTGGACTCGTAAGTGATTGGAGGAACGTGATCGGTGAATTTGATGAGAAATAGGACTGAATTCATTGTTCAAGGAGAGCAGCTAAGGCCGTAGATTGGAGTGAATGAGGGGGGCAAATTGAGGAAAAAATCTTAACTTGCACCAATTCTTGACTAGTTCTTGCACTATTGGTTGTCCAATTATTTCAAAGTCGATGGTCAAGTGAGAAAGGTAATGTCGCAGACAGTGGCTAAGCCAACACCTAACTAGAAAATGACTCGCATAAATGCCTGCAGACCTGAAAACAACATTGACTGGCTTGAGATATGGACTAATTAAGTTTATGTGTTTGTCATGTGAGGGAAGAAATGTAATCTTATTAACCACATCTTGGTATGAAAACTGTTGAAAAATCAGCAAAAGCAACTACTGCATTAACTGGAAAGAACAAGTGAAGACAATACAATGCCGACTGCTGTCCCCCAGCCCACAAGCATTGCCATTACCTTTGTCATTTGAAGGTGCAGCTGTTTTCTGGACAGGTGCAGTAATTCTAGGTGTAACAAACAGCAAACCTATTGAGGGTAATAAAATGAATCAATTATTGCAAAGTTCATGACTGTACTAGCTACCTGTATAAAAGTTAAGCGTGAACTGGTAAGAAGTAAATTTGAGGCGAAACTACGTGAATTTGTTCATAAGAAAGGAGGTAGCCTGGGTGTTTTATACTTTAATATAATGACTCAATTTCATCAATGACTTTGGCTCTGAATTCTATGTAAACTTAAAGGATGTTAATCGGTAATCCAACACGCTATCAAGGACATTGAATAGAGCGGAATATAAGAGTTTGATTCAGGTAGCCAACCCCAACTAATGTGGGGAGTGAGGCTTTGTTTTTGTTATGTTTTGTCTATGTTTATGACAGAAAACTATATAAACTGCAATATGGCACAAAAATTACTTTTCCATAAAGATGAATGATCAAGGTACACAGTTTCATGCTTGTAAAGATAAACTTAACAGTTAGAGACAGAAAGAATAATTGTATGAATCAACTAATTTTTATTTTCTCTTTCTCATTAACTTTACAAAAATGGTGGGGGTTGCCAATAAGACAGCCACTCCTCAATGGTAAAAAAAAAAAAAAAAAAATTGTTCTGCTAATTTCACAAAAAATTTAAGAGATCTAGGAAGGCTTCTTCTTCACATGGAATTGTGAGACCACCCATTGGATGATTGAACCCGAATTCTTCCTCAGCTTGATCGAGCAAGCCTTGAAATGAAGAATGGCTCAAGTATGAAATAGGAACAATGAAACGCCTCTTTTGTGTCTCTCCAACATAAACTGCAATATGGCCTTTTGGGACAATGGTGGAGAATGAACTCTGGACAGAACTTCGAAGAGTTTTTTTACCTTGGAACAACCCCGATAGACGGATAGCCATGACTTATAATTGAAAGACAGATGAAAGATAGCAGTGTAGCTGAGATTCTTTTGGGAGAAGAAGGATGTAAGCAGTTTGATTTGGTGGATTGGCTTAGCTGACATGCAAATATATAGGAAAGGAAGTGGCAAATGAGCACTCCTACCAGATATGAATTTTGTGGTCATGAAATGAATTAGAAGACATGCTGGAGACAAGTGAAGCAAGGAATCACATGGTTTTGTATCCTATGCAACACTTCATGACCATACTGCTAAAGTAAAAAAAAAAATGGCAAAATTTGATGGCCTACTGCTGAAGTAAGCAACGAAACGGGGACCCTAAGAATCGATAGATGGATGGCTGATTTATGTTGCATATGAGCTGCATTACCAAGTAGTTGTGGTCCTTGTGGATTCCATTAGGGCCGATTTTTCAGGTCGAAGGACATAAGTAAAACACCAAACAGCTAAAACAGCGAAACAATCCCTTAGGACTTGTACGGCATTAATCTTGATCTTAACATAGATCTAGGCAATATATTCCAGGGCCTTTCATCAATGTCCCTTGTTTGTTAAAGCATTTTAGTTTTTCTACTCGAGAAAACACAATTAATGGTGACGGTCAAGTTGGTTATGTAACTTTCGATATCTGCTTATAACAACAGATGCATTCATTTTTAACATACAGCCTTAACATCCATTATTGTTCTCTATCCAATATATTAGTAGTATCTGTTCAAGGTTACAAATGTACACTATATTATAAACCACCTGGTGAATGCTCGATTTCCTAGTTCAACTAGTGCTACCGGTTTGCACAATGATGTTCTTTTTATAGAGATCCATATTGGAGTTGCAGGTTTGAGAGTCAGGGGCTTGATACAAGCTAAAAGTGTATTTTCTTTTACAAGTTACAACATAGTAATGATTCATGACACCTGACTTTTTCCGTTTCAGTTTTTGGAAGTACAACATATTCTTGATCTGCAACCTAACTATAGAATCTTTTTCAGAATAAACATTAGTTCCCAGAGTTTGTCTAGATCTAGAGCCACCAGGCATGCCAAACAAGTTAAACAGTACAATAACTAGTTTGAGTAAATTAAACAATGGTATTGAAGTAAAACATAATTAAGTTGTTTTTTGGTGACAACTACGCACTTAAATTTACCAGGAAATGAAGTTGATTTTCTTTCTAATTAGTTCCAACTTACCGATTGAATGAACCATGTGCAGCTCTTAAGCACCATAAATTTGAGTCACGTTGATGAGTTGGTAACCCGAAAAAGCAAAGGACTTTTACGAAGTACAAACAGCAAAAAGAGTTCTTCCATCATAATCCATTCAGTAAGGACTGCATGTTATGAAAAAAAATTTGACCAAAACTTAAATAAGGTTGAGTTATCATCACTAGGATTTTGTTCAATTTTAACTCAGATTTTCAAGTATTTGCAAGCATGAGTACAGGTGTTCATGTGTAAGAATGAAGTGTTTTGAGAGCTACCACACACATTGTATTTCTAGATACCACATAGACAAGCTAAATTGTATGTAACACCTCATCACACACAAAGTTAAAGAAGAGAAGAATCAGTCATACTCATAGGAAAAAAATGAAGCACCCAAGAAAAAATTAGCAAGAATATGAATTGAATTTTCCTTTCCTCTTTTACAAAAATGACGTGGGGGTTGCAAACAAGACAACCACTCCTTAAAAAAAAAACAAAAAAAAATTGTAATGTCCACGTCATATTTAATCACAACGCGTTCAAACTGCAGGTCAGATCAAGGAAGGCCTCTTCATCACATGGAAACGTTAGGCCACCCATTGGATGATCAAACCCGAATTCTTGCTCAGCTTGACTTAGCAAGTCTTGGAATGAAGGATGCCTCAAGTATGAAACAGGAACAATGAAGCGCTTCTTCTTGCTCTCCCCAACATAAACTGCTAAGTGGCCTTTCGGGACACTCGAGGCAGCAGAACTTTGGAAAATTCTTTTTCCTAGAAGAATTCCTGGTAGACGAATACCCATGGTTTCTAATGGAGTGAGAGTAAGAAGTTTCGGATCTCAAAGTTCGAAAATATCGAAAGAACTTGTTTGTGGAATTCTGCCTTTGCTAGTTAGCATGAATGGATATATATAGAGAGCAAATAAACTACGGTACATCTCTTGCAGCTGTGGATTTAGTGGTCATGAAGCAACATTGGCCCAAGCAAGTTGGGAAGCATGTCCAATGAGGCATCACATGGTTTGTTCCCTGGTTCTTACTGTCCACTATTTTTAAGTCCTTGTCATGGTGGCCCATATGATGCAACTCAATGCCTAATGCCAAAGAATGGATTTAGAGAGGACTCATCAAGAGGAGATACTTAATAGCCAGATGAACCTAGATTAATAAGTGGTCTGCAGGTTTGAATACAGCACAAACTGGCTTGGGACAGCAGCTATTAAGGGCCTAAGGCAATTTTCCTTTTCTTTTTGTGGTGCTGGAGGTGATGTACTTTTCATGTTAAGTGAGGATGTGATTTCAGGTCACATTTTGGTAACTCTGGCGTTTGATTTGTACATTTAACAAGAACAAAATGCACGTGACATTTTTCCATACTATACAATGCTGCAATTATATATCAAACATTCCCCGATTTGGAAAACATATTCAAGAAATGTTGTTTCTTCAATTAAATCTAATGGTTTTTCCAAAAAGAAATTAAGCCACACTTGGTAATTTTTTTAATTGATTGTACTTCAGAATCAACAACAGTTTTCAAAAAGAAAATAACTTACATTTTTTGTATGACTAAAACGTAGAAAGAAAGGGACTGTTCTAACACACTCTCTGAAAACATCTTTTGGAATGCTGAACGTCCATGCACTAGTTACCAAGTTCATTGGACTAAAACTTTTTGTCACCAGAACACACTATCAGCTTCTACTTGCATCATCAGTGCACCTAGTTTCATGAAGCGATGTTTACAGTGGAAGACTACTTCTTCGGCAAAGTACAGGAGACACCAGCAAGAAACATGTTCATATTGAGTCTATAGAAACTTGAATAGGAGTTGATATAATTACTGGGGCAAAAGTTGTGAAATGAATTGGAAGTGCACAAGAAAAATGTACTACGTCGGTGTATTCACAGATATAACACACAGACACAGAAGTCCTCATAATTAAAAGAAAATTGAATCTTATAAAAAAAAAAGAAAATTGAACAGTAAGGGACAAAACTGTGTTTATGATTGAATAATCTTTTTACTATCTCTTTCAGATTTACAAAAATGTGTTGGGGGTTGCAAAAGAAGCAACAGCTCCTCAACAATCGGATCAAAATGATGAAAAATCTAGACATTTTTCTGTCTCAAAAAGAATTCAACTAAGAGTAAGATTGAGGAAGGCTTCTTCGTCGCATGGGATTGTGAGACCACCCATTGGATGATCGAACCCGAATTCTTCCTCAGCTTGATTGAGCAAGTCTTGAAACAAAGGATTGTTCAAGCATGAGATAGGAACAACAAAGCGCCTCTGAGACTTCCCAACGTAAGCTGCAATGTGTCCTTTTGGGACAATGGAGGAGTGTGAATTCAGAACAGAACTCCGGAGAGCTTTCTTACTTTGGAACATCCCTGATAGACGGATTGCCATGATTTCTAATTTGAATACAAATGAAAGATCCTGGTAGTGCTAGATTCTTTGAGGAGAAGAAGGATGTAATAAGCTTGATTTGATGAATTGCTCTAGCTGATAAGCTAATATATAGGAAAAGGAAGTAGCAAGCAAGCAGTCCTATCAGGCATGAAATTAATGGTCATGAAATGTATTTCAAGACATGTAGGAGACAAGTGACATAAAGCATCACATGACTATGCCATCCTACTCAAATTAGAACCAGTTATCTTTGAACTGGTAGTTCAAACTTCAATTGATGCAACACACCATGGCCTAATGCTGAAAGAAAATGAGTGGATTATGTTGCAATTGAGTTGCATTATGAGCTGGCCGTGGATTTCACTAGGGCCAAATTTTGATATCTAAGGGACAATGTACCTAACGCTTAAATAACTCTATCTACCGAACGGAAACACATATCGAACATGGATGAATTTGTGATTTCTATTATCAAGACATGTAGTCTAAGAGCCTTTCGCCAATCCAGTGCCATGATTTTGTAAAAGCATTTTGCTTCTCCAGTCAAAGACACAATATGATAGGTGAGCTCATGTTGAGCTACTCACCTGACGATTTCATTGCATGCATATATTTAAAATCTATGATTGCCTTCTTTCTGTTGCTAGTTTATGCCACATACAATTGAAACGGATGTCCTAAACCATCAAGCAACAAAAAGAATATAGAGTAACTTTGTATGAATTAATAAGATGAATAGATAGGAACACCTCTCAAACTCATTCCTAGTTCAAAAATGATTGCTGGTTTGGATAGATGTTGTTCACTTTCTAGAATCCATGTTAGTAGTTTTTTTTATTTGGGCCTTTGACATGAACTAGGGGGAGCAATGTTATGCTAAGTGTAAGTTTCTTTCTTTATTTTTGGTACACTTTGCAGAACAGCATAAATTGACTAAGTCCCAGAAAGCCTTATCGAAAATACTTCACAAATTCTAGTCCTAAATATTTGTGTCATTCTCTAGGAATGTGTTAACTGCACATGTGTAGTACACTTTGTGCGCTGCGTAGCTGGACCCAAGTCCAGATAAAGGAGGACTCCAACGCCCAATGGGTAAGGGAGGTCCCAAACCCATTTTTTCATACCCGAAAAAATTGGGGAGGAAAGCCCCAAACCAATTTTCCAAGGAGGAGGGTTGCGATAGGTTGACAACCAGTGTAAAACTTTTGTCACTCTTCATGAAATGGATCAAAAAAATATAAACATTGGGGCATTCCCACCTAGCAACGCGCTGCATCGGAGCCTGGGTGTAGTGAAAAATGAGCAAGGGTGTGAAGAGGAATCCCCAATTAATTTGGGATTGAGGCTATGTTGTTGTTGTTGTACCTCTAGGATTGTGTTCAATCCTAGCTGAAGTTTACAACGATTTATGATGATCTTTAACAATGTTCATATGCAAGAATGAGTTGTTTTGACAGCTATTTGCATGTATCATTTATATACATCAAAGTTAAAAAGAAATGGGGAAATGCCAAAGCTTATAAAGAAAAAAAAAAAAAAAGAACTGCATAACGGGCATATAGCAAGAAAATAAATCGAACTCTAGAGTTGCAAAAAAAGCAACCACTGCTTGACAAATGCATTCACAATGTATTCAAACAGCGGGTAAGATCAAGGAATGCCTCTGGCCCTCTTCGTTACACAGAATTGCAAGAAACATATTCATATGGAGTTATAAAAAGCACAAGCCTCCTAATTAAAAACTTGTGTAGAAGTTGATACAATCACTGAGGCAAAAGTTGTGGCAGGGTTCGATCACCCTTTAAGTATGCATTATGTTCCCAAATTAGTTGGGTGATGGATCAAACCCTTCCACTCTTGCTTGATTCAATTCCCTTAATAATGTGCTTTATATCTATTCAATGCATCATAAGTTATCTTAGGCCTACCCCTACTTGTCGAATTTCTCAAGTTTGTATCGTGTCGAGTTCTCTAAGGGCATTTATAGGTCGTCTTTGGATGTGTCCAAACCATTGCAACCATCCTTCCCTAAATTTTGAATTGGTGCCTCTCCTACTTTTCCTTTGAATCCTTGTATCTCTCATTCTATCTTAACGAGTTTTACCACACATCATCTTCTTTCTATAATACTTATGCGCATTTGCAAATATATCATATATGAAATATTGAGACAATGAGAAGTGTTCATGCTAATAAGAATACAGTAAGAGACAAAAGTGAGTTTATGATTGAATAATGTTTTTACTATCACTTTCTCCTTTACAAAAATGTGTTGGGGGTTGCAAAAGAAGCAACGGCTCCTCAACAATCTAATGAAAAATGACAAAAATCTATACATTTTGCTCTCTCAAAAAGAATTCAAACTAAGAGTGAACTGAGGAAGGCTTCTTCGTCGCATGGGATTGTGAGACCACCCATTGGATGATCAAACCCGAATTCTTCCTCAGCTTGATTGAGCAAGTCTTGAAATAAGGGATTGTTCAAGCATGAGATAGGAACAACAAAGCGCCTCTGAGACTCTCCAACATAAACTGCAATGTGTCCTTTCGGAACAATTGAGGAGTGTGAATTCAGAACTGCACTCCGGAGAGCTCTCTTGTTTTGGAACATTCCTGATAGACGGATTGCCATGATTTCTAATTTGAACACAAATGAAAGATCCTGGTAGTGCAAGATTCGTTAGGGAGAAGGATGAATGAAGTTTGATTTGATGAATTTCTCTAGCTGGTATGCTAATATATAGGAAAAGGAGGCGGTAGGTGAGAAGTCCTATCGGGCATGAAACTAGTGGTCATGAAACATGTTACAAGACATGTGAGAGACAAGTGAAATAAAGCATCACATGACTATGCCATCCTACTTGAACTAGAACCAGTTATTTTTGAACTGGTAGTTCAAGCTTCAATTGATGCAACATGCCATGGCCTACTGCTGAAAGAAAATGCGTGGATTATGTTGCAAATGAGTTGCATTACCAGCTGGCTGTGATTTCGCTAGGACCAAGTTTTGATATCTAAGGGACAATGTACCTAACGCTTAAATAACTCAACCTACCGTAGGAAAACACATATCATCTTCATCAGGGCCTACTGCTGAAACATGTTTGAATTTGTGATATCCATTATCTAGACATGAAGTTCAAGTGCCTTTCGTCAATCCAGTGCCATGTTTTTGTAAGAGCATTTTGTTTCTCCTGTCAAAGACACAATATAATAGGTGAAGCTCATGTTGGACCAATGTTGAGAAACAATATAATGATGGCTAACTTGAATCTATAGATAGATGAATATGTTAAGTTGGAATTCAGTCCAGATTCCCACTTCATAGTGGAGTATTAGTATGAGGGAATGTTTGTCTAATCCAGTATTCATAATTGATGTACTTTATGTGATTCATGCATTTGAAATAAATGGATTATGTCAATTATAAAAGGATATGATCGCCGTAGATTAGTCTGATTGAGGCACTGAAATCATTGAAAAAGGCCATCAATTCAGTCATTTCCAAGTAAAGAGGCTTGAGGTCTAACTACAACCCTGGTCAAGCAATGCGCCACATTCGAAGAGCAATTGAGTGCAGCAAGAGTTGTATGGCAATCTTACATGATGAAAATTGAAGACATAGCTTCTAATAGGATCCTTAGTTCATGAGTCCATTCCAATTTTGGTTCCAATCAGTTTCTTAATAACATTGTACATTTAAACTATTTGATGATTTGCAAGCAACAGTTATATGACACCAATTATGCAAATCACCTCGAAAAACACGTCACCTCGAAAAACACGTCACCCGACTAACACAAATATCTGTTCTCAGGTTGAATGACATTAAATTAACTACTTACTAAAAATACCACTGTTTAGATGTTTATTTCTTTTCTGCAAACCAGTGTTTTTGAGCATCATATCATCAAGAGCACCAAATCAACAAAGCAGCATTCAGGCCTGGGGCTGTCATGTAGGAAACATACTGTCAGGGGAAGATGCACCTGAATAAATTGCTGCCTATTTTGAAAGCAAAGAAATGTACTTGACACCAAGATGAAAATAAAAATAAAAATACAATATAGTATTGAGAAGAACTTGTCATTGCCTGGATTAACACTTATTCGTATCAGCAATCAGCATAAATTGCTGGAGTTTTATCAACTGAAACCCCCATATCTAGAAGCGCTAGGAATTCCAACCTATATATACAATACCAACAAGGCTAATTTTAGCAAAACAAATACTCAGAAAAATCAAATGGATTCATCAACACATTTAATCCTTCAATCAAATGGAATCTATAAAAACTTGTATAGAAGTTGAGATAATCACTGGGGCAAAAGTTGTATAATGAATTAGAAGTGCTCAATAAGAAACATACATATACTACTTTGGTGCATTTGCAGATATATCATACAGGCACAGGAGTCCTCAGGCTTAAAAGAAAATTGAACAGTAAGAGACAAAACTGTGTGTTTATGATTGAATAATCTTTATACTATCACTTTCTCATTTACAAAAATGTGTTGTGGCCCGGGGGTTGCAAGAGAAGCAACAGCTCCTCAACAATCGACTACGTATCCATTAACATCCACTAACATTTAACTAAACTAGTACCAACACCAACACCAGAAGGACGATCCATAATGTTATGAGGATTCAAATTTGTGAAAGATGGCCGCGGCATCGGATTTGGCAGCAGCTGCTGGGTTCCCAGCGTCAGTTTCTTAGCGAAAGGGTACCTCAAGTCATTTCCAGTTTCCATGTTTCCTCCCATGATGATGGAAAATCCGGCAGGAGGGCGTCCTTGAATGGATGCTTCAAGAAAACTGTTAGTGCGCAATGCTATATTTGTGTATGATGATTTATGGTAGTTATCATATTTGTATGATTATAACATTTATGTATTAGTTTATGTATATTCATAACTTCTTCACTTATTGTGTAACTTCCCTACTGATTGTGTAAATCAGTTATTTCCATGATATGGGAAAGAGAAATATATATACATATAGGAAAGGTTGCATGATTAGCAAGTAGTAGTGTAAAGGATAGGAAGGCAGGCGAGGAGTTTGTTAAGAGCGAAGTCTCCGGTTGGGATGGGTTTCTAAAGACTTTAGCTTAGTAATCATGTTGTTGCATGTACGTTAGATGATGTTTATTCTTGCGATGGTTAATAGAAGCAAACAAGCATAGAAAAAAGAAAAGTGAAATTCTAATGAGGTGGGTTTTTGTTGAAGCATGACATGAATGAAAGAATCCAAATTCGGATGGATGCAACTTTGAACAATCTATCTATCTATCTAAGATGCATTCATTCATTCATTCATTGAAATAACTAAGATGGATGCATTCATTCAAAAACTCCCTATATAAGGCGCAGGCAGGGGGCGGTTGCCTTAATTTGCTTGGTGGTGCCCTAGCAACGTCTTTATTAATTTAATTTGAGTCAGTGCATTGTTATTAATCTAAATGCATATACTATCGATTCTTTGTTCACATTTTTATGGTAGCTAGGTTTCTCACTCTCTTTTTTTTTTGACGAAAAGATATTTCTATTCATAGAAATTGTTCACTGTTATATCTGATTTAACAATGAAATTACATCATAGCTAGGTTTCTCTATTCTTAATTAAGTTTGTGAGTTTTGTCTTCTTTTAATATATAGGCTTAATTAGTTAAAATATCCTAATCTTTTTTAATTTGTTATTATATCATAACTTTTCTAAATTAATAAATTTATATCCTAAGTCACTTTTTACTTCAAATTTGACGAGGTGACGCATAAATAATGACTTTAAAAAGCCACCTCATCACATTTAATTACTAAAATAATTATTAAATTTATTATTTAAGCTCATTACTTATGTGTCACTTCATCAAATTTGAAGTTAATAAATGAGTTTGGATACATATTTATCAATCTAGAAAGTTTAGGATATATAATAACAAATTTGAAAAGGTTAGGATATAACAACAAAGGTTGTAAAAGGTTATAATATTTTAACCAATTTGAGATCAGCTCATCAACAATCTCAGACTGACTTTAGTTGTTGGGATCAGCACTTGGGAGCGAGGTTGGATTCGTTTCTGAACTCAGTCGACAACGCTTGCTAGAACAAGCAATTTCGTTGCTAAATTTATTTAAATGGTACGTACTAACAGTAGCCCAGAACTTTTTTAATCCATCACTAAACATCATATAAACAACTTAAATGACACACTTCTAATAAGTGATTTAACCCCAAAATAACATATATAACCCTTGCATTCCAAAGCCCCTTTTAAGAAACCCAAATGAACTTCAAAACTAAAGTTGAAATCAGTTTCAAACCATACTTAAAACCTCTGTATATCCCAAAATTTTTTTTGGATAACGGAAGTTGCAAGAACTTGGCATCAAAGCCGTTTCTGAATTGATCCTAATCAGAATCAAGTAGCTCGGCATAAAAAAATGACAACTGTAAGAGACAAAACTGAGTTTATGATTGAATAATCTTTTTACAATCACTTTCTCATCATTTACAAAAATGTGTTGGGGGTTGCAAAAGAAGCAACAGCTCCTCAACAATCTAATGAAAAATGACAAATAATCGATACATTTTGCTGTCTCAAAAGGAATGCAAACTAAACTGCAACCTGAATTCTTCCTCAGCTTCTTCGTCGCATGGGATCGTGAGACCACCCATTGGATGATCGAACCCGAATTCTTCCTCAGCTTGATTGAGCAAATCTTGAAATAAAGGATTGTTCAAGCATGAGATAGGAACAACAAAGCGCCTCTGAGACTCTCCAACGTAAACTGCAACACATCCTTTCGGGACAATGGTTTTGTGTGAATTCAGAACAGAACTCCGGAGAGCTCTCTTGCTTTGGAACATTCCTGATAGACGGATTGCCATGATTTCTAATTCGAGCACAAATGAAAGATCCCGGTAGTGCAAGATTTAAGGAGAAGAAGGATGTAAGAAGTTTGATTTGATGAATTGCTCTAGCTGATATGCTAATATATAGAGAAAGGAACTAGTAAGCAAGCAGTCCTATCAAGCATGAAATTAATGGACATGAACTGTATTTCGAGACATGTGGGAGACAAGTGAAATAAAGCATCACATGGCTTTGCCATCTTACTCAAACTAGAACCAGTTATCCATGAACTGGTAGTTCAAATTTCAATTGATGCAACATGCCATGGCCTACTGCTAAAAAAAGATGAGTGGATTATGTTGCAACTGAGCTGCATTATCAGGTGGATGTGGATTTGCTAGGGCCAAGTTTTTGATATCTGAGGGAAAAAGTACCTAACACTTAAATAACTCAACCAGTGCCATGTTTTTGTGATATCTATTATCTAGACATGAGGTTCAAGTGCCTTTCGCCAATCCAGTGCCATGTTTTTGTAAAAGCATTTTGTTTATCTGGTCAAGGAAACAATATGACTGGTAAAGGCCATGTTTGCCGAATGAAGCCACTTAATAGATCACTGCTTTATAGGCACCTGATGATTTCATTACATGCATGTATTTAACATCTATGATTGCCATATCTTTTTAGTTTATGCCACGCAAGTTCAAACTGGATGTACTAAACCATCAGGCAACAAAAAGAATATAAAGAGGTTCGAAGATGAATATATAGGAACACCTCTCAAACTAGTTCCTCGTGCCAACATGGTTGGATAAATGTTGCTCACTTTCTAGGATCCAAAGTAGTAGCTTTCTGATTTAGACTTTTGACATTAACTAGGGGATGAACTTGGGGCAGAGGGATGTTAGTGTTAGTAATTGTAAGATGCTTTCTTGCACACTTCATCACCAGAACAACATAAGGTGACAAAGTCCCAAAAAGCCTGATCGATAAAGCTTCACAAATTCTAGTGCTAAATATTTGTGTCATTATCTCTAGGATTGTGTTCAATGCTAGCTGAGGTTTACAAAGATTTATGAGGATCTTTAGCAATGTTCATATGCAAAAATGAGTTATTTTGATAGCTTTCCACTCTTTTAAGATGGATTTGTTACCTAATTTCTGCAAGCAATCTATTTGCATGAATCAGTATACACATCAAAGTCGAAGAAACGCCAATGCTTTTATTAAAAAAAGGAACTGCAGAACGGGCATATAGCTTTATTTCCTATTTTACAAAAATGTGGTGGGCGTTGCAGGCAAGTAAAGCAACCACTCCTTAGCAAATATATACTAAAAAGAGAAAAAAAATCAAGAATTTGCTATATCACAATCCATTCAAACTGTAGGTGAGATCAAGGAATGCCTCTTCATTATATGGAATTGTGAGGCCACCCATTGGATGATGAAACCCAAATTCTTCCTCAATACGACTAAGCAAGTCTCGGAATGAAGGATGCTTCAAGTATGAAATAGGAACAATGAAGCGCTTCTTCAGGGTCTCTCCAACGTAAACTACAAAGTGCCCTTTTGGGGCGCTTGAGGCAGCAGAACTCCAAAAAATTCTCTTTCCTCGAAAAATCCTTTGGAAATCTCTACCCATTAATCCAAATGGAATAACAATGATTATTCCAGGTCTCAATATTTGATAGAGAAGAAGGTGGTTTTCTAAAAATCTCGGAGTTGGTGGGTAATGCAAGATGACATTTGTGAATATATATATAGGTATGCACATATTTTATATAAATAGAGAAAGAACAAATGAACAAAAGGCCAAAGATCACTCTCACCTATGGATTTAGTGGTCATGAAGCAGCATTGGATTGACCTAAGCACACTGGGAGACATGCCCTATGAAGAATAACATTGTTGCGCTTTTTAGTACTTATTATCTAGTAAAGTCAAGTCCTTTTTTTGATGGTTCATGTAATGCAACCAATAATGGCGACCTAATGTTGAAGTAAACATTGTTGGTTTCACACAATGAAATCATCACCAACTTTTCTCAAAAAAAAAAGCCATCGCCAACTGGCCTAAGCAAAATCATCTCCTTATTAACCTAGCTTTTGGTTCTTACTACTGTTAAAATATAAGCAAAGACAAGTAATGATCATGATAGCAATCAAGTGAAGAAATTGTAGGTTTAACATGTACAAACAAGACAAAGAAAGCTCATATGGCATCTCTAGATTAGAGAAAAAACAAAAGAACAAGATCCGTGCATCCGTAATAGAATCAAACAAGTTGAAAAGAAAAAAGAGTAAATCAAACATACCTGAATGCAACTTTGCAGAATGACTGTCGAAGACACGCTGTTACTTAGAGTAAATCAACTGAGTTTCTGAATTCCACCCTAAAAATGAGTATTGAAGGAAAAGAAATTAAGTCCCACTCAGCATATAATATTTGGCTACTGTTTTTTATCTAAACTCAATTGATTAAGAACTACAAGTAGAAATAGAACAAAATAATATGTTCAAGTGAAAGCCAATGAGAAGTGCAAAATACCTTATACAATGTAACATGTATTAACATATCTTTAACTAGTTCGAACCGACTTTCTACAGGACCTATTAAAAGGTAAGATTTTCCGATGTCATTTTCTCCCCCATGAACATTCAAACTTGAGACCTCCAGTTGAGGTGGATTGAGTTCCAATCACTCATCCTAACTAGAGGGAGAGCCAAAGGGGTCTGCGCCCCTCTGCTCCCTTTTCACCCTTATAACTAAAAAAGTCCCCTAGCTTGATTTTTTAATTCCCCCACTGATTCTAAACATCTTAGTGTGAACCCTAAGTTAATGCAAATGAAAGTTCAAAGATATAGAAAAGTCTAGGACTGGCAAAAAAAAATATAGCAAAATCAGAGAAAAAAAAATTGTATAATCATTCATAATTTCTCTTTTACTTTACAAATTTGGGTCGGGGGTTGCAAACAAAACAACCACCCCTGAATTATCAAACAAAAAGAAAGGACAAAATTATACATTTTGTCATCTCACAATGAGTTCAATCTACGAGTAAGATCAAGGAAGGTGTGCTCATTGCATGGAATTGTCAAACCACCCATTGGGTGATCAAACCCAAATTCCTCCTCTGCTTGATTGAGCAATCCTTGAAATGAAGGATGGCTCAAGTATGAAATCGGAACCACAAACCGCCGCTTCTGGGTCTCACCAACATAGATTGCAATGTGGCCTTTTGGGACAATCGTGGAGGCTGAGGTATGAATAGGTCTTCCGAGGCCTCGCTTCCTTTGAGACATTCCAAGTAGACGAATCGCCATGACAATATCTGAAATTGAAGTTGTAAAATAGTGGTGGATGCAAAAGTCTGCAAGGAGAAGAAAGATGTGAGAACTTCTATTTGGTTGATAGGCTAATATATAGCCTCACAACACAGTAAAGCAATCAGCCCTACCAGACATGAATTCAGTGGTCAAGAAGTATTTGCTTAGACATGATGGAAGACAAGCTAAATGAGGTATCACATGGTTTTGTCTTTCACTCACATTAAGACTGGTTAAGAGCTCTTGCAATGGTAGTTCAAATGATGCATCACCATGGCCTACTGCTACAAGAAAATACATAAAAGGGTCCAAATCACATGGCTTTGTCTTCTCGTTCACATTAAAATTGATGAGATTTCTTGCAATGGTAGCGTTCCAATGATACATCATCATGGCCTACTGTTTTGAAGAAAACTATACAAAGAGAGCCCAATAAGGGTTAATAGGAAGATATATAATGTAGCAACATGGCTGCATTGCCAACTGGCTCTGTATCTACACAAGGGCCACTTTTGATATGCAAGGACAGAGGTGCTTAATAGCTATTCAAAGAAGAAACATGCACCTTCAAGGAATGAGTAGAAGGCAGTCCACACATATCTGCCGATTTGGAAGCAAAATTACAAAGAAAAACCATGGGGCTCATCTGGGTCCTACTTGAAATTCAATTAAGTTATGATGGCTAGACGTTGGAATTAAGCATTCCTCGCTAATGGACCATATGGAACCAAATGTTTGACGAAGATCCAGTTGGGCCATATGGAAATAAACTTCTTGTGTTTTTGAATACACATATCTCTTCAGCATTGACAATTCAAATGTTGAGAAACAATATAATGATGGCTAACTGGAATATATAGATAGATGAATATGTAAGTTGGAATTTTCAGTCCAGATTCCCACTTCATAGTGGAGTATTAGCATGAGGGAATGTTTGTCTAATCTAGTATTCATAATTGATGTACTTTATGCATTTGAAATAAATGGATTATGTCAATTATAAGAGGATATGTTCGACATAGATTAGTCTCATTGAGGCACTGAAGTCATTGAAAAACTCCAACAATTAAGTCAAGCAATGCGCCGAATTCGAAGAACAATTGAGTGCAGCAAGTGTTATATGGCAATCTTACATGAAGAAAATTAAAGACAAAGTTTCTAATAGGATTCTTAGTTTCATACTATGGTTTAGCATCATTGATGGCGAGCCCCAAGTGTAGGGCTTCGCGGTAGTAATAGTGGCGCAAACTAGTGTTTGCGCCGGATTTATCAAATCCACAGGGAATAGTTGCACAAAGTACTAAAGTAGATTAGGCTATTTGAAACATAAACAAACAAGTAGTAGAATTTATTTTACTATCTAAGAAGTAAAATGACAAGAACAAATTTATTTTGGACTTGAATTCATCAATCAAATTAGATGTGCAACGAATCAATCAAAATGTGTGTTCAACTCAATTTATAGACCAGGTATCCTACAAGTCATCTCGTCTCAAGGTCTCGGTGGCGAGAATACTATCTCAACTCTCGGGCTCCACAAGTTTGTGCGAGCAACGTAAGAGCATCAAAGCATTAAGTTCAAAACCCTTCAAGGTCTCTCAAAGTCTAGGCAACCTGTCGGTGTACCCTAGCATATTAAGTTCTAGTGCTCAATTCCGATTCGATAGCCCCGAGGTCTTGGTGACTATCTCTCCTTAATTGCAGTGACTATGTGATCAGTGCAATCAAAGCCTAGAGTGTGGAACACTAAAAATAACATTGAATAGAACAAGAAATGCAAGTAAGCATGGTTTATCAACACAAAACATTCAAATAAGCACATCAAGTCTCAAAAATATATAAACTAAATAATAAAGAGAGGGAGTTCATGAAAAGATCAAACTCAATGGTCTTCGACCCTAAGGCCATGGCGAATCTGATCTCATCTTTTGTCGAATATATCAATCTCTCCCACTCCAAGCTACACTAATAAAACATGAAAATACAACTAAACTAAGGTCCCCGAGCGTCGCCCGAAGGCGAGCTCGGGCCAAAAACAACCTCTAAGTATAAAAAATGTGCAAAAATGTGGTGTCCTTGGTGAAAAAGATGAAGAGAGAGGAGGAGAGGATCCTTTTGTTGGTGCAGTCGATGGTTTTTATATATGTAGGGGGCGGCTGTGTTGTATTGGTGTGAGAAACGAAAAAAATTACATCCGTACAGTTAATTCAATTTTAAATCCGTAAAGTACAGTGGGTTTTCTTTTTATTGTGAAAATAATGTATTATGTCTTTTGTAAAGGCGTTATCAGACATGGTAACAGTGAATCAACAAATCACACAAATAGCGCCTTTCCAAAAGGAGCTATTCGTGTGATGCAGGGGTGATGTGGATGCCACGTGGATCACGACTAGCGCCTTTAGAAAAGGCGCTATTTGATCCACGTGGGTGTGACATGGACGAGTACTCAACACGAATAGCGCCTTTTCGAAAGGCGCTATTCGTATAAATGTGGGTGATGCGGATGCCACGTGGGCGCTTATTAGGCACGCCACCTCATGTTCCTTTCACCCAACCACATACAGGAAGTCAGTATGTCCGAATGGTTCAACCCCTATCTTTGATAGCACTGGTAGTAGAGGTGAATCGAGTCAACACGAGGAAGAAGATCAGTCGACTCATCGAGCTCAACAGACTCAGCCGGACATACAAGAACGAAGAAATCTAGGTCGAAATAGAGTACGTCCGGTTTGCCTAACGGAGGAGCAACGTCAACGTCGACGTCGATAGAACTGCATCATACCTTTGTACTAGTTTCTTTGATGTCATGGTAATTTCTTGGATTTGTATATTTGTTCAAGTTTTTTTGCTATTTTTTTTCTCTTACTTGTATTGTAACGGCCTAATTTTTAATTGTCGTTATTTATGACGCCATTGCAGACGTGGACACTAGCGTGGACATTCGCGGATTTCTTGTGATTTGACTGTGGACTTCCCTACTGGTACGTTTGTTTACTTTTATCATTTTATACTGGGTATGGGTTATGAGTGATACCTTTTGACCTGTATATGACTTTGTTATTTTCGTCGTGTTGTGTACTTGAAAAATTAATTGTTGGAGGAATTCAATGAAAAATGGTATTAGGTTTGAGGAATGCTACACGGACATACCAAAACGCATATTGGTGTGTGAGTTATCTATATACGTCTTGATTTATTGTGGAACACACCCAATATGTATTTTAGTGTGGTTCGGGTTGATGTATATATAGTATTTTTAATTTAGACGACCAAAGGTATGGGTGGGATACAAGTTGTATGAATGACTCCTTTTGATACATTTCATATTTTGTTCAAATGACTCCTTTTCAAAAGGAGTCATTTATACAATCCAATTGCCACGTCACACACAATGACGCCTTTTGAAAAGGCAACATACATTAGCTTTGTGATTTTAAAGAAATTAACCCTATTTAGTGAATTTCAAAGTAAAAGAGCATTACTTTTTTAATAAGCAGTCAAAACCCTATTTCTATGCAAAACCCTATTTCTATGCAAAATTCCAAGTCTGCCCTGCTGGAACACGTTTGTTTGATGAGAGGATACGCCACTCGAGATGAATCTATGGCTGCTGAACATGGAAAGGAGCTGGGTACGTCGTTCGAGGTGCATCCAAGGAGAGCTCGACAGGTGATGGGAGACCGTGTAAGAGAGAGAAGGCCAGGTTCGATTCTTGCCGTTTGACTAAGTACTGTTGCATTAATAAGTTAAAATAAATCTGAGGTTCGATTCCTGCCATGTGCATTTTCTTTCTTTTTTTTTTTTTCCTGCACTTCACTATTTTCTTCATTGTTTTTACTAATCCACCTCAAATACAAGAAATCCAACCATTGTGGGCCCCACGCAGCTTCCTTGGGATGCGTGCAAGCGCACTTTACTAGGTAGAACAACAAAATCATCCAAAAGTGTCCCGCTTTTATTACAAACATCAAAAATAGCATATAACCTATAATTAACAAAAACAACTAATTAAAGATCAATTTTTGGAGACTTTGGTGCACTATAGTAATGTAAAAACACACAAAATTGGGGCACAAATATGGACTTATCAGTCATAATAGTAATTTTTTAGTGATTTGCAAGCAACAGTTATTTGACAATCTAGTTATGATGACCCGAGCCACAGCAATTCTGTACATCACCTCAAAGAACACATGTGATCTTAGTAACACAAATATCTGATCTCAGGTTGAGTGACATTAAATTAACTACTTATCAAAAATACCTCTGTTTAGATGTTATTTCTTTCTGCACGTCAGTGCATTTGAGCATAGGGCTGGCAAAATGTGCCCGGTCCCGTTTGGCCCGTTTTGTTCGGTCCCGTTTTAAACGGGACCGGGCAATTTTTTTTTGACAAACATACGGGACTGGACAATATTTTTTGTCCGTTTAAAAATACGGGACCGAGTCTGGGCAAAAATTTAAAAAAAATGGGTACCCGTTTTGTGATTAATTTGAAGGGTATATTTGTAATTTCACACTGTTAAAATTGTGTCATGAACTTTTTTATGTAGTTGTTGTTGATGCATGAGGTGAAGATATACTTTGATAATTTGGATTTTGGACTATTGAGAATTTGAGGTGATATCTCTTTTTTTTAAAAAAAACTTTTGTGATGTTTATATTGGAAATTAAAAAATTGTGATATTATGTATTTATTTTTTGGTAATTGGTGATTTGTAGTTGTAGACTTGTAGTTGTAGTTGAGGGGTTTTTTTTAAGATAATTGATAAACAAAATATTTAATCATCTTTAAAAAAAAACAGGCAGAAAACGGGTCCCGTATGTTTTACAAACATACGGGACTGGTCAAAAAAATAGTGCCCGTTTTGAAAACGGGACCGGGACCGGGCACCAAATTTTTGGATTTTTAAAATAGGTGTCCAGTCCCGTTTTTGTCCGTTCCCGTATTTTTGCTAGCCCTATTTGAGCATCATCGAGAGCACCAAATTAGCAAAGCAGCATTTAGACCTGGGGTTGTCATGTAGGAAACATAACGTCAGGGGAAGAAGATGTACCTAAATAAATTGCTGCCTATTTTGAATGCAAAAAAAATATACTTGACATCAAGATGAAAAAAAAAAAAAACAGTAAAATATTGAGAAGAACCTGTCATTGCATGGATTAACACTTATTTGTGTCAGCATAAATTCAATAGGCTTTATCAACAGAAACCCCCATATCTAGAAGCGCTAGAAATTCCAACCTACAACAATAAGACTAATTTTAGCAAAGCAAAAACTCAGAAAAATCAAATGGATTAATCAACACATTTAAAGAGAAACTCCTTAAATCAAAAGCTCAATTCAATTCTCCTTCATTGATATCAATGTTTACCCACTCTGCTCCACTAGCAGTGTAATCTTGCTTCATTGATTGGCTTGATAAAATACGAATCCAAAGCCTTCTTTAAATCAATTGCGTATAGATTCTTTTTGGAATTTAAGTCCTAAATTCAGTTAAAGTTCTTAAAAAAGGAAACGGATACTCACCCGTTCCTCGCAAGGCATTCAAAGTAGTACATTCGGAAAAAAAAAAAAAAAAAAAAAAGACTACCGCATACCCATAACATTTTTATTTGGAGTGCAAAAGGGTTCATCAATTGACCTTTATCTCATATAGGTGATAGTAAAGAAGAAATACTGAACTGTATGAGACAAAACTATGTTTATAAATAATCATCTGTATAATTTCTTTTTTCTATACAAAAATGTAATGGGGGTTGCACAGGAAGCAACCACTCCTCAATAATCAAATGAGAAACAAAAAGACAGAGATCTGCATATTTTGCTATCTCACAATGAATTCAAACTATGAGTGAGATCAAGGAAGTCTTCTTCAGGGCATGGAATTGTGAGACCACCCAGTGGATGATCAAATCCAAATTCTTCCTCAGCTTGATCGAGCAATCCTTGAAACACAGGATGGCTCAAGTACAATATTGGAACTATAAAGCGCCTCTTCTGGGTCTCTCCAACATAAACTGCAATGTGGCCTTTAGGGACAACAGTGGAGTCTGAACTCCAATTGGATTTCCCAAAGCTTCGCTTACGCTGCAACAATCCTGGTAAACGAATAGCCATGATTTTCGATGAAAACAAGTGGAAGGTATTGGCCAAAAGGCTAGAAGCACAAGTCTGTGAGGAGAAGAGAGTAAGACCTCTGATTTGGTTGATTGCATTTGCATAGGTTGATGTGCTAATATATAGGAAGAGAAATTGATATACGACTGATCCTACCCAATTCGAATTTTGTGATCCAAAAATCTTTGCTTAGACATAACAGAAACAAGTCAGATGAGGCATCACATGGCTTTGTCTTCCCACTAAAATGCCTTGATTTTTCAAATAACACATGTCATGAACTAATGCTGAAGGAAACTACACAAAGAGGGCCCTGCAACACTTAATACGTAGATGGATCATGTTCCAGCACGGCTTCATTGCCAACTGGCTCAGGATTTACTCACGGGACATTTTTTAAAGCAAGGACAGAAGTGCTTAATAGCTATTCAAAAAAGAAAGGATGTGACGTTTCTCCTTGGTGTGATGAACGCCAGAAAAACGATGCAAAGCTGTACTCTTAAAAGTAGTGAAGTACAACAACAACAACGCCTCAGTTCCAAATTAATTGAGGTCGGCTACATGGATCAAACTCTTCCATTGTACTCAATTTAGTGCAATTGATTCTTCTAAATATTAGTGCAATTGATAAAAGAAGTAGTGAAGTAAAAAGAACAAAAATGAGACTCATCTAGGTCCCACCATAAAATTTGACCATCTTGTCATATAAGAGCATTTAGATCTTTTTTTTCCGCTTGATGAAATCAAATGTTCGATATGTTTGGGCTCCATGTCCTTGGATAGGCAGCTAAAATGTTGGTAGAAGAAAACCAAGGAAGCCCAACTACTTTTAGGTAGATAAATATTTGTGGCTTCGATTCTGTTTGGACTGAAAATTCCCTGTTTCTAGAGTTCTAATTACTACTGAGAGGGAATGTTTGTCCAATCTAGGGCAAAACATTGCATATTTCATTCTTTCCGCGCATTTCACAGAAAAAGAGTGCATGAATTATAAGTAAGGGGACAATGGTGACGAAAATTCACACATTCGTTATAATACATGTCATCTCTATATAAGCATCTTAAAGTCCTTTGATTCATATGAATAATCCAAATAGCCAATGCTCAAAAGAGCTACAGGTGTTGCAGCAACAGACAATTATTATGTAACACATATTCCTGGATATTACTCACAAGAGCTAATTTGATGTATCAGCAACTCGCCATGAAGAAAGAGTAACAGTCATACTTCAGTAAGAAAAAGGAAATTACTTGAGAGAGAAATTGCAAAAATTGTTGATTTTTTCCGGCTCGTGATACGTTACCCGCGAAGCACTTCTTCGTGCTATTAATCTCCCCAGTACCGATATTGTCTTCAACTTAACCACCTTTCAATTCTTAGGTGTGGGGTTTTTTCTCAAAAGGCCTCAGTTCTATTAGAGGGGAGACAATCGCTTATATATTTCATTTTGAAGTTTCACTTATCCGATGGGGACTATAATTTCTGCACATCTCAACAAAAATGAGGAGGCAGCAAGAAGACAAAGCTCAACTTTCAAGTCAAAAGTAAAATTTAGATCTTTTCATTACGGAGTCTCATGAGGCATTCAGATTTTAGGATAATATAGGCCTCTACAGCACAAGGAAGTGCGAAAACACTAGTTGGATATAAATGATGACAACAACAGGAACCATTTCTCAATGTAAGCAACAGTTAAGAAAATATGAAGTGCTATCAAGAGACTAGTTTACATGGAGTTAAGAAAGTACCCTTAGTCAGTAAGGACTTATAGAAATAGCGAATTAATTAGTATAGCAGGAATTGAGCAAAAGTTAGCTTGCAACCTTAATTAATGTTGTTAATTAAGGCAAAACAGGTTAATTTTATAGGAGCATTAAAAAAATATAAACTTCAAGTATCTCAGTGCAGTGTGCAAATATATAATCATGGAAAGTTCAAGAAAAAATTCAGAAAGAAACATAACAGCGTATATCCATGAACAATTTCTTCTACTATTTCTGTTTGCTTTACAAAAATGTGATGGGGGTTGCAAATGAAACAGCCACTTCTCATCAGTTGAATGAAAAAAAATGGAATAAGATCTTTACATTTTGCTTTCTCAGAATGAGTTAAAACTGTGAGTGAGATCAAGGAAAGTTTGTTCATCACAAGGAATTGTGAGACCACCCATTGGGTGATCAAACCCAAACACTTCCTCAGCTTTATTACGCAATCCTTGGAATGAAGGATGGTTCAAGTATGAAATAGGAACCACAAAGCGCCTCGTCTGGATCTCTCCTACATAAACTGCAATGTGGCCTTTTGGGACTACTGAGGAGGTTGAAGTATGAGAATACCTCCCAAGGATACGCTTACTCTGAGAAATTCCTGGTAGACGAATAGCCATGACTTGTATTGAAAGTAGAAGTGAAAAGCTATCGGTAGAGATCCAAAAGTCTTTACTCTTCAGGGAGGAGGAGAACACGAGAAGTTTGATTTGGTTGGTTGTATAATCTCATATGCTATTATATAGGAAAAGAAGAGGTGAGCAAGCAGTACTATCAGACATGAAATTAGTGGTCATGAATATTTTTAGACATGTGGGAGACAAGCCAAAAGCGGTTTCACATGGTTTTGCCTTCCTACTCAAAGTATAACTTATCTACGCCCTTAATGCGGTAGTTCAAGTTATACAACACTTCATGGCCCCTACTGAAATAGGAGAGAAGGCCAATGGGCACAAGGACATGAACCACTCTCACCTGTAGCGTAAATGGTTCGCACTTCGGTACTCAACCCCTAGTCTTGTTAAGTCCTTTTATTTTGATGGTTCATATGATGAACAACTGTAACCAAGAGTTGAATAGAACATGGTGAAGAGGGACCAACATGAGTAATTACTTGATCTAATGATGACCCCAGATTGATAAGCTGTCTGTTGGCTTAAAGACAAAGCCCACTGGCCTAAGGCAATTGTCTTTTTCACTGGAGAGAAGAAGTCCTAATAGATCTGCATCATATAACCTAGCATTTGATTCTTACAAGAGTTGAAGAATGTAAAAATAAAAGTAACAAAAAATAAATAAAAATTCTTTCCATTTGAAAAAGAAGAAATAAAACACTTTTTAAACTTCTAATAGATAATCCTACAAGGAACAGATATCAAACTTTGAAGCTCCACATTGTCCTACAAAATACAAATTTGCATGCTAAATTATACCATTCATTAGAAATAAGGTTTTCAGAAACAGGCCCCCAAGTATTTCTTGTTTTGGACTAAATTTTATTATATTTGAAACTTATTATTGGATATTTAGCATTTTGCCAATACAAGATTCACAACAGATCATAGATGTTTACAGATTCACATGAAACATGTCGATTGCAATTTGATCACCAATACTTTTACGAAAACTACTAATTTTGGCAAGTATGTTTACTTGAAGTGCAAAAGGCTCCTCAATTAGTTTCTATGTAGCATTGAGATATCTTTTAAAGATGAAAGTTAAGGCCACACAAAGAAAGAAAAACTGAGCAGCAAGAAACAAAACTAAGTTTATAACTGAATAATCATTTTTCCTGTCTTTTCTCCTTTACAAAAATGTGGTGGGGGTTGCACAAAAACAACCACTCCCCAATAAGAAAATGAAAAAAATTGGACAAAGTTTTACATGCTTTTCCATCTCACACTGAGTTCAAGCTATAAGTGACATCAAGGAAGTCTTCCTCATTACACGGAATCGTAAGACCACCCATTGGATGATCAAATCCAAATTCTTCCTCGGCTTGATCAAGCAAACCTTGAAACAAGGGATGGTTCAAGTATGAAATTGGGACCACAAAGCGCCTCTTCTGGGTCTCTCCAACATAAACTGTCATGTGGCCTTTTGGGACAACAGTGGAGTCTGAGCTCCAATTGTATCTCCCAAAGCTTCGCTTACGTTGTAATATCCCAAGTAGATGAATAGCCATGATTTCCAATGAAAACGAGTGAATTAAAGATATTGGAGGAAGCACAAGTCTGAGAGGAGATGAACGATGTAAGAGCTTTGATTTGGTCGATTGCCATTGCATAGGCTGAAGTGCTAATATATAGGAAGAGAAATTGATGAATGACTGGCCCTACCAGATATGAATTATGTGATCAAGAAATGTTTGCTTAGACATGAAGGATACAATTCAAGTGTACCATCACATGGTTTTGTCTTCCTACTCACCTTACAACTTCTTAAGCCCTTGCTTTAGTTTTTCATATTACACGACATCTCATGGCCTACTGCTGAAGGAAAACCACAAAAAGAAGGCTTACAACATTTAATGGGTTGGTCCATTGGTGGATTATGCCGCAACTTGGTGGGGCATTGCCACCTGGCTCTGGATTTACACATGGGCCATTTTTTAAATGCAAGGACAGAAGTGCTCAATAAGTTTTCAAGAACAAGATTTTTAAGGTGACAAACACAAGACAATCATGCACCTAAAGAATCCTAATTTGTTAAGTAGATGAATGTTGATACTCCGATTAAGTTTGGAACAAAAATCCGTGTTCCTTTAGTCCTAGTAAAATGGAACGTTTGTCCAATACTGAACTTCATGCAATCCGTGCATGTGACAGAAAAAGAGAATGAATTATAAAAAGGATACACTGATGAAAAACATTCACAACTTGTTTCTAATTGTTTGAAATATGCCTCAGAAGCTGCAGAAATTAATGCAAACATGTGATACATGCTGCAGAATGTGACTTAGTCTTGAAGACCATGTCTTTAATTCAGTTTCTAGTTGTTGCTGTTTTGTAGGATTTTAGTTTTGACTAAGTTGTTGAGTCATGGGTCCTGTTTTTTAGCTATTAGTTTAGTGACTTTCAGTTATGTTTTGACTTCTAGTTATTATTTTGTGTATTTAAGTACGTTGTCAAGTTGAATGAAAGCATTGAGTTCTAAGTTCATGCATCAAAATTTGTCCTACCTCTTTCACATATATAGTTTTATAACAGTGGTATCAGAGCCTTCAATTCTTGAGGGACTGTGAGTGTTTGAGCATACTCCACTATCAAACAAACCCAATTCAGTTCACCAACAAACCATCAAAGCAACATGGATCCCTGAAGCACCTTACAAGGCGGCAGCTCCTCCAAGTGTTTGATGGTGAAGGTTATCATGCATGGGGTGTTAGGATGGAGGCTTTTCTTGATGCAAGTGATCTGTGGGTTGGGTTGTTGAGGAGGACTACGACGTTCCTCCATTGCCCGAGAACCCAACACTTGCACGGCTCAAAAATCACAAAGAGAAGAGGCAAAGGAAGACAAAGGCAAGGGCATGTCTATTTCTGCTTGTATCATCATCAATCTTCACCGAATAATGGCCCTGAAATCGCCAAGGCAATTTAGGATTTTCTCAAAGAAGAATATGAAGGTGATGAGAAAATCAAAGCAATGCAAGTCTTGAACCTCATAAGGGAGTTTGAAATGCAAAGAATGAAGGAGTCGAGACAATCAAGGAGTACTCGACAAGCTTCTAAGCATTGTCAACAAGGTAAGATAGCTTGGTGATGAATTTCACGATAAAAGAATAATTCGAGAAAATTCTTGTTACGACTCTGAAAAATATGAGGCTACAATCGCCTCATTGGAGAACTCTAAAGATCGGCAAGGATTACCTTGGCGAGTTGTTGAATGCTTTGCAGGGCCCAAGAGCGAGAGAAGGTTGATGCGGCAAGAAAGTTCAATAGAAGGAGCTTTAAAGGCAAAGCATCACATCAATCTCAACACAAAGGGAAGAAAAAGTATGAGAAAGAAGAAGCTGCGATGCAAATGAAGCCATTTCAACTGAAAATAGCAGCAGTAGTGGCGACCAAAAGAGAAGCTTTCCTCCTTGTCATCATTGCGGCAAGAAAGGACATCCTCCTTTCAAGTGTTGGAAAAGGCCTAACATCAAATGCAACAAATGCAATCGCATGGGACATCATGAGAGAATCTGCAATAATGGAACTTCACAACAAAATGAAGCTAAAGTTGCAGACAAACAAGAGGAGGAAGAACAACTTTTCGTTGCAACTTGTTTTGCAAGTAGTTGTTCTAGCGACAAGTGGCTCATAGATAGTGGCTGCACCAATCACATGACTTTCGATCGTGCTCTCTTTAAGGACTTGGATACATCAGTTAAATCCAAGGTAAAAATTGGCAATGGTGAGCACATCGTTGTTGAAGGAAGAGGTACCGTTGTCATCGTAAGTTTCTCAGGTACAAAAGTCATTAAAGATGTAGTATTTGTGCCTAATATTAACCAAAATCTGTTAAGTGTGGGGCAGCTTATTGAAAGAGGTTTAAGATTGTTTTTGAGAACAACCAATGCTTAATCAAAGATGCAACAGATGAAGAGGTGTTCAAGATCAAGATGAAGGGCAAGAGTTTTTCATTAGATCCATTGCAAGAAGAGCAAGCAGCTTACTCCTCAAATGACAACATAAGCGAGATCCGCACAAAAGATTGGGTCATTTTCATCATCTTCTTGATCTTGAATTTGCAAAGAAAAGAGCTTGCTCAAGGATCGCCCTGACTTGAGTCGAAATACATGCTTGCAAGGCTTGTCAATATGGCAAGCAAGCGCGTCTTCCATTTCGAATTCTGTTTGGAGAGCAACAAAGAAGCTGAAATGACTTATTCACACCGATCTTCTTTGGGCCTCAAAGAACTCCTTCACTCAAGGGAAGTAAATACTACATAATTTTTATTGATGACTTCTCTCGTATGTGTCTTTGGATTTATTTTCTCAGATTCAAGTCGAGGTTCTTTGGAATCTTTTGGAGATTCAAGCTATGGATTGAAAATCAAAGCGAGAGTCCCATTCAAATGTTGAGGTCGATAATAGCAAGGAGTTCACTTCAAATCAATTCAATCGGTTTTGTGAAGAAGCGGCATTGATCATCAATTGATGACTCGTACACTCCACAAACAAAATGGAGTCGGTGAGAGGAAAAACAGAACAATCTTTGAGATGGCAAGATGTATGATGCATGATAAAGATTTGCCTAAGGAGTATTGGTGAAAGCAACAAACACTGCAAAGTTGTTCTTATTGAATAGGCTTCCTACAAAATTTGTGAATGGGAAGACTCCTTTTGAAGCATGGTATGGTTTCAAACCCAATTTGAAAAATCTAAAAATATTTGGTTGTTTGTGTTTTACTCACGTGCCACAGATCAAGAGGGACAATTTGGACAAGAAGGTGAACCAGGGAATCTTTATAGGCTATAACAACACCTCAAAACCTATAGAGTTTTCCGGCCTCAATCCGAAAAATACTGATCGATCAGAGATGTTGTCTTCATGGAGCGAGAAAAGTGGGATTGGAATTCAGCAAATGAAAAAGACCATATTCACGTGCAGCCTAGCGAAGATGATGTTGATGACCAACCAATCAGAGGAACTAGATCACTTACAGACATCTATGCAAGATGCAATGTTGCGATAATGGAACCATTGAGTACAAGAAGCGATGCAAGACATAAAATGGATTTCAACTATGAAGGAAGAATTGAGTATGATTGAAAAGAATCATACATGGAAGCTTGTACCAAGGCCTTCTAACGAGAGGTGATTGGAGTTAAATGGGTTTTCAAAACAAAACTCAATGCGAGATGGTTCGTAAACAAGCACAAAGCGAGGCTCGTCGTGAAGGGATATGCACAAGTTTTGGCGTCGATTTTTCGAAACGTTTGCTCCGTGGCCGGACTTGATACCACCAGATTGCTCCTTGCGATGGCGGCTCAAAGTGGTTGGAAAGTGTTTCGAACTTGATGTAAAATCTCGCTTTTTTAAATGGCCTTCTTAAGGAGGAGATTTTTTGTAGAACAACCGATGGTTTTGTTGTGCGGGATCAAGAAGATAAAGTGTACCTATTGAAGAAAGCTTTGTATGGTCTCAAGCAGGCTCCAAGAGCTTGGTACAGTCGGATCGATGATCATTTGATCGACTTAGGCTTTCAGAAAAGCTTAAGTGAGGCTACCTTATATGTAAGAAAAGAAGGCACTAACATTACCATTGTTTCTATCTATGTTGATGATCTTTTGATCACAGGAAACAATCATTTGTTCATTGATGAGTTTAAATCTAACATGCTCAAGGAATTTGAGATGACAGATTTAGGATTAATGACCTACTTCCTTGGTCTTGAAGTCTTTGCGTGAGAGGAATGAAGTTTTTGTCTTCCAAAAGAAATATGCAAAGGAGATTTTGAAGAAATTTCACATGGAGAGTTGCAAAGCTACTGACACACCAATGCAAGCCAAAGTGAAGTTCGCAAGATGATGGGACTCCCAAAGTGAATGAGAATCTCTATAGAAGCTTGATTGGTTGTCTCTCACCTCTCTGCTTCTAGGCACGACATTATGCAAGTTTGTAAGTCTTCTCTCCAGGTTTATGCATTGCGAAAGTGAAGAGCACTTGCAGTCGCCAAGAGGATTGTCGGATATATTAAAGGAACTGTTGATTTTGGAATTAAATATGTTAAATGCGATAATTTTCAATGGTTGGTTGGTTTTTCGATAGTGATTGCGGGTTCGGTGATGATATGAAGAAGCACAACCTGGTTTTTGTTTGAGTTTTGGATCGGGTGTGATCAATTGGTGTTCAAAAAGAAGAAGAAGTTGTTGCTCAAAGCAAAGTGAAAGTTTGAATTCATAGCTGCAATAAAATTGTAAAGACAAATGAGGCCATCTCGGTTGAGGAAAATCCTTCATGATTTGAGTTTGAAGCAACATGAATCAACACAAATCTTTGTTGACAACAGTCGCCATTTCAATCTCTTCTAATCCAGTGTTTCATGGCAAGACAAAGCATTTCAAGATCAAGTTTTTATTATCTCGAGAGAAGTTCAAAAGGAAGGGGACGTTTCATTAACTTATTGCAGATCGGAAGATCGATAGCCGATGCATTCACCAAAGCCTTGCCTAAGATTAAATTTGAAGAACTCGGGAACAAGATGGGAGTTTGCGAGCTTCAAAGGCAAGGAGGTGTGTTTGAAATATGCCTCGAAAGCTCTGAGAAATTAATGCAAACATGTGATACATCTTTGCTTGAGAATGTGACTTAGTCTTGAAGACCATGTCTTTAATTCAGTTTCTAGTTGTTCTTGTTTTGTAGGATTTTAGTTTTGACTAAGTTGTTGAGTCATGGGTCCTGTTTTTTAGCTATTAGTTTAGTGACTTTCAGTTATGTTTTGACTTCTAGTTATTATTTTGTGTATTTAAGTACGTTGTCAAGTTGAATGAAAGCATTGAGTTCTAAGTTCATGCATCAAAATTTGTCCTACCTCTTTCACATATATAGTTTTATAACACTAATACCTGCATCTCTATATTAGGAGTGTAATGGATGGAGTCACTTTGATTCAAATAAATAATCCATAATTTGTAAGATTATACATATACTAAGGAATTGTTGGGGCAATCAGATGAACTTCCTAAAGGCCAGAAGGCCAAAGCCGCAGAACTAATTGGTAGGAAATAATTTAAGAGTCGTGGTAAGTGCACCCCGCCATTTTTAATTAAAACTGATTTTATAACCAATTGACAAAAATGCCCTCATCCAACCCAACAATTCGCATGCCCATTCAAATGCCCTATCAGGGCACCCCACTTTTGAAAACTCGATTTTTTTACGAAGTCAAGTCAATCTGTCGTGGGCCGGACATTGCGTTTGTCGATCAAAGAGTGCGCACTAGCCCTTGTCAATCGAGTTTGTCGATCTGTCGCTGCCCGGAGATTCGACGAGTTTTAAGTGTTTTAAGAGTCTAATGGTTTAAGAAAATGAGTGGAAGGCAGACGTCGCACACGACAAATTAGTTTTTATGGTTTTTTTTTCCATTTTCGAAGGTGAACCACGGACGCAAATTTATCGGTCACACAGGACCGAGACATGTTGAAGTGTCTCGGTACCCAATAAACGATAACTAACAAAAGGTGTCAGTTATTACCAATCGAATTTAATCCCAAACGTAGCTTTTTATTACACTTCGGTTGGAAGCAACCCAGACAGCTTAATGTCTCGGTAATAGGTCACCGAAACCAAAACTAGTAGTCTTGGTGATACACAACCAAGTGGTCTAAGGGTCCTTCTCACTTAGGTGTCGGTTGATATTAAACGACACTTACACAATGGTATCGGCAATGGACGTCCGAGACCAAAAGACAGATTACGGCCCTATGTGACCGAACACTACGGGATTGAAGTTAAACACATCGTCCTACCATAAAAACAACAAATCTACCTTAAACAAGCAAGAAAGCGAGAGGATTTGGTATATTGAGGCCTTTATGTCGTGATGGGAGGGAGAAAAGAAGGGATTAGATTTGGTGGTGGGGTACTCACACCTCAAACGAAAGGGCATTTTGGTAAAAGTATCAAGGTGCCCTAATCAGCGGGGTGCCCTGAGAGGAATGCGGGGTGCCCTTAGCGTCACTCTAATTTAATTATGGCCATGCAGTTATGACAAAAAGCTAGGAGTTCAATTCAATATACACAAAGATATTAAAGGTACTTCTAGATCACAGGACTACCTGTACATTACATGGTGATTGCAGACAAGATTCATATGAGAATGATGCAAGCCACATAAATTGTGGACATCACCTCAACAACAACATAGCCTCTGTCCCAAATCTGTACATCACTTCAATCAGTACAAAATCATTCTAGCCATAATGTTACATAGAAGGTTCATAAAATTATCACTGAAGTGTCCTACTTGTCAGAAACAGCTCTACTTAATTCTATTTCTTGGTTACAAGCCATGCAAGTGACATTAAGTGTTGTCAATAGCATCAAACCATAGAAGTAGCATCAAGAGCAGGGTTCTGGTTTAGAAAAAACTAAGTCAGGAGCAGATTAATCTGAATTAAAGCTATATCGCAGCGTATTTGGAGAGTGGAAACATCAAAAGATATCCCTAAAAAAAGAATTTGTAATTAGAAACTTATTTAAAAATACAGTTCACTCATGGGCAGCAAAATGGTTAAATTCCAATGTAGGTCTCACAAAAATGTGTACGCAAGCCTATAATTGGTTCAGCAACAAACACAAATAAGGATCTCAATGAATAATCATTTTTACTATTTCTTTTTGCTTTACAAACTCCTCATCAATCGAAAAAAAGGACAAAATCTTTACAAAAATATCTCAGAATGAATTCAGACTGTGAGCGAGATCAAGGAACATTTGTTCGTCGCATGGAATTGTGAGACCTCCCATTGGGTGATCAAATCCGAATTCTTCCTCTGCGTGATCAAGCAATTCTTGAAATGAAGGGTGGTTCAAGTATGAAATTGGAACCACAAAGCGCCTTTTCTGGAACTCTCCTACATAAACTGCAATGTGGCCTTTTGGGACAACTGTGGAGGCTGAAGTATGTGCATATCTCCCAAGGATTCGCTTACTCTGAGGAATTCCTAGAAGACGAATAGCCATGGCTTGTAACGGAAGTAGAAGTGAGAAGATGGATATTGAAGATCAAAAAGTCTTTAGAAAGGAGAACACAAGAATTTTGCCTTGGTTGATTACATTAGCTGATACGCCAATATATAGGAAAAAAAGTGGTGGGCAAGGAGTCCTAGCAGACATGAACTTAGTGGTCATGATATATTTGATTAGACATGTGGGAGACAAGCCAAGTGAAGTCTCACATGGTTTTGCCTTCCTACTCAAAGTAAAAGATATCCAACACTTCATGGCCCCTGCTGAAGGAAGCCACAAAAAAAGAGTCCCAGAAGAGTGAATATATAGGTGACTACATTGCATGTGGAACTGCATTGCCAACTGGCTGTGGATTATGCTGGGGCCTAGTTTGACATCAAAGGACAGGAGTACATACAATAAAAAAATTGATCAAATCATTATATCAATACATGGGATTCAAGTGGATTGAATCAGTGGCCCATGTTAGAAAGCACTAGCATTTTTTGTTAGTCAGCTTGAGGAAACAAAATTTTTTTGGGGGAGGAACCACTGCATATAGACATCAGGTGTTTTCCATCATTGCTATGCTTTTCCAATTGATGTACACATCTGGTATCTTTCCAAGGTAATATTGAAAGTTTAACGGAAAACAATAAGTGACGCCATACTTCATCTAAGGAAATATGACCCAAACAAAAATTTCCAGGACAACTAGGATTACTGGTTTGGATGAATGTAGGTCAATAAAGGCGTGTGATTTGGACAATCAACATTGGTGACAGAGGATCATGTGAGCATTCGTTCATAAATTGTGTTTCTTGCAACTCCTAAATGATATATTGATCAAAATTCTGTGTCTTCTAGCAATACACACAACAAATAAATAGAGTTAAGTTGAAATTGCTTTGACTCCAATGTTCATTTAGTTTCGGATACATAATTCGTACTTCATACGATTTGAGCATTTGACATTGATTATGAATATGCCAAATATAAAAAAAGGTAACGAAAAGTTGATGCTTTGACAGAGACTGTAAATTCAGATTGAAACGCTTAATAACCCTTAACTTCTATTATCCATCTACATTCATAAAAACATTTGAATGGATAAAGTGATTCCAAAATAATAAACCCCAGAGATTTTACAAAGAAAATCAATTAATTAAGGACCAAAATCCTGAGGTTTGTTACTTCTGTTTCGTTGATTGAGCAGTTGGTTCACTGACCATGATGATTTGGACTGAACTTTAGGTGTGGTTTACGCAGTACGATCAGGTGCCTAAGGATGGGAAACATAGCAAATTGGAAAACCATTAGAATTCAATAGTGCCACAATAATCCATTTTTAGCAAACAACAACATGCACTGCAGCATTTTTTGCCCCTAATAGAGGCATGATCCAAGTTCAAGTTCAACCAGTAAACACCAAAAAATGTCCACCAGCATCACTACAGCTTCTTACACGATATACTTATCAGGTACCAACATATATATGCCTAAAATAATGTCACTAGGCATTCAAATCCAGCTTTCTCACGATTCCAGTTAAAATCAATTTTCCTAATTTGCTCAATCTAACTGTTTTTATGCATGGAATTCTGTTCTTAAGAATGAACAGGAAAGAGAGTTTATCATCACGAAATAATTCAATAAGACAAGATCTAGTGATTGAAATTTATGTCTTCAATAAGTTCTGATCATTATCTTTAGTGTTCAATTCTAACCTTGATTGTCAAAGATATTCATGTATGCATGAATGGGATCAAGAGCAAAATGTCTTATCCAGAGATCCAACACAGATTTTCATACTGCTCAGACAAGCAAATTTGCACGTAGGTTATTTTATCATAAATATCAAAGTTAAAAGGAACAAGAAAAAAATAATAATGCTTAAAAATGCATCAAATTATGTTTAAAAAAAACCTATGCTCAAAGCATCTATTATCACAGATTCACAATACAATCACATTGTTAGTCAGAAGACTCAGATCAAGGAAGGCCTCTTGATCATGGAATTTTGGAAGTATGTTCATTGGAAGTGAAAAAGGCCTCCTCAACTGGTTTCTATGTACTGTTGACATATAGCATAGATAAAAATTCAAGCCACACAGAGAAGATTTGAATAGCAAGCGACAAAACTAAGTTTATAACTGAATAATCATTTTCCTATTTCTTTTCTCCTTTACAAAAACGTGGTGGTGGGGGGTTGCACAGAAAACAACCACTCCTCGGCAATCAAATGAAGAAACTGGACAAAGGTGTGTATACATTTTGCTATTTCAAAAAGAATTCAAACTATGAGTCATATCGAGGAAGTCTTCTTCATTGCATGGAATCGTGAGACCACCCATTGGATGATCAAATTCAAATTCTTCCTCAGCTTGATCAAGCAATCCTTGAAACAAAGGATGGTTCAAGTAAGAAATTGGGACCACAAAGCACCTCTTCTGGGTCTCTCCAACATAAATCGCAATGTGGCCTTTTGGGACAACAGGAGAGTCAAAACCCCAATTGGATCTCCCAAAGCTTTGCTTACGCTGTAACATCCCCGCTAAACGAATAGCCATGATTTTCGATGAAAATAAAAGTTGAAGGAATTGGTAGAAGCACAAGTCTGTGAGGAGAAGAACGATGTAGGCCGAAGTGCTAATATATAGGAAGAGAAATGGATGAATGAATGACCCTACAAGATAAAAATTATGTGATCAAGAAATATTTGCTTAGACATGATGGATACAAGTCAAGTGAGGCGTCACATGGTTCTGTCTTCCTACTCACACTACAATTTCTACAGCCCTTGCTTTGCTTTTTCAAATTACGCAACGACTCATGTTCAACTACTGCAGGAAACCACATAAAAAAGGCCCTACTACATTAAACAGGTTGGTGGACTATGCTGCAACATGGCTGCATCGCCAACTGGCTTTGGGTTTACATATGCAAGGAGAGAAGTGCTCAATAGTTTTTCATAAAAAAAAGAAATTCCTAATGCGACGGACACAACAGTCAATGCAAAACTGCAACCTTAGAAAAATAGAAGGAAAAACCATGTGGCTAATTTGAGTCATATCATGATATTTGATCAAGTGGCGATATGAATTAGTTGGGGCTGAGTGCACTGCATCTATGGCCCATACCTATTAGAGCAATTTGATCATTTTTCTGCTCGAGGGAAACAAGTATTTAAAATATCTACCAGCTCCATGAAGATGATAAAACTGTCTCTGTCAGTATACAATAATACAACAGATGATTTCTAACGTAAAAAATCTTTGTGCCATGTCCCTGATTTGGTAGCGAAAATGTTGGTAGAAACAACTAAGGACGTTCGACAAATGCAGGGTAGATGAATATTTGCAACTCAATTCTATTTGGACTGAAAATGCCCAGTTCCTGGAGTCCTAGTAACTAGCAAGAGGGAATGTTTTTCCAATCTTGAACAAAAAATTGCCGTAATTCATTCAATCCATTTATTTGACAGAAGAAAAGTGCAAATCATAAAAAGGAGACACTGATGATTATAATACCTGACATCTCTATATTAGTATCTTACAGGATACAGTCTCTTTGATTCAAGTAAACAATCCAAAGCTCATAAGAAAATTGCTTTTTGGAAATTATTGCCTAGGTGAGACGAACTTCTTAAAAGCTGGACATCACAGCTAATTTTCAGGAAAGTTTTAACCCTTTGCAATGCAGTTTTGACATAACGCGAGTAGTGGCACTTTGATGGTTGTGAGAGAACATCAGAGTACAATTTACTTTCATAAGACAAATATATGACAGTGTTTCTTGGTCAAAGGACTACCAGTACATCACTTGGTGATTGCAGGAAGAGTGACACGATAATGATCCAAGCCATTACATTTTTGGGCACCTTCTCAAAATTAATCTAGCCATAATATTGTATACTAGGTTCCCAAAATTATCAGTTAATCACAAAAGAGCCTTACTTATCAGAAACATCTCTACTAAATTATATATCTAGGTTACACATTACCAAAGTCATCAAGAGTATCAAACCAGTAAAACATCATCCGGAGCAAGCTTCTGGTTTTGGAAAAAAAAAATGTATGGGGGACCTTTACTTGAACCAATAACATGCACTTCATGTCAGAACTGGGAAAAAAAGACTGATTAGAAACTTTAAGTCATAATACAAATGAGTCAGAAGTGGGAAGCTAACTGCTTACTTAATCCTAGATTCCTAAAACAATGCAAAAAAAACTATAGGTCTTGCAACACAAATTTGTTTGAAGCGAATATTCCAGTGTAATACTCACAATAGCTAATTGGATGTATAATGCATCATCAGCACATCATGAAGGAAAAGAGTAATAGACATGCTTCTGTCACACAAAAAAAAAATGATAAAAAATATCCTAACATGCATCATCAGCACATCATGAAGGAAAAGAGTAATAGACATGCTTCTGTCACACAAAAAAAAAATGATAAAAAATATCCTAACGTTTACAATTTGTATCAATTATATCCTAACCTTTTGAATTTATCAATTATATCCTAACCTTTTCAATTTAGTATCAATTCTATCCTCAACTAATTTGACCACAGTTTCCTTCATAATATGGGCCCACACATCATTCTCTTCAACTTTCTCGTAATACCCTTTAAGGATTTAATCATGCATATGCATGAGAGTTTTCAATGCTCATGATAAATATATGTCTTCATGTAAATGTTCTATCCTCAACTGATTTGACCCCATTAGTTCTTTTATCGAATCAAACAACTAAGGGCAACCATCTAATAAGTTAATTTATGACATTTTCATATGAATATATACTGTTGAGATGTGTGGACCGAAATAATGGTCCCACATCGGATAAGTGAATTTCATAAAGAAGTATATAAGTGATGATTTCCTCTCAACTAGTACCGAGGCCTTTTGAGATAAAACCCCACACCTATGAGATGAAGGGTGGTTAAGTTGAGGACAATGTCAGTACTGGCGGAGATCATAGGCTCGAGGAGAAGTGTCGTAGGGGGGTCGCTTGCGGATAATGTGCTGATGCATGCAATTTAACTTGGTATCAGAGCCAACGGTTCGGTTAAGACCTGTCGAGAATGTGCGTCTTGGATGGATTTCGGTCCAAGGTCGATTGTGTTGAGATGTGTGGACCAAAATAATAGTCTCACGTCAGATAAGTGAAACTTCATAAAGAAGAATATAAGTGATGATCTCCCCTCAACTAGTATAGAAGTCTTTTGAGATAAAACTCCACACCTATGAGATGAAGGGTGGGTAAATTGGAGACAATATCGGTATTGGCAAAGCTCATAGGATCGCAGAGAAGTATCGTAGGCAGGTCGTTTGCGAATAATGTGCCGCAGGCATGCAATTTAACTAATACACATAATATTTACCTTACTATTGGTGATCTATGAATAACTAAATTTGAATTAGAGTATTAATATTGTATCATAAATTGATTTATAAATTATTATTTTTGTGAGTTTTCATAAACTTAATTTAAGCATGGGGCCTAAAAGATTTAGATGTAAATTGATCAATGAAGATAATTATTATAAGAGAAGTTAGAAGATTGAAGTTGATTTCAAAGAAAAAGTGCTCCAAATTAATTGAGGATAAAATTGATACGATATTGAAAGGTTAGGATATAATTGATAGTTTGATACTACTTATAAAGGTTAGGATGTTTTTTATTATTAGGCCTAAAAAAACGAAGGAAATACTTGAGAGAGAAATTGCAAATAAAGAGGAGCGGGTTCCACAGAAGACCCCATTCAACTTTCAACTCACAAGTAAAAATGATTTTAAAATTAATTTAAAGACAATTACATTAGGAACTCCATAAAGACCTAAAAAATTATTCTAAGATTACGTTGGCATGCACGATAATAGAATATCACTGAGCTAGTGTTGGACATGATGCTTGAGAGAGAGTTATTCATTGGAAGAAGGCAATTTTGCTTGGATTTCTTTTTTTTCTCTTTTATTCTCTATATTCTTGGCATGGTTATGTTGTGTTTTTCAAGTGCAGAAAAATGTTAGTTTTCAAACAAAGAAATTCCAAGGAAAGCTAGGCAGATCATGCAAAACACAATATATCAGAAAACAAGAATTTGAATTTAACTATATTTTAATTCTTTACAAATGGGGAAAATTGTGATGGGGGTTGCAAATGAAACAACCACTCCAAACAAAAAATTGACAAAATTGGAACCAGAGTGACTCTTCGGTGTCTTCTTATCAAGCATTTAAATGATCAGCAAGACGAATGAAAGCATCTTCACTGCAGAGAATTGTCAGACCGCCCATTGGATGATCAAATCCAAACTCGTCTTCTGCTTGACTAAGTAAATCTTGGAATGAAGGATGGCTCAAGTATGAAATTGGAACCACAAAGCGCTTCTTTTGCATTTCTCCAACATAGACACCCAAGTGACCTTTTGGAATGCCAGAGACAGGTGATGTCAGCACAGAACATCGGGGAATTTGCCTCCCAAGAACTTTTCCGAACAAACGGATACCCATGGTGTAATATTAGAAAAAACAAGGACGGTAAATAGAATCGCAAACGCTTGGAATGGAGAAACGCTTTGGTTTCAGAGGACTCGGAAACTTAGAGATGATGGATAGTTCTCTGAACAAAGTTTGTATATATAGAAGGAGAAAGTTACAAGAAATGGTGGTTGCACAATAGTGACAAATGAAAAATGAGTGGTGAAGGGGCATGTGAAGAGACATGTTTCATGAAAGTTCACATGGTGTTGCCCTCTAACAGACTATCAAAACAATGTGTGGAGTGTATTCTGTTGTAGTTTGATTGTACGATCTGGAATCCAAAAGGACCTACTGTATTACAAGGTCACCTTTAGAGGGACTACATGCATTTGCATACAGAGAATGCATTGCCAGATTCTATAAAAAAGTTGCGGGAAAGGATGCAATCAATCGACAAACTGCCAACCTTCACTCCCTCTTATCACCACAAATGCAGATTAATCAGCCATTATAGCTTACAGTGGGTTGTTGGCACATATAGTACCCCCAGGACTCAAGAGAACTAGGACAAGTAGATCTATATATCAGGAACAAAAAATTTTGGCACCAAAGGACTTGAAGTCAGTTATGGAACCATAACAAGTATCTAGTGTATAGGACAGTCCTTTCATGAAGAATTGCTATTTCTTTGACAACCTAGCACACTCAGAAGACGAGTGGCGCATCCATACACTTGCAAGTGATTGTTTGTTTCCATAAATAATTGGAACGGGCACATAAAACAAGTGAGAAGATTGGAAAGCTTTTACAATGTTAACATCAGATTTTACTTTTGTATTGTGTTACTAAAAGTTCTCACGACAACCACCAGAATGTCCATATATTGGAAATTCAGCTTTTAAACACTCTTGACATAGCCTAGGTCCTCATTGAAGTTTGAACAACAAAATTTTAGAAGGTTAATAAAATTATCACTGAAGTGTCCTACTTGTCAAAAACAGCCCTACTTAATTCTATTTCTTGGTTACAAGCCATGCAAGTGTCATTAAGTGTTGTCAATAGCATCAAACCATAGAAGCAGCATCAAGAGCATGGTTTTGGTTTAGAAAAAATAAAGTCAGGAGCAGATTAATCTGAATTAAATCAATTTCACAGAGTATTTTGAGAGTGGAAAAATCAAATATCCCCAAAAAAGAATTTGTGATTAGAAACTTATTTTAAAACACAGTTCACTCATGGGCGGCAAGATGGTTAAATTCCGATGTAGGTCTTACAAAAATGTGCAAGCAAACCTATAATTGGTGCAGCAACAAACACAAATAAGGATCTCAATGAATAATCATTTTTACTATTTCTTTTTGCTTTACAAAAATGTGATGGTGGTTGCAAAGGAAGCAACCACTCCTCATCAATCGAAAAAAAAGGACAAAATCTTTACAATTTAATATCTCAGAATGAATTAAGACTGTGAGTGAGATCAAGGAACATCTGTTCGTCACATGGAATTATTAGACCTCCCATTGGGTGATCAAATCCAAATTCTTCCTCCCCGTGATCAAGGAATTCTTGAAATGAAGAGTGGTTCAAGTATGAAATTGGAACCACAAAGCGCTTCTTCTGGACCTCTCCTACATAAACTGCAATGTAGCCTTTTGGGACAACTGTGTAAGCTGAAGTATGTGCATATCTCCCAAGGATTTGCTTACTCTGAGAAACTCCTGGAAGACGAATAGCCATGGCTTGTAGAAGTGAGAAGATATTGAAGATCAAAAAGTCTTTAGGAAGTAGAAAAACGCAAGAACTTTGCCTTGGTTGATTGCATTAGCTGATATGCTAATATATAGAAAAGAAGTGGTGAGCAAGGAGTCCTAGCAGACATCAACTTAGTGGTCATGATGTATTTGATTTGACGTGTGGTTGACATGTGGGACCAAATGAAGTCTCACATGGTTTTGCCTTCCTATAAGTAAAAGACATCCAACAATTCATGGCCCCTGCTGAAGGAAGCCACAGAAAAAGGTCCCAGAAGAGTGAATATATAGGTGACCTCATTGCATGTGGAACTGCATTGCCAACTGGCTGTGGATTACGCTGGGGCCTAGTTTGGCATCAAAGGACAGGAGTACATACGTTCAAAAAATTGATCAAATCATAATATCAATACATGGGATTAAAGTGGCTTTAATCACTGGCCCATGTTAGAAAGCACTAGCATTTTTGTTTGTCAGCTTGAGGAAACACAATTTTTTGGAGGAAACACAATTTTTTGGAGGAACCACTGCATATAGACATCAGGTGATTTCCATCATTGCTATGCTTTTCCAATTGAAGTACATATCTGGTATCTTTCAAAGGTACCATTGAAAGTATAACGGAAAGCCATAAATGGCTCCATACTTCATATAAGGAAATATGACCAAAACCCAAATTTCCAGGACAACTAGGATTACTGGTTTGGATGAAAGGATCATGTGAGCATTCGTTCATAAATGTGTTTCTTGCAACTCCTAAATGACATATTGATCAAAATTTGCAGTCTTCAAGAAATACACACAACAAATAAATAGAGTTAAGTCGAAATTGCTTTGACTCCAATGTTCAAATAGTTTCGGATACATAATTTGTACTTCATACGATTTGAGCATTTGACATTGATTATGAATATGCCAAATATATATATAAAAAAAAAAAAAGGCAACGAAAAGTTGATGCTTTTACAGAGACTGTAAATTCAGAGTAAAACGCTTAATAACCCTTAACTTCTATTATCCATCTACATTCACAAAAACATTTGAATGGATAAAGTGATTCAACAAAAAAAACCCCAGAGATTTTCGAAGAAAATCAATTAATTGATGACCAAAATCCTGAAGTTTGTTAGTTCTGTTTCGTTGATTGAGTGGTCGGTTCACTAACCATGATGATTTGGACTGAACATTAGGTGGGGTTTACACAGTACGATCCGGTGCCTAAGGCTTGGAAACATAGCAAATTGGCAGGAACCATTAGATTTCAAGAGTGAAACAATGACTCATTTTTTAGCAAACAACAACATGCTCTGCAGCATTTTTTTGCCCCTAGTAGTGGCATGGTCTCACTTCTAGTTCAACCTGTAAACACTCAAAGATGTCAGCCAGCCACCACTACAGCTTCTTACATGACGTACTTATCAGATACCAACATATGCCTAAAACAATGCCGCTACGCATTCAAATCCAGCTTTCTCACGATTCCAGTTTAAATCGTTTTTCCTAGTTAGCTCAATCTAACTGTTTTCATGCATGGTGGTACTATATATGTTCTTAAGTGCTAGAAGTCCATGTCAGATTGATAGTTTTAATAGCTCAGAATCCAAAATGACTTCTACAAAGTATGAACAGCAAAGAGAGTCCATCATCACAAAATAATTCAATAAGACAAGATCTAGTGATTGAAATTTGTCTTAAATCAGATCTGATCATTATCTTAAGTAGTGTTCAATTCTAACTTTGAATGTCAAAGATATTTAAGTACGCTTGAATAGGATTATGAGCAAAATGTGTTAGTCTGAGATCCAACAGTGATTTTATATGGATAGAATTTTTCATACTGCTCAGACAAGTAAATTCGCATGTAGATTATCTTATCATAAATATCGAAGTTGAAGAAACAAGAAAAAATTATGCTCATGACATCTATTATCACAGATTCACAATACAATCACATTGTTAGGAAGAGAAATGGATGAATGAATGACCCTACCAGATAAAAATTCTGTGATCAAGAAATGTTTGCTTAGACATAATGGATACACGTCAAGTGAGGCGTCACATGATTTTGTCTTCCTACTCCACACTACAACTTCTTCATCCCTTGCTTTCGTTTTTCAAATTAAGCAACAACTCATGTCCAACTACTGCAGGAAACCACATAAAAAGGCCCTACTGCATTTAACAGGTTGGTGGACTATGCACAACATGGCTGCATCGCCAACTGGCTTTGAATTTACACATGAGCCATTTTGATATGCAAGGAGAGAAGTGCTTAATAGTTTTTCAAAAAAAAAAAGAAATTCTTAATGTGCGGACACGACCGTCAATGCAAAAGTGCAACCTTTGAAAAATAGAAGGAAAATACATGTGGCTAATTTGAGTCCTATCATGATATTTGATCAAGTTGCAATATGAATTGGTTGGGACTGAGTGCACTCCATCTATGGCCCATAACTATTAGAGCAATTTGATCATTTTTTTGCTCGAGGGAAACAAGTATTTAAAATATCTACGTTCGGTTTGGGCTCCATGAAGATGATAAAACTGTCTCTGTCAGTATTCAATAATACAACAGGTGATTTCTTATGTAAAAATGTTTTGTGCCATGTCCCTGAATTGGTAGCTAAAATGTTGGTAGAAACAACTAAGGAAGCTTGACAAGTGCAGGGTAGATGAATATTAGCGTCTCAATTTGGACTGAAAATGCCCAGTTCCTGGAATTCTAGTAACTAATAAGAGGGCATGTTTGTCCAATCTTGGACAAAAAATTGCAGTAATTCATTCAATCCATTTAATTGACAGAGTGTGCAAATCATAAAAAGGAGACACTGATGATTATAATATCTGCATCTCTGTAGTAGTATCTTACAAGATAGAGTCCCTTTGATTCAAGTAAACAATCCAAAGTTCATAAGAAAATTACTTATTGGAAATTATTGCCTGAGTGAGACGAACTTCCTAAAAGCCGGACAACACAGCTAATTTTCACGAAAGTATTAACCATTGCAATGCAGTTTTGACATAAAGCAAGGAGTGGCACTTCGATGGTCGTAAGAGAATATCAGAGTACAATATTTACTTTCATGGTGAGACATAAATATAGTGCTTCTTGGTCAAAGGACTACCAGTACATCACTTGGTGATTGCAGGCAAGAGTGACACGATAATGATCCAAGCCATTACATTTATGGGCACCTTCTCGAAATCAGTCTAGCCATAATACTGCATACTAGGTTCCCAAAATTATCAGTTAATCACAAGAGAGCCTTACTTATCATAAACATCTCTACTTAATTATATTTCTTGGCTACACATTGCCAAAGTCATCAAAAGTGTCAAACCAATAAAACAACATCGGAGCAGGCTTCTGGTTTTGGGAAAAAAAAAATGCATGGGGGACCTTTACTTGAACCAAGGTTAGATCACTACCTATAACATGCACTACACGTCAGAACTGGGAAAAAAAAGACTGATTAGAAACTTTAAGTCACAATACAAATGAGTCAGAAGTGGGAAGCTAACACCTTACTTAATCCTAGATTCCTAATACAATGCAAAAAAGCTTTAGGTGTTGCAGCACCAGACAATTTGTTTGAAGCAATATTCCTGTGTACTACTCACAATAGCTAATTGGATATATAATACATCACCAGCACATCATGAAGGAAAAGAGTAATAGACATGCTTCTGTCACATAGAGAAAAAAAAAAAAAAAAGAAGGAAAATACTTGAGAGAGAAATCGCAAAAAATGAGGAGTGGATTGCACAGAAGACCACATTCAACTTTCAACTCAAAAGTGAAACAAAAACAACATAGCTGAGTCCCAAATTAATTCGGGTCGGCTACATGGATCAACTCAGAAGTGAAAATGATTTTAAATTAATTCAAAGACAATTATATTAGAAACTCTGAGAAGACTTAAAAAAATGATTATAAGATTATGTTGCCATACACAATAATCAAATATCACTGAGTTACTGTTGGACATGATGTTTGAGAAAAAGTTATTTATTGGAAGAAGTAGAATCAATCTTAGAATTTGCTTCAGCATATGATCTTGTCTTAGCAAATACTAGTTTTAGGAAAAGGGAGTCGCACATAATTACTTTTAGTAGTGGTCATAACAAGTGTCAAATAGATTTTATTCTACCAAGAAAAATAGATAGAAAAATATGTAGAGACTGCAAAGTAATACCTGGTGAAGCCCTTATTACCCAACATAAGTTAGTAGTACTTGATATTACGCTAAAACGACGACTTAATAGGAATAAAGAGACAAGGACCCTAGAATAATGTGGTGGAACCTAAAAAATAGTAAATAAGTAAAGTTTAGAGAAAAACTACGAATAGAAAACGTTTGGAATCTTGATTTAGATGCTAATACAATGTGGCTAAAATTAAAAAGGAGTAGTTGCATAAGGAGAGTAGCGTCAAACGTGTTAGGTGTATCTAAAGGCTTGGGACCACCAAAGAAGGAAACATGGTGATGGAACGAGGATGATCAAAAAGCAATTAAGACTAAAAGAGAGATGTATAGGAAGATACCTAGGCGTTAAGATGATGATGCGTACAATCAATATAGAGAAGCTAAAAAACAAGCTAAAAAAATAGTTGGTCAAGCTAAAGCAAACTTCATGGAAGATCTATATACAAGGTTAGGTATAGAGATGGCGAAAAATATATTTATAGGCTAACCAAATTAAGAGATAAAAAGAAACAAGACCTAAGCCATGTATGATATATTAAGGACAAAAATCAAAATGTTTTAATAAGCGAAGATGATATTAATGGGAGATGGAGAAGCTACTTCAATAGTTTATTTAATGATGGCCAAGTCGATATCATAGTAGATGAAAACCCACACCAAGAACGAAATGTAAACTATACACGCAATATTAGAATTTCGAAAGCAAAAGAGGCATTGAAAAAGATGAAAATAGGGAAAGCATGTGGCCCAGATGAAATACCCATAGAGGTTTGGAAATGTAAGAGAAATTGGATTGACTTGGTTAACAAAACTTTTCAACAAAATTGTAAAATCAAATCGGATGTCAATGGATTGGAGAAGAAGCACGCTTGTACCAATCTTCAAAAACAAAGGAGACATTCAAAATTGTTCAAACTACCGGGGAATTAAACTTATGAGTCATACTATGAAACTTTGGGATAGAATAATTGACAATAGGTTAAAAAGAGAAACAACAATATCAGATAATCGATATGGCTTGATGCCTGGAAGGTCAATTATGGCGGCAATTCTCCTTGTACGAAGATTGAAGGAAAAATATAGAGAAAGGAAAAAGGATCTTCATATGGTATTTGTAGATTTAAAAAAAGCATATGATAGGGTTCCTAGAGATGTTCTTTGGTGGGTTCTAGAAAGAAAAGGGGTGCATGCTAGATGCATAGACACGATTAAGGATATGTATGAGGGAGTAATAACTAGCATGAAGACATTCGGAGGAACTACAAAAGAATTTCCCATTACAATAGGACTACATCGGCTTTAAGCCTATATCTCTTTACGTTAGTTATGGATGAACTAACTAGGCATATTCAAGAGGATATACCATGGTGTATGTGTTAAGATGGAAGAACGATTGTGTTATTGATGGAAGAATGAAAGAACACTTGAGAGACGCCCTCTCACCCGGACCTAAGTCCCCAAGATTTCTACAAAACTCGATATCTCCCTCACCCTGACTCGGGACTATTTATATGACCCCACTTACAAACTTGACTCACTGAGTCGACTCGCTACTGGACCGACCCTGGACTAACTCGCTGGACTGACTCCCCTAATTGACTTGCCGAACTGACTCGGTCTTCTGAACTGCCATTACACGGTTTGCAACTGTTGCACGACCTTTCCTGGCCCGCTATCCTTGCGGCCCTTCCTTGCATAAAACTTCTTGACTGGTAACCCATGGATCGTAACAGTACTTCCCTCCTGGAGAACCACCTTGTCCTCAAGGTGGAAGGCCGGAAAAGACTTCTTCACGTGTTTCACCAATTCCCATGTCGCCTCTGCTTCAGGAATACCCACCCATTTGATCAGCACAGTCGGTCCTGCTACCGACGAGGCATATGCCAATACATTTTCCGGTTCGGTGGGCAGCGACAATGACTCCGGTGAAAAGGTCGGCAATGTGGAGGACGCCGCATGATCTCCCAAGACTCGACGTAATTGAGACACATGGAACACCGGATGAATGGAAGAAGAGGTGGGGAGCTGGAGCTTATAGGCGACTGGACCTACCCGGGCAATAACTTCGAAAGGCCCGTAAAACTTTGGGCTGAGTTTAGAGTTGGAACGCCGGGCCACCGACTGCTGGCGGTATGGTCGCAACTTCACGTAAACCAGGTCTCCCACCTGTAGAGTCAATTCCCGCCTGCCCCGATCCGCTTTTGTTTCATCCGTTTCGCGCCAACACCCGATCGCGCAACTCGGCGTGGGCAAAGCATCTCGAGTTTGTGAGCATGGCGTCCAAATCTGCTTGTGGAGGTGGAGGACGCCGTACCATAACGCAAAGAACGGGGAGGTTCTCGGCCATACACTACCTTGAATGGGGAGCATTGTAAGGAAGAATGAAATGATGTGTTGTACAAGATACTCGCCCACTGCGGCAGCCCACTTCGACCACTCCTTAGGTCGCGATTAATGAAACAACGTAAATACGTTTCCAAACACGGTTCACCACTTCGCTTTGGCCGTCCGATCTGGGGGTGGTATGAAGAACTACGATTGAGTGAGTCCCCCCAAGCGAAAAAGTTCGCACTGAATTTGCTAAGAAAGACCTTGTCCCTGTCGGAAACGATGCTTAAGGGGAAGCCGTGCAACCTCACCACTCCCTTTAAAAACTCCTCCGCTACTATCTTGGCTGTGAACGGGTGTTTCAAGGGTAAGAAATGACCGTATTTGCTGAAACGGTCCACCACGACGAAGATCGAATTCCACCCCGCTGAGGAGGGCAGTCCTTCAATGAAATCCATGAAGATATGCTCCCAAATTGCTGAGGGAATGGGAAGGGGTTGGAGAAGCCCACCTGGTGATAAGGTCTCATACTTGTTGCGCTGGCAGACGTCACATGTCGCTACAAACTGCTTCACATCCTTGTGTAACCCCACCCAATACACTCACGGCTATGCGCTTGTAGGTTTTGAGAAAGCCCCCATGACCCCCAGTTGGGCTGGAATGGAACTCTGCGAGTATTTGAGGCTTCAGAACAGATGAGGCCGATAACACCAAGCGATCGTTGAAACGAAGCTGGCCTTGAAACAGGGACCACCCTGGCGGTACCTCCTCGCCCTGCAGCAATTTCTGAAAGAGAGGGTGAAGGAGGGGATCAGCACATACCTCGTCGTGAATCCTAGAATCATCGAGAGAGACCAGCAGGGACACAGCATTCAGCTCAGCGTGAGGAGGGTATCTGGATAATGCATCTGCGGCGCCGTTAGCTACTCCCGGCTTATACTGAATTTCGAACTGATAACCCATAAGCTTGAACAGCCAGCGTTGGTATTCGGGAGCGACCACTCGCTGCTCCATCAGGAATTTGAGGCTCCGCTGGTCACTTCGCACTATGAAGCGTCGACCTAGTAAGTAGTGGCGCCATTTCTGTACCGCAAGAACAATGGCCATTAATTCGCGTTCATAAAGCGTAACGACACCGAGCTCGAGCCGACGACAAGCTGATCAAGAAAGCGACCGGTCGGTCATGTTGAGACAACACAGCACCCACTCCGAATCCTGATGCATCTGTTTCCAAAATAAAAGGAGCCTTGAAGTCCGGCAGTGCCAGCACCGGCACTTCCACCATGGCCTGCTTGAGCTGCTGAACCGCCGATGTAGCTGCATTCGACCACACGAAAGCATCTTTACGCAGTAACTGTGTCAACGGAGCTGCAATCTTCCCGTAGTTGCGAACAAAGCGTCTGTAGTAGCCCGTCAACCCTAAGAAACCCCTCAGTTCTTTTGGTGAAGTTGGGAGAGGCCAGTCGACCATTGCTCGAACTTTCCCTGGGTCAGCCATAACGCCGTCCCCGGATATGATATGGCCCAAGTACTCGAGCTGAGAAGTCGCGAAGCAACATTTCTTAAGGTTAACAAATAAGGAGTGCTGATGTAGTATGGATAACACCTGGCGCAGTTGCACTATATGTTCATCCATGGTGGAGCTATAGACCAAAATGTCATCGAAGAAGACCGTAACGCATCTCGCGAATCGACCTGAAGATCGAATTCATTAACGATCGGAAAGTAGCGGGGCGTTGGTGAGACCGAAAGGCATGACGAGGAATTCATAATGCCCGTCGAGGGTGCGAAATGCCGTTTTGGGCACGTCCTGAGGGCGAACTCGGATTTGGTGGTAACCGGAGCGCAAGTCTAGCTTGGAGAATATGGATGCACCGTGCAACTCGTCCAATAGCTCGTCGATGTTGGGGATCGGGAAGCGATCGGGTACGGTCACCTTGTTCAAGGCTCGATAGTCCACACAGAACCGCCAACTACCATCTTTTTTCTTCACCAGGAGCACGGGGCTAGAAAAAGGGCTGCTGCTCGGTTGTATGATTCCTGCTGTGAGCATCTCGGACACCATCTTTTCAATTTCTGCTTTCTGTACCTTGGGATAGCGATAAGGACGAACTCGAATGGGCGTGGTGCCTTCCTGAAGGATAATAGCATGATCGCACTCCCGAGTAGGAGGTAGCCCGCTAGGTAGGGAGAAGAGGGAATGAAAAGAGTCCAGCAGCGGTTGGATGCGCGAATCCACTACCTGCAACATGTTAGCCACACCAAACTGTTCCACATTACATAACTCAATAAGGAAACAAGCTACATCACCTTCCCATGAGCGCTTGACTGAATTACAAGAGACCAAAGCTCGATGCAAATTTGGGTCCCCTCGTATCGTATGGGTTCTACCCTCAGCCGCGAAGGTGATAGATAGGTTGGGCCAGTCAGGAGTCGTCACCCCCAACGAAAAAAGCCATTTCATCCCTAAGATGACATCGCAGCACTTAACTGACATGGGAAAGAAATCCTCCACCACCGATATACCTTGGAACTGCACAGACACACCTTTACAGATACCCGAACGCCGTGCGTTATGACCATCTCCCACCAGCACTCCATAGGAAGACGTAGGACGGACTGGAATTCCCAATTTTCGTATCAACTCCTCGACGGGAAGTTGTGGACGCCCGCAATCGATGAGTATAACGACATCAGTCCCGGCCAGAGATCCCTGTACTTTGATTGTGCGGGGTCCTGGAAACCCCTCCACCGTCTGGTTTGACAGTTCAATGACAGACAGGTCGAGTTGCTCTTCACTCTCCTCACCCGCGCTGACTTCGACACTATCACCAGCGTCGTCGTCGACCAGCATAACATTGAGTTCGCGCCGTTTACAGCGATGGCCCACGAACCATTTGTCGTCGCAACGGTAGCAGAGCCCTTTGCTACGCCGTACCTGTGCCTCTGCTTCCGTCAATCGCTTCACTCGTGGTGGAGATGGAAGGGGAGTTGCTCCCGTAGACGTCGTTGGGCTTGTGGAAGAAGAGGAGGATAGGGAGGTCCCTTTTGCTGTTGATGGGCTACCCGCGGAGAGGCTTTTGTACTGGGCCCCACTTGACTCCCTAGTTGGACTGGCTAGGGTATGGGACACCCATCCCTTGGATCTGGGCTCGGAAGAAAAGGGACAGCCCAACTTGGTGGTGGCTGGGTGGACTTCCTCGGGGTAGCAGCCCAAGGTTTCAAGCCCAACAATCTTGGTCTCGATCCACTCGGCTCGGTCGACCGTATCTCGCATCGACTGTGGCGGGTCGGCGAGCAATTCCAGCCGGATGCGCTCTTGAAGACCGTTGATGAAGACGGCCATCTTGTGCTTCTCCGATAAAGTCGCTCCGAGATGCAAAGACAGAAGCTCAACCGCTGTCGGTACGCCGATACCGTGGTCTCCTGACGGACGGCGAAAAATTTCTGGCACAACTCTAACGGATGAGCTCCCTTGAAACGTCGGCATAACTCCAACTTCAGATCTGCCCATGAGATGAACGGATGCTCCTGCTCTTCGGCTTGTAACCGATCCGGTCGCCCCACTGACAGATCCGCGCCGCTCGTAGCTTCGATGATTCCGACATCTCGTGCAACGCGAAATAGTGCTCGTCCTGATTTAACCATACAATAAGGTCTTCCTCGTCACAGGTGGGCATCTTGATCTTTCGTACTTCGGGACCGCCACGGTAGGGTGGTAGATCTGGCCTAGCACCGCTTGACCCCCGCGATCGTAAGATCCGGTCAAGAACCGCGGCCAACTTGGGGGTTGACAGATCTAGCAGATCTGGTGTTCTAGAGGCCCTATTGCCGCTGCTATCTGGTGGTAGAACATGATCTCCTGGATCTGGTGCGGCGGGATGCATCAGATCTCGTGCCTGGGCGAAAAACGCCTCCAGTTTCGCCGACAATCCTCTTATCTCCGATCTGACTTCTGTCATCTCAGACCGAACTTCCGATCGGAACCCTTCCATCTTCGCTGCTGTCTCCGTCACGGAGGACTCCAGCGCTTCCACTCGAGGATCTACCTTCGGCGCCATAGTTACGGGTGCTCTGATACCACTGTTAAGATGGAAGAACGATTGTGTTATTGATGGAAGAATGAAAGAACACTTGAGAGACGCCCTCTCACCCGGACCTAAGTCCCCAAGATTTCTACAAAACTCGATATCTCCCTCACCCTGACTCGGGACTATTTATATGACCCCACTTACAAACTTGACTCACTGAGTCGACTCGCTACTGGACCGACCCTGGACTAACTCGCTGGACTGACTCCCCTAATTGACTCGCCGAACTGACTCGGTCTTTCGAATCGCCATTACACGGTTTGCAACTGTTGCACGACCTTTTCTGGCCCGCTATCCTTGCGGCCCTTCCTTGCATAAAACTTCTTGACTGGTAACCCATGGATCGTAACAGTATGTTATTTACAGATGATATTGTCTTAGTGAACGAAACAAGAGATGGAGTGAATAAGAAATTAGAACTTTGGAGGAATGCATTAGAATCTAAAGACGTTAAGTTGAGTAGGATGAAGACCGAATATATGCACTATGAGTTTAGAAATACGAGACATAGAGATGGAGGAGTGGTAAATTAGGGGAAGTAGAAGTTCTTAAGGTGAAACACTTTAGATATCTAGGATCAATCATACAAAATGATGGCACTATTGAGAATGATGTCACACATAGAATTCAAGTTAGATGGAAGAAGTGGAGGAATGCAACTGATGTGATCTGTGATAAAAATATGCCTACCAAGTTAAATGAAAAATTTTATAGGACCACAATTAGGCCAGCTATGCTCTATGGAAGTGAATGTTGGGTCATAAAGCAACAACAATTACATAAAATGAACGTAGCAGAAATGAGGATGCATAGGTGGATGTGTGGTAAAACTCGTAAAGATAAAATAGGAAATACATAAATCCAAAGACAAGTAGGAGTAGCATCAATTAACTCAAAGATTAGGGAAGGGCGGTTGCAGTGGTTTGATCACCCGCAAAGACAGCCTGCAAATGCCCCCCACTAGAAAACTTGACTTAATAGAAACTGAAGAAATTCGACGAGATAGGGGTAGACCGAAGTAAACTTGAGATGCATTAATTAAGAGGGATGGTTTGGAAAGCTCACCATCAATTGCATTACACCGAGCACAATGAAAGAGTTTGATTCATATTGCCGGCCCCAATTAATTTGGGACTGAGGCTCTGTTATTGTTATTGTTGTTGTTGTTGTTGTTGTTGTTGTATTCTCTATATTTTTGGCATGGTTATGTTATGTTTTTCAAGCGCAGAAAAATGTTAGTTTTCAAATAAAGAAATTCCAAGGAAAGCTAGGCAGATCATGCAAAACACGATATATCAGAAAACAAGAATTTGCATTGAACTATATTTTAATTCTTTACAAAGGGGGAAAATTGTGACAGGGGTTGCAAATGAAACAACCACTCCAAACAAAATATTGATAAAATTGGAATTGGAAAGACTCTTCGGTGTCTTCTAATTACGCATTTAAATGATCAGCACGGCGAATGAAAGCATCCTCACTGCAGGGAATTGTGAGACCGCCCATTGGATGATCAAATCCAAATTCGTCTTCTGCTTGATTAAGTAAGTCTTAGAATGAAGGATGGCTCAAGTACGAAATTGGAACCACAAAGCGCTTCTTTTGCATTTCTCCAACATAGACAGCCAAGTGACCTTTTGGAATGCCAAAGACAGGTGATGTCAGCATAGAATGTTGGGGAATTTGCTTCCAGAGAACTTTTCCGAACAAACGGATACCCATGGTGTAATATTAGAGAAAACAAGGACAGGAAATAGAATCACAAACGCTTGGAATGGAGAAATGCTTTGGTTTCGGAGGACTCGGAAACTTAGAGATGATCGATAGTTCTCTTAACAAAGTTTGCATATATAGAAGGAGAAAGTTACAAGAAACGGTGGTTGCACAATAATCACAAATGAAAAATGAGTGGTGAAGGGGCATGTAAAGAGACATGTTTCATGAGAGTTCACATGGTGTTGCCCTCTAAAAGACTATCAAAACAATGCGTGGAGTGTATCCTGTTGTAGTTTGATTGTTAGATCAGGAATCCAAAAGGACCTACTGTATTACAAGGTCACCTTTAGAGGGCCTACATGCATTTGCATACAGAGAATGCATTGCCAGATTCTATAAAAAAGTTGCGGGAAAGGATGCAATCAATCGACAAACTGCCTGCATTCACTCCCTCTTATCACCACAAATGCAGATTAATCAGCCATTATAGCTTACAGTGGGTTGTTGGCACATATAGTACCCCCAGGACTCAAGAGAACAAGGACAAGTAAATCTATATATTAGGAACAAAAACTTTGGCACCGAAGGACTTTAAGTTTCAGTTATGAAACCACAAAAAGTATATAGTGCATAGGATAGTCCTTTCATGAAGAATTGATATTTCTTTGACCACGTAGCAAACAATCTTTTCGGCACTCAGAATACGAGTGGTGCATCCATACACTTGCAAGCAATTGTTTGTTTCCATAAATAATTGGAACAGGCACATAAAACAAGTGAGAAGATTGGAAAGCTTTTACAATGTTAACATCTGATTTTACTTTTGTATTGTGTTACTAAAAGGCCTCACTACAGCCAGCAGGATGTCTATATATTGGCAATTCAGCTTTTAACCGCTCTTGACATAGCCTAGGTCCTCATTCAACAACAAAATTTTAGTAGAAACAACTTAGGAAGCTTGACTAGAGTTACGTAGATGAATATTTGTGTCTTGATTCCGTTTGGAATGAAATTGCTGCTCCTCATTCAATCCATGCAATTGGCAAAAAAAGAGAACATGAATTATAAAAAGGAGACACTGGTGAGTGGTGAATAAAATTCGTACGTATTTTATAATACTTGGCATCTTTAAATTAATATCCAAAGTATATTCCCTTTGATTCATATAAATAATTCAGAGTCAGGAGAACATTTACAGCTTTACTTGACCTAAAGCTAGATCACTGCCAATATCATGTACTACACATCAAAAGTGAAAGAATAGGCTGGCTCGGAACTATAAGTCACAATCAATTGAGTCCCAAGACTCAGAAATGGGAAGTTAAATCCCAACTTAATCCCAACACTACTAAAAGGAGCTATAGGTGTCACACCTTGCAGCACATATTTCTCGATATTACTCACAAGAGCTACTTGGATGTATCACAAACACATCGTGAAGGAAAAAAGTAAAGTCATGCTTCTATTTAAACAAAAAGGAAATAACTAGAGAGAAATTGCAAAAAATTGTAGAGGGGTAGCAAAGAAGACACTCTACAACTTTCAAATCAAAAGTGAAAATCAGATCTTCTCATCATAGCATCTCATAAACATTAAAATTTCAAGATAAATAACAGCCTCTACTGCACAAGAAAGTAAGAAAAAACCTATTGGATTGAGATGACGACAACAAGTAGAACAATGTACTCTATGTAAGACAACGGTTAAAAGGTATAAAGGGCAACATGTAGACACATTTACATTGAGTAAAGAGAGCGGGGTCTCGAAGACTTGTACATAAAGCAGATTAATTTGTATCATTGTGCAAGAGTTAGCTCTGCAAGCATGCTTAATGTTGTTAATTAATGCAAGAACAGGTTAATTTTATCTGAGCATTATGGAATATAAAATTTCAAGCATCTCCATCCAGTGTGAAGATATATGATCAAAAGGGAAAGTTTATCAAAATTTATAAGAAACAAAACTGAGTGTATCAATGAACAGTATTTTTAACTAATTTCTTTTTCTTTACAAAATTTTGATCGGGGTTGCTAAGGGAACAACCACTCCTCATCAATCAAAAAAAGAACAAAATCTTTACATTTTGTTATCTCAGAATGAATTCAGGCAGTGAGTGAGATCAAGGAACATTTGTTCATCGCATGGAATTGTGAGACCTTCCATTGGGTGATCAAACCCGAATTCTTCCACGGCGTGATTGAGCAACTCTTGGAATGAAGGATGGTTCAAGTATGAAATTGGAACCACAAAGCGCCTCTTTTGGACCTCTCCCACATAAACTGCAATGTAGCCTTTTGGGACAACTGTGGAGGCTGAAGTATGCACAGATCTCCTCAGCACTCGGTTACTCTGAGATAATCCTGGTAGACGGATAGCCATGGATTCTAATGGAAGTAGAAGTGAGAAAATATTGAAGATCGAAAAGTCTTTAGGAAGGAGAAGAACACAAGAACTTTGCTCTGGTTGATTGCATTAGCAGATATGCTAATATATTGTAAAAAAAGTGGTGAGAAAGCAGTCCTACCAAACACGAACTCAGCGGTCATGAAATATTTGCCTAGACATGTGGGAGACAAGGCAAATGAGGTCTCACATGGTTTTTCCTTCCTACTACAAGTAAAACTTATCTGTGTTCTTCATGTGGCAGTTCAAGTTATTCAACACTTCATGTCCCCCCGCTGAAGAAAGCCACACAAAAAAGGGTCCCAGAAGATTCAATATATAGGTGGACCTACGTTTCCTGGACTTGGGTGCGAGTGTCGGGTACGGATATGAGTCTAAAGGTTGGACCCACCTATTCTCTAATTTAAGGACACGGAGACTCGGCAAAAAGTGTCTAAAACTTGCGTGACATATGCTTATATATATGTAATAACATATATTACATATATGTAATAGCTTATACACCTATATTTTTTCTCATTTTTCATTTCTTACTCTACACTAGAAAGTTTTTGTCAAGTTTTTTTCTTTATTTTCTTACCTTTTAAATCTTTTTATACAAAAAGTTCTTCAAATGGAGTATCTATGTCTTTTTAAGTGTCAGACTCGTTTCAAGTGTCCGACACGGGAACTTTGGGTTAGAGTGAAGAGTCCGGGTAACATAGAGGTGGACTACATTGCATGTGGGACTGCATTGCCAACTGGTTGTGGGTGACACTGGAACCTTGTTTGGTGTCAAAGGACGGGAGTACCTACCATCAAAAATTGATCAAATCATAATATCGATACATGGGATTCAAGTAGATTGAATTAGTGCCCCATGTAGAGAAAGCATTAGCGTCTTTGTTGCTCATCTTGAGAAGTCAAAACATTTTTTTGTTTGAGAAAGAAGATAAAACGTTTCTGTGAAGGTGAAGTTGAGCTCTAATGTAGATAACAAACTACTGCATATAGACATTAGGTGAGTTACATGATTGTCATGGTTTTCCATTTGAAATCCGTATGTGGTACCTTTCCACTGTACCATTGAACATTTATATATAATGAAATATGTCCAACCCAAATTTCTAGGTCAACTAGGATAATTGGTTTGGATGATTGTAGGTCACTATAAGTGTGTGATTTGGGCAGTTCACATTGGTGAGAGAGGACTATGCGAGTGTGTTTCTTATAAACCACTCTCGCTAGTGTATTTAGTGGTCATGAAGAAATACAACCTTAGGCACACTGGAAGAGTTTGATCCATATAGCCAACCCCAATTAATTTGGGACTGAGGCTATGTTGTTGTTGTTGTTGAAGAAATACTGCATTAGGCATACTGGAAGATATGCAAAATAAAGCATCACATGGTTTGTACTTTGGTACTTGACCCTTAGTCTTGTTACTATTGGTGGTTCATATGATTCAACAACAGTCATCAAGAGTTGAACAGAACTTGACATAATCACATGACCCAGATTGATAAGCTGTCTGTTGGCCTGAAAACAAAGCCAACTGGCCTTACGCAATTGTCCTTCTCACTTGAAAGGATAACGGAGAACGCCGAATTAAAATTTATTTTGGTGACTTGCATTTGGTTCTTATAACAGTTGGAGAACATACATAGAGAAGTAACAAAAAAATATGATTAAAATTCTCTTCATTTGAAAAGAACAAAGAATATACATTTAATACATAATCCTACATGGAACAGATACCAAACGTGCCCAAAATACAATACAAAACAAAAACATTGAAGCTTTACTATGTCCAAGAAAATAAAGATTTGCATGCTAAATTATACCAGTCATTAGATATAAGATTATTTCGGAAACTGGGAGTTAAATATTACCTATTCATTGTATTACATTTTATTATCTTTGAAGCATATCACTGCATAATATGCATTTTTCCTACGAAAGACTTCACGACAGATCAATTGATGTTACAGAATTAAATGAGCATGTTGATGTAGCTAAGTGCTAATACTTCCAGGATAATACTTCCAGGAAAACCTATTATTTTGGAAAGTATATTATTTCAAGTGCAAAAAGGCTCCTCAATTAGTTCTTATATAGTGTTGAAATATCTTGTATAGTTGAAAGTTCAAGCCACGCAAAGAAAGAAAAATTGAACAGCAAGAAGCAAAACTAAGTTTATAACTGAATAATCATTTTTTTCTATTTCTTTTCTCCTTTACAAAAATGTGGTGAGGGTTGCACAGGAACAACCACTCCTCAATAAGCAAATGAAAAAACTGAACAAAGATGTACATGTTTTGCTATCTCACGATGAGTTCAAACTATAAGTGACATCGAGGAAGTCTTCTTCATTGCATGGAATAGTGAGACCACCCATTGGATGATCAAATCCAAATTCTTCCTCAGCTTGATCAAGCAATCCTTGAAACAAAGGATGGTTCAAGTATGAAATCGGGACAACAAAGCGCCTCTTCTGGGTCTCTCCAACATACACTGCAATATATCCTTTTGGGACAACAGTGGAGGAGTCTGAACTCCAATTGGATCTCCCAAAGCTTTGCTTACGCTGTAACATCCCGGGTAGACGGAAAGCCATGACTTCCAAAGGAAACAAGTGAAAGATAATGGAGAAAGCACAAGTCTGAGCGGAGAAGGACGTGAGAGCTTTTATTAGGTTGATTGCCTTTGCATAGGCCAAAGTGCTAATTTATAGGAAGACAAAATGATGAATGACTGACTCAACCAGATATGAATTCTGTGATCAAGAAATTTTTGCTTAGACATGTTGGATACAAGTCAAGTGAGCCATCACATGGTCTTGTCCTCCTCACCTACAACTTCTCCAGCCCTTCCTTAGGTTTTTCAAATGACACATCTCATGACCTACTGCTGAAGGAAACAAAGAAGGCCTACAGCATTTAATAGGTTAGTGGATTATGTTGCAACATGGCACCATTGCCAACTGGCTCTCAATTTACACATGGGTTTAGATATGCAAAGATAGAAATGCTCAATAGTTTTCAAAAACAAAACTCAAAGTGACGAACACAAGACAATCATGCACCTAACGAAGCCTAACTTGTTAAGATGATGAATGTTGAATCTGTTTGGACTGAAAATGCCCTGTTCTTGGAGTCCTAGTAAAAGGGAATGCTTGTCAATACTGCACTTCTTGCAATCCATGCATATGACAGAGAAAGAGAAGAATAAATTATAAAAAGGAGACAGTCGTGAAAAACAGTGGCAAATTGTTTCTAATACCTGAAATCTCTATATTACTATTGTGATGGATGGATTCCTTTTGATTACAACAACAACATAGCCTCAAATCCAAACTCTTCCATTGTGCTCGATTAAGTGCCTTTGATTCAAATAAATAATTCAGATTTTGTAAGGAGAAACTTAGGAATGGCTGGGACAATCAGATGAACTTCCTACAGCCTACAGGCCAGAAGGCAGACTAACAGGAAAGGATTTAGTTATGGCCATGCAGTTTTGACATAAAGCCAGGAGTCCACAACAATAGACGTTTATCAATGAACAATAGTTGTGACGACAAAAAATATGATACCATTCAATTTCAAGGCAAGACATGAAGATAATGGAAGTACTTCTAGATCACAGGGCTACCTGTACGTTACATGGTGATTGCAGGCAAGATTCATATGACAATGATTCAAGCCACAGCATTTCCGTACATCACCTCAATGAGTAAAAAATCATTCTATCCATACGTTACATATAAGGTTCATAAAATTATTACAACAGTGTTCTACTTATCAGAAACAGCTCTACTTAATTTTATTTCTTGGCTAAACGCCACACAAATGTAATTAAATGTCGTCAATAGCATCAAACCATAGAAGCAGTATCAAGAGCAGGGTTCTGGTTTAGATGGCACATATGATGAACAGCAGTGACCAAGAGTTGAATTGAACACGGTGAAGAGAGACCAACATGAGTTATTACTTGATATAATGATGACCCCAGATTGATGAGCTGTCTGTTGGCTTGAAGACAAAGCCAACTGGCCCAAGGAAATTGTCCTTTTCACTGGAGAGAAGAATCCTAATAGATTAGCACATATAACCTAGCATTTGATTTGACTCTTACAAGAGTTGACGGATGTAAAAAAGATATAACAAAAAGTAAAATCCAAATTCTCCCATTCGAAAAAGAACGGAACATTTTTTTAAACTTCTAATAGCTAATCCTATAAGGAGCAGATATCAAACTTTGAAGCTCCATTTGTCCTAAAAGATACAGATTTGGTTGCTAAATTATACCTTTCATTATACATCAGACTTTCGGAAACAGGCCCCCAAGTATTCCTTGTTTTGGATTACATGTTATTATTATATTTGAAACTTATTATTGGATAGTTTACATTTTGCCAATGAAAAATTTCACAAAAGATCATAGATGTTAACAGATTTACATGAAACATGTTGATTACAACTTGAGCACCAATATTTTCATGAAAATTACTTATTTTGGAAAGTATATTTATCTGAAGTGCAAAACGGCTCCTTAATTAGTTTATATATACTGTTGAGATATCTTGTATAAACAAAACTTCAAGTTACTAAAAGAAAGAAAAATAAACTAAGTTTATCACTGAATAATCATTTTTCCTATTTCTTTACTCCTTTACAAAAATGTGGTGGGGGTTGCACAGGAACAACCACTCCTCTATAAGTAAATGAAAAAACTGGACAAAGTGGCACATGTTTTGCTATCTCACAATGAGTTCAAACTATACGTGACATCGAGGAAGTCTTCTTCATTGCATGGAATCGTGAGACCACCCATTGGATGATCAAATCCAAATTCTTCCTCAGCTTGATCAAGCAATCCTTGAAACAAAGGATGGTTCAAGTATGAAATTGGGACCACAAAGCGCCTCTTTTGGGCCTCTCCAACATAAACTGCAACGTGGCCTTTCGGTACAGTGGAGTCTGAACTCGAATTGGATCTTCCAAAGCTTTGCTTATGCTGTAACATCCTGGGTAGACGGATAGCCATGATTTTCAATGAAAACGAGTGAATTAAAGATATTGGAGGAAGCAAAAGTCTGAGAGGAGAAGGATGTAAGAGCTTTGATTTGGTTGATTGCCTTTGCATAGGCTGAAGTGCTAATATATAGGAAGAGAAATTCATGAATAACTGACCCTACAAGATATGAATTATGTGATCAAGAAATGTTTGCTTAGACATGATGGACTCAAGTCAAGTGATGCATCACATGGTTTTGTCTTCCAACTTACACTTGATTTCTTCAGCCCTTGCTTTGGATTTTCTAATGACACAACATTTCATTACCCAATGCTGAAGGAAACCACATAAAGAAGGCCTTACGATATTTAATAGGTTGGTGGATTATATTACAACATGGCCACATTGCCAGCTGGCTTTGGATTGACACTAAGGGCATTTTTTTAATTTCTATGTGTAAGGACAGGAGTGCTTATTAGTTTTCAAATAGGAAAAAGAAAAAGAGGAAGAAAAAAAAAACAAGAAAATTAATGAGGGCTGCATCCGTTGAGAAAAAAATACAACAAAAAAACTTGTTGCTAATTTGAGTCCTAACATAAAATTTGATCAAGTATTGATAAGAAGTAAACTGAGTGGCCTCCAACAATGGCCCATGCTTATAAGAGCATTTGGATTTTTATTCTTCTTGACCTTGAAAGAACCAATTGCTATACATTTGGGCTATATGAAGATGATATACCCTCTGCATATAAACAACAAATGATTTTATCATGTACAAAACATTCTTATCCATGTCCTTGGCTTAATAGTTTTTATGTGGGTTGAAGCAATTCAGGAAGCCAAACTTGTTGGGTAGATGAATGTAACAACCCGAAAATTCAAATACCCGACTTTAGGGGCATTTCAGTAATTTCAGAATTGTCTAGTTCCGCGCGAAGGTTCACATTGAGCCCCTGGCGCGAGAGGATCGAGATTAGGATTCGTGGCGAGTCTAGGTAAGTGGGGAGCTTTGCTCAAATATCAAATATGGCATGCTATTAGATAAATTCGGATTTACGAATTGAACTAAAGACTTGGGAATGGGTTGCATTGTGATATTGACTTGGTTTTACTTATCTATGGAATGTAAATGTGGCGCACCAAACTTAGAATTACCCTCTCCTAGTCAAGGAGATGGGATTACCCCCTCCTGGTCAAGGAGTCGGGATTACCCCTCTTGGTCAAGGAGTCGGGATTACTTTCTCATAAAAGTCTTCGAGACTAATTTCTAAATACATGAGCGGTGGTCAACTTATCTTGGAAATCTTAAGCGATGTTCGATGCACATATCGGTGACGGCTTGGACGACCTACTATTGGTTTGATGGGACTAACGAGAGGGCACATAAGGCCTATGTGTCCTCTAGTGGTTGCCATCACCTCAAGGGGAGAATCGGTCACCGGAATCAAATTAGTAACTAGAATGCATTGAATGGAACAATGACGTATATTATTATATATCTATGGTATCTCTTGTGGGTCCCTGTTAAAATATCGGAATTAAATTTATGATTTACAAATCTTTGCATTGATTTTAGATGATGAATCATGAAATATGTTGCATGATATGAATGAATGCTATGTTTTTATGATTCTTGGAATGGTGTTTAAATGCTATGAATGGATGTATTCTCTCTTGATTCATAAATGTGGGCTTTTACTTCATGCTACTATTGAAATGAAAACGGTATGTCTTTTCCGCTAGTTGATTGGAATCCTTATTTCCATGTCACCATGATGAATATGAATCATGTGAATCATTGTCTACAATGAAATGCCAGTGTTTGGATTTTGACCTCATGATAAGAACTTGTTTATCTATTGTGTACTACTTGTGTGTTTGGTGTTTGAGCGAGACTTCTTACTTACTGAGCTCCGTTGGTTCTTCAGCTCGCTCCACTTACATCTCAAGTATCCACATCGGTGCTAGATCGAGACAAGGGAAAGGTGAGCTTGAAGCCTTCTCTTGATGTGAGCCTTGCATTGATATATTTTACGTTCTTGTTTTTGAAACTATTAAACTTGGGTTGTAATTAAGTAGATCTTTTGGGTCGCATAAACCCTATTTCCCTTTAGTAAATTCATTTCGGGGTTATTGATTGAGAACATAGTTATACTTGTAGTTATTCATATGGACTTTATCTTATTTATTTCTGCACTTTTGGTCCATATGATCTCTTGTATTATTCCGTAGGATTGTTTAGGCGAGCCAAGTCGTTGCTTAGGCTTGGGTTCAGGTACTTGGGCTCGGGTAACGGTTTGGGCCGGGCAACCCGACCCTAGGTCGGGGAAGGGTTGTCACAATGAATATTTAGGCTATGAAACTGTTGGACTGAAAATTTCATGTTCTTGAACTCCTAGAGTCCTAGTAAAACAGAATGTTTGTCTAATCTTGGGTACGAACGATTGCACTTCACTTCATGCAATCCGTGCATATGGTGGGAAAAGAGTGTGATTTTAAAAAGGAAACACAAGTGAAAAACATTCACAAATTATTTCTAATACTTGACATCTCTATATTAGAAGCATAATATAATCCAGAGTTTGCAAGGATGCTTAGGAAGTGTTGGCTGAATCAGATGAACTTCCTAAAGGCTTCGGAAAGGAGTTAATTATGGTCATGCAATATAACATAAAGCCAGGAGTCCGATTCAATAGATGTTTGTCTTTGTCACTGACAATTGGTTGTAATGAAAACAACATATGATAGCATTCGCTTTCATGGCGAGACAAGAAGAAACGGAAGTATTTCTAGATCACTGGACTATCTGTATCTTACTTGGTGATTGCAGGCAAGAGTCATACGACAATGATCCAAGTCACTGCATTTATGTAGATAGTCTCAATGAGTATAAAATCATTCTAGCCATAATGTTGCATAGCAGGTTCAAAAAATTATCACAAGAATGTCCTAATTTTCAGAAACAGCTCTACTTAATTAAATTTCTTGGCTAAAAGCCATGCCAATGTTATTAACTGTCAAGAAGCCATTGAAGCGGACATCTAGAGCAGGGTCTAGTTTTAGAAAGATAAAAATAAGAGCAGATCTATATGAACTTAAGCTATATGATTGCATACTTTGAGAGTGGAAACACATATTAGACATCAAAGATACCCAAAAAAGATGGCGATTAGAAAACTTATGTCAAAGACTCAAAAAACAGTTGGCTCGTGGGCAGCAGGACAGTTCACTTCTAATGTAGGTCTTACAAGGATGTGCAAGCAAGTTTATAGGTGGTGCATCAACAGAGGAAAATAAGTATCACAATGAATAATCTTTTTTACTAATACTTTTTCTTTACAAAATTGTGATGGGTGTTGCGAAGGGAACAACCACTCCTAATCAATACAAAAAAAGAACAAAATCGTTACGTTTTGTTATCTTAGAATGAATTCAGACTGTGAGTGAGGTCAAGGAACATTTGTTCGTCGCATGGAATTGTCAGACCTGCCATTGGGTGATCAAACCCGAATTCTTCCTGTGTGTGATCAAACAACTCTTGGAATGAAGGATGGTTCAAGTAAGAAATTGGAACCACCAAGCGCCTCTTTTGGACCTCTCCCACATAAACGGCAATGTAGCCTTTTGGGCCAACGGTGGAGGCTGAAGCAAGGGCAGATCTCCCTAAGATTTGCTTACTCTGAGATATTCCAGGCAGACGGATAGCCGTGGCTTTTAACACAAGTAGAAGTGAGAAGATATTCAAGATCAAAAAGTCTCGAGGAAGGAGAAGAATGCAAGAACTTTGCTTTGGTCGATTGATTAGCTGATACGCTAATATATAGGAAAAGAAGTGGTGAGCTAGCAGTCCTAACAGACATGAACTCAGTGGTCATGAAATATTTGCTTAGACATGTGGGAAACAAGCCAAATGAGGTCTCACATGGTTTTGCCTTCCTACTACAAGCACAACTTATCTGTGTCCTTCATGTGGAAATTCAAGTTATCCAACACTTTGTGGCCCTCCGCTGAAGGAAACCACAGAAAAAGAGGTCCCAGGAGATTCAATTTATAGGTGGGCTACATTGCATATGGGGCTGCATTGCCAACTGGCTGTGGGTTACACTGGGGCCTAGTTTGATATCAAAGGACAAGAGTACCTACCATAAAAAATTGATCAAATACTAATACCGATACATGGGATTCAAGTAGCTTCAATCAGTTCCCCATGTAGAGAAAGCATTAGCATTTTTGTTTCTCACCTTGTATGAGAAACTATAAGTGGCTTCATACTTGGATAGTTGGTTTGGATGAATGTCGGTCGCCATAGGTGTGTGAATTGGGCAATTCACATTGGTGAGAGAGGAGTCAGAGGACTACACGAGTATTCATTCATAAAATGTGTTTCTTGTAAACCACTCTCGCTAGTGTATTTAGTGGCATGAAGTAATACAGTCTTAGGCACACTGGAAGAGATGCAAAATAAGGCATCATCACATGGTTTGTACTCTGGTACTTGACCCTTAGTCTTGTTCAGTCCTGGTATTGGCAGTTCATATGATGCAAACAAGTGACCAAGAGTTGAATAGAACATGGCGAAGAGGAACCAACATGAGTTATTACTTGATATAATCACATAAATGACGACCCCAGCTTGATAAGCTGTCTGTTGTCCAGAAGCCAACTGGCCTAAGGCAGTTGTCCTTCTCACTTGAAAGGAGAAACCCTAATTTAGATTTACATTGATGGCTTGTATTTGATTTTTATAACAGTTCAAGAATATATAAAGATAAGTAACAAAAAAGTATGACCAAAATTTTCTCCATTTGAAAAAGATCAAATAATACACTTCTAGTAGAAAAACCTACAAGGAAGAGATACCAAACGTACCCCAAATACAACACAAAACAAAACAAAAACTTTGAAGATTTACTATGTCCTAGAAAATAGAGATTTACAAGCTGAATAATACCATTCATTAAAAATAAGACTAGAGCACAAAAAAAAAAAGACTTTCAGACATTGGGGGTCATATTGGCTATTCATTGGATCAAATTTCACTATCTTAAAAGCTTATTATTGTATATTTTGCATTTTTCAAACGAAGGACTTTGCGACAGATCATAGATGTTTACAGAATTAGATGGTGCATGTTGATTGTAACTGAGTGCAAATACTTTCTGGAAAACCAATTATTTTGGGAAGTATGTTTATCTGAAGTGCAAAACGGTTCCTTAATTAGTTTCTACTTTCTATATACTGTTGAGATATCTTGTAGAGATGAAAGTTCAAGTCACTAAAAGAAAGAAAAATGAACACCAAGAAAACAGATTTAAGCTTATCACTGAATAATCATTTTTCCTATTTCTTTTCTCCTTTACAAAAATGTGGTGGGGGGTGCACAGGAACAACCACTCCTCTATAAGCAAATGAAAAAACTGGACAAAGATGCACATGTATTGCTATCTCACAATGAGTTCAAACTATAAGTGACATCGAGGAAGTCTTCTTCATTGCATGGAATCGTGAGACCACCCATTGGATGATCAAATCCAAATTCTTTCACAGCTTGATCAAGCAATCCTTGAAACAAAGGATGGTTCAAGTAAGAAATTGGAACCACAACGCGCCTCTTTTGGGCCTCTCTAACATAAAACGCAATGTGGCCTTTCGGGACAACAGTGGAGTTCAGGACAACAGTGGAACCTGAACTCCACTGTTGTCCCGAGTAGACGGAAAGCCATGATTTCCAATGAAAACAAGTGAATTAAGGATATTGGAGGAAGCAAAAGTCTGAGAGGAGAAGAAGGATGTAAGAGCTTTGATTTGGTTGATTGCCTTTTGCATAGGCCGAAGTGCTAATATATAGGAAGAGAAATTGATGAATGACTGACCATACCAAATATAAATGATGTGATCAAGAAATTTTTGCTTCAACATGATGGGCACAAAGCAAGTGAGGCATCACATGGTTTTGTCTTCCTACTTAAACTTAGATTTCTTCAGCCCTTGCTTTGGATTTTCTAAAGACGAAACATCTCCAGTGCTGAAGGAAAACCACATAAGGAAGGCCTTGCAACATTTAAGAGGGTGATGGATTATATTACAACATGGCCACATTTCCAACTGGCTTTGGATTTGTACTTGGGGCATTTTGACATGCAAAGACAGGAGTGCTTATTAGTTTACAAAAAGAAAAGAGGAAAGAAAAAGCAAGACAATCAATGCAGAGCTGCAACCATTGTAAAAAAAAAAAAATACAACACAAATCCATGTCGCTAATTTGAGTCCTACCATAAAATTTGAACAAGTTGTGGTACTGAATGGCCTCCAACAATGGCCCATGCTTATAAGAGCATTTGGATAGTTATTTTTCTTGAGCTTGAGGAAACCAATTGCTTGATAAAAGATACATTTGGGCTATATGAAGATGATTAACTGTCTCTGCATATAAAGAGCAAATGATTTTGTCACGTACAAATCATACTTTGCTATGTCCTTGGATTAAAAGTTAAAATGTGGGTCGAAGCAATTCAGGAAGCCTAACTTGTTAGGTAGATGAATATTTAGCAAAGTATGAAGAGAATGTTTGCCTAATGTTCAAGAAAAAGAGAATGTCTGCCTAATGTTCGATACAGATGATTGCACTTCACTTCATGCAATTCAAGCAAATGATGGAAAAAGAGAGAGTGAGTAATAAAAAGGAGACACTAGTGAAAAACATTTTCAAATTCCTAAAACTTGACATCTCTATATTAGAAGCATAATGGATGGAATCAATTTGATTCAAACAAACAATCCAGAGTTTGTAAGAACATACTTAGGAATTGTTGGCTGAATCAAATGAACTTCCTAAAGGCCGGAAGGCAGAGCTAATTTGCAGGAAAGGAGTTATTTATGGTCAAGCTGTTTTTGACACTAAGCCAGAAGTCAATCAATAAATGTTTGTCACCAATCAATGGTTGTGATGAAAACAACAATGACAGCATTCACTTTGGTGACGAAAGCCACAAATTAAGAAGATATGGAAGCATTTCTAGATCACAGGACCACCTGCATCTTACTTGGTGATTGCAAGCAAGAATCATAAGACAATAATCCAAGTCACTGCATTTCTGTACGTCATCTCAATGAGTGCAAAACCATTCTAGCCATAATGTGGTTCACAAAAATATCACAAGAGTTTCCTACTTGTCAGAAACAGCTTTACTTAATTCTATTTCATGGCCACAAGCCATGCCAGTGTCATTAAATGTCATCAAGACATTGAAGCGGCATCTAGAGCAGGTTTCTAGTTTAAGAAAGATAATAACATGGGCAAATTTATTTGAACTAAAACTATGTCAAACCACATGCTTTGAGAATGTAAACATGTATTACATCAAAACATACCCCAAAAAATGGCGATTAGAAACTTATGCCAACAGACAGTTGGCTCGTGGGCAGCAGGACAGGTAATTTCTAATGTAGGTCTTACAAAGATATGCAAGCAAGCTTATAGGTGGCACCGTGGCGCAGCAACAGACATAATGAAAAAAATATCAATGAATAATGGTGTTTACTATTTCTTTTTCTTTACAAAACTGTGATGGGCAAAGGTAACAACCACTCCTCATCAATCAAAAAAGAACAAAATCTTTACATTTTGCTATGCTATCTCAGAATGAGTTCAGACTCTGAGTGAGATCAAGGAACATTTGTTCATCGCATGGAATTGTGAGACCTCCCATTGGGTGATCAAACCCAAATTCTTCCTCTGCGTGATCAAGCAACTCTTGGAATGAAGGATGGCTCAAAAATGAAATAGGGACCACAAAGCGCCTCTTCTGGGTCTCTCCAACATACACTGCAATGTGGCCTTTCGGGACAACAGTGGATTCTGAACTCCAGTTGGATCTCGCAAAGCTTCGCTTCCGTTGTAACATCCCCGCTAAACGAATAGCCATGATTTCCAATGAAAACAAAAGTGGGAGGAAGTGATAGAAACAAAAGTCCCTGAGGAGAAGAAAGATCTGAGAGCTTTGATTCAGTTGGCTGCCTTTGCATAGGCCGAAGTGCTAATATATAGGAGAAATTGATGAATAACTGACCCTACCACATATGAATTATGTGATCAAGAAATGTTTGCTTAGACATGATGGATACAAGTCAAGTGAGTCATCACATGGTTTTGTCATCCTATTGACCTTACAATTTCTTCATCTCTTGCTCTGGTTTATGAAATGACGTAACATCTAATGTCCTATTGCTGAAGAAACCCACATAAGAAGGCCCAACAGCATTTAATAGGTTGGTGGCTTGTGTTGCAACATGGCCGTATCGCCAACTGGCTTGGAATCTTACACATGGGCTGTATCTTATATGAAGGACAGAAGCGCTTAATAGTTTTTCAAAAAAGAAATTCTTAACATAGCGAACACGACAATCAATGCAGAGCGCCAAGCTTTGGAAAAACACAATGAAAGCCATGTGGCTCATTTGAGTCCGACAATGAAAATCTATCAAGTTGTGACATGAACCAATTGGGACCGAGTGAACTCCATATATGAGCATTTGGATTGTTATTCTGCTGGAGCTTGAGGAAAATAAATGTGCAACATGAAGTGGATAAACTGTCTCCATTTATAATCAACAAATGATTTCTTATGTACAGTATTCTTTGCTATGTCAGTTGATTGATAATTAAAATGTGAATCGAAAAAACTAAGAAAGCATAACTTGTTAACTAGATGAATGTTTATGTCATGGTTCTGTTTGGAATTAGAATACCATTATCCCAGAGTCCTTGTAAAAGGGAATGTTTGTCCAATTGTGAATACAAAATATTGCTGCACTTCATGCAATCCAAGCATATGACAGAAAAAGAGTGTGAATTATAAAAAGGGAACTCCGGTGAAAATCTTTCAAAAATTGTTTCTAATGCCTGTCATCTCTATATTTGGAGTGTAATGGAAGGAGTCGCTTTGATTCAAATAAATAATCCAGCATTCGTAAGAATATACTAAGGAATTTTTTGCCCAATCAAATGAACTTTCTAAAGGCCGAAAGGCAGAGGTAATTTGCGGGAAAGGATTTAATAATGGCCATGCAGTTTTGACATAAAGCCAGGAGTCCAATTCAATAGATGATTGTCACTGACCAACGGTTCTGATGGAAACAACAAATGATAGCATTCACTTTCGTGGTGAGACAAGAGGATATGGAAGTATCTCTAGATTATGGGACTACCTGTATAATACTTGGTAATTGCAGACAAGAATATTACAATGATCCAAGTCGCGGCATTTTCTGTGCGTCATCCCAATGAGTATAAAATCATTCTAGCCATAACGTGGCATGCAGCATCACAAAATTATCACAAGAGTGTGCTACTTGTCAGAAACAGCTCTACATAATTCTGTTCTTTGGCTAAAAGCCATGCCAATGTCATCAAGTGCATCAAAGATCAAACCATTGAAGCAGCATCTAGAGCAGTGTTCTGGTTTAGGAAAAATTAAGTCGGGCAGATTTATTTGAACTAAAACTATATCATCACGTACTTTTGAGAGTGGAAACATGCGTAAGACATCAAAGATACCAAAAAAAATATTGGCGATTAGAAACTTGCGTCAAAACTCAAAGTACAGTTGGCTCGTGGGCAGCAGGACAGTTAAATTTTAATTTAAGACTTAGAAAGATGTGCAAGCAAGCTTATTGATGGTGCAACAGCATGCAAAATTAAGGATCTCAATGAATAATTGTTTTTACTATTTTTTTCTGCATTACAAAATTGTGATGGGGGTTGCAAAGGAAACAACCACTCCTCATCAATCAAGAAAGGGCAAAATCTTTATATTTTGCTATCTCTGAATGAATTCAGACTGTGAGTGACATCAAGGAACATTTGCTCATCGCATGGAATTGTGAGACCACCCATTGGGTGATCAATCCCAAATTCTTCCTCTGCATGATCGAGCAATTCTTGGAATGAAGGATGGTTTAAGGAAGAAATTGGAACCAGAAAGCGCCTCTTCTGGGCCTCTCCCGCATAAACTGCAATGTGGCCATTTGGGACAACTGTGGAGGCTGAAGTATTGGCAGTTCTTCCCAGAATTCTCTTACTCTGAGATATTCCTGGTAGATGGATAGCTGTGGCTTGTATCGGAAGAAGAAGTAAAACAGTATTGAGGATCAAAAAAGGCTTTAGGAAGGAGAAGAATGCAAGAACTTTGCTTTGGTTGATTGCATTAGCTGAGATGCTAATATATAGGAAAAGAAGTTGTGAGCTAGCAGTCCTACCAGACATGACCGTAGTGGTCATGAAATATTTGATTAGACATGTGGGAGACAAGCCAAATGAAGTCTCACATGGTTTTGCCTTCGTACTCAAAGTAAAGAATATTCAACACTTCATGGCCTCCTGCTGAAGGAAGCCACAAAAAAAGGGTCCCGGAAGAGTCAATATATAGATAGACTACATCGCATGTGTGAATGCATTGCCAACTGACTGGATTGCACGGGGGCGTAGTTTGATATCAAAGTACAGGTCTAACCACCATTGATCAAATTGCAATACCTATACTGGGATTCAACTGCCCTGCGTCAGGGTAACAACTTGTTCAAGCATTAGCAATTTTGTTTTTGGTGAAGGTGAAGTTGGGCCCAATGTAGTCTATGTAGATAAGCAAATACTGGATGCAGACATCAGATGTTTTTTATTTGCTTGTCACACCTCTAACATTCCTGACCTTTGTGTCTTTTAGTTGAAGTTTGTATCTTATAAGTTTCCACTTTGCAGTGTATAATCAATGATAAACTAGAAAGATACTCGTAAGAATTAAAATCTAGGAAGATGAAAGGTAGAAATAGACCCCAAACTCAAGTTTTTAGGTCAACTAGAATTACTGGTTTAGATAATGTCAGTAATGTGATTTGGGCAATCATCTACAATATCACTGATAAGAGTTGTAGATTCAGATTGACACTGATCACAGATGAGAGATGATTGTGTTAGTTCTTATAGATGTCTTTCTTTTTATACATCTTCTACGTCGCCCAACTCAAATTCCAAATTTTAGTATTTTTGAGGAAATGTTTATCAAAAGTTGGATGCATAATTTGTACTTCATTCAATTCAGGCATTTGATACAAATTAGGAACGTGCCAAATATAAAGAGTTAACCAAATGTTGATGATTAGAGGAGGCTCTAAACTCTAAATCAGTGAAGAATGCTCAATCGCTCTTTTTATTATCTTATTAGGTTTGCTTGTATCACTTCAATGGAGAAAGTGAATCAAATAATCCGGATAAGCTTACCCCTAATTTAGTTTAGTCCCTGAAATGATGGTTCCTAGAATGCAACAATCGTGACATACTGTTGAAGACACCACAGGAAAGAGGTTCCAACATGAGTCATTGCTTGATATAAGAAGAACCCCAGTTTCTAACTTGCCTGTTGGTTGTCCTTTTCAGTTCAGAAAAACATATCCTGATTGAGATTTACATTTTCTTTTTAAAAGAGTAGAAGAATTAACAAAGAAAAATAACAGAACATCTAGGGAGAAGAAATTGCACATTTACCAGGAAAACAAACAAGACAATATCTGATCAAGACACTCAATTTGTGCTCATTGCATTAAGTTTATCATCTCTGGAACGCATCTCACACTTTGTATGTTGATCAAATCATAGATTTTTACAAAATTTAAGGAAGCATGTCAACTGTAACTTGGGAGTCAATATTTTCAGTGGACAATTTGAGTTCAAGGCTTTGATATCTAGGATTCGGAAAAAGGGGTCCTTTGGCCACCCAAAGTGAAGGTTACATTACAAGCTGCTAATTGCAAAAAACATGGGGAGGAAAAATTCTCACCATGAATAATACTTTTCCAAAATAACTTTTATTTGGAGTGCAAAAGGGCTCCTTATTAGTCTCTATATACTGTTGAGACATCTAATATAAATGAAAATTCAAGCCATAAAGAGCGAAAATTTGAACTGTAATAGAGAAAAACTATTTATAACTGAATAATCATATTAGTATTTCTTTCTGCCTTTACAAAAATGTGGTGGGGGTTGCATGGGAAACAACCACTCCTCAATAATCAAAGGAAGAAAAAAAAATGGCTAAGATCTACACATTTTGCCACCACAATTGACTCAAGCTATGAGTGAGATCAAGGAAGGCTTCTTCATTAAATGGAATTGTGAGACCGCCCATTGGATGATCGAATCCAAACTCTTCTTGGGCTTGGCTAAGCAAGTCTTGGAATAAAAGATGGCTCAAGTAGGCAATTGGAACCACAAAGCGTTTCATTTGTGGTACACCAACATAAACAGCCACATGACCTTTGGAACAGCTGTGATCGATGAAGTCAATACAGAGCGTCCTGGATTTTGCTTAGCAAGAACTTTCCCAAGCAAACGGATACCCATGGTGAAGTCTTGGAGAAACAAGGACGGCAAGTAGATTTGTTAAAGCTTGGAACAAAGAATACTTTTGTATAAGAGGACTTTGAAGACTTGGATATGGATGATCCCTGAATTAAGTTTGTATATATAGATGGAGAGAGTGATGAGGATTCAATGGTGGAAGGGGCATGTTAAAAGACATCTCCTACAAGGGTTCTGATAGATGGCGCCGATCGAAAGAGGGGGTCGCCTCTAGATTTTATTGATATCAAAAAAAATGTGTACACCTCAAGAGTGGGAAACCCTAATCCCAGAGATAAAGAGACTCACTCCTCTCACCCCAAAACCCAATTACACTTTGTATCATAGATGCCTCATCAATTGGCTATCTATTTCTATATATACCCAATCCTAATTCCCACTCACCGATTAAAATTGTACCTACAATGCACACCCTACTCACCTATTAACACTTTTTGCCATACTCCACGTACTGCTGTTGGTTGTACTGTTGCGCAACTTCTGCAGGACCACCTGGGGCTGGTTCTGATCCGGTACACTTGAACTTCTTTCTCTTATATACCATCCAAATAGGAGGCTTCCCCCACTCTGCTATTAATACTCTCCCCATGGACAGCCACCTTGTCCTCAAGGTGGAATGTCGGAAACGACTTCTGGGCGTGACGAACCAACTCCCAAGAATTCTCGGCATGGGGAAGATTCAACCACTTAAGTAGTACTTCTGGTCCTGCAGATGTGGAACGATATGCCAGCACGGCCTCCGGTTCCAAGGGAGCAATGAGTGTCTCCGTAGGGAAAGGAGGAAGGGATGTCGAAACTGGAGTGAAGCCAATTGCCCATTGAAGTTGAGAAACGTGAAACACTAGATGCACCGCAACCGAAGGAGGGAGCGCCAGTTTATACGCCATAGGGCCGATGCGAGCCAACACCTTGAAGGGGCCATAAAAGAGAGGACTGAGCTTCAGATTTGAACGGCGAGCTATAGTCGATTGGCAATAAGGACGAAGCTTCAAATAAACCAAATCATCGACATTGAACACCAATTCGCGACATCCTTGATCGGCTTGCTGTTTCATCTGGTTCTGTTCAAGCACGAGCTGAGCCCGTAACTCCTGAAGAGTCTGATCACGCACTCGCAACATTTCAGACAAGACGGGCTGATCAGTAGGTGAGGGAACGCCCTGATGGATGATAGGAGAAGGGTCGCAACCATAAACGACCTTAAAGGGCGAGCACTTCAATGAAGAATGGCAGGAGGTGTTGTATGAGAACTCAACCCAATGAAGCCAATCAGACCAAAGTTTGGGGCGTTGACTGATGAAACAGCGGAGGTATGTCTCGAGGCATTGATTCACCACTTCTGTTTGGCCAACACTTTGAGGGTGATAGGCTAAACTCCTATGCAGTTGAGTATGATGTAGGCAGAACAATTCTTTCCAAAAGTGACTCAAGAATATCTTATCCCTATCCGAAACCATAGTCCTCGGAAAGCCATGGAGGCGCACAACCCCACAAGTGAAAACTTCGGCCACAGATCTTGCAGAGTAAGGATGTTTGAGAGCCAGAAAGTGAGCATACTTACTCAAACGATCGACCACCACCAATATGGAGTTGAACCCATTAGATGAAGGCAACCCTTCGATGAAGTCCAAGGAGATGTCCTCCCAAATTGTTGTGGGTATTGGAAGTGGTTGTAAGATACCAGCAGGAGCCAATGTCTCGTACTTATGGCGGACATATATCGCACTCGGCAACATATTTCTTGATATCCTGGCGCATGCCTACCCAAAATAGCTCAGCTGCAATGCGCCTATAAGTCTTCAAGAACTCATCGTGTCCCCCCACTGGGCCTAAGTGGAATTCAGCTAAAATCTTCGATATGAAAAAGGATGATGCGATGATGGCCAATTGATTTTTATAGAAACAGCGATCATGGAATATGGTCCAGCCCGATTTCGAGGCAACATCATCACTGAGCAGGGCGTTGCAGATGGAAGCAAAGAAGGGATCGGCTAGTACCTCAGCAAAGAGAATGGCATTCTCATCACAAGACAACACAGAAATAGAAAACAAGTCCATAGCGGTGGAGTCGGTACTAGGGAAGGGAAAACGGGACAAGGCATCGACGACCACATTCGACGAACCAGGATTGTACTGAATATCAAAGTGAAACCCAAGCAGTTTAACTAACCATTGGTACTCCGAAGCCACTTCCCGCTGCTCTAATAAGTATTTCAAACTTCGTTGGTCGGTGCGCACCAAGAACCTCCACCCCAGGAGATAGTGTCTCCATTTTTAAACTGCCAACACAATGGTGATGAGCTCTCGTTCGTACGCTAATTTGGCTCGTGATCTTGGGGAGAGTGCTTGGTTGAAGAATGCTATCGGTCGATCTTCTTGAGATAAAACAGCCCCAACACCAAAACTTGAGGCATCTGTGTCGATAACAAATAGCATATCAAAATTGGGTAACGCCAAGATAGGAACTTCTTTCATTGCCTGGTCAGCTGTCAAATGCAAAGGAGGCCTCATCATTCCAAGAAAACGAATCCTTCTTCAACAAGTGGGTAAGAGGCGTTGCTATTGTCCCATAATTACGTACAAAACATCGGTAATACCCGGTCAATCGCAAAAATCCTCGAAGCTCCTTGATGGTAATAGGAAGTGGCAACTCATCCATGGCCTTAACTTTGTTAGGATCGGCGAGAACTCCATCGCTGGAGATGATGTGCGCTAAGTACTCAAGGCGTTCTTATGCAAAGCAACACTTAAGATTTATATATAGGGAATGTGACTTCAGGATCGACAACACTTCGGAGAGGTGACGATGATGGTCCTCCAGACTGCAGTTGTACACCAATATGTCATCAAAGAATACCAGGACCGAACGTCGGATCAGACTCTTGAATATCAAATTCATAAGAGATTTGAATGTTGCAGGTGCATTAGAGAGTCTGAAAGGCATCACTAGGAATTCGTAATGGCCCTCATGTGTTTGAAAAGCCGTCTTGGGCACATCTGCAGGGTTGACTCGGATTTGATGATACCCCAAGCATAAGTCAAGCTTCAAAAAAAAAACAGGCGTCGTGCAGCTCATCAAGTAACTCATCGATGTTCGGAATGGGGAAACGATCCGAAATAGTGGTCGTAGTCAAGGCTCGATAGCCCACGCAAAATCACCAACTTCAATATTTTTTCTTCACCAGCAGCACCAGACTGGAAAAAGGGTTGAAACTGGCTTGGATAATCCATGAGGCCAGCATTTCCGAAGCCATTCTTTCAATTTCTGACTTTTGAATTTGAGGATAGCGGTAGGGATGCACGCGAATTGGCTTAGAACCCTCCTTAAATAGTATGGAATAGTCGCAGTCACAGGTAGGAGGAAGGAGATTTCGAACAAGGAACCAAAAGACACCAGTACATCCCGGATACATAGATCAGTGACAACAGAGAGAGGATCAGTATGAGCAGGTTCCATACCACAACATTCAATCAAAAAACAACCCAACACAGAATCTAATGAACGTTGGATAAACTTACATGAGACTAATGCACGGTGCAAAGAGGATCTCCTTTAATCGCCACCCATTGGCCACCATGTCTGACGTACATTGTGAGATTAGACCAGCCATTCGCGGTCATGCCAAGGGACATCAGCCACTGCATGCCCAGAATCAAATTGGACCCCCCCCCCATGACAATGGGAAAAAACTCGATTGTCATTGTGATGCCTTGAAACTGAACTACTACGTCTTTGCAAACCCCCGAACCGGGCAGACATGTTCCACCTCCCACAAGTACACCGTATTCCGGAGTGCACGTAACCGGTAACTGGAGAGCCTCAACCACCACCGGAGATATGAAATTATGGGACGCCCCGCTGTCAACCAGAATGACCACCTCGATCGAACCAACTCGCCCTTTAATCTTAATGGTGCAGGGAGAAGGACGACCTTCCACGGCATGAGCAAAGAGCTCCATTGTTACCATCTCTGATGTCTCGCCTGGGCTTTCGGGAGGGGAAATCGAGGTGTCATCCACCAGCATCACTCGTAGCTCCTTTCGCTGACAACGATGCCCGACGAACCATTTGGCGTCACATCGGTAACACAACCCTTGCTTCCGTCTAGCTTCTGGCTCTGCTTCGGTTAGTCGTTTAACTCTCGAGGGCGATGACTGCGGCGTGGTGGTCTACGACACCGCTGGACTACTCGAACTCGATGAAGTAGGGTTTGGCGTGGTGTTTTTATAAGCAGGCCCACTCGACAACACCCCTTTTGAAGACCCAAGCCCACTGCCCCGAGTTGAACTAGTGATTGTGTGGGTAACCCATCCAACAGTTTCGGACTCTCCTTTTGTTGGGTGCATTTGGGCCGAGTAACCACGTGGACCTCTAGCTGGGCTCAACCCAATAGCTTCTCCCCCACGAATCTTCGTCTCCACCTGCGTCGCTTTCTCGATTACGCCGCCAAGCGTTTGAGGTGGCTCCACCATGACCTCCAGGCAGATCTGGTCATACAACCCATTAAGGAACACTACCATCGCCATGTGCTCAGAGATGCCCTCCAACTGCAAGAATAACAACTCAAAAATCGTTGTCTGTATTCGGCCACCGACGACTCCTGTCGGATGGAGACAAACTGTTGCGATAGACTCAACGGTCCTGCACCCATGAAACATCAAATTAGTGCCTCCTTCAATTCACGCCAACTTGAGAACGGCTTCTTCTCGGACATTTGAAGCCAAATTTGAGCCGGTCCATCCAAGCATATGTGTGCCGCCCGTAACTTCGACTCCTCCGTCAAGTTGTGGAGTGTGAAATAATGTTCCACCTTGTTAAACCAAATCAGCAGCTCATCGTCGTTGCACGGCGACATCTTGATCTTCCGTACCTCAGGACCCAATCTATAAAGGACCACTCCCGATTCGGCTCTCCCATCTGTTGGAGGTTCCACCGTGATGTCTAGATCTGGTGGATCTGGCGACTTACTCGAACTCCCGTCGCCAATCTGGCTGATTCGCGAAACCGGGGTGTTGTTCGTCAAGCGAGACGACTTGATCTGTTGGACGAGGTCTCGGATCTCCGATCTCAGGTCCCATACCATGACTTCCAGACCGCTGACGACGGTTGCTAAGGCTGGTATCTTCTGCAACTCTAATGGAATCAACCGCATCTGCTCTTCCAAAGCTTCAACCCGTGAATCCATCTTTGACGACATGGATCAATGCTCTGATACCAATGATAGATGGTGTCGATCGAAAGAGGGGGTCGCCTCTAGATTTTATTGATATCAAAAAAAGGTGTACACCTCAAGAGTGGGAAACCCTAATCCCAGAGATAGAGAGACTCTCTCTTCTCACCCCAAAACCCAATTACAATTTGTATCTCAGATGCCTCATCAATGGAGACGACTTGATCTGCTGGACGAGGTCTCGGATCTCCGATCTCAGGTCCCATACCATGACTTCCAGACCGCTGACGACGGTTGCTAAGGCTGGTATCTTCTGCAACTCTAATGGAATCAACCGCATCTGCTCTTCCAAAGCTTCAACCCGTGAATCCATCTTTGACGACATGGATCAATGCTCTGATACCAATAATAGATGGTGCCGATCGAAAGAGGGGGTCGCCTCTAGATTTTATTGATATCAAAAAAAGGTGTACACCTCAAGAGTGGGAAACCCTAATCCCAGAGATAGAGAGACTCTCTCTTCTCACCCCAAAACCCAATTACAATTTGTATCTCAGATGCCTCATCAATTGGCTATCTGTTTCTATATATACCCAATCCTAATTCCCACTCACTGAGTAAAATTGTACCTACAACGCACACCCTACTCACCTATTAACACTTTTCGCCATACTCCACGTAGTGTTGCTGGTTGTGCTGCTACACAACTTCTGCAGGACCACCTGGGGCTGGTTCTGATCCGGTACACTTGAACTTCTTTCTCTTATATACCATCCAAATAGGAGGCTTCCCCACTCTGCTACCCCACATGGTGTTGCCTCCTAACTGATTATCAAAGAAATTAGTGGATTGGATGTATTTGTACTTTATTTGCAAGATGTGGAGCATAAGAGGACCCACCTTACTAAAGGGCCTATAATAACAGCAGCAGTTATTTATGTGGATGTTAGAGTTGATAGCATTTTGATATTGCCTGGAATAATGTTGAGCTTTGATTTGAGAAGAGAGTCCAGCCCTCTCCTAATAAAAAAGACCACCCAACAAGTTGGTCCTTTTAATAACTTATCCAAAAAACACCATAAAAGCCATCAAAATTGGTTGGCGGGACTTGATGAATTTATAATTTTTTATGTTTAAGACAGTATAACTCATGTTGACTTGTTACTGATTTTTTTGAACAAGGAGAATCAAAATCATAGACAAGAAAGCTACACAATCATATAGTATAAGAAGAAGTTTGCATAAATCATGTGATTCATGCACTTAATGAGGATTAGGAATTTTTAAAGAACATCAAGTTGAAAGAAATTGTGCATTTACCCAAAAAAAGAAAAACAAAAAACAAAGACAAAATATGATCAAAACATTGATATTCATAAAAGAACAAAGAACAGGTGTGGGTACCCATAGTTATAAAAATAAAATAATAATAATAATAATAACAATAATAATAATAATAATAATAATAATAAACCAAAACAAAACAAAACAATAACATAAGAACAAAGAACAACAAATAATGCCATAATAAGATACCAAAAATATCATGAATTTAATATAAAGAAGACTTCCAAGATTGCTTTTGAACAAGAAAATACAGATTTACAAGCTGATTACATTTAAGATAGTAAGCTTTTGTTTCATACCATTCACTAGAAAATAAGACCAGTTCAAACCTTTCCTTTGATGGAGAATATCAGAACTACCTGTTCATTTTATTAAATTTTTTCAAGTCTGAAACTTATTGTTGCATATCTTGCTCTTTTCCGATGAAAGATGTTACAACAAATCTATGATGGTCAATATTTCTGAGGAATTTTTTTCAAGTAAAAGACTTAGATGACTAGAAAAGCAGGTCTGTTAGTAATCAAAGTGTGACACCAAGGTTTTGAGGAACGTTTGGAAGTATGTTTAATTGGATTGCAAAAGGGATCCTTAGTAGTCTCCATATACTGTTGAAGAGTTGAGACATCCAATGCAGACAAAAGTTCAAGCCATATAATTTTTTTAAAAAAAATAAACTGTTAGAGACAAAAACTATACTTATAACTGAATAAACATTTTTAACTATTTCTTTTCCTTTAACAAAAATGTGGTGGGGGTTGCATAGGAAACAACCACTCCTCAATAATCAAATGATAAAAAAAATGGACAAAGATCTATGCATTTTGCTATATTATTTACAGATTATGAGTGAGATCAAGGAACGCTTCTTCGTTGCATGGAATTGTGAGACCACCCATTGAATGATCAAATCCAAACTCTTCTTCTGCTTGACTAAGCAAGTCTTGGAATGAAGGATGGCTCAAGAAGGTAACAGGAACCACAAGGCGCATCTTTTGTGTTACTCCAACATAAACAGCCAAGTGACCTTTTAGAACACCTGCGACTGGTGAAGTCAATGCGGAACATTGGGAATTCACTTATAAAGAACTTTTCCAAACAAACGGATAGCCATGATGATGACTTGGAGAAACAAAGACAACAAGAAGGTTAGAGCTTGAAATGGAGAATATTTTGGTATCAAAGGACTCGGAGGGCTTGGAGATGGATAGTTCTCTAAACTAAGTTTGTATATATATATTATAGATGAAGAGAATCATGAGATAGTTGAACAATATTAGATATGTGGATTTGGTGGTGTAAGGAAACATGCCTTACGAGGGTTCACATGATGTTGTCTCATAACTGATTATCAAAGCAATACGTGGAGTGGATTCATTTTCACCATATAGTGAGATTTGGAGCATAACATAGAGAACCAACAATAAAAAATGGAACTTATTAAAGGGCCTGCAATAACTTAAAGAAGTGTAGAGCGGCATTTATTTTTAGTGATAATATTCCATGTATTTCTAGTGATTCTTAGTAGATAAAATCACAATATTATTTTTTTTGTCAAATAAAAATGCAATATTATTGAGTGGAACACATTTGGGCGTTGATTTGAAAAGACTCGAGCCCTCTCCTAGTCAAAATACATAAATAAATACAAAACCAACAGATTGGTCTTTTTGATGGCTTATCCAAAGATGCCAAAAAAGAAAGTTGTCAAATTGGTTGGCTGGACTGGTCGCTTTGCAGTCATTATTGTTTAAGAGTTAACACAGTTTGCATAATTCATATTAATATGCCACAGCTATTTTCTTCCAAGGATGAACAAAAATCATAGACAAGAAAACCCAATACAACATGACAGCATTCATTACAATATTCTAACATAATTCAATGACAAACACAGGGCAACATCACAAATTCTTAATGGGAAAGAAATTGCAGTAACAGATGATCACACAACAACAACAACCACAACAAGAACAACATAGCCTCAATCCCAAATTAATTGGGGTCGGCTAAATGGATCAAACTATTTCATTCTGCTCGATTTTGTGCAATTGATGGTGAGCATTCCAAACAATTCAAGTCCCTCCTAATTAATGCATCCCAAGTTAACTTCGGTCTACCCCTACCTCGTCGAATTTCGTCAGTTTCTATTGAGTCAAGTTTTCTACCGCATTTGTAGGTCATCTTTGCAAGTGTCCAAACCACAACAACCGCCCTTCCCTAATCTTTGTGTCAATTGGTATTACTCCTACATTTCTTGGAGTTTTTATGTTTCTTATTCTATCTTTACGAGTTTTACCACACATCCACCTACGCATCCTCATTTCTGCTACTTTCATTTTATGTAAAAGTCGCACTATGTGCATCCCAATATCCTCTCAGGGCACCCCATTGATCAGGGCACCCCAGGACTTTTACCAAAATGCCCCAAGTTTGTGAAGCAACATACCCCACCACTTAAGACAAATGTTAAAGTGGTCTCAGTCATGTCTTGTCGAGACCCGTATTACAGTGTCGGTCTATACCAACCGACACCCAAATATGGTAGTCAAACATCCAACTCAATGGGTAACCATCAAGACTGTGTCTCGGTGGACTTGTGTTGAGACATGTGTGTATGTCTCGGTCGATACCAACTGACACAACAACCTATGACTCGATCCTGTGTGTCCGAGACCATAGGTTCGGTCATTTCCCACCGAGACATGAAATGTAGTGTCGGTTAATGTAGTGTCACGTCATAGGCACCCTACCGAATAATCAAGGCACCCCGATAGGCACCCCACCGATTACTTTGGGCACCCCGGGGCAAATGTGTCATTTTTTTTTAGAACCAACATAAATAAAAAAAATAAATAATAAATAAAAATAAATAAAAAAAGTCGGAGTGCCCTGAGAGGATACCGGGGTGCACATAGCGCGACTCTTTATGTAATTGTTGCTTTACCGCCCAACATTCACTTTCATAGAACATAGCTAACCTAATTGCGGTCTTATTCCTTTTAACTTGGTATGGATATTTCTATCACAGATCACACCTGTTGCACCCCTCCATCTCTTCCATCCAGCTTGAATTATATGCGTAACATCATTCTCGATATTGTCATCATTTTGTATGATTGATCCTAGATATCTAAAGTGATTCACCTTAAAAACTTCTACTTCCCCTAATTTTACCACTTTATCATCTCTATGTCTAGCATTTCTAAACTCACAGTGCATGTATTCGGTCTTCGTCCTACCCAACCTAAAGCCTTTAGATTTTAATGTATTCCTCAAAAGTTGTAAATTTCTAATTTCCTATTCACTCCATCTCTTGTTTCGTCCACTAAGACCATATCATCTGCAAATAACATACACAACGGTATATCCTCTTGAATATGCCTAGTTAGTTCATCCATAACTAGAGTAAAGAGATATGGGCTTAAAGCCGATCCTTGATGTAGTCCTATCGTAATGGAAAATTCTTTTGTAGTTTCTCCAAATGTCTTTATACTCGTTACTACTCCCTCATACATATCCTTAATAGTGCCTATGTATCTTACATGCACTCATTTTCTTTCTAGAACCCACCAAAGAACATCTTTAGGAACCTTATCATATGTTTTTTCTAAATCTACAAATACTATATGAAGATCCTTTTTCTCTTCTCTATATTTTTTCATCAATCTTCTTACAAGGAAAATTGCCTCCATAGTTGACCTTTCAGGCATGAAACCAAATTGATTATCTGATATTGTTGTTTCTTTTCTTAGTCTATTGACAATTATCCTCTCCCAAAGTTTCATAGTATGACTCATAAGTTTAATTCTCGGTAGTTTGAACAACTTTGAATATCTCCTTTGTTTTTTAAGATTGGTACAAGTGTGTTTCTTTTCCAATCCATTGGCATCCGAATTGATTTTAAAATTTGTTGAAGAGTTTTGTTAACCAAGTCAATCCAATTTCTCCTAAGCATTTCCAAACCTCTATGGGTATTTCATCTAGGCCACATGCTTTCCCTATTTTCATCTTTTTCAACACCTCTTTTACTTCCAGAATTCTAATATAGCATGTATAGTTTACATCTCTTTCTTGGTGTGGGTTTTCATCCACTATGATATCAACTTTGCCATCATTAAATAAACTATCGAGAAGTAGCTTATCCATCTCTCCTTAATATCATCTTCACGCGTTAAAACATTTTGATTTTCGTCCTTAATACATATTGCATGGCTTAGGTCTTGTTTCTTTTTATCTCTTAATTTGGCTAGCCTATAAATATATTTCCCTTCATCTCTATTACCTTACTTTGTATATAGATCTTCCATGAAGTTTGTTTTAGCTTGACTAATTACTTTTTTAGCTTGTTTTCTAGCTTCTCTATATTGATTGTACGCATCTTCATCTTGATACCTAGATATCTTCATATACATCTCTCTTTTAGTCTTAACAAATGATCACACAATCAGTTTAAATGATATAAACGCACAGATAGATAATTTCTCTCTGATTGCTTTCCATGAGCTCAATGTTAATATCCTCTTAACAAATACAACTTCCCACATGCCTGGAAAGTAATGGGGTCTGCCTAGTTAGGAGCTATTACAGTGTTTACTCCTCACCTGTTCATGCTCTAAAGTGAGTCTATGAGCAGTCATTCAAGGAGAAACTCAGTTGCAGTTAGTAATATGTGATCGTCATGTAAAGAAATGCCTCAAGAATTTAAAAGGTAAAAGTAAAACCATAAGCTTTGTTAGTTTAGAGGATCTTTTTTTCTTATATAGGCATGAGTGTTTTTCAACTGATATCAAGGTTATAAACTTAATTTGAAGTCAATCACTATTAGAAACTCTGAGAAGACTAATAAAGACAATTATTAAATTACTTTGGTACACGTGATGATCAAATATCAGTGAGTTAGTTTTGGATATTATATATGATATAGAGTTATTCATTAGGAGGTCATGTTGCTAGGCTTTTTTCTCTTTTTTATTTTTTATATTTTTGACATGGTTATGTTGAGTTTTCAAACCCAGAAAATGTTAGTTTGCAAACAAAGAAATCCCAAGGAAAGCCAGGAAGATCACGCAAAATACAAGATATATCAGAAAAACAAGAATTTGAATTGAACTATCCTTTTTCTTTACACACGGGAAAATTGGTATGGGGGTTGCAAATGAAACAACCACGCCTACAAAGTTTGACAAAAATGGGAGTCAGAGAGACCATTTGGAGTCTTCTCATGAAGCATTTAAATGATTAGCAAGACTAATGAAAGCATCTTCACTGCAGGGAATTGTGAGACCACCCATCGGATGATCAAACCCAAACTCATCTTCTGCTTGACTAAGCAAATCTTGGAATGAAGGATGGCTCAAGTATGAAATCGGAACCACAAAACGTTTCTTTTGCATTTCTCCAACATAGACAGCCAAGTGACCTTTTGGAATGCTGGAGACAGATGATGTCAGCACAGAACATTGGGGAATTTGCTTGGCAAGAACTTTTCCAAGCAAACGGATACCCATGGTGGAGTCTTAGAAAAACAAGGATGAGAAGTAGATTTACAAATAGTTGAAACTGAGAATGATTTGGTATCAGAGACTACGAAAACTTGGATATGGATAGTTCTCTGAACTAAGTCTCTATATATAGGTGGAGAATGTCACAAGAAATGGTAGTTGCACAATTGTCAGTGATGAGGATTGAGTGGTGAAGGGGCATGTGAAGAGACATGTTTCATGAGAATTCACATGGTGTTGCCCTCTAACAGCCTATCAAAAAAATATGTGGAGTTGATTTATTTGTAGTTTGCTAGTACGATTTCAAATCCAATAGAACCTACAATATTACACGTTCATCTCTAAAGGACCTACATGTATTTGCTCATGTATCATATTGAGCAAGCATTGCCAGATTCAATAAACAAGTTGCAGGAGGAAAGGGTGCAATCAATCAACACATTTCCCACATTCAATCCCTTGCATCCCCACAAATGCAGATTAATCAGCTATAATACCTAATGGTGGATTGTTGGCACATCTAGTACCCCCAGGACTCAGGAGAACAAGGACAAGTAAATCTATATATAAAGAACATAACACTTTTCATCGGATAGGCGGTAGAGAGAGGCAGGCATAAGAGGTAGGGCACACTCACTCAATTGAGGTGGGGCCAAAAGTGTTAATGTGCAGCACTGCAGAGAATTTCATGAAACAAATTATGCCAACCAAAAGATTTGACACAAAAAAAATGAATTTGTATTTGAATTATCCTTTTCCTTTACGAGACAAAATATGTGAAGGGGATTGCAAATGAAACAACCACTCCTACAAAAAAATGAAAAAAATTGGATTCGGAGAGACTTCAGTGTCTTCTCATGAATTGTTCAAAAGATTAGCAAGACTAGTGAAAGCATCTTCGCTGCAGGGAATTGTGAGGCCACCCATTGGATGGTCAAATCCAAACTCGTCTTCTGCTTGACTAAGCAAGTCTTGGAATGAGGGATGGCTCAAGTATGAAATTGGAACCACAAAGCGCTTCTTTTGCGTTTCTCCAACATAGACAGCCAAGTGACCTTTCGGAATGCTTGTGATGGATGTTGACAGCATAGAACGTCGAGGAATTTGCTTGGCAAGAACTTTTCCAAGCAAACGGATCCCCATGGTTTGAAGTTCTAGACAAACAAGAACAAAAAGTATATTTGTGAAGGCTTGTATCAGAGAATATTTTGCTATCAGAGGACTTGGGAGACTTGGAGATATGGATAGCTCTCTGAGCTAGCTCTATATATAGATAGAAAATGAGATCAGCGATGAGAAATTGAGTGGTGCAAGGGGCAATAGAGGGACATGTTTCATGCAAGTTCACATGGTGTTGTCCACTAACAGAGTGTCAAAAACATTGTGGGATAGAATATTTATTTGGAGTTTGCATGTAAGATTTGGAATCCAATAGGGCCTACCATATTACAAGTTCAGCTTATAGAGGACCTACATACCTTTGCATAGGTATTACAAGTTCAGCTTATACAGGTCATGAATGTCTGGAGCTGTAGATGTGAAGGAGTTATTACACCATTTAACATCAGTTTTTTGCTAGTTATATTTTTGAAAACATGAGGGCCTGCCATTTGAAAATATGGATATATGCGTGATCGTGAATAGAGATCAAGTAGAGAGCCACTCAGTAATTTATCAAAGATCTGATATAAAAAGTAGTAATTAATCAAAGAAAGTCTCAAGGACAGGTTAAGAAATCCAAGTTCGCGCGCGACAGAGATCAATTTATCAAGACCTACATAAAAAAACCTGAGCTTTTAACTTTTTATCCAATATTTTGGATGGCCATGCGATGTTATTTCAAGTTCAAAAGGGTTACTGCACAGTAAGGAATTTTAAGAGCAGAGAAACTAATCATGCCAACCACAAGATATGAAAGAAAAAAATGAATTTGAATTCTATTTATCCTTTTCCTTTACAAGGCAAAATATGTGATGGTGGTTGCCAATGAAACAACCACTCCTAACATATTCAACAAAAATGAGAATAAAAAAAAAGACGTATAGGTGTCTTCTCATGAAGCATTCAAACGATTAGCAAGACTAACGAAAGCATCTTCACAGCATGGAATCGTGAGGCCACCCATTGGATGATCAAATCCAAACTCTTCTTCTGCTTGATTAAGCAAGCCTTGAAATGAAGGATGACTCAAGTAGGTAATTGGAACTACAAAGCGCTTCTTTTGTGTTACTCCAACATAAACAGCCAAGTGACCTTTCGGAACATCTATGATTGATGATGTAAGTGCAGAACGTCGGGGAATTTGCTTAGCAAGAACTTTTCCAAGTAACCGGATACCCATGGCGGAATCTTAGGAAAACAAGGACAAGAAGTAGATATGTGAATGGTCAGAACAGAGAATATTTAGGTACCAGAGGCCTCTGAAAACTTGGAGATGGATAACTCACTGAACTAAGTTTGTATATATAGAAGGAGAAAGTCATGAGTTATGAGAAATGGTAGTTGTGGAATAATAAGAGATGAGGATTGAGTGGTGAAGGGGCAATGCAAAGGGACATGTCTCACGAGAGTTCACATGGTGTTGCCCTCTAAATGACTATCAAAAGAAATTTATGGAATAGATTCACTTGTATAATTTGTATTTTGCTGGCAAGATTTGGGATCCAATGGGACCAACCATATTGCAAGTTCAGCTAATAGAGGACCTACCTGCATTTACTCATGTACCATATGGAGCAAACATTGCCAGATTCTTAAAACAAGTTGCGAAAAATAAAGTGTGATCGATCGACCACACTTCCTACATCCAATCCCTTGTACCTATACCAATGCAGATCAATCAGCCATTATAGCTCACAGTGCATTGTTGCCACATCTAGTACCAACAAGGACAACTAAATCTATAACATTATGGCACCAGAAGACTTGAAGTTTAAGTTAAGAACCACTGTAACTATCTAATGTATAGGCCCGTCCTTTCGGTGAAGAATCGATATTTCTTTGACCGCCTAGCCTACATTCTTGTCAGCACCCAAAATCTAGAATTCCATTTTCTGCTTGAATATAACCAAGTGAAAGAGGTTGTCAGTAGTGCATCCATGCAATTGTTTGATACTGTAAAGAATTGGAAACAAGTGAGAAGATTGGGAAGCTTTATCTGATTTTACTTTCATATTTGATGCTACTAAAATCTCTGCAGCCAGCAAAGTGCTGGAGTGCAGAATGCACGTATATTAGAAATTCAGCCTGTAACCACTCTTTTCATAGCCAAGGTCTCTGTTGAACATATTTTTCAGTTCGTCTGTTAAATTTGTGAAACAACGGAGGACCTACCATGCTACAGATACAGCTTGCAAATGGCCTTAGACTTGGAAATGAGCATGCCTAAAGGAGTTATTACACCATTTAACATCTCCATGGACATAACTTTACTTTATTTACCTTATTTTGTGGTCAGATTTCAACTTGCCAGAAGGACTTTCGAAACACACAAGGACCTACCATTTGACAAGTTCAGCTTGCAAAGGGCCTACTGCGTACATGAATTTGGAGAAAATATGCACATATCATGAATCCAGATACACACAAATTAATCCTAGATATACACCCAGAACTCATTTCAAACTTCAAAGTAGAGCCTCAACTTGGATATGGGCAGGCCATGTCAGGTACAGGTTAAGAAACCTAATTTTATATGGAAGATAGATCTATGTATCTGTGAACTTTTTAATAAACCTAAGTTTTTAATATTTTCCGATATTGTGTTATGCTCATGCATGTTATTTCAAATCCATATATTCCTGTGTGCAGACAAAAAAAAATTCATGAACATGGAAACAAATCACGCCAACTACGAGATGTGTAAGGGGAAAAAAGAATTTGAATTGATTATCCTCTTCCTTTACAAGCAAAAAATATGTAATGGGGGTTGCATGTGAAACAACCACTCCTACAAAAAATCGACAAAAATGGGAATCAGAGAGACATATTGGTATCTTCTCATAATTCATTCAAACAATTAGCAAGACACATAAAATCATCTTCACTGCAGGGAATTGTAAGACCACCCATTGGATGGTCAAATCCAAATTCTTCTTCTGCTCGACTAAGCAGGTCTTGAAATGAAGGATGGCTCAAGTAGGTAATAGGCACCACAAAGCGTTTCTTTTGTGTTTCTCCGACATAGACAGCCAAGTGACCTTTTGGAATACCTGCAACTGAAGATGTCAGTGCAGCGTGTTGGGGGATTTGCTTAGCAAGAACTTTTCCAAGCAAGCGGATGCCCATGGTTTGAAGTCCTAGACAAGCAAGAACAAGTATATTTGAGATGGCTTGGAACAGAGAATATTTTGGTATCAGAAGACTTGGGAGACTTGGAGATGTGGATAACTCCCTATTTAGCCCTCTATCTATATATAGATAGAGAACGAAATCAGAAATGGCAGGTGAGTAATAATCAGAGAAGAGACTTAGTGGTGACATCTACGAGACATGTCTCATGAGAGTTCACATGTCGTTGCCTTCTAACTGCAAATTTGAAAAACTTTGTGAAATTGATTTAGTTGTCTTTTGTTCATAAAATTTGGAAACCATGTAGGACCTATCATTAAAGAAATTCAACTTATAAAGAACCCATATGAATTTTCTTTTGTATCATAATGCAAGGTTCACAAAAGTAGTTGTGGGAGCAGTGCAATCACTCAACAAATCACTCAACAAAGTTCACTAAAATTTATGCAGCTGTGATGGAACACCAGAGACTTTGGAGAACAAAGACAAGAAGTAGATCCATAAATAATTAGTAGAACATATTGACACCATGGTTGACTAGTGTATAAGCAGAAGTAGGACTGTCTTGTGAATGTAGATATAAAGGTGAAGAGAGTCTTTAATTCTCGCCAGCGCCAAGAATCTACAACTTCAAAATTTTCAATCTGGATATGTTTCCAGGTTGAAATCTAACTCAGAAAAATAAAGTTGGTTTATTCAGTTATTTGGGCAATGTTCATATATAATTGCACTTGCACTCTATGTTGAGAGTCTATGACGAAAAAGAATCAGAGTAAAAGCAAAGTAAGCAACAGTCCCTCATTTGCCAATCACTATGTCTATTCCTATTGATACTAAATAGTGCATGCAAGGAAAAACTGAGAAGTTTGAAGCATTTAGTGAGCTATTACTATTTTACTTTGTCTCATGTACCTTATAACGTCTAGAGTCTTCAGAGTGTTGGGTTTCGGAAAGCTGCATTTTAAAAAATTAAGCAAACATTTTGGATGTTCAGCTTTCAGCAGCTCATCACAAACTAAATTGTTCATTTGCTGAACGGAGTTCGTTTTGCATGAATTTATTGGTTGATTCAGTCTAGGGAGCAAAATTATTTTTTAGGAGGGAAAAACTGCTTTTGGGCTTTCAAATGGATCCTCCAAGTTTGGGACGTGACCTCAATGCCAGCAAGTAATCCTCAAAAGATATCGCTATGACCAAAGAAAAGAAAAAAATATCCAGCTTCACAAAGTGCCTATCAATTAACAAATCCAGCTTGCAAAAGACCTGGCCATGTAGACAGACCAGTCCAAGGAGTGATCAGATCATTTATCTGAAGTTGTTTGAAGATTTTAAGTGAAATGACAAAATTAGATTGATTTGTGACACTTACGGATCTACCATTTAAAACACGGATGTAACAAGAAAGAACATAAGATTTGGAAGGTAAAGCCTGAGCCTCGCATAACATATTGTTAAAGGACTTCTTTTGTTGTATGCACAAGATACATTTTCAACTGATAACAAGGTCATAAAATTACAAACTCCAAGAAGATTTATGAAGATGATTATAAGAAGCCTGTGTACGCCAGGTAATAAAATATCAGAGAGTACATGCAAGACTTATCAGAAAGGATAGAAAGAGGTGTTTCATGGAAGATCATGTGGCTTAGCCTCGGATTCATTTTTTAAATATTTTGGCATAGGTACGTTGTGTTATTTCAAAACCACATAAGTCCGCTTGCAAACAAAGATTTTTTTCAAATAAAGAAACAATGATTATGCAAACCATAAGATATAACAGAAGAAGAAGAATTTGCATTGAACTATTCTTTTTCTTTACAACGGGGCAAAATTGGGATGCGGGCTGCAAATTAAACAACCACTCCTTGTAACATTTTCAACAACAATGGGAATCAAAAAGAGACCCTTTAATGTTGCCTCATGATATATTCAAACAATTAGCAAGACTGATGAAATCATCTTCGCTGCAAGGAATCGTAAGACCACCCATTGGATGATCAAACCCAAATTCTTCTTCCGCTCGACTAAGCAAGTTTTGGAAGGAAGGATAACTCAAGTAGGAAATTGGAACAACAAAGCACTTCTTTTGCATTTTTCCAACATAGACAGCCAAGTGACCTTTTGGAACGCCCATGGCCGATAATGTCAGTGCAGAACTTCTGGGAATTTGCTTGGCAAGAACTTTTCCAAGCATACGGATACCCATGGTGAATCTTAAAAGAACAAGGATTAGATTTGAAAGTGCTTGGAAAACAGAGATGCTTTAGTATCAGAGGATTTGAGAAACTTGGAGATGGATAATTCTCTCAATTGAGGTTGTATATATAGATGGAGAAAATCATTAAAACTGAAATTGGCCAACAAACAGAGATGAGGATTGAGTGGTGCAGGGGGCATCTAAAGAGACATGTTCCATGAGAGTTCACATGGGTTTGCCCTCTAACAGTCTATCAAAAATAAAAATAGTTAAATAGATTTATTTGATTTTGCTCTAGGATTTGAAGTCTAACAGGACCTACAATATTACAAGTTCAGCTCATAGAGGACCTACGTGCATTTGCTCATGTTTGACAGATTTTTTAACAAGCTGTGGGAAAGGATGCAATCAATCAACTTCCCACATTCAATCCCGTGTACCAATACAAATCCAAATTAATCAGCTCACAATGGATTGTAGGCACATATCATACCCCTAAGAGTCACGAGAACAAGGACAAGTAGATCTATGCATAAAGAACAGAACAATTTGGTGCCATAGGACTCAAAGTTTCAGATATGAAATTTGATGTGACTATCTAGTGCATGCCTGCCAGCCCTTTCAGTGAAGAAGTAATATTACTTTGACCACCTGGCCTACATTCCTGTCAGCAGCTAGAATTTAAAACTTCCAAATATGATTTTCTTACTGAAATATAAATAAGTAAGAGAGAACGAAGTTTATGATAGTAGTGCATCCATGCAATTGAAAGCAATTATTTGTTCCTATGAAGAATTGAAACAAGCACATAGAACAAGTGAGAAGATTGGAAAGCTTTTACAAAGTAAATTCTAATTTTTACTTCTGTTTCAAGTCACTTAAATCTCTATAGCCAAATTCAGCTTTTAACCACACTTCAAATAGCCAAGGGTCCCTGTTGAACATTTTTTTTTTCTTTTCAGTCCATCAGTAGGATTGGGGAAACAATGGAAGGCCTACCTTTCAACAGATACAGCTTGCAAATGGCCTAGGACATGTAAATAAGAATGCCTAAGGAGTTACCACATCATTTAACATCTTTAAGGACAATAATTTCATTTTCATTAATTTATTTTGTGGGCAGATTTTAGTTTGCCAGTTGGGATTTTTGAAAAACATGAGAGCCTACAATTGGACAATTTTAGCTTGCTCAAGGGCGTACATGAGTTTGGGGAAAATATGTGCACATGAATTGAGAACATTAGCAGACTTAACAATTACCACGCAAGTAGAAAGACGCATGGTTGTCATTTCAAGCTTCAAAGTACAACCTGAACTCTAATACGGGCAGGCCATGCAAGTACATGTGTTTATGTGTGAGAGATTTATATAGCTCAGACCTTTATAATAATCCAAAGTTTTTAATTTTTTTCCCAATATTTCAGACTGGCCATCCTGTGTTATATCAAGAATTCAAGATTATATGGACTAGTGCAGACAATTAATGTTCATGAACACTGAAACAAATCATGCCAACTACAAAGAATATCTTGGTACCAGAAAACTTGGCAATGTTGGTGATATGGATAACTCTCAGAGCTAGTTCTCTATATATAGATAGAGAATGAGATCAGAAATGGCAGTTGGGCAATAATCAGAGATAAGAATTTAGTGGTGAAGGGGCATTTGAGAGCCATGTTTCATGAGAGTTCACATGGTGTTGTCCTCTACCTCACTATCAAAAACAATTGTGGAATCGATCTACTGTGTACCACGTTTGCAAGATTTGGAACCTTGTAGGACCCAATATATTGCAAATGCAGCTCATAGAGGACCTACATGCATTTGCCTTGTCAACATGCAGGCCAACGGAGTCAGATTTCCAAAAACAAGTTGCAGGAAGAAGTGCAATCAACTAAGACCATTCATTCATTCATTAAATTGCATTGATACCAATGCAGCCTAATCAGGATTCATTGTCTGGACATCTAGTCCACTCACGACTCAGGAGAACAAGGACAATGAGTAGATCTATATATATATATATATATATATAGAAGAGAACATTTTGGCAACAGAAGACTTGAAGCTCATTCTCCTGGTGGATTCCCGATGAAGATTGAGTTTAGTTGGGTTTAGTTTTGAGTTTGTTCTTTTATTCGTTGCTGTGGATTAGTTTAGTTTGGAGAGTCCTAGTTGTTTTAGAAGTCTATTTTTAGTTGGTTTGTTATCTAGATAGATGTCAAGTTGTTCTAGGAGTCTTTACAGTTTGATTCTTACCTAAATACAACTTAGTTGGTTTAAGTTGTAGTCCGTTTAGGAGTCTTATTTAGTAGATTATTTATGCTTTTAGAATGTAACAGAAAATCAGAATTTTATGAATAGAAAATTTCAGTTTTATTCGTGTTTTTGGTTCTTCCAAGTTGGGAAAACTGATCAGATTTGCAACAATCTGATTGCTGAATTTCTATGCTGCGTCAATTCCTCTAACTATATAATGTGTAGGCCAGTTTTCTTGATGAAGAAAAGAGGTTTCTGACAACCTATAGTGCATTGTCATCACACCCAGAATCTAGAACTTCAAAATATGATTTTTTTTTTTGGTTGAAATATAAGGTTTATGGCAGTCAGTGATGGATCCATGAAAATGAAATGATAGTCAAGATTGTGTTCCTGAAAAGAAGTGAAACAAGCACAGAGATGAGCAGTCTCTCCTAAACTAAACAAACAAGTGAGAATACTGAAAAGCTTATATAAAGCTAAATTTTGATCTTCTTCTGTTGCATGTTACTAAAATCCGTACATCCAGCAGAGTGCAGGAGTGAGAATGCAAATAAATTAAAAATTTAGCTGTAATGCCCTCTTCACATGGACTTAGTTTTTTTATTCATCTGTTGGATCTCTTAAACAATAGAGAGAACGTACTATTCAACAGATACAGCCTGCAAATGGCTTGGATATGTAGATAAGCATGCTGATATTACAACATTTAACACCTTCATGGGCATAATTCCTACCCAAACACACACCCACACACACACTCTTCGAGGACTTTCTTTTGTGGACAGATTTTAGTTTGCTAGTTGGAATCCGGAAAAGGAAAAGAAAAACCACAAGGACCTACCATTTGATGAATTAAGTCAACGAGCCTACATGAATTTAGGGAAAATGTGAATGCATACAAGAACTGTGGACTTTTCGCAGACTCACCATGAAAGTAGAGGCACACCCAGTAATCATTTTATAGATAATCAACTGTAATATAAGTTATGTCAAGTAAGGAATCAACCCATATTTATGTTTATATGAGAGATGAGCCAATTTATCCAAGACCCATTTCACAAACCTAAGTTTATATATCCTTTCGATATTTGGATTAATCATGCTCCATTATTTCACGTTTAAAAGGGTAACGGAAAAATATTTTGGAAGTTCATCAACAGTGAAATAAATCATGCCAACTACAAGACATGTAAGAAAAAAATGAATTTGAATCAGATTATTCTTTCCATTTACAAGGCAAAATATGTAATGGGTTGCAAATGAAACAACCACACCTACAAAAAATTGACAAAAATGGGAATCAGAGACACTTTGGTGTCTTCTCATGAAGCATTCAAATGATTAGCAAGACTAATGAAAGCGTCTTCACTGCAGGGAATTGTGAGACAGCCCATTGGATGATCAAATCCAAACACGTCTTCTACTTGACTAAGCAAGTCTTGGAATGAAGGATGGCTCAAGTACGAAATTGGAACCAAAAAGCGTTTCTTCTGCATTTCTCCAACATAGACAGCCAAGTGACCTTTTGGAATGCCGGAGACAGTTGATGTCAGCACAGAACGTCGGGGAATTTGCTTCCCAAGAATTTTTCCGAACAAACGGATACCCATGGCGTAATATTAGAAAAAACAAGGACGAGAAATAGATTCGCAAACGCTTGGAATGGAGAAAGTTTTTGGTTTCAGAGGGCTCAGAAACTTAGAGATGATGGATAGTTCTCTGAACAAAGTTTGTATAAATACATGGAGAAAGTTGCAAGAAATGGTCGTTGCACAATAATCAGAGATGAGGATTGAGTGGTGAAGGGACATGTGGAGAGACATGTTTCATGAGAGTTCACATGGTGTTGCCCTCTAACAGACTATCAAAAAATTGTGTGGAGTGGACTTATTTCTAGTTTGCTTGTAAGATTTGAAATCCATTAGGACCAACCACATTACAAGTTCAGCTCATACAGGACCTACATGCATTAGTTCATGTATCATACAGAGCTAACAATGCCAGATTCTAAAAACAAGTTGAAAAAAAGGTGCAATCAATCAACGCACTACCAACAATCAATACCTCACACCAATGCAAACGCAAATTGATCATCAATTATAGCCTACAGTGGACTGTTGGAAAATCTTGTGCCTCAGTAGGTAGGACTAGGAGAGCAAGGACAGTAAGTATACATACATACTCAGATATATAGAAGAAAGTTTGAAATCAGAGGACTTGAAGTTTCAGTGATGGAATCAACTGCTGCTATCTAATGCAAACCCGTCCTTTTAGTGAAGAAAGGAGATTTATTTGACCACCTAACCTATATTCTAGTCAGCGCCCAGAATTTAGAACTTTAAAGTATTATTTTCAGCTTGAAACTTAACTAGGTTAAAGAAGGGAGAAATAGAGGTCCAAATTAGAGGTGCATCCATGCAGTCACAGGCAATTGTTTGTTCCTATAAACAATTGGAACAAACGCGTAGAACAAGTGAGAAGATTGGAAGGCATTATAAAGCGAGATTTTGATTTTACTTATCTTTATTTGTTACAAAATCAATACAGCCAGCAGAGCACAGGAGTAAAGAATGCGCATATCTTGTAAATTCAGCTTGTAGCCATTATCACATATCCAAGGACCCCTTTTGGATATAATGTCAGTTCATCTTTTGAACCGTGAAACACAGGAGGACCTACAATTTAATGGATACAGCTCGCAAATGGCCTTTGCAGTGAGTGTGTACATGAGTGTACCCCCAGAGTTAATATAAAATTTAAAATCATCATGAACAACCATACTCTTTTGTGTCGACAAACTTTAGTTTGCCAGTTTTTTTTTAAATAAAAATAAATAAATAAAAAGAGGCCCTACCATTTGACAAGTTCAGCTTGCAGGGGCCAACATGAATCTGGATAAAGATCCATTTGTACATGAATTGAGATTTTTTCCAAACTCACCACACAAGTAAAAACACACACAGAATATTTATCTCAAAATTCGAATTCAACAATTATAGGGACCTTGTCAGGAACTTTACATTTGGTGTTTTTACATAACTATATTGTTATATGAGTTCGTGGACTCATAACTGAAATCAGGGGATAGGAATATCTATTTATCTTGGAGATAGATCTATTTATCCATGAACTATTTAAAATCTAAGTTTTGTTTAATTTTTTTAACTATATTTTGGAACGGTCATGTGACGGCCCCAAATTCCCAATGCATTTGGGTACGCCCGGCCTAGACCCGTGCAAGCCTCGAGTCAGTTCTCGATAACCTTGACGAGCCTAGTCAGCCTCAAAACATCAAAAAATTCAAGATTTATGAAAGAGTTATTGCAAATTATACCCCAGCGGAAGCAAAAATCAAATTCAAATCAAATATTGGGAAATAACTCTATCAAATGGAAGTAAAGGAATTCTATAAGTGTGGAAACCCCGGGCATTCATGTACAATTCGAAATGCAAAGGTACATGATACCAATCTCATCAAAATTTGCCAAGTTTAATAATCCCAAAGCATGTATATATAAAACGGTGTACATAAAAGCAAAACATAATAAAAACCTATAAAATAGTCTTCAACTCAGTACCGCTAATCCTCACAAATGATTTCCTAGGTAGGGTCCCTTGCCCTTCTTTGCTCTCGCCTCTATCGCACCCACCGTCACAAACTAGACGGTGAGCAATCGAATAAAATTGAATGTAATGCCGAGAAAACAACAATAATTCATGATAATTCAAATAAAGTAGTCTAAATATCATGCGGAAATAAAAAGACAGAAATTAAATAGACAAGATGCATGATAAACAGACTAATGGATATCAATCGAGAGTTAAGTGTGTTCCAAAGAATCAAAAGAGGCTCATAAGTGGTCTAGTCCATAGCATAACGGCGAAGACCTCGCGAGGTCTTCCGGGCATCGACACAAGCGAAGGCACGGCTATGACGGAAAGGGACTCGAACCCATCCACCCAAGTACTCGGTGTCACACGGTCCACTAAGGGTGGTCACACACTCGTGGTCGCGAGTGCCGCGTTTTATCCCTCTAAGTGCAGGTCCTAGTACTTTCGAGACAAAACACTTACGCGGAATCACACATACAAGAAGTATGGAATGGAAGGCCAACAAGTAAATAATAACAAACACAATGGCATGAAAATGAATCACATGGCATTTTCTAACCGGCTTACAAACGTACAAATGCTTGTTTAAGGCAAGTGTACTTACTCGAACTATCGTGACCCGTATGACAACTCCGAGATCCTAACGCGACTTCCCGATTTCCTATACCGCACTCCAATTATCTAGTCCACTTGAATAAATGTCAAACAAATCAAAATTACCACCCGAATTATACCTAAGATCATTTGTCATTAAATTAGCTTCAATTTGATACATTATATAAATTTTTACGTTTTTCTAGGCTAAAACCCCGACTATATCCCGCCAACATTTCCGAGAGAATCCCAAAACTCATTTATGAACCCATTTCCTAATTTATCATATTTTTCTGAATTTTTCAATATATATATATATTTGCTATTTTTCTTCTATACATATACATATTTATACATATATATATATACATACATATATATATATTATATTTATATATATAATATGCACGTGTGCATCTTCTTCAAGTTTTTTTTTTTTTTTTTTTTTTTTTTTTTTTTTTTTTTTTTTCAACAGAGGCGCACGGCGCCTCGTTTTTCTCATTTCATTTTTTTTTTTTTTTTTTTTTTTTCCATATGAATCGATCAAGAGAGGGAGATACACACACACTTACCTCGGTGACGTAGGCGGTGGTGGTGACTGTTCCGCCGGGAGAGGAGACCACCGAGAGCGTGAGAGGCGTGAGGCCGAGAGGGGGAATGACCGAGAGCGTGAGAGACGACGAGCGTGGGGAGGGAGATCGAGAGAGAACAAGCGAGAGTGAAATGGAGAGGAGAGAGAGAGACCGTGAGTGGTGTGGTGAAGGGGTCGAGATGGAAGAGAAGAGAGGGGCGGCGGTTTTCCAACGAAGGAGAAGATGAATAGTGGGGTTTTGTTATGAAACGGTTTGTATATATTTATAACATCAAATGACCTTTTTGCCCTTCTCCCTTCACTTCATACATTTAAACACATCTACCCTTATGGGTCTTTTACCACATCATCTCATCTTAGCACACACACACATCTCTAGGCCAATCTCATGGCTCCTTACCATTAGGTTGTGTCACTTTTACAATACTAATCACATAGTCCGCATGTTACATATTTAACTAACTCCCACGTTCAAACGACGTTCCTCGGTCCGTATTTCCCCGTCAATTGGCTCGTCGTGTCCATTTTCTCGCCACACCCCATTAACTAATTTATTAAATTAATTAAAATTCATTTATTTATATGTTTTACTCCCCGTTTGACTAGTCGAAACCTCACTCAATTAAATATCGCCCGACCGGCGCGAGACTCGTAAAATACTAAAATACTAATACATACAATCAAAGAATCATAAAATCACTTCGGTGTCGACTCCCGAAGTTCGAAAATCTTGTCCGGTATTCACGTAGCCGGTCACAATTTTGACAAGTGAAATCACAAGTCAATTAAAAATTTTGGGGTTGTTACAGTCTCCCCACTTATTAGAATTTCGTCCCCGAAATTAACCTAATAAGTAAATTAAATTAACGACTCTTTGTAACTCTTAACGAGACCGATAAAAACTCGAGTGAGTCATTTCTTGACTCCGAACCGTTCGTGACCCTTGGTAGAGAGATCTTTAGGTATTCATAATCTCCCGAATCATCGAAGCTCATCGTGATACTCAACAAGTATTTCCTATGCCACTCCCGGGCAATCTTAAGTCTCAAATAAAATTTCTCACAACTACCCAGACGCTATCATGACCACGAGGAGATCGGGGCAACCACTAACGAAATCCATATCAATATGTACCCAATTCCATCGAGAAATGGGTAAGGCTGTAATAATCCTCCAGGTCGTCGATACCCAGCCTCTAAGCGCTGGCATATCTCACGTTCGAACAACTTCAACACCTCGAAAATCATCCCTGGCCACCAAAAGAATGTCGCATATCAGCGCACATCTTAGGTCGACCCGGATACACAACAAAACCAAAACGATGAATCTCCTGAAGTAACTCTTCACACATCACCACCAATGGAAACCCCAGTCGCCGCGATACCTCTAGCATGAGTCGTCGACCGACTCTTGTGCGGGCAATCGGAACTATCCACCATCTCACCGCACCGCCATTGGTATGACGCATCGTCTTGCTTGTCCTCGCGCACAATGCCAAATGAGATGGTCCGCAATATCGTTTCATCACGTATCTAGGTCCTGGTAATCATCGCACGTCCATTGAACTCATCAACTTGATCGCTTCACGTAAACCACGCTCATAGGTTCTTTGACACACGACTACCTCCGCATACCTCCGCATTCAATCCTTTGAAGTGCAATGCATCAACAACAATGTTGATCTTCTCGTATCCACCAAACAACGCACGTAATGTTTATACCTAATTCGCACCAACCAAGGCTTCGAACTCTAACAACTATAGTACTCGCATCTTTACTGGCAACTCGTAGCCTCCTAACACTATCGAAATGTCAAGACTATGCACATTCAAGTATGTCGCATCCTGACAGCTGTGACTAGGACTTAGGCCTGCTACATCTATTAAGTTTTTCAATCCTAACAGGTCTACCAAACGCACAACAATCAAGGGATCAACATAACTTGAATCGGATACGATATGCATGCAAATACCGCAAATGAAAAGCATACCCTCATTAATGTGTCTGGATGCCTCCTGGTCTGGCTCAACAGCAGCCTGAACACGCTCTCTCTCAGTACTTGGTGATCTTTGCGACGATGCTTTTCTTGGTGAGAGCACTCCTCGAAGTGTGACGACCTGTCCGCATCTGTAACACGTACGGTTATCCTGCGACCTCTGAGTCTGACTCTGGCCTCGTCCCTGTGTAGAACCATGAGTTTGAGTCTGACTAGACCTCTGCGTGCTCCTCTGCCTAACTCCTCGATCAGCATCCCTGTTCTCAGAAATCTGCCTCTGCGACTGCTGGTCAAGTCGATTAGACTGCGGTGAATGATCGGCAAAGCTTGGCACGGGTGGAACGGCTTGTACCAAACGTGTGGTTTGTGTGCAACAGATCCTACACTCGTGCCCGATGCTCACGATTCTCCCATCTCGCTCCTTTTCTCTTCCCGTCCCGTCGATAGTGACTATCGATCGGGTCTCCGCTCTGTTCGCCCTAACCTCATCCGGATGCGTGAGTAAGTAACTCTCCCTCGCTAAACTACGTTCGTACGCAATCGCAAAGTCTCCTACGTGTAGTGACTACGTAACCTCCAATCGTAGGTAGCAAACCCTCGTGAAGAAGTAATAGACTCGATCGTCTCGGTATCTGCAGATCCTCCAAAGCATAAGGTAATAGTGCAATAAACCTACCCATGTAATCCATCACCGACTCATCGGTGCTCGCCTCGGTGCCATAAACTCATTCCTCTTCGCACGAAGAACGGTCGGTGGAAAATACTTCGGTTGAATTGAGTCTTGAAGTCGATCCAATCTCTCGGGGTGCCTCGGGTAGTAATGATAGTCGTCCACCAATCATCCGCTTCCCCTGGAGCATAGATGAGGAAATCGTCGCTCTCATGTGATCCTCGGTCGCGATGATAGTATGAATCTTCTCGTGATTCTTCGGGAAAAGCTCTGCTTGTTTGTTACGTCTCGTACCACCAAAGAACTTGACCGGATCGTGTCGCTTGAATTCTCTCCACCGCCTCGCCTCGGCGGTGGCCTTAGTGCTCTTCTCCGGAGTAGTGACCGGAGTAGTAAGCTGGAGTAGTCTCTGCAAAGCAACAATCGGCATAGTCGGCGTCTCCGTCGTTTGTACTATCTCCGTCGTAATGGAGGTGTCTCCGCCTCGATCGGCGTACTGTCGCATCAACTATTCCTTCGGGAACCGCCGCTAACGGAATCGGGCGGTGGAATTCGTAGCTCTGGAGTCTCCATTCCCCGAGTAACCGGGAACGGGTGGAATAGGAGTGGTCGGGGTTGATGGTATCGCGATAGTCGGTGCGGGCATCGTCAATGACCGCACTAGATCCTCAAATCTCTCGTGTCCAAGCGCGAAACTCCTCCGTAGTGACAAATCGAGAATCGTCGTCCCATTGTCGCGCTCGGACTGCGCTCGATCCGCCATCATTATCGAACCAATAGAGCGATACTTCGATCAATACATAGCTACCGCATACCATATAGTACACACAACAATCATAATATGTACAAATTTAAATCCGACTCATCCCGAACTCCCCATTTTAGTTTTTAAAAGGATCGTAGGGTTTCCACTCTAAGTTCAACCATTCCTAACTTCCGCTGTCTTAATGGTTTGTGTTTTAACTTGAGAGTCAGGTCGTTATAACCTTAAGCTCTGATACCAACTGTGATGTTGGTATCACAATTTTTAGACAACTCTAAACTCGTGTCTAAGGTTATAAAGCCTATGCTCTGATACCAACTGTGATGTTGGTATCAGGTTAAAGAATAACCTACACCTCATCCCTAGGCTCCTCAAACCTAGGCTCTGATACCAACTGTGACGGCCCCAAATTCCCAATGCATTTGGAGTACGCCCGCCTAGACCCGTGCAAGCCTCGAGTCGGTTCTCGATAACCTTGACGAGCCTAGTCAGCCTCAAAACATCAAAAAATTCAAGATTTATGAAAGAGTTATTGCAATTATAACACAGCGGAAGCAAAAATCAAATTCAAATCAAATATTGGGAAATAACTCTATCAAATGGAAGTAAAGGAATTCTATAAGTGTGGAAACCCCAGGGCATTCATGTACAATTCGAAATGCAAAGGTACATGATACCAATCTCATCAAAATTTGCCAAGTTTAATAATCCCAAAGCATGTATATATAAAACGGTGTACATAAAAGCAAAACATAATAAAAACCTATAAAATAGTCTTCAACTCCAGCCGCTAATCCTCACAACATGATTTCCTAGGTAGGGTCCCTTGCCCTTGTCGCTCTCTCGCCTACTATCGCACCCACCGTCACAAACTAGACGGTGAGCAATCGAATAAAATTGAATGTAATGCCGCGTGAGAAAACAACAGTAATTCATGATAATTCAAATAAAGTAGTCTAAATATCATGCGGAAATAAAAAGACAGGAAATTAAATAGACAAGATGCATGATAAACAGACTAATGGATATCAATCGAGAGTTAAGTGTGTTCCAAAGAATCAAAAGAGGCTCATAAGTGGTCTAGTCCATAGCATAACGGCGAAGACCTCGCGAGGTCTTCCGGGCATCGACACAAGCGAAGGCACAACTATGATCGGAAAGGGACTCGAACCCATCCACCCAGCCTGTACTCGGTGTCACACGGTCACTAAGGGTGGTCACACACTCGTGGTCGCGAGTGCCGCGTTTTATCCCTCTAAGTGCAGTCCTAGTACTTTCGAGACAAAACACTTACGCGGGAATCACACATACAAGAAGTATGGAATGGAAGGCCAACAAGTAAATAATAACAAACACAATGGCATGAAAATGAATCACATGGCATTTTCTAAGCGGCTTACAAACGTACAAATGCTTGTTTAAGGCAAGTGTACTTACGAACTATCGTGACCCGTATGACAACTCCGAGATCCTAACGCGACTTCCGATTTCCTATACCGCACTCCAATTATCTAGTCCAAAGCTTGAATAAATGTCAAACAAATCAAAATTACCACCCGAATTATACCTAAGATCATTTGTCATTAAATTAGCTTCAATTTGATACATTATATAAATTTTTACGTTTTTCTAGGCTAAAACCCCGACTATATCCCGCCAACATTTCCGAGAGAATCCCAAAACTCATTTATGAACCCATTTCCTAATTTATCATATTTTTCGAATTTTTCAATATATATATATATTTGCTATTTTTCTTCTATACATATACATATTTATACATATATATATATACATATATATATATATATTATATTTATATATATAATATGCACGTGTGCATCTTCTTCAAGTTTTTTTTTTTTTTTTTTTTTTTTCAACGAGGCGCACGGCGCTCTGTTTTTCTCATTTTTTTTTTTTTTTTTTTTTTTTCCATATGAATCGATCAAGAGAGGGAGATACACACACACTTACCTCGGTGACGTAGGCGGTGGTGGTGGACTGTTCTCGGCCGGGAGAGGAGACCACCGAGAGCGTGAGAGGGCGTGAGGCCGAGAGGGAGGGAATGACCGAGAGCGTGAGAGACGACGAGCGTGGGGAGGGAGATCGAGAGAGAACAAGCGAGAGTGAAATGGAGAGGGAGAGAGAGAGACCGTGAGTGGTGTGGTGAAGGGGTCGAGATGGAAGAGAAGGAGGGGGCGGCGGTTTTCCAACGAAGGAGAAGATGAATAGTGGGGTTTTGTTATGAAACGGTTTGTATATATTTATAACATCAAATGACCTTTTTGCCCTTCTCCCTTCACTTCATACATTTAAACACATCTACCCTTATGGGTCTTTTACCACATCATCTCATCTTAGCACACACACACATCTCTAGGCCAATCTCATGGCTCCTTACCATTAGGTTGTGTCACTTTTACAATACTAATCACATAGTCCGCATGTTACATATTTAACTAACTCCCACGTTCAAACGACGTTCCTCGGTCCGTATTTCCCCGTCAATTGGCTCGTCGTGTCCATTTTCTCGCCACACCCCATTAACTAATTTATTAAATTAATTAAAATTCATTTATTTATATGTTTTACTCCCCCGTTTGACTAGTCGAAACCTCACTCAATTAAATATCGCCCGACCGGCGCGAGACTCGTAAAATACTAAAATACTAATACATACAATCAAAGAATCATAAAATCACTTCGGTGTCGACTCCCGAAGTTCGAAATACTGTCCAGTATTCACGTAGCCGGGTCACAATTTTGACAAGTGAAATCACAAGTCAATTAAAAATTTTGGGGTTGTTACAGGTCATGTAGTCATGCTGTATTATTCGAAGTACAAGAGATTCAGTTTGCAGAGAAATTTCATGAACAATGAGACGAATCAAGCCAAATATAAGAAAAGAAAAGGCGAATTTGAATTAAATTATCCTTTTTCCTTTACAACGGCAAAATGTGATGGGGGTTGCAAATGACACAACCACTCCATGTAACAATTTCAACGTTAATGGGAATCAAAGAGAAATGATGTTCTCTCATGATACATTCAAGCAACTGGCAAGACTGATGAAAGCATCTTCAGTACAGGGAATTGTAAGGCCGCCCATTGGATGAACAAATCCGAATTCATCTTCTGCTCGACTAAGCAAGTCTTGGAAGGAAGGATGGCTCAAGTAGGCAATTGGAACCACAAAGCGCTTCTTTTGCGTTTCTCCAACATAGACAGCCAAGTGGCCTTTGGGAACACCTGTAACTGGTGAAGCCAGAGCATGGCGTCGGGGAATTTGCTTAGCTAGAGCTTTTCCAAGCAAACGGATACCCATGGTGAGGTCTTGGAAAAACAAGAGCCAAAAGTAGATTTGTGAATGCTTGGAACACAGAATATCCTTGTATCAGAAGACTTGGACATCTTAGAGACATAGAAAAACTCTATGAACCAAGTCCGTATATATAGATAGAGAATGAGATTAGAAATCAAAGTTGGGAAGGGATCAGAGATAAGAATTGAGTGGTGAAGGGGCATGTCGACTGACATGTCCCAAGAGCTTTCACATGGCTTTGACTTGTAATTGATAATCAAAGATACTTCATGAGTAGGATTTTGTTGTGAGATCTGGAATCCAACTGGGCCTACCATGGTACAAGCTCAGCCAATAAAGGACCTACATGCATTTGCTCTGGTATCATAAAGAGCAAATATTGCCAAATTCTCAAAATAAGCAATCGAGCAAGCGCAATCACTCAATACTTTTTATTAATTCCATGCGCCAACGCAATTAGATTTTATTTTATTGTCTTTGTCCAGATTTTTCTTTTTTCCTTTTTTTGTTTCTGACGAAGGCCAATTAGGTCCAGATTACTTGGCCACTATAGCACAGCACTGGATATTTAAGTATCTAGTGTTCTCAAAACTCCATAAAACAGGGCCAAAAAGTAGATGTATACATATAGAACAGAACATTTTGACACCAGAGGATCTAAAACTCCACTAAAGGACTCCACCATGACTAGACTAACTGGTGCATAAGCCTCACTTTCAGTGACGGGAAAAAGATTCCTATGGTCACCTAACCGACATGCTTTTACGCACCAGAATCTAGCATTACAAACTACTCTATATAATTAAGTCTTATGAATGAAACATAACATAGTAGAAGGAAACATAGTTGATGTCAGTTCAGTTTGTGATGCAGCGAGAAATTTACCAAATTACTCGCTACACGAAAAGGATAGATTTTTCTAGCAATTCGTTGATTCTACGAATACCCGAATTGAAGAAACTCGTTTCTAACTTGTGATCGAGCACACAAAGTTCAAGAAACCAAAACACATAAAGAGAATTTTCCAATCTCTCTAAAAACCAAATTTTCATAAATCATCAATCACCTCTAATAACAATCGATCATGCCTTTATATATATTAGGCTTAATTAAGTTAACACATTGTTTGAGTACAAGTAGAATTCCTATTCTAACCATGACTTCCAACTTAACTAAAACTCTATGTATTCTATCTCTAATAAATAAAAAATCTTAATCTAACACAAACTCTTATTTGCATTAGTTTGCCAGCCAAAAAAGCTTTGTAAAAGGCAGAACAGTTTATGTTAATTAACGGCAGACACATGAAGCTACACTCAGTTATGTCTCTAAAAGAATTGGAAAAGACATGTGGAGCAAGATTCTCTTGATAAATTCCACTGGCCTTAAAAGGAGGCTTGCTAGAAGATGGTCATCCACATTTAGAACTGTACACAGATCGGATATGGTCCAATTAAAAGTAAACGTATGATTCAATTCAACCAGGAACAGAGAAATCTAAATCCAATCAACTCCTCAATCTAGTACATTAAATGCAATAAATAGATTGATAATTATAAACATACAAAAAAAGAAACTTGAAGTTAATGGAAGTGTTCCAAGTTCCAACCAACTATAGCTTGATACTCGAGTAGGCATTTCTTTAAACAAATCCCACTTAGTATTAATATCTTGAATAAGATTATAAGAGTGTTCCTTACAAAGACATGTGTTAGGGCCACGAAACCGGCGGTTGTCAAGGTGTACCAGCGCAAGAGGGGTCGTGGGGAAGGCAAGGAAACTGTTGTAGTTCCGGTTTAGCTGATGTGTATGATACTTATAGGCAATAGTTTGAGAGTCAGTGAGTGAGTCAAGTGTGTCAAAATGTGTGTCCATCCACCAGGGGAGGAATTAGGTATCGGGGGGAGTATATAAAGGGGTCACTGTTTTATGACCCGGGATATCGAGAAACTTGTACACAGTGAGGGTTTGAGCAATGGAGAGAGTCTCTCCTTCTCATTGGGCTTAGGGTTTCTTTCCCCGGTGGATTGTATTCCCTTTTCGATTTTGATCATCAATAAAGTAACGGAGGCGACCCCCTATTTCCTATCAATTTGGTATCAGAGCAGTTGATCCTCAGTAGATCTATGGCTCCGAAGGGTGATTCTCGTCTAGATCTGTTGGAGGCCGAACTGAAGAAGACGGAGGATTCAGTGTCCAAGCTCAGATCCGCGATGGATTCACACCGCTTGTCGATGGACAACCAGTTCCAGTCGTTAACGAAGATGATGGAGGCGATCTTGCAACAGCAGAAGACTCCAGCATCGGGATCCTTCCAGTTGGGCGAGGGCCGTTTCGACCAGATCCGCGCGGTTCCAACCCCGCCTTAGGGCTTGGTGGAAGAGATCGATCAGATCTGGGGTTTCCCCCTTACAGATCTGGCCCGGACGTCCGAAAGATCAAGATGCCTCAGTGCGATGGTGAAGATCTCATCGTTTGGTTGAATCACGCTGAACACTACTTCGCTCTACACGAGATGACCGAGATCTCAAAGCTCCGAGCGGCTCGGATTTGCTTGATCGAATCGGCGCAAATCTGGTTGCAAGTTGAAGAGAAAACACGACCGTTCGAGAGCTGGAGCAACCTCAAGGCTCAGTTAATTCGGAAATTCATGGATGTCGATCCCTCGGCCCTCATCAGCAGTTTTTCAGATCAAGAGAGTCCATCGTGGCGAAAGTACCGGCAGCGATTTGAGTTGCTGATGCTGCAGTTGGACGGCCTATCGGTGACGCAGACGATTGCAGTGTTCGTAAATGGGTTGGCCGACCGCGTTCGTGTCGAAGTAATGGTGGAGACACCGACGACCCTGCAGGCTGTCTTCGACCGCGCCGGCCAGATCGAACGGAAGCACCGCGATGTGGACAACCTAGGGCTGGTGAACAGAGGCGGGCCCAAAGTGCCAACAAGTGTGGGCCCAAGCCCAAGAGTCCAGGGTGGGTCACCCATACGTTGTCAAGCCCAAAAGATGCCGGGCCCAACGTGGTTAAGAGCCCATTGTCGAGTGGGGGGGCATCCAGGCCCAGTCCAGCATCCTCCACCAGTTCCACGGGGTCTTCACAGCCCACCTTACCTAAGGTTGTCAGCCCTACCGTTCATCCTCCTAAGTTCAAGCGGCTCACAGAGGCAAAGACGGAGGTTCGCCCAAAATAAGGGCTCTGCTATAGATGCGACTCCAAGTGGTTCGCTGGCCATCGTTGCCACCGTAAGGAATTCCAGGTGATGTTGGTGGACGACGACAATGAAGCACCAACTGACACGGTGTCCGAAGACGTCAGTACACCAGCCGACTTGACTATATTAGAGATGGTCGCCCATTCGGTTGCAGGTCGCCCAATGCCGCGAACGATCAAGGTCAAGGGTCGTGTGGGTAGCCTAGATGTGGTGATTTTAATTGACTGTGGAGCTTCTCATAACTTCATCTCCCCCAATCTCGTAAGTGCTCTTGCTCTTCCCGTTTCTACTACTGCTGACTATGGTGTTTTGGTAGGGGGCGGAACTACGATTCCGGGTTTCGGGGTTTGTAAAGAAGTGCGTCTCCAGTTTCAAGGCCTGGTGGTGATTGAAGACTTTTATCCTATTCCTATGTTGGGGTCGGATTTAATCCTAGGAATGCAGTGGTTGATGACGTTGGGAATGACAGCCGACGATTGACCTAACCTCACTATGTATTTCCAGCATAATGGGCAATGGGTGGCAGTGAAGGGCGACCCGACCCTTCATCGCGCACTGGTTTCATGCAAAACTGTACAACGATCATGGGATTCGGGTATGGGCTGCTTCCTAGTTGAGTGCTTAAGTGGGGAGCCCTCTCTCTCCGACTCTTTAGAGGTAGTAACTGAACCCTGCATTCGTAAACTGCTTGACTCCTTTAGTTCTTTGTTTGCTCTTCCTAGTGCATTGCCGCCGGCCAGAGATTGTGAACACGCCATCATCTTGAAGGAGGGAACGGAACCGATTCGCGTGCGCCCGTGCCGGTACCCACAAATTCAAAAAGCCGAAATTGAGAAGATGGTTAATGAGATGTTGCAAGCAGGGATCATTCAACCAAGTAACTCTCCTTTTTCTAGCCCGGTGCTACTCGTCAAGAAGAAGGACGGGAGCTGGAGGTTTTGCGTGGATTATCGCGCACTCAATAAGGCTACTGTTCCTGACCGGTTTCCCATTCCGAACATCGATGAATTGCTTGATGAATTACACGGGGCGTGTGTTTTCTCCAAACTGGATCTACGTTCGGGGTACCACCAAATACGTGTTCGAGCTGAAGATGTTCCCAAAACAGCATTTCGGACACTTGATGGCCACTACGAACTCCTGGTGATGCCCTTCGGCTTGTCCAACGCACCTGCCACTTTTCAGGCACTGATGAACACTATATTCAAGGGCCTAATCCGACAATCCGTTCTCGTATTCTTCGATGACATTTTGGTATATAGCAAGTCAATGGCTGAGCACTGCAACCATCTGGCACAGGTCCTTTCAGTCCTACACTCCAATTCCCTCTTTGTTAATCTTAAAAAGTGTTGCTTTGCTAAGACCCGATTGGATTACCTAGGGCATATTATATCGGGAGATGGCGTAATGGCGGATCCAGACAATGTGTTCGCAATGGAAGCGTGGCCCCTACCAACTTCCCCAAAGGACTTACGAGGGTTCCTCGGCCTGACGGGGTATTACAAGCGGTTCATGCAAGATTACAGAAAGATCGCTGCACCACTCACACAACTGCTTCGCAAGGACTCTTTCCAATGGACTGAGGAGGCCACTTTTGCGTTTAATCAATTGAAGCAGGCCATGAAGTCGGTCCCCACACTCGCCCTACCGGATTTCTCTGTTGCGTTTATCCTGGAGACGGATGCTTCCGGTTTTAGGGTTGGGGCAGTTTTGTCTCAAGGCGAGCGTCCTATCGCTTTCTTCAGCCAAGCGTTGTCCCCGAGGGCTCGTGCCAAATCAGCTTATGAACGCGAACTGATGGCTATTGTTCTGGCCATCCAGAAATGGCGGCATTACCTACTTGGGCATCGGTTTGTTGTGCGTACGGATCAACGCAGCTTAAAGTACTTGCTGGAGCAACGTATGATCTCTCCTGAGTATCAGTGATGGCTTGTTAAACTCTTGGGATACTACTTTGACATCCAGTATAAACCGGGTGGTGGCGGATGCCTTGTCCCGATATCCAGTGCCCACTGAACTACAGTCTCTCTCGATACCTTCAGTGGTGGACGAAGCAATTCTAATGGCAGAAACTCTCAAGGACCACTACCTAGCTTCGATCCGGTCAGCACTGAGGGAGAACGACACATCCCAGCTCGGTTGGTGTTTGAAGCATGATCGACTGTTCTTCATCCTTGAAACCCAAAATTTTGTTCGAATTTCATTCGGGACCAATAGGGGGACATGGGGGTATTTTGAAGACCTTCAAACGCATTTCAGCAGAGTTCTATTGAGTCGGGATGCGCTCGGATGTTCGCGATTATGTGACGGCCTGCTCCGTGTGTCAAGCCAACAAATATGAAACACTTGCCCCGGGCGGTCTTCTACAGCCTCTACCAATACCTACCGCCATTTGGGAAGACATTTCTCTGGATTTCATCGAAGGCCTTCCCCCGTCTCAGAGCTACAACTCCATTTTGGTGGTGGTGGACAGGTTGAGCAAGTACGGCCATTTTTTCCCGTTGAAACACCCCTTTACTGCCAAAACAGTTGTTGATGTCTTCCTTCGAGGTGTGGTTCGTCTCCATGGGTTTCCTCGTACGATTGTGTCCGACCGCGACAAGGTTTTTCTCAGCCATTTTTGGAGTGAACTGTTCCGTCTACACCACACAAAGCTCAACCGCAGCACGGCCTACCATCCGCGAAGCGACGGCCAAACTGAGGTGGTGAATCGCAGCCTTGAGACCTAGTTAAGGTGTTTTGTGCATCAACGGCCCAAGCAGTGGTCACTATGGGTTCATTGGGCTGAGTACTGGTATAACACCTCTTTTCATTCCTCGCTCCAGTGCACTCCTTTCAAGGTCGTTTATGGACGTGACCCACCCCCTTTGTTCCAGCATGGCATCTCTTCTTCTTCCACTCCTTCAGACCTTGTGGAGCTGCTGTCCAGCCGTGACCAAGCTCTCCGCGAGTAACGTGACCAGCTCTTGCTTGCTCAGAACAGGATGACGCAACAAGCCGACAAGGGCAGACGTGAGGTGGATTTTTAGGTAGGGGATTTGGTGTACCTCAAATTATGGCCTTACCGGCAGATGACAGTCGCGCGCCGAACCAATATGAAGCTGAGTCCTCGATACTACGGTCCTTTCCCTATTGTGGCGAAGGTGGGATCAGTAGCCTATCGTTTGGACCTCCCTCCTACCGCTTCCATTCATCCGATCTTCCATGTCTCACAACTCAAACTGGCGGTAGGTAATCCGCCCATTTCTTCTTCTCTGCCCTCATTCTTACCCGATTCTTTGGTGGTTCCTTTGGAACCTGAGGCGGTCATAGCATATCGTTCCCTCTCGGCGGGGCCTGAGGTATTGATCAAGTGGGTTTCCCTTCCTGTCTCGGATGCCTCTTGGGAGTTAGTTCGTCATGTCCGTAAGTCTTTTCCTGCTTTTCACCTTGAGGACTAGGTGGCTTCTCAGGATGGGAGTAATGTTAGGGCCACGAAACCGGCGGTTGTCAAGGTGTACCAGCGCAAGAGGGGTCGTGGGGAAGGCAAGGAAACTGTTGTAGTTCCGGTTTAGCTGATGTGTATGATACTTATAGGCAATAGTTTGAGAGTCAGTGAATGAGTCAAGTGTGTCAAAATGTGTGTCCATCCACCAGGGGAGGAATTAGGTATCGGGGGGAGTATATAAAGGGGTCACTGTTTTATGACCCGGGATATCGAGAAACTTGTACACAGTGAGGGTTTGAGCATTGGAGAGAGTCTCTCATTCTCATTGGGCTTAGGGTTTCTTTCCCCGGTGGATTGTATTCCCTTTTCGATTTTGATCATCAATAAAGTAACGGAGGCGACCCCCTCTTTCCTATCAACATGATAATCCAAAACCCACTATTGTACATGTGACAACGGAATTGCTTCACTAATTTGACATTTCTTAACTAGTAACATATTTTAAACAAGGAAAGGTATGTAATTATGTAAAAGTTCCTACATGTTAATGAGGCTTTTAGGTTTCATACAATGGAATGGCTTGGGTTGGACCAAAATCTTAATCTAACTCGAAAAAAACTTGGTTAAGTTCCAGACAACTAAATAGATACCTAACTCTTTTAAAATCATCAAATTCAATAGGAAATGTTTGCTATGGTGGGTCTTCATCCATTAATTTGCGTTAACATCGGAAGCTCATGACTCGTGATCATCAAATTATCTGGAATGTTGTTAAAGAATTTGTTGATCCTTTACAGATTTAAGTTAAAATGGATTTTCACCATTAACATGAAGAAGCAAAGTGTGATAAAAACAATAGATTTTATTGAGCGCAACAGTAAGAAACGGAGAAAAATAAATAAATAAACACAAATAAATCCAAAACAGACTAAAAAGATGAAGAAGAAGAAGATTACTGTACTTGTGCCGGAGTGCTGACAGAGCGAGAGAGATGTGTTGGCATAAATCAAAAGTCTCCACTTTCAAGTCCTCTGTTGAATAGGAGAACACTCAAGGACCTAACTTTGTCGAATACTACTTGCAAAAGGCCTTGGCAGATGGCATGTACATGGGCATCCTTAAGAAGTTACAACATTTAACGAAGTCACAGATGAATACATTTTGTTGTCTACCAGCCAAAGACAGACGATTTTAGGGAAATGTGCATAAAGCCATACACATAATAAGCTTCACATTCATTTGACAAAAAGAGCAACCTGACATTTGAGTTTAAAACTTATATGCAAACTTACAATGCAAGCAGACACAAAAAACACAGAGAATAATCATTCAGGTGGAAGCTCAAATGAAATATGGACCGGTAAAAGTCAAGCTACATTATTTAAGTTCAAGAGTAAGTTTGCTGATAAAGGAGTTTCATAAACAGATAGACAAATCATGGAAACAACAAGACATGTAAGAAAAAATGAAATCAAATTGTATCATCATTTTCCTTTACAAGGTGGGGAATTGTGATGGGGACTGCAAATGAAACAACCACTCCTAACAAATTCAAAAAAAAAAAAAAAACAGTTGGGTGCCTTCTAATGAAACATTTAACAGATTAGCAAGAGTGATGAAAGCTTCTTCACTGCAGGGAATTATGAGACCACCCATTGGATGATTAAACCCAAACACTTCTTCTGCTTGATTAAGTAAGTCTTGAAATGAAGGATGGCTCAAGTAGGTAATTGGAGTTCTTTTGTGCTCCTCCAACATAGACAGCCAAGTGACCTTTGGGAACGCCTGTGACCAATGATGTCAGCACAGAACGTCATGGAATTGTTTAGCAAGAATTTTTCCAAGCAAACATATAGCCATGGTGGAGAACAAGCACAAGTAGTAGACTAGTGGATGCTCGAAAAACTACAGCAACAACATAGCCTCAATCCCAAATTAGTTGGGGTCAACTACATGGATCAAACTCTTCCATTGTGCTCGATTTAGTGCAATTGATGGTGAGCTTTTCAAACCATTTAAATCCCTCCTAAATTAATGTGTCCCTAGTTAGCTTCAATCTATCCCTACCTCGTAAATTTTTTTCAGTTTTTATTAAGTCAAGTTTTCTAGTGGGAGCATTTATAGGCCATCTTTGGAGGTGTCCAAACCACTACAACCGCTCTTCCCTAATCCTTGTATCAATTGTTTCCACTCCTACTTTTCTTTGAATTTATGTATTTCTTATTCTATCTTTATGAGTTTTACCATACATCCACCTAAACATCCTCATTTCTGCTACATTCATTTTATGTAATTGTTGTTTCTTTACCGCCCAACATTCACTATTGAGCACACTAGAACCTGCCACCAACAAATTCATAAAAGGACCCACATGAATTTGCTTCGGTATAGCATCAGAAGACTATCATTCAACAAACTTCACTCGATTACCTCCACAAATATAACAGCATATTATGCAGCCACAATGGCTTACCTGAGGTTTTCATGGAGAAAAAGAACAAGAAGTGGATTCATTAACGCTTTTCAAAACATTTTGACACAAAGAGGACTCCAAGTATTAAGTTGGAGAGTCCATTATGAGTATATTGCGAACAGGTAGGAGTAGGACTCTCTTGCGAATGGTAAACATAAAGATGAAGAGAGATCATTAATTCTTGTCGGCTCCAAGAATCTACATCTTCAAATTATTTGAAATGTTTTCCTGATTAACAAATAACATAGCGTTTACGTCAATTAGTTCTATATATAGTGAGCAGCAGACTCTCATTTGCTAACCATGTCTGTTCTCCTCCTACAGCTGCAACAAATCGAGCTAAGTGGGTGTGTTTGATCCATGTAGCCAAGTTCAACTAATTTGGATTGAGTTTTTGTCATCATTGTAATTGTTTGTTATTCTCTTTTCTCCCATTGATTCTAAGTTTTATTTAATGTGAATGGTGAAACATTCATAAAGCTAGAATCTCATTTTATTGCATCTCATGGTCCTACAATGTCCACATTCTTTGGATTGCTGGATGGCAGAGCATGCACATTTGCCCATTGAGCTTTTAGTATTTTTGCAAACTGTCGAGAATATTAACATAATTATTAGGATTGTTATTTACTATATTTATTTTATTTGAATTAGAAGTAATTAGCTGTATAATAGGTTTTTAATAGCATTTACTCTGTAAATCAATTAGGATCAATTAGGATTAATTAGGATCAATTAGTTGCTAATTTTATGTAAAGCATTTACTCTGTAAATCAATTAGGATTAATTAGGATCAATTAGTTGCTAATTTTATGTAAAGCATTTACTCTGTAATTTTCCATTTAAACACGTCAAAATGGCTGAATAAAAATTATTCCATTCTGTCATTCTTTTCTGACTTTATGGTATCAGAGCCTAAATGGCTAAACCTACGATGATACCTGGTATCGATTCTATGAGCTCTATTCGCTCACCCTCAATTCCCTTAACCTTTGAATCTTTCCAAAACCTTTCCATCACTTCTCACAATTTGAATGGAAACAATTTCCTACTGATGGTCCCAATCGGTGAAACTGTTCATTCGAGGCCGTGGAAAATTCGACTATCTTACGGGTACCAATGCGAGACCCCTGAGAAAGATGAAGGTTACGCAAAATGGGAGAGCGAGAATTCGATGATCATGTCTTGGCTCATAAATTCTATGGACTCGAGTATAGGAAGAACCTATCTCTTCCTACCTACGGCTCATGACATTTGATTCTGCTTGTGAACGAGACTTATTCGATCTCGGGAATGCGGGACGGTGGTTTGAGCTAAAAACTCGGCTATGGAGGCTAAAACAAGGTGAGAAAAGCGTCACTCAATATTATACTGACTTAAAAACATTGTGGCAAGAGGTAGATATGTTCAGCGATTATAAGTGGAGCTGTGCGAAGGACAGGGCTTTGTTTCAGAAAATGGTGGAAAAAGAACGTGTCTTCGAATTCCTCGTCGGCCTTAATAAGGAATTAGATGAAGTGAGAGGACGCATTCTTGGTCGTGATCCACTACCGAGTACTAGAGAAGTCTTTGCCGAGGTCGAAGAGAGAGAGAGCGGCGGGCCGTCATGCTCGGAGGACACTCACCAGCTCCCACCGAGCCTTCTGGCCTGTTCTCTAGTCAGCCACCACGCCGCAACGACCGACGCAGCGATAAAGACCGGCCAATCTGCGAGCATTGCAACAAGCCAGGGCATGTTAAGGCCAAATGTTGGAAGTTGCATGGAAAGCCGTAGAGAACCCATCTAAGGAATCCTCGTGATTCAAAGGGTTTTCATGCCTCATCAGAAGACACTTCTAAAGAGCCGAAATCGCCTCGAGACGTCGCCGCCAAAGAAAGAACAACTAGAGCAATTGTATCAACTAATGAGTTCTCATTCAATTGTATCCAACACTCCTAACTCATCATCCTACATTGCCTCTTCTTCTTTAGCTCAAAAAGGTACTTACCCTACAACTTTCACAAATTTAGGCTCAAAATTAAACACTTGGATCATAGATTCAGGGGCAACCGATCATATGACTCGGTAGTTCCTCCATATTCTCTTCATATTATCCTTTATCCGGAAATTTGAAAGTTAAAATTGCCGATGGTTCTCTAACCTCTGTTGCTGGAAAAGGCTCTATTATTATGTCTCCATCACTTGCATTACTAAATGTCCTGCATGTTCCAAAGATTTCTTGCAATCTCATCTCTGTTAGTCGTATTATTCATGATTGCAAATGTATTGCTACAATAACATTTCTTTGGATTTGAATTTCGGGACCCTTGTTCGGGAAGATGATTGGCAATGCTAAAGAAGTTGATGGACTCTATCACTTGGTCTCAGAAAATCCTTCAGATGAACAAGTTCAGAAACCAAGATGTTTTACTACCTTGTCTTGCGAGAATGACATAATGTTGTGGCATTATAGGTTAGGCCATCCCAGTTTTAATTACTTGAAATATTTGTTTCCAAATCTTTTTAAAAATAAAGACATTTCATCTTTTTGTTGTGAAGTTTGTGAGTTGGCAAAACATCATAGATCTGTTTATCCTTCTTTGAAGTATATGCCATCAAAACCTTTTTCACTCGTGCATAGTGATATTTGGGTCCTTGAGGGTAAAAATTGCCTCAGGTTCTAGATGGTTCATCACATTCATTGATGATCACACTAGAGTCACATGGATTTATCTTCTAAAGGAAAAATCCGAGGCCGCAAATGTTTTCAAAAAATTTCACTCTTTGATTAATACTCAGTTTCATACTAATATTCAAGCTCTTAGAACCGATAATGGCCGAGAATATTTTAATGCAATCTTAGGTGATTTTTTGAAAGAAAAAGGAATTATTCATCACAGCTTCTTGCGTTGATACTCCCAACAAAATGGAGTGGGTGAGAGGAAAAATAGGCATTTATTAGAGGTGTCAGGCGTTATTATTTGCTATGAATGTTCCTAATCGTTTTTGGAATGAAGCGCTCTTAGCTGCAGACTTATCGATTAATCGAATGCCTACAAGAGTTCTTAATTACATCACTCCTTTGCAAGCACTAAAGAATATGTTTCTGAAAATAGATCGTTCACGATTTAAAACCTAAAATTTTTGGTTGCATTGCTTTTGTTCATATACACGGCCATAATAGAGGAAAGCTTGATCCCTAGGGCACATAAATGCATATTTCTTAGTTTTTCACCAACACAAAAAGGGTATAAATGTTTTGATCCTAAATCTGGAAAATATTACGTAAGTATGGATGTCACACTTTTTTTGAAAAACAACCTTTTTTTGAAAAAAACTCAATTCGGGGAGAATGATTCGAGCGAGTTTTTGGGAATAAATATATTTGCCAAAATCGGTTGAAAATAGTTCAGTGGAATCAATTATTTCTGTAACTAATCCTAGGATTTCACAACCTATAAATTCACAACCTCGTGAGACCCAGGCAGAAAACAACTTGGAACCACCTACTGAACTTTGTGTTTATTCTAAAAGGAGGACTCAACCAAGTAATATTCCACCAGCTCCCGAGGTGGGCCAATCATCGGACTCGACCGAGGTCCAAGGTACGACTGCTCTCTCCTACTTCTCTTCCAAATTTAGAACCTTCTACTGATTTCTTTGAACCCATAGCCTTACGCAAAGTGTGTCGATCATGTACCACAAAACATCCAATATCCAATTTCATATCTTATCATAAGCTCTCACCAGATTTCAAAGCCTTTTCCACCAGGATTATGGATGATGAACTACCTAAGTCAATACATGAAGCTCTAGAGGTTCCGAGATGGAGAGAGGCGGTCTTTGAGGAGTTGAAGGCCCTGAAGAAGAATGACACGTGGGATCTTACCTCTTTACCCGAAGGAAAAAATGTGTAGGTAGCAAGTGGGTGTTTACCATAAAATACCATGCTGATGGCTCGGTTGAGAGATACAAGGCTCGACTCGTAGCACGAGGCTTCACTCAGACATACGGCCTTGACTACGAGGAAACCTTTGCTCCTGTGGCCAAACTAAACACCGTACGTGTTCTTCTCTCGTTAGCCGCTAATCTGGATTGGCCTCTCAGACAGTTTGATGTGAAGAACGCGTTCTTAAACGGCGAGCTAGAGGAGGAGGTGTATATGGAAGCTCCACCAGGCTTTGATGAGCTAAAGAAGGATGGCGAGTATGTAAGTTAAAGAAATCCATATATGGATTGAAACAATCTCCGAGGGCATGGTTCGAAAGATTCACGAGAAGCTGTGAAACAATGTGGTTACACTCACAGCTCATTCGAGATCACACGATGTTCTACAAACACAATCATGGTAAAATTGCTATTTTAATTGTGTATGTAGATGACATTGTGATGACGAGAGATGACATAGTAGAGTTGGAGTCTTGAAGAACTTCTTATCCAACCAGTTTGAAGTCAAAGATCTAGGACACTCAAATATTTTCTTGGAATGGAGGTGGCTAGATCCTCAAAAGGAATAGTTATCTCACAAAGAAAATATGTTCTTGATCTCTTGAAAGAGGCTGGATTACTCGGATGTAAACCGGTGGCAACTCCCTGTCGATCCGAATCGAAACTCGAAAAAAAGAAGATGGTCGAGGTGTGGACAAGAACCGGTATCGAAAATTTGGTGGGGAAGCTAATTTATTTGGCGCATACAAGGCCAGATATTGCGTTTGCAGTAAGCTTGGTTAGTCAGTTTATGCATTGTCCATCAGAAAAACACTACAAGGCTGTACATCGAATTCTTCATTACTTGAAAGGAAGCCCAAGTAAAGGAATTATGTTTTCAAAGAATGGGAGCCGAATAGTGGAGATCTTCACTGACGCTGATTGGGGCGGAAGTTCTACAGACAGGAGATCTACCACCGGCTATTGCTCCTTTGTCTGGGGCAACTTAGTTACTTGGAGGAGCAAGAAACAACCATTGTTTCTCGAAGCGATGCTTGAGTCCGAGTTCGAGCTATGGCTCAAGGAGTATGTGAGTTGTTATGGCTTCGGAAGATCTTAGAGGAGCTGAAGGTTGAAGGAGATAAACCGATGAGGTTGTACTTGCGACAACAAATCGGCAATCAATATTGCTCGAATCTGTGCAAAGCATGACCGGACAAAACATGTCGAAATAGATCGACATTTCATCAAGAGAAACGGAAAACGGCGATATCTCGCATACCGTTTGTTCCATCATCCGAGCGCTCGCCGATGTTCTTACTAAGGGACTTTTTTTACCGATAAGTTCGAAGGGTTTCTATCCAAGTTGGGAATGATCGATATCTATTCTCCGAACTTGAGGAGGGGTGTCGAGAATATTAACATAATTATTAGGATTGTTATTTACTATATTTATTTTATTTGAATTAGAAGTAATTAGCTGTATAATAGGTTTTTAATAGCATTTACTCTGTATATCAATTAGGATCAATTAGGATTAATTAGGATCAATTAGTTGTTAATTTTATGTAAAGCATTTACTCTGTAAATCAATTAGGATTAATTAGGATCAATTAGTTGCTAATTTTATGTAAAGCATTTACTCTGTAATTTTCCATTTAAACACGCCAAAATGGCTGAATAAAAATTATTCCATTCTGTCATTCTTTTCTGACTTTACAAACTATACAAGGTTTGTTCATATTTTAATATGCTCATTTTTGCATGCATGGAATTGGTTGGTTGTGTTTATGGTTATCATTCCTTTCTCAGAAATAAAAAGAAAAGGCAGCTCACAGAATTTCAAACGTGGTCCACTTAAGTTTGAATTAACAACATGGGGAGTGAACCCAATGCTAGACCTGGCAGAATGGTTTGGGGAGACATCACTTTGACAAGAAAAAGGTTCTAGCTATACAAGGTCACAACCTATAAACAAATCTAGCTAGCTAGGGACCTAGATGCAGACGAGAATGTCCATGGAGAGAAAGCAATCACGTCGTTAAAGATAATATCTTAGCTTTTTATCAAAATACAAGATTAAATAAATGTAATACGCAAGATTGACAGATAGATTTGGGACACTTAAAGGGCCTATCGTCTAACAAATTCACCAAGAAATGGGCCTACATGAATTTATAAAAAGAAGAGTATGCCAGCTGATACGAACATGATAAACTTGCAAACAAAAAGAGGTTCAAGGATTATAACACCAACCACGAGAATCTGAAAAGATGGCAAAGAACTTTAATTAAAATATATTTTTCCTTTTACAGATCAAAAAAATGTTGGGGGCTGCGAATGAAACAACCACTCCTTGTAATCAAAAGAAAATAATTGAAGAAAAAACAAAAAAGTAAACTATGTGGTCTTCTGCTTATGATGCATTCAAACAATTAGCAATCCTGATGAAGGCATCTTCATTGCACGGTATTGTAGACCGCCCATCGAATGGTCGAATCCAAACTCTTCTTCTACTCGATTAAGCAAGTCTTGAAATGAAGGGTGTCTCAAGCAGGCGAATGGAATCAGGAAGCGCTTCATTTGAGCTTCCCCAACATAAACAGCCACGTGACCTTTTGGAACACATACAATGTTCGATGTCAATGAAGAGCACCGGGAAATTTTCTTAGCAAGAATTTTTCCAAGCAAACGGATGCCCATGGCAAAGTTTTAGAAGAACAAGGACAACAGGCAGATTGGTTATGAAGCTTGGAAGATAAAAGTATTTTAACACCAGAGGCCTCGAAAACTCGGAGATATACAAATATCTCAATGAAATTTGCATATATATAGATATCTGGAGAGAATGATACGAAATGGTAGTTGGACAGTCACAATAAATAGCGATTAAGCGGTGAAAGGACATGTCGAGAGACATGTTCCAGGATATCTCACATGGCATTGCCCGTTAACAGATTATCAGAAAAATTATGAAATAGAATTGTTTGCATTTAGTTTAAGAGGTTTAAAACCCAATATGACCTACCATTTTCACAAGTTGAACTTACAAAGGGCCTACCCACAATCGCTCTGGTATAATACAAAGCAAACATAGCAAATCCTCGAGAACACATTGTGGGGGCAAGAATGAACCCTACGCCCCATCCCGCCCCGCCAAGAACCTCCTCTCGACTCAATTACTAGCACCAATTATGAGTGCCATATTCAATCAGCAACAAAACCCCACAATGGATTGTTGGGGCACAGCATGATAAGGTAAACAAGGACATGAACTACAAATATTAGGGTTTGTTTTGAATCCACAACACTTGGAATCTAAACGATATAAGGACCCTCTTTTCTATGGCATCAATCCTACTATGTATTTGTCAACACCTAGAATCTGCTCTACCTGAACATGTTTCCTGATTGAATTGAAATATCACTTCAGAATAGCAATTAGGGTTTCATCAAACAAACACTATCTCAAGATCATCAACAACGAATGGTCCTACTCAACAAACTCATTGATCATTCATTCATTCAACAACATCAAAGAGAATAGAAAAAGAGGGATAGAGACTGACCTGGTCACCGCCATTTTCGATCGCTCTCGCTTTCTTTGCGTTTCGTTGACGCCATTGCCAGATCGATTATTGTCTAGCTCTGATGATGATGATGATGTAGATTTTGTGGTAACTTAATGGTTATTACCTATTAGAACCCTGCTAAAAGCGCCCCACAGTTTACGTAGTGCATCTGATTAATTATGTGTGGCACTCTAAATTAAATTTCAATTTATGAAGGCACCCCATATTTTTACCAACATACCTTTTTATCCCAACCAAAATACCCAACTCCAAAACCTTAGACGAGACATCTATTTCAGATTCAGCGATATATGGCCGAGCCTTATCTTTTAGGTTCAATGTTATTCAACCAAACCTCTTTAGTGAAATTTAGTTGATAACTGTCAAACTAAAGATTTGGTGAGTTCCGACTTACTATCTAACTAAAGGATCAATGGGCTCAAACCAACTCTCCAACAAGAGACTCATACCTATGAGGTCAAGCCACTCGATGATTTCCTACAAATCACAAGAAGAGATGTGCGAAAGGATGATGGTGGGATGTGCTTGTGACGACCCCAGTTTCATAACCCTAACACTGGACCCCGCCCTGCCTGTAACGACCCAAATATTCTCCGACCCATTTTAAAGGTATTTTATTAATTTTATATTAAAATATTGTGAACAAATGAAATTGTTACACAAAATTAATCTTAACAAGACTTGAATTTAATGAAAATAGATGGAATGGGCTCCACAAGAAAATTGGGCCCATAGGGGTATTTACGTAATTTTGGGTTAAATTGGTAAAAAACCCTAACTATATAAGGATAGGTTGCAAACCCTAGTCACCCATTTTGTTGTTTCAACAAGTTTGAGAGAGAGGAGAAGAAGAGGAAACACCAATCAAGGAGAGGTAATCTCTTGTTGTGATTTTTTTCTTCTTTCTTTTTTTTTCTTCCTTTTCTTCTTCTTCTTGTTTGATTTAATTTGGAATGTACGAGAAGGGGGTGGCGGCTCCTTGTGGAGCCGCCGGACTGTGGAGGTGGCGCCACTAGGGCGCCACCGGAGATGGGCAGCGGCGCCGCCACCAGCAAGGGAGGGGGGTGAGCTTTGCCACCCCCATGAAGCTGTAAGGAAGAAGGGGGTGGCCGTGAGGAAGAAGGGGGTGGCATTGCCCCCCCCCCCCTTCTTCCATCACCACCACCACCACCGCCACCGCGGCTGGTCAGCCGCGGTGGTGGGGTCCCGATCTTCGGCGAGCACTGGGGACCACCCTCGGATCAAGATCCAAGGGTTGGGGGGGTGGGGGTTTCCCCCACCCCATGGAACCGAAACGCCAGGGGCGTCTGCCCCTGCGTTTCGGTCCCAGGGGCCAGTCTGGCCCATGGGGGGGGTTTGGATCCGGTTGACCATGGGCTGGAATCCCCCTGGCCAACCAAACAGGGACCATTTGGTCCCTGTTCAAATAAACAGGGACCAAATTGGTCCCTGGCCAAAAAAATAAAATAAAATAAAATAAAATAAATATAAATATAAAATAAAAATAAAATAAAATAAAATAAAATAGGATAAAATTACGATGGGCGTCGACACCCTCGACAAAGCCCTTAAATGACACATCACGTGGGACCCACACCATTTGGGTTTCCAAATATGAATTAAAATTAAAATACTCAACTTTAAATGGGTAAAATGCTTATGTAGTATTATATGAATTGTTTAGATTCGCGAGGCGGTTCACGTGGGACCCCAAACGTACGAGGAGTCGGTATAGGCGTCGCGACGGGTCCAGGTAAGTGGGGAGCTTCGCTCATGCATTAAATATGGCTTGATTATTAGATAACTAGGAATGCATGTTTTGAATGTAACGACTTGGGAATGGGTTGCGTCGTGATATTGGTTTGGATCTCTATTATCTATGGAATTGTGAATACATTGTTTTGCCTTTTATGTTATTCGGTGCCCTGAGTGTGTGGTAGTTAACCACCGAGGGCCAAATTAGCAAGTGGTCTATATCATGGACGCCTGTGAGTGTGTGGTAGTTAACCACCGAGGGTTTGCTTGACTAATTGAATGCATAAGGTGAATTATTTGAGGGTAAGGGTTTGGAGTTACCATCCTTTGCTACTTGATGATTCTTTGAGACGTGTAGCGGTGACGGCTTGGATGAATCTATCTTTGTTTTGGTGCGATTATCCGAGAGGGCGTAACGGCCATTGCGTTTCCACGATTATTGTACCAATTCGAAAATAGATGATTCGGTCACCGGATCCTTACAATATCTAGTTCGCATTGAATGGAACAACGGCTTATATTAATTTTTATATCTATCGCATTTTATTTAAATATTTCATTTGACTATATTTGTATGTCATGTGTAAATTGATAAATGAAAAATGATGAATAATATTATGCTTGACATAAATGAATGCTTATCAAATGTGTTGTAAGATTGTTAGGCTTTTATGTTTAGTATGGTGATTGGAATATGATTTGAAATATTGATACATAGAATTATAGAATATCTAAATTAGATATGGAAATAATATTTAAACGTTTCTTCTTAGAATATAATTCCACTTTTCATAACTACGATGAGCATAAACCATATATTTAATTGGTTCGAAATATGTGCTAAATGATTATGCTTATAAGTTTGTTTTGAATTTACATGTATTCAGTTATTACATGTTGTGTTATGCGTATGGATTGGATGTCATGTAGAATTTGCATGAGTACTAGGTAATACTTGCGTATTTAATGTTTGAGCGAATCTTTTCTCTTATTGAGCATCGTTGGTTCTTTAGCTCACCCCACTCTACCCCACAGGTTCCTCTACCAGCGCGATAGACAAGAAAGGCAAGGGAAAGGATTTATCTTGAAGTGCCTTCATATGTGAGACTCATATAATACTAGTTTATTATTAATATTAATCGTTTTGTAAATCTCGTACGTGTGTTATAACTTGAGAATTTAGTTAATGGGTAGATTTGAACCTTTATAATATTATTCTGAGGTTGTATGAGACATTTAAATATTAAGGATGATAGATATTACTATGATATACAGGTTCATATGGTTTTGTTGTGATTAGCTTTCACACACTTATTATTATATATATTGTTTAGAATGATTATTCCGTTGAGTTTATTTAGGCGTGCCAAGTCGTTATTTGGGCCTGGTTCAGGTATCGGGTCTAGATAACGGTTTGGGCCGGGCGACCCGACCCTAGGTCGGGGGAGGGTCGTCACACTGCCTAGACTTACGTAGACCCCAAGTCAACCCTCGCACAGTCAACGCAAGTCTAGTCAGCTTCACCTTACCTTTTACAATTTATTTAACAATTTAATATGAGATTAATGATATTAGTAAGTTATTCAAAGATAAGCGGAAGCAATTAAAATCCTCAAACTAATAAAATAACTTCAAGACATAAGTTAGAATAACCTAGAATGTGGAAACCCAGCACACACACACACATATATCATCATCATATGTCGTGTCACAGGAGATAATAGCCTCATAAACAAGCCCAATATATATCATTTCCAAAACCCAATTTCAAAACATATATATATATATATATATACTGTAATACAAAATATCAAACCTATATCGAGACCAAAGGATTACCAATTCCAAGTCTTCAAAGAAAATTACTAAGCTAAAGAGCTTTCCCTTTGCTCGACTGTGGATTTGCACTCAGTCAACACACAAGAATGACAAGTCTCAAGTAAGTAGCGCAAAGCAAGATGTTTACTATATTTCGAAGTAAAGTAAGTAGCGCAAAGCAAGATGTTTACTATATTTCAAAGTAAATAACGGTCTACATTCATGTTGATAGAAAGAAAAGTACCGGAAATGCATGAATAAATAAATATTGAAAATAAATTTGAATTAAGCGATAATGAGTATCCAGGAATCAAAAGGAAAGACGCAAGTAGTCCCGACCAGTGAAAAAGTCGTTGAGTCGAGGGAAAACACCTACCAGACTCTCATCGAGTCGAGTGATACCTACCAAACTGGGAGTTTATGACGTGGTACACTCACACCATCCTAAAATTCATGCGAATTCAGAACTCCCCAGCAATCTAGTGAAAAGCTCTCATCCCGTATAGAACCAAAAATATTGTCCATCCCGAGTTTCTGGCTCTGGTCAATTACTCCAGATAACTGGTCCTTCAAAGAATCACGTTGACTTACTTGCCCTTAACCACTCAGATAGAATAGAATTTTGAAACAAGACAGAGCAATAACAATAATAATTTAAAGCTCAAAAAAAATAATTGCAAATTTTTCCACTAATTTACTTACTTGTGTCTAATGTTATCCCGCACCCACATGCTCGTAATTCGTCCTACGAATCCCAAAGTGTGCCTATTACCATCCTATAATCCTTGTTCACCAATTAATTACTAAAACCCATCATTTACTCCTTAATTATCCCATTTTTCATAATTTTATACATTAATTGAGCCAATTACCCGAGTATTAGTCCTTATTGGAACCCATTTAGGTACTCAAGAGATCCTCGAAGTTTTCAAAAAAAATGAAAATTTGGTATGATGAACAGTGCCGCGCTGTGAGTAGTGTTATGGACCAATTTACTTGGCGGCGTCATCTAAAGCATGAGTTCATCAGCCTCTCTGGTATCCCCCACGACGTCGGTTCCTGAAATCATCTTGGGGTTTTTTGACACCCCGGTTCGCTTCGTCGCCTTTCGAGTCTATCCCAAACTCATAGGGACACTCAATTACAACTATTCCAACATTCAAATCGATCAAAACGATGGTTTATAACCCCGGTGTGAAAATTAACTCAAAAATCATGATAATTGCAAAAAATTACAAAACTCATCCAAACACTAAAAACAACTATGTGGTTGTGCTCCACACCAATCTATTAATCCATATGAACGATAGAAACACTTGAAAACCTAACTTCCAAATTCGACATTAAAAAACACTACGACGAAAACCCTCAAAATACCTGTCAAAATGACGAACTCCGCGTAAGAAGTAGAGATGTTACCTTAGTTTTCCAGTTTACTAGCTCCTAGGAGTCGTTTCGAGCTCGAAATCCCTTTGAGAAATCTTTCCCGAGCTTCGTTCTTGCGTGGGTTTGAAAACGAAATGAAAATATGATGGAGAGAGAAGAGAAAGAGTTTATATATATATATATCTCTTGCATCATCGCGTATGCACGTATCCCAAGGAATCTAATGCTCCTTTCCTCACCAGCCACTCCACTAACGCATAGCTAATACGTGAGTGTGACACCATTAGGTGACTCTTCCCCATGCACTCTCTTCAACACAAGTTTTCCCAGTCTTTTCGGACCTGATTAGCACCACAACTCGCACCATCGTGTGCCCACGAACCGACCAAGGCATTGAACACATCACCCAACGTTTAAATATTATATTTTCATGTATTTTGTTAGTGTTTTATTCACATTTGTCCCTCAGACAGCTAAATACCTGACCACAGTTCGCCTCGACGCCCACAAAATATATTTCCTCGAGCCGAACCTGTTTCTCTGCATAAATGCTCTCACACAAATGCAAATCACATGATTGGAACATTGGAATTTAAATTTGGGTAAATAAATAATAATACAAACACCAACCAAAAATAGCATACCTCAGTATTGATGACCGAGAATTCTTCCCATGCATCACAACAAAATGTCTACGTACGACCTAAATTGATACGTGACACAAGTTATATTTTAAGGTCGTTACAGGACTGATCGCAGTGAGGGGCATAATGTTCATTGTACAATAGAATATAACTTTTTTTAAGTTTGACCTTTTTCCTTGGGTGCCCTAAGTAAATAATGGGGTGCCTTTAGCCGGGCTAAAAAAATGATCATTAGAGGGGAAAAAAATAGGGATTATTTTAGAATGACGTTACGTTGTATGATTGCGAATCTTTAGGTGCATCGGGCGATTAGGAATAGAAGTCAGCTGGTTTTAGTGGTTTTAGTTGTAGTGTTGCATGAATAAACCAAATGTAGCGTTGCAATGACGCGCTTCCCTTGGGTCGTTGGATGGATGTCAATCAACGCTGGGCACGTGTTTTCAGGTATATCTGATGATTTTTGCCTGAGCCAACAAGAGCATCTCCAATGGCACTGTAAATTGGGGGTGGATGTATGACAAATAGGATAGAATATATATCTTCATCAAAAAACTCACTTCAATTGTAATGTAGATTAACACTGTAAAGATAATGTGACACAAATAATCACACCCTCTATTTCTAAAGGGCGTGAGAGCATCTCCAATAGTAAATGTGGATTTGGGTCATGGATTGGTGCCACGTCATTACTGTGGAGAGGTTGTCCATATTACGTGGATTAAATCCACATTCAATAGTGGAAATAGTTTCAAATGGATATTGTCAATTGCACTTTATTTATTATTATTTTTTTTGACCCTAGGGGTGTTTGAGTTTTGCCTGCCTAATCTCCTCAAAGGAGCATTATTGTCTCTACTCATGGTAGTTTAACTAGTCGAAGCATCAATTGCACTTTCTATCTATGAGGTGGTAATTTTTTTCTCTCAATTTTTTTTTTGGTAGGCCCTATTAACTTATTAAATTATAAATTACTATATACTAAACGATTTTACATTAAAGTTATTCTACAAACAAAAAATCGATAAATGATTTTAGAAACAAAACATCAGTTGTTTGTATTTATCTTTTCTTTTTATAAAAGTTATTTGTAATTATCTTTTATCTTGATAAATACAAAAAAGGGTAAAGGATATGTATCAAAAAAATTAAACAGAAATTAAACTACAAAGTATACGGTTTTATTATAAAAAATGCGCCTATTTTTTCGTATAATATGTGTATCAAAGGAAATAAATGCAAAAGTATATACGACTTATTTTCATCACCCGTTATTTTTTTAATTTTTCAATTATGTGGCATAGTAGACACTGTATATCATACTCTTTAGATCTAAATAGATGGTGACTACCTTTTTCTACGCCACGTCATCCTCACATCCTCAATCTACATCCTTATTGGATAACTTTTTTTCCACAATATCTATTTAATCCAACGTGACACACAGTCACCCCTAATCCACAAATCCATTGGAGATGCTCTGATAGACAGTGTGACATTATGCTACCTCATAATTTCCGGTTTTTTTATATTGATAGATAATTTCCGTTTTTTATTTTCTTCAATGCCTTTTGTACTTATATTGATATATAATTTCCTATTTTTTTTATATTGATAGATAATTACAAATATATAGATAATGATATGTTGCGTATCATACATAACAACTATTGTATAATCGCTTAATAAATATAATATTTTTTATAATCGTTTAATAACTTAAAATACGTAACGGTGTAATACTTATTCAAAATAAATAATCGTTTCAATAATTATTTTAAAAAAGAAGTTGCCACACCATTGATAGTAGGTGTAATCTACACTACCCATTAGAGACATTTTTTTAATATTAAATGTGCATTTTCACAAAACAATGTGTGCATCTCCTTCACATTAATGATATAGCAAGAATGTACAGCTAAAATCTATATTTACCATTACCATTGAAGATACTCTAAAATTGTCTGCTTCATGCTCAGCTGGTGAGTACATGCTGTTACAATTATGTTCACATTAAGAACATATATTTTTTGAATGGAAGTCAATTGATTCGACATTCACAATTAGCCGACAGTTAGTGTTGAAAGTCAATTAGATATACAAAACAACCACACAATACAGAAAAAAAAAAAAAACAAAAAAAAACGAAACAAAACAAAAAAGTAAGAAAAATGTGACAAAACAAACCAACAAAAAAAAAAGAGTCATTTTGGTGATTGCCATGCTTGTTGCATGCTCTTATGCGGGTACGTAGCATTTAGAACACTACAGTTACTGAGTTGAGTTACACGCTTAATTGTTACAAAACTATGAGACATACCTCAAAATATGTGTGCATGCGTCTTATTCATCTCAAAAATATTTCATCGTTGCCCCTAAGGGGCATGGTGTTGAGGTAAAAAAAAAAACTTTAATTCTGATTGATACAGAGGTCTAAGGTTCAATTTTTTACAATAACATTATATTTCTTTGATTTCTCTTGAGTTATAAGGTTAGGGCGCCTAATAATCTATAACTCGTTACAACTCATTATACTCATACATGGTAAAACATTTCCTCTATAAAAAACATGTCCTTCATTCCTGGTGGGTGCAAGTATATAAATACAAGACTAACGCATTCATAACTAATTTCATTATACAAGAGCGTTAATCAACACTAACATGACTCCAACTTTATACCCTTTAGTGGTGTTGAGCAACGTCTTGGAGGTGTGAGGCATTGCTGAAGCATGATTTCTACAGTCTTTTTATTTATTCTTTCATTTGTACTAAGATTTAATATTTTTTGTCCCTTACGTGAGAATGTTGCCTCATTCGTGGGGTTATTGTTCTTCTTCAGAAGGTTGTTGTCTCATTCGTAAGTTGTTACCTTCTATATAAAGATGTTATTCAAAGTTTACGTGCATTGTAATATTTATTATCCTTTAATCCTCGTTGTAATAGATTGATATACTTTTTTTTTTTTTTTTTTTTTTTTTTACCTATTTGGATGTACCAATAACCATAACTCAAATATGTAACCCCACAAGCTGACTCAAGGGGCCGACTCTTTTTCCCAACTCGGTGCGTTCAGAGTTGGTGCCGCGATTCACGCTTTAAAGTAAAACAATAACAAAAAAAAAAGCAGCGTTGACAATCAGCCACCACGTGTCCATCTCATTAAATCAACCAATCATGACCAACCGCGTTAACATCGGTGAAATCCAGCTAAACACTATTAAGGGTCCAGTGGGCCCCACAGAATTCACTCAAAGCCAACCCTCCATTCAACCGCCTCGAACACCGCGCACCGCACCACCAACACGTAGGCCCCACATTCACATGGGTCCTCGCTCGTCAAACGCTACACCCGAGACTCAATCCGGCGCTCGAGACCACCGGATCACTTTCGTATATTCATTGCAATGGCGGGAATCAGAGACTTAATTAACAGACTAACAGTTAAACCTGTTTAGATCAAACAGACTACCTTTCCCAACAAAGCCCTAAACCCCCCAAAAACTAGGTTTACTTTCTGAGCCAAATTGTCAAACAATTAATCTATATGGACTCAAGAGTCTAGACTCATAGGGATGTGTGAATAATTTTTACAAAAGTTAATGAGAAAGCATTAATTTCTCTTGGGTGTTTCAACAATAACACCAACTTTTTGAAGGATGAATTTGAAATAAATAAATTTATTGTGTCTGGACTCTTGTGTCCAAATAGCAGTACCCTTGTCAAACAATTAATACCCATTGTCAAATTGGGATTGTTTAATCAATCCTCGGAACCCTAATGATGGGAATCTGGAACTTTGAGTGCAGATCGAGTTCAGCAGCACCGTTGATTGAAGAACGAAAATGGGGTTGCTTCGAAACCCCACTAATCAAACCGCGTGAACGCGTGACGTGCGCCATAAATTCGATGATCATAGAAAGTTGAAATTAAAATAAAGTAAGTGAATTCAAGTGTTCAAGCTTATTTAACGCGCATGGCTTGCTTAGCTAGTCAGCTCTCTCTCCCTATCTCTGTGTGTGCATCAACTACAGAGTAGGTCAATTAGGGGGTCTAATTTCAGCTCCTGATTTTGTGGGTAGTCTGGATTGAGGGTTTAATCAGTTTGTTTGATGTGATTTTGCAGGTAAGATCGGATCTTGGAGTGGTTTCTGCACTGCCCATTGAAATGGGGGTTTTGGCCCATTTTGGGGTTTTGTTTTGTTGTTGTGTTTTGGTTTCAGTGGTGAATGCAGAAGACCCATATAGGTACTACACATGGACGGTGACTTATGGTACTGCTAGTCCTATTGGAGCTCCTCAACAGGTGCGTTTTCATGATCAGATCAAATTTGATCAATTTTGTTGAGTGTATTCGATTGGATTTGTTGTGAATTTTCAATGATACCCTTTTTATTTTGAAGGTTATTCTTATCAATGGCCAGTTCCCTGGTCCCAGACTTGATGTTGTGACTAATGACAATATAATCTTGAACCTCATTAACAAGCTTGATGAGCCTTTTCTCTTGACTTGGTGAGTTATTTATCTTTGCCGCATTTGATTTCGTGCATGTCTTAATGTGCTTTAGCTTCTTAGATTTTTTTTATATTTTGATTTATATGCCGAACTTTATTCTGGTCGAAGTGGGTACTATAGTTTTGTTTCCCATTGTAATGTACCATGGTTTCTATTGCTTAGGAATGGGATTAAGCAGAGGAAGAATTCGTGGCAAGATGGAGTGTTGGGCACCAATTGCCCAGTTCCTCCCAACTCGAACTACACTTACAAGTTCCAGACGAAGGATCAGATCGGAACGTTCTTTTACTTCCCTTCAACTCAAATGCACCGGGCTGCGGGTGGGTATGGAGCCATTAATGTCTATCAGAGACCCCGGATTCCTATTCCATATACTGTTCCGACCGGAGATTTTACTCTACTGATTGGAGATTGGTTCAAGACTGGTCATAAGGCAAGTTTGAGGTTCTAGTTTTATGTCTGTGATATCATAATTTGGTAGTTTACTGTCAACGGAATGTTGTCTTATCAACCGCTTACTTTCTTAGCATTGTGATAAGTAATTGGTACTGCTTCGTGTTGTTATATTAATCAATTCACAGCTTTAAGATTAAAATGCACCTGATACCTGCAGGTCCTACGGCAATCCCTCGACTCTGGGAAGCTTCTTCCATTTCCTGATGCTGTTCTTATAAATGGACAGACCCGTTCTACCTTTAGCGGTGATCCTGGTAATCATTCTTGGGGCTATGTTGTTGTTGTACTTAGATTTTCGTGTTTCTTCAAGTTATCATGAATTATCGTCTAATGTTGTTAATTGATGTTGTAGGAAAAACTTACATGTTCAAGATCTCAAATGTGGGGTTGTCTACCTCCATCAACTTCAGAATTCAGGGTCATAAAATGAAGCTGGTTGAAGTAGAAGGATCTCATACTGTCCAGAATTACTATGATTCCCTTGACATACATGTTGGCCAATCGGCTGCTTTCCTTGTCACTTTAGATCAGCCTTCAAAAGACTACTACATTGTTGCCTCCACACGCTTCACGAGGCGTGTTCTTACAGCAGCAGCAGTGCTACACTACTCTAATTCTCGCACACTGGTGTCAGGACCATTACCGGCTGCTCCAGCAAACCAGCCACACTGGTCAATGCAGCAAGCCAGAACCCTAAGGTATACCATTTGAACGTTTGCATTGACTGTTTAGTTCTTAGTTTTCACAGATTTAGGAAAACCATGTTATAGATGGAAACTTTGATCTTTGTAAATAATTTGATTGAGTAGAGTTCTAATTAAGAAAATCCTCTAGTTGGTACAAGAGCAGAAATTTCCGTAAAGTCATTCATGTTTTTATATACGTCATAATATAAGTGCACAAGTGCATGTTACAGTAGTCGAATTTTAGTTCTTTTCATTATTGTTACATAAGTGAATGTTACGGTAATCGAATTTTCTGACTCTACTTCTCTATTTTTTTCCCCCTTAAGATGGAATTTGACAGCAAATGCAGCTCGACCAAATCCTCAAGGCTCTTTTCACTATGGGAAGATAACTCCATCGAGGACTATTGTCTTGGCCAATTCAGCCCCACTGATAAATGGGAAGCATCGTTATGCAGTTAATCAGGTGTCTTACGTTAATGCTGATACTCCTTTGAAGCTTGCTGATTATTTCAACATCCCGGGTGTCTTTAGTGTCAATGCACTTCAAAGCGTGCCCAGTGGAGGTCCTGCGTCTGTTGGGACTTCCATAATCACAGCTTCTCTCCATGAATTTCTTGAGATTATTTTCCAGAACAATGAAAAAGAGATCCAATCTTGGCATCTTGATGGTTATGACTTTTGGGTTGTTGGGTGAGTTTTCTCGATTCTGGCTCTGTGTATTTATGATACTTGTTTTCAGCAACTGATTGTAAATCTTCAACTTATCCAGTTATGGCAAAGGTCAGTGGAATCGAGACCAAAGGAGTAAATATAATCTAGTTGACACGCTTACTAGACACACTGCTCAGGTAACTGAAAGTAGATGAACTAGGTCTTAATGACTGATTTTATGTTTTTGGGAATTGAAGTGGTCAGTCTCGGTACTATTTCTTACTGTTTGAGTGCTTCCCTTACAGGTGTATCCGAATTCATGGACTGCTATATTGGTGTCCTTGGACAACCAAGGAATGTGGAATGTAAGATCCGCACAATGGGCAAGGCAGTACCTGGGGCAACAATTTTATCTCAAGGTCTGGACACCAGTAAAAAGTCTTGCTAATGAATATGATATGCCTTCAAATGCTCTCCTATGCGGTAAAGCCAAGGGAAGGCATCCTTAGAACGATAAGCTAATTTGTATCTTACGCCCTGTTAGTCACAAGGGGGTGACTGCTCGAAAAATGAAAAAAATACTTGGAGAAAATAGTGAATGATTAGGCAATGTAAGTGTTATATCCTAATTCAGAATTAATTCTACATATATGTCATATAAGATCTTTCATCTTATAGAACATGAAGAGACTGTTAGTTTTTTGAAGTCTCTATTTTTATGATTGTATCATTTACTCATACGTTATAAGATATATGCTTTTTTTTTTTTTTAGAACAGATGCTTTTATTTATATTTATATAAAAGCAGAACTAATAGTCGACAACAATCTGAAAGTGACGCTAGTCAACTTTTAGTTCTATTTCTTGTAAAATTTCAAATGTTTCGTTTGATCAAGAAAGAAATGAGACAGATGAAATGAAAGGTTGAATATGTTTAGAATCTTTACTTCAAAATTGTTTATGTTGTATTTGTGTGAGATATATGAGATGATGCCAGTAGGAGCAACTGTAGAGTTCAAGCTTTTGGCAGTGAACATTTTGATTCTTCTACTTGTTCCATGTTCCTTAAAGCTGGTGTTTTGCTATCTTATTGTCTTCCCTAAATTGTCACTGAGAATACGTCAACACGAATAATCTATGTGGATGTTCAAGTTTAACATTCAAGAAATTTGTCCTCTCAATTTTAAACTCATTCTTTATGCAAGTGTAATAGTCTTTGGCTCATTTATACATATATATATTACTCTTGAACATCATATACCTACCATTCCTTTTTTTTTTTTTTTTTTTTTTTTTTTTTTTTTTTTTTTTTTTTTGTAGACAGATTATACCTTCCATTCCTTGGTTGGTCCTGACATGCATCAGTTAGGACATTGCATCTCTTTATAGCTTTTTCTGATGAAGTGGTCAGGTATTTGTATAGATGTACTATTAACTATGGATTGTTTGGTAATGCCAGTTAATGTAACTGATTGCCAGTTACGTACATTGCATATGCTGTATTCAACAGCCACCATGTATTCAAACTATTTGGTTATCAATGATTTTCTACAAGTGATTGGCCTCCATGATTCATGTATGGAATATGGATTCAATGATAGTATAGAAGGCATGCATGTTGCTCCCTGAAACTTGTTTAGGAGGTCATTTTTAAGTGGCAATCTTTGCATCATATGAACTAGCTAGGGCCAAGGCCTTCAAGGACTAGTCAATATCCTGCTCCCCTTCCCCCATAATTGTTGAGCACCCACCAAACTCATTAAGCCGATTCATGTCGACATAATAGTAAGATCTCACCAAATTATGATACATTATCAACGCAATTGATGTCGTCTAATCAAAGGCAAACACCTGTCACTCTTTTTGCACTGTCTTCTACTTTTTATCAAGGCATTGCTTACTTTAAGATAATGCATGAAATGAAATATGTTCCCTCTGTGGCAAACTATTTGAGATTAGCATCATTTCTTCAATAGAGAAGTGTCCAACATTGTATTGCTTGCGAAACAATGTCATAGTGAACAAGATTTGATTAGGGAAGAGAATATTACTGCTTTCTACCACTTGGTTCTTTTTTATCTTGTCTTCCTGCAATTTACGTCGGTAGAGCTTTAAAGCAAAGAAGCTTGAACTCTACATGAACTGCCTTGCCATACCAAGCCCGGGCAGGATAGAAGCTACTCTAATTTTTTCTTCCAAATTTGAAATAAATAGTAAAGGTATTGTTCCATCTTCACATATTGACCCACTTGCCAGGTCACTCAATCTCATCTTTTCTTAACTAAAGCTATGATACTCCAAGGGGTGCACACGGATTGCACTAATCCGCGGATCCGGACCAATTATCACTAATTAGATCAATTTTTTTATCCCTTGGACTGGATTGGATTGAAAAATCATTAATCCGACTGGAATGAATCGGATTACGGATCTTACATTAAAAAACTGCGGATCCAATCCGATCCAGTCCGTTTAACACATCAACACATAAATATATTTCATCATATGTACTATAGTAGCTTAATTAGTATCAACTCAAACTATCAACTCTAAACTAAAATATCTAAAAGACTATACTTGTTCTTAACTCTTTTATTATGTTTTCGACCTTTTTATTGTAGGTTGTATGTTCAACGTACATTTTTTTTGTTCTTTTGTGAGGATGTATGGTGAAGATTTGTAGATAACACATTTATTTATGTAAGAACTTATATTTTGAAGGTTATTGTGGTAACAATTTTGTGGGAAATATGTTATATATATATTTGTGGAATATATGTTGTAAATTTGTCATTCATGAGATATATAATTCTTGTGATTCATTTTATTAAGTCTAATTTCATAAATTTTGGATAGGAAAACGTCAATCCGCAGAACTTGATCCAATCCAGTCCGCATTTTGCAAATTGGATTGAGTTGAATTGATGAATTATTTGGATTGGATTGGATTGTAATTTTTCAATCCGCAATAATTGGATTGGATTGCGGATTAACCCTAATTGGATTGGATCCAATCCTTGTGCACCCCTAGATACTCCTTTTGGCTATTCATGCAATCAATGGTCCTCACCCTCTATGTGAATGATATGGCCCAACTACAGCTATATATATTTGTTAGGGAAATAAAGAGCAAAAGCACATTCACTCTCTCTTTTGCATCTTAAGTTAGTTCTGATTCTTGCCCAACAAGAAGTTTGGCGGAACAACTCAACTTACCCTTGTAAGGGTTGCAACGGATCCATCATTTATATTCATTTATGGATACAAAGACAATTCAAGGAAACACTTGTCCATCAATTAACACAAAACAGCATCATTGTGAGAAGGTTACATGCTTGGCACTTTTAATTCAAGTGTGTTAATCACTCTATCTGTCATGAAAAGAACTTTGGGATTGATGTGAGGTGCATGGTTGTTCCTTCATTATACGAAGTTGAGAATTAATTTTCTTCTTGCTTGGACCATAAGCAAGTCTTTTGTGTACTTAATTGATACTCTCAATCTTCTTTGTAACTCATTAATGATTAGAATTATGTATCATGTGAGGTGTACACGCATATTTATTAGAACTCAAATTGTATGAATAAATCGTTATTTGGAATGCATTTAGTAGATATGATTTTATCAAAGCATCATTAGTGAGATGGATGAAGCATCACTCACCAAAAGACAAAGTCAGGGAGGTTGGGGGTTCGACTAATGTTAGAGGCAAAAGTACTGGTTTCTTATCTTAAGAAAAGTATAAATGATTTTAAACTATTATAAAAGCATAACATCAATGCATTAAATCAAGTGGAGTTAGATTCTAATCTATGTAGTAACTCCAACTAACTTAAAGATCGAAGCTTTGTTGCCGTTGACATTGACCTTGTTCGATTGGACAATCGCTTCTTGCAGAGGGAGCGCCAAGTTAGAATTTCGTTAACAATATATTTGCTTATTTTGTATACTTTGTTTATGAAAATTACGACTATTTATTTATTTTTTGAGTTGTAAAAGACTTGGTTCCTATTTCGTTCCCATTAAGGAAAGTCTCAAATTGGATAAAATTGGGTTGAGAGGACCACTTTTGTATGCTCGAGTGTAGATTAATCAGTATAGTTGGTGTCGGACAGCGACTTCAATGAAATGAAAGTCGGGTATGGGGTGTAATGGGCACCCATCCATCCATCCATCACCACCATCTTTGTATCAATGATGAATGATGAGCACATCTGATCTGACGAGATAACCAAGGCCAGACCCCTCTCTCTCACTAGACCTGCCCACTTTGATTCATCCAACAAACTCACCACCAACGCATAGATTGATCCACAGATTTGGCGATTTGGTCCTCATTTGATCAATTTGATCTTCTATGATGATTCATTGAACACCAAGTTGTGAGCTTTGAAGATGATACAATTGAGCAATGGAGATTCGGGGGTGCCCAATAATCTGGAGTGGAAATTCTCTCAGGTTTTTGGGGAAAGAACGGCTGGGGAGGATGTTCAGGAAGGTGAGGCTTGAATTTGTGCTTGATTTCAAGGGTTTGGATTCTGAGCTTTCTGGGTTTTGCGTTTTGTGGTGATTGATTGGTTGTGTCATGTGTTTGCTCTTTAATTCCTCTGATTTGTTTCATTTTGGTTGGGGTGGTCTTAGTACTGATGATTTGGGGGAAATGGAAGTGACACAAATTTGGGGTTTTGGTGAGTGCTTTTGGGTTCTTCATGTTCAATTGTTCAATTGATTTCTAATACGCGGAATGCAAATTTGTTTTGTTAATTTAGAGAAGACTAAAGTAGAGTGAGTATTTTTTTTTTTTTTGCAATTTTTTGTAATTTTAATGGATTATCATGGTTGGCATCTTGCCCCCTAGGGGTGTGGTTTAATGGTTTCGAAGAGGGCCTTAGTACTTTGACTAAGGCAGTGGACGGGTTCAATTTGCAGCAACTTCACTATTTCTCCTTCGACATCTGGGTTAGTGGTAGGGGCACCCTCCTAACCTCAGTGGGATTAGTCGGAGGGGCTGAGGCGGTTTAGACACCCAACAAGAACAACAAGAACATAACCTCAATCCCAAATTAATTGGGATCGGTTTAGACACCCACGGTAAAAAAAAAAATGTGAGCAACATAAAATGTGGATTAGATGTGAACAAACAATAAGTGCATTAAATCGAGCGCAATGAAAGATCTTGATCGATGTAGGCTTTGTTGTTGTTGTATGTGAACAATCAAGCTGTTGAATGTTATAATGAATTTTGTGGTTGTACTACTCAAATTTGAAGTAGCAAAACCTGCACAGAGTATAAGATTTCGGAAAATTTGATTTGTTATATGAGAGAAACTCTTGTTTGAGTTTGCGTGAACTTTGCTCTCTTTTTCCCATAATCATTTGAGTCGGTTTTACATGAAAGTTCGGCAAGGATCCACTCACTGTTGTTAAACTTTCGAGACACTTCCATGTTCGAAATGCATTTGAAGGGGAAGATAGGGAGGCATTTAAAATATTGTGCAATGCAAATATGGATTTGTCTGAAAGTTATGGTTCCACTAACTGTTTAAGGTTTTCTTGATGATTCACATCTTTGATTTTGAGTCTTGGATTTTTTTTTTAATCCATCTTTTACCTTTCTCTAATCCCTCCCCTTCTCACTTTAAAAAAGCTTCCATGCTTTTAGGCAATTTTCGTGTTTTTCATTTCCATAATTTCTTTAGTATGATTTCAAGAAGATGTTTAGCTTGATGTGGTCAGCCTGAATTTATCCAGTGACATTATAGGAGTTTTTCCTCTGAACCCAATTGCCATATCAATATGTTTCGAAATCGAACAGAAACCTTTATGCTTCATTCTTGGTTTCGTCTCAAATGTACAGTAATTAATGCATTGCTCTGAAAGTCTGAATCATTCACCCTTTTTCTCTGTTGTTAATCAGTTGAGGCAAAGATGATCATGTAATGGACAATTTTTTGTGTTTTGCTGATGGTCTTTATCTTGTGCCTTTGGTTGTCTCCTCCAGTTGATATTATCTCTGCCATTGAATTTGATAAATCTGGTGAGCATCTTGCAACTGGTGATCGTGGGGGTCGTGTTGTTCTATTTGAAAGAACAGATGGGAAAGATGTAAGCAGGTCCCACTCTCTTGTGGTTTGGTTTGGTGTTAGAAATATGGATTGGCATTCTGATGACAATTATAATTCATTCAGCAAACCTTTCGGAAGGATCTTGAGAAAACGGGTTATCCTGCTGCTAAGCATCCTGAATTTCGCTATAAGACAGAGTTCCAGAGTCATGAACCTGAGGTATCTCCATCTGTATGTTGTCAATTTGCATGCAATTAGAATGGCCCCCTTTTATGTTTGGTTTACTTTGAAGTGAGAACTCTCTTTTCAGTTTGACTATCTCAAGAGCTTAGAGATAGAGGAGAAAATTAATAAAGTGCGATGGTGTCAGACAGCGAATGATGCCCTCTCCCTTCTCTCTACAAATGACAAAACAATTAAGTACTGGAAGGTGTGTGACCTATGTACACTGTTCAATATATTTCTTAGACCTTTTCTTTTTTATGTTCTTAGCAGTCCTAAGATTTGCACACATTTATTTGGCATTTAGCTGTGGGTTTTTACAACTCTCACTGATAATTTGTAAAACTTTTGCAAATGGGAATATTTCTTTTCCAAAAATATCAAAAACTACAATACTTTTTAAAATCCAAATGTAACTTCTAGCAATAATATTTCTTTTGGTAAATATGGGAACATTTATTGCCAAAAATATCAAAAACTACATTTTGTGCAAAGCTTGAAGTCCACCATAGAGTCATAGACATACATAATCCAATAAACGTATAATTTTGGGGAGAGGCCATGCTTCTACAAGTTCCTTGATTCTGGTAAGTTTCAGGTACTTGACTAAAAGAGTCGTAAATTGTTCTAGTCTCCCAGTTAATGTGGAAAGATAACATTTGGTCTATAAGTAGATTAGAATGACTCTTGAATTAGCCATAGGTAGTTAGATTAATTCTATGCATTTATAGTTAATGAGTACTCACTTGAGACTTGGTGAGTTAATATACTTTTCGTATACAAGTGATCTTCTTTTTTCCTAGAATTTCATACATTGCCTACTTTTATCTCTTCTGTATTGCTTGATCACATCTTTGGCTGATGGGTGATGTAATCTTTAATGGTTGATTGCTTTACTGAGTTATTTTATTGGATCAGATGCTTGGAAGCGGCTTTGTAATTCCATATAAGAATGCACTTAATCTGCTGGACATTCATGCTTGAAGCTTTTTGCATGCTTTGTCGAGTTCTTAGCTCCACTTGTTTTTTTTTTTTTTTTGGTAAATAGCTCCACTTGTTTTTGTTCCAGTCTCCTAGTAGCTTATATGTTTATGGACATTATATGGCACACTTTCTGTTTTGTTGAATAAATACTTATTTCTTCTGAAAATGGAAGATCCTAAGCTTTCATGACTGTAGAAGATTTTAATAGTTCTTGTCTTCTTGTACAATTCTTGACAGGTTCAAGAAAAAAAGGTAAAGAAGATATGTGAAATGAATTTGGACACTTCCGCATCAGCAAGAAATGGAAAAATGGCTGGCCAAACTGGAGCAATATTTGATTTTATATTTCCTCCAGGAGGATTCCCATGTCTCCACTTACCTATGGTAGTTGCTAGACCAGGCGCCCTCCTTTTTCTTAAAGCATTCCTGTATATTTGAGTTATAAATGGACAAAGAATTATTTTGTTTTTATTGTGTACTTGGAAATTACATCGTTTCCTTTCATTGATTGTACAATTTATTTTGCTTTTAGCTATGATCAAAGGGCATATATTATTGAATCTTTTGATACATGTGGAATTAATACTTGTGTATAGATTAATTCAAATCCAAAATTTGATTGAACTTATTACACTTGTATAAATATAGAGTTAGCATATATACTGTATTTTAGATGTTACTGCATACTTGGTGCACACTCAAGGAGGAACATTTATGTAGAAATAATTTACACCCTTGAAGAAGTACTTTTAGTTTTTAATAATATTAGTAATTTTTAATGTGCAAATGACATGAGAACTACTATGGACCATAACTCTACATTAATTTTTGATTTCAAGCAGATTGTCAGCCATGATACAAACTTGGTTCCAAGATGTCGAAGAGTGTACGCTCATGCTCATGATTATCATATTAATTCCATTTCAAACAACAGGTCTGTTTCTCACTCTTTTTTCTATACCATTTGTTCACTCATCCCATCCTATTCGTTTCTTCTATACATGTTGCAAAATAAGTAATTTGAGAAGCATGGATAAGAAACAGTGCTAATAGGGCGAAGTCATCTTTTAACTCTTAACTTGCATTTTTCTTAACTTTCTTTTGATGTACAAAAAGCTGAAATAATTGTTGCATGTCTGTATAGTTTAAGCTCCAAGTAATATCAATATGACAAAATGATCAAAATATCATTTTAATTTGATGTTGAAACATTATATTGATTTAATATTTATGGAAATATTGTCCATCCTTGCAATAAATCTTGAGGAATTTGGAATTTCGAAAGTGTGAATCTTGTGTAATATATAGGTTCCTCTCATAAACAACGGACCATTTAGTTCTTTCGTGAAATCAATTTAATGACAAAAAATACTTTGCTTGTCTTTTCATCATGTTTTACCAATACTTACTCTTATCCAGGTGTCATTCTTGTTTTCTGATTCACCTATTTTCAAACAATCCTCAGTGATGGGGAGACATTTATATCTGCAGATGACTTGCGAATAAATCTGTGGAATCTAGAAATCAGTAACCAAAGTTTCAACATTGTCGATGTGAAGCCTGTAAACATGGAAGACCTCACTGGTATGTGCTCTTTTCAATTTTATTTGATGCGCTCTTGTCCAGACTAGTTTGAAAAGATTTATCAGTGCTAAATTTTGTTGTTTTAAAGATTGTTGCTAAAAGGTGCTATTTATGAAAAGTTGTCTAATAACGTATAAATAATGCTTTGTGATTCAGTTTATCTTGGATTTCATGTAAATTTTCTTGGAACAGTTTCTTCCTTGGGGGTCTGGAAATCCTTAGTAATTTTAAGCACCTAGTCTTTCGTTCCTCTTGAAATATTTCAGCTTGCTTAATTTAGAGAAACTTCATAGTGCCGGTATCATGACAATATTATAGCTAAGTTTCAGTACCATTCTGTTGTTAGTTGTCCTTCTAGAATAAATTTAGCCCCAAATAAGGTTGTGCTTTCAGGTAAGAAAGAAATAATTTGAACCTCTTTTGTCCATAAACTTTTCTATTCTTTCCACTTGCTGAATACTTCACCAATGAATAAATAGAGCATAAGACAGTAATATGAAGAAAAGAGCTTCTCATACGCTATCTTCTACAAATTATTAAATTATGTTTTGTTGCTATTGTAGTTGTTGTTGTCTCTTTACTTTGTATCATTTATTTTTAAGAATTTTATCTTCATTGTGTTTGTGAACATTTGTATTTTGTTTTTTACTGAATACAGTTTCATGCCTCCCCTCTTCATATTCTATCATATTATCTCTTTGATTATTGGGAGTCTTCAATTTTGAAGCTGCCTATATTTTAGAGTAACCGCTATCTCCGCATCGTGGCATTTATCATTCTATCTTGTTCACCTTCCGGGGTTTGATGAAATATGTTGCTTTGCAGAGGTTATAACTTCAGCTGAATTCCATCCTATTCATTGCAATATGCTAGCTTATAGTAGTTCAAAGGGTGCAATACGCCTTATTGACATGAGGCAATCAGCTTTGTGTGATACCCATTCCAAGATGTAAGAACCTCGTGTAAATTGCTCTCTGTTATTACTTATTACTGACTATTCTGTTGGTCGCTTTGTTTCATTTCCAAGTCTCCTTATCATGTCCTGGTACTGTTAGTTGAAGTGACTCAAATTTCCTTCTCAGATTTGAGGAACGCGAGGTGCCTGGCTCACGTTCATTTTTCACTGAGATAATTGCCTCGATATCAGATATAAAATTTGGGAAAGATGGAAGACACATACTGAGTCGTGACTACATGACGCTCAAGGTTTGCCATATTTTTCTTTCAAATCCTTTTGGAAAACCTCCTACATGCTGAAGGGTCTTCTTATCTTTATTGAAATCATTGTTATTAGTCGAAGTATATGAAAATGACTTTAGGAGTGAGCTGAGAAAACTACACAGATTATTCTGGGCACACTTTTCTATATATGTGCTGTTTCCCCTTTTCAGGTAACATTGTAATCGATCTCTTGGATCAGTTATACTGATAGTAGAACTCTTCTATGGCAACTGCCATTGCCTTAAATCCACTGACCTTTTTGAAATTGTTATCTAGGAACACTTTTGATATCTGTCACTGAATAGTTGTGTGCTTTGGATTTTTCAACTTAAGTCCACTTGCAACTTAAATATTTGGTTTTTGTAATGTTCATATTGCTCCTTCCATTTGTGAGATTTGTAGGCTATAGTCTATAATATGGTGATACTCTGAATGGCTCAAATGAAAGGTGCCTTTAGTTACATTAGATGAATGTTCCAAATCTGAGAATGCGCCAACATTGTTTTGGGTCTGAGCAAGTTGCTAGGGTCTAGATGCATAAACCATTTCTTATTTGGGCATAGTTTTCTTATTGTTGTGCAAACTGAAAAGTTTCTGCCTGAAATTATGGAAAATGCTAGTGTAACCCCGATATGACAACTGGGTAGGACATGCACTTGTGCGTATCCTTTGATTTTCGCCGTCATGCATGTATGCACACATCTCGAGGCGCATCGGGGTTACCCTAGCAGGGTTCAAAAATTATTAATCCATGGAAATGCTTTTTTTTTTCTTCTCTCCATATAAAATACACTTTAGATTTGCACTACATCAAGCGATGGAAGAGTTTGATCCATGAAGCTCAACTAATTTGGGATTGAGGCTTTGTTATTGTATAAATAAACATAGATTTTAGGGAGAAACCTTTATGAAATATTTGTTACTTCTCGACTGTCCTTGGTCAAGCATTTGCTTTGTTTTCATGTAATTATACAGTCGAATCATGTCGTTAAAACCATCGCCTGTAAGTAGTGAGAGTTAATTGTTATTGTAGCTGTGGGATTTGAACATGGAGGCCAGCCCAGTTGCAACATTCCAAGTCCACGAGTACTTGAGACCAAAGGTGATTTTGTCTTTAATTATTAAGTACTTATTTTCTTTCTTTTGTTGGAAAAGCAATATTCACTTTTCCTGGCCCATGCAGCTTTGTGATTTATATGAAAATGATTCCATATTCGACAAATTTGAATGCTGTTTGAGTGGAGATGGTCTTCGTGTTGCCACGGGCTCATATGGGTAGGTGGCTTCTCTCCAGATTTCATACTGACTTTGTCCACGTATTCTGAAGATCTGCTTGACTAATAATTGCTTTCTCTACAGGAATGTGTTTCGTGTTTTTGGACGTTCACCAGGAAGTAATGAAGCTTCGACATTAGAAGCCAGCAAAAATCCCACTAGGTACTTGGAGGCTTTGAAACCGATGCTTTCACCTTTCTTGATTTTATTTAACTTGTTGGACACTAATTTATTGTTTTTTGTTTTGTTCACTAGACGTCAGAACCAGGTACCAACACGATCACCAAGGTCACTCACAAGTTTTGCACGTTCTCGCAGACGAGGTTAGTATTGGCTGAATTCCTTCTCATCGTTAGTGAGTCAAGATTTGTTTTTTCATTCCTTTCACAACCACATCCACTGTCGCAATTGGATTGGGCTTCCTAGACCAAGTTACATGCTTTCTTTGGTGAAATGGTTCTATTTTGACACTAGGTTAGGATTCTCTTTGGTTAATAGGAATAATATGTATGTTAAGAATAGTCCCACATCGGGTATCCAAGTGAATCTTGAGAGGGTTATAAGTTGGGATGTGGGACACTATTCCGCTTTGGCATTTTTAGTGAAGCCTCCACTCCAAACCTTGCGCTCTTTGCTCATACTCGCTTTCCCTCCTATATAAACATACCATATATCATTTTTATAATGATGGATTGGTAAGTTCAACTTTAGAAGGGAGATCGTGTATTAGTGATGGCTTAATGTTTGGAGTTGAGGTTTCACCAAATTGCCAAGGCTAGATGGTATCCCACACCCCAACTTATAACCCGACGCGGAACTATTCTTAACAGTGCAAAGTCCCATCCGTCTGTAGGTTAAGTGTAAATGAAGTAGCTGCACATATCTAAGTGATGTTACTGATTGTGTGTGTAGTCTTTAAGGGTTTTTTACTCTACTTGTTGAGTCTATCCTCTCAAACGAAACTTCCTTTCTGCTGCAGGGTTTGAGAATTCAAGCATGGATGCCAATGGGGGATCATTCGATTTCTCAACCAAGTTACTCCACCTTGCATGGCATCCTACCTCCAATGTCCTTGCATGTGCGGCGGCAAACAGCCTCTACATGTACTATGCAGACGATAGTCCCAGGAGCGACATTACCTCAAATGGTCAAAAGTGAAAAACAGATCAACTGTCAACTGTGGTGGATCGCAGAATGCCGTCCCTGCAACCTGTACTATGTTTTAAGGCAAGCCCCTTGTTTCATTCTTTTTGTAAAATTGGATCAATTCTTTTCTTTGTATGCTCAATAGAGAGTTTGGGCTAATCGGAAGGACAGACCTCGGTGCAATATTAAGGTTGCTCCATTTTGGTCGTCATAGGATTGATAAGTAAGGATAAAGCTGCAGACACCGACCCATCCCACGATCCTTCTCTTATATAATATATATACAGACGTAAGGAAATTCCTTGCTAGGATTAGGCAGGGCTCGTGCTGTGATTTCACATGCACACATTTGCAGCAATTTTGCTACTTCTCTGTAAGATGTGGGAAGAGCATGCATGTTGTTGTAGAGACTAGAGAGCATTCTTTTGTTTATCAGAACATTTGTCAATTAAATTCATTATTATGTTCTCACTTAAATTCAGATTATGAACAAAGATGTTTCATGCTGTCACTATTTTGTAAGTCAGGCTTTCAATGACATTTGCTTATGTAACCAATCATTATAAATTTGTCTTCCTTTCTTTCATGATGTGTTAATTTGTAGTCATTTGTTAACTAGTGGAGTTACTCAAATCTTGATGTGTTTTAAGTTGACTTTGAAAGACAATACTGAATGACTCTGATGGTTGCAACTTAGCGTATGCCTTGGGTGGAGATTTAGTGTGGCTAGTTAAAGTTGCTTTCTGAATTAGCCGATTTTCTGAGTGCATGTTTGGGTGGAGATTTTGTGCGACTAATTCGAGTTGCTTTCTAAATTATCCAAATTTTTGAGTGCCTGCTTGGGTTGGTGGAGATTTTTTGCTAGTTTCAGTTGCTATCTAAATTAGCCGATATATTTTGTGAGTGCCTGCTTGGGTGGGTGGAGATTTTGTATGGTTAATTCGAGTTGCTTTCTAAATTAGTCGATTTTTTTGACATGTGCGGTTATTTAATTGTTGTATATTATTAGAATTTGTAAGATGAAATACTAAGTCCAAGTTTATATAGAAGGGTAAGTTCAAATAAGTAGGAGGGTGAGTGCGAATAAGTGAGGACTTAAGGTTTAGAGTGCTAATTAACCCTTTCTTTATTCACTACAAGAAATTTTGCTTTCAATGACACAAATTTTATGACAGTTCCAAGAAATTGTCATTGAAGCCTCATAAATAATGACATTTTTTTGATAAACTGTCATTAAAGAAGTCTTTACAATTATTTTCCACAAAGATGAAAAGATGACATTTTTAATGACCATTTATAATTTTATAAATGTCATAGTAAAAGTACCGCATACATTAAAAAAATAGATACAGTGAGAGGAGATCAGATCCAGACTGCACTTCAAAACAAATACAAAACACACCGCTTACGTTCCAAAAAGTTCCGCCAAAACTCGCGTTCGCCGCCTGAAGCAAAGGGTAGTTTAGTCATTTCCATTACTCCAAAGTTTTGGTCGATCAAAACGCAAAAATTTGACCTAATCCCTCTCGTTCTCTCGCTCGAAACCCCTCTCGTGAGTTCCTAAATCTTCTTTGATTGATTCGTCGATTGTTTGTTGTTCTTCGAAGATCGATCGAAAGCTGTGTGTATTTCTTTCAGTGATTTTCTCTTCGATCCCCAAAACCGGAGCAAGAGCAGCCATTGGTGGAGACCACAGAGCGAGAATCGAAGCCCTAAGAGCACTCTGTCCAGGTTTGGGTTTGATGTGTTCGGTTGTTGTTCTTCTTTGATTTGTGATTTATATTGTTGTTTTTGATGTGGTTTTCGTCCAATTTGTGAGTTATCCATGTTGAATTTCCGATCTACTGAGCCATTTGCGCTCAAATCAGCTGCGGAGCTCGCGAAAATGTCAAAACCCAGCTGACGAACACGCAGTGGTGAGTTTCTAAACCCTATGGTATATGTTTCTCAAGATTGTGTGTATTTCTTAAGTGATTCTCTCTTCGCTCCCTTATTTTATTACTTTTATGGCATTTGGTTCTTCTTATGCTTCTACTCCCTCTTCGTGCCCATCGATTTTCATTTTCTGTTTATTTTTCTTGTTGGAGAATTGAGAGGGGATGTATGATTGAATGGGAGCTGTAATTCTAATACTTCTTCTATTGTCTATCTAGATAGTTAATAGGTGAATATATAGTTTTGATTGTTGACGATGATATACTTTTTATGTGGTAACTGACCTGTCTACTTTGGCTTTCTTGTTTTTATTATATGTGGTGTTGTTTTCTTATTTAGTTTTTGTGATTATTATACTTGGCGACAAGATGAAATTCTAGCATTCATGAATTAGTCATAATGGTCAACTGATCCTTGAACTGATATATTAAATTCTTGGTTATTGTTTAATTTTATGTCTACTAGGTGGTTCATTTTTGTATTAAACGAAAATTCCTGTCATATTATAATCAGCTAGCTAGGATGAAAGAATATTGGTCATGAATCTCATGATATGTATAAGGAAAGAGACTGCATTTTTTTTAACAGAACGTAATTTCACCATTTGATCTGTACCTTCTTGTGTTTTCTACTTGTAGCTGTCTTCTCAATTCTATGGAGACCTTCTAGACTCCATAATTGTGGATGTTGCATCTGAATGCCATCGAATAGCAAGGCTAGGCCTTGATCGTAACTTGGAAGACGAGGAAGAAGAATTGAGGCTCTCTACACAGGCCCGTGCAAGGGTGGCTGATCCAAGTAACAGTGGTGAAGCTAATAGCAAGTATGTAGTTGACATAATTGGACAAACTCATCCCTCTGTTGCAAGTGAAATATTTGAGTGCATGAACTGTGGGCGGTCAATCATGGCTGGAAGGTTTGCCCCTCACTTGGAGAAGTGCATGGGAAGGGTTAGTGTCCTGATCCTCGTTTGCAAAAAAATTTATTCTTTGTCTCATGGTTATCAATAATTCAAAAAGAATTCTGCATGCAAACTTTTAATTTTAGGTTAAACATATCTGAAATGTCTGAGCGAAGATTCAAATCTTATTTCTTGGCTCCTGTGGGCATGCATTATTCTTGAATTTCATTCCATCTGCATTCGATGGCATTATGCAATCAGTTTCTTGTTCAAATTATTCCAAGTCTACTGAATTGTGTCCTCTTCACCACTTTACACAGGGACGCAAGGCTCGACTCAAGAACACTAGAAGCAGCACAGCTGCACAGAACAGATACACTCGGGGAAGCCCAATCTCCGCATACTCTCCGTGTTCCAACTCCGCTAGTGGGAACCGGGTTGCAAATGGAACAACTGCTCCGAATGAGGAATATGGAGATGGTGGTTTTGAAGATTGATTAAGTCGCAGAGCAAGCGTGTCGCCCCTTGAAATGGAGAAAGAATGCTTCTGTGATTCATAATTTTGGGAAAACATTGAGGTGAGAAGTTGAATACGTACATAGGCTAAGTTATTTTGGATATTATATTTTTCTTACTTCATTGTCCTTCGTTTCAGTTCTTAACCATAACGCCGCATCTGTTTTAATTTTCACAAGCCTGCAAATTGTAACATGTTTGAGGTTCAAATTGTGCCTTCGAATGCAATGTAGCCCATGTGCGGGGACTATGTTTTTCTTCTGTAATGCTGAAACAAGTGGGTCTTGAGGCAACATGCTTTTCAATCCATTGTTATCTCTTGAAGATCTAACAACTGTATCATATAATGCTGGGTTTCACATGGTTCGAATCTGCACGCCTACTCTTTCTAGATCCCAACAGCCACAACTGTACAGCTTCAATTTGAAGCTTTGAAATAACTATTGAAATTTGAGAAAGAATGAAGAAAGTGTAGTTGGGTCTACCTACAATGTCACGCCGGGGACACATTCATGCACCGTGGAGACCAAAGAAGAAGCTTGCAGTGACTTGATAATGATCTATTGTTGACAAGGGTAGTTTTGTGTTGTGATACATGTGCGAATTTTTCTTCATTTTGATGGTTAAGCCATTTATTTTCTTATCTGTTTAAGGCTCTATTTGTACTCAACCTGCATTTTCCTTAATTAGACTGCTTTGTATATTTTGATACATTACTTATGATTCACCCTCTACTTCCTGTTCTCAGGCCTTGGTTGCCTTCATCACAGAGCATGAGTATTTGTTTACTGCTGCAGAGTAAGTGATGTTGATCCTTCAATTACTTTTCTCAAATCTTCAACTTTTATGACACTAACGAAGTTTTCTTATGGTTTTGACAGATACTCTAATCTTCTAAAAGTTAAGGTCCCAGGAAGAGATATACCGGACGATGCTGGGGAATGTGTATCTGAAATTTTATCCCAATAGCTTCACAAAAAACTTTGAACGATTTTATTGCCATCAATTGTGTTGCATGGTGCAACCTTTAGTTGCTACGATATTGAAATTGTTATTTGAATTTGAATTTGAATTTGAATTTGAATTTGAATTTGAAATTAGATATTATCAGTGTATAAATTTTAGCGCAATGAATTTGATTGTTTAATTGGTTTTATATACATTTGAATAGTATTTATTGATTTTTTTTTAATTGTCATATAGTTTTAACAATATTTAAAAATTGTCGTTAAAGCTCTTTTATGATAGTTGTTCAATATCATTGTATAGTTACGATGACAGTTTTTAAGTGTCATTGAATGTTAAAGATGACACTAAACATGTTGTCATTGTAAGGAAATACTTTTTACAACACCCCCATTCTATGACTGTTGAAAACTGTCATCTTTTACTTTTAACGACAGTTTTTAAATGTCATTAATAGGCAAATTTCTTGTAGTGATTCTAAACGTCTCGAGTTTGTCTAAGGTTGGTACAATACAATTATCACTCACACGTACAAATGCTAGCTGTACTCATAAAATCTCACTTGTTACTATAGCTACTAATGATGATTGTCATCGAATTTGAGATCTCTTGTTACCAAAAACAAGCGACAAAATCCATATGAAAGGGCCATTCGTGCACATAATGCATGACAGAATCTTGTTATCCCATCAACTTACGTAACCTACATATTTATATATACATCTATTGCTAATAATAATTGATCGATAATTTTGAAAAATAAAAAAAAAAAAATTGGTCGATAGATGTTTGACAAAAAAATAATTGATCGATAGATTCAATCCACACATCAATAAGATCTGATCTGACTTATTAAAAAAAAAAAAAATTCTGATCCGACCTAGTAAACATTCATAGATCTAATTAAATGCTATACAGCATACATGTATAAAGCACGGTCCAATTTCAGCATATATGACTTTTAGGTGGGCCTATTAATAAAAGGGAAAATATAATTTCCTTGGACCAGTAATTACCTAGTGCGAGCTTATGGATCTTCGTTAGCACCAATACCACTTTATGAATTAAGACAGGTGTGGTTAATTTATTCAAATTAATAAGCTTCGGCTGATAGCATGTTGACAACCTCTTATCCACATTCGAAAAATGAAAGTGTTGCAATAGGTTGACAATCAATATAAAACTTTTGTTTCTCTTTATAAAATAGGCAGATCGATCCACACTTAAATCGATCCCTTTGCTTCGAAGCTTCAATCGATTTTAGTTCACACATCTCCTAACAAATTAACACCTAGCTAGCTAAAACTCACAACTTAAAGCAACTCACCTAATTAATCCGAGAATTTTGTGCGTAGTATTAACTAACTTATCCTAGCTAACTATAGCTAAGCACATGCTTGGGAATATGTAAGGCTTACTCTACACATCAAATACAAAATCAATACATCGCAATGCTTTGAGTAAATTAAAAAACTAATCAATCATTTATATTCTATTGTTTATATACTAGCTACACTATACCTTAAAAAAAAATAATTGCGTTTGACTAGCAAAACAAGGTAATCTAAGCCCCGTTTTATCTTCTTTTGATACAAAACTCTATTATCAAACAAATATATTTATAATCAGTTTGATTTGAAGTTGGTGACAGATTGAGAGAATAAAGCAGAACACATTGAAGATCTCATTGTAATGCGAGCGCATATTTCTCGATATCAAAACTTAATTAAGTACATTTTTTTAAATACTATTATATGTACAAACAAATTAAAACATATGTGTATCAGATCACACAGAATATATCTGCAAAGCTATTCCACAAAACCTTGTTGGACTACTTAATCAAACTAATTATATAGAGATTAGAGAGTTAATCATGTGATCATCACAGATGTTGATGCACATCAAACGGTCATCAATGCATTAATGTTACAAATAGTTGTACGTGTCACCTTTTGTGATTACCAAAATTTTTTTGCTTGAAAGCAGTTGCTGTTTCTGGTAAGTTCAGAAACCTCTTCAAAGGCTGTGGCAACTGACCACTGCTAACACAAAGTTCTTTAATTCGGAAAAAACAGTGAAAGGAATCTCCTAGTACTACGTACTTGCATACATTATCTCCACAAAAACATAAATGTAACTTTTTTTTTCTTTTTTTTTTTTTTTTCAAACTATAATTGTAAGCTTACATTTTATTATATTGATGATGATTGGTGAAACTTATGAAATGTAAGCTTATAATTTTATAGAAAGTACTCTCAATGAAATTAAATAGGAGAGAAATAATTATTTTGTATAAATCTTATTTATTTTTTATTATATATGTATGCATGCACTCATAGAGTTAATTACAATCCTTAAAGTGATCATCTAGTTTATATTATAAAATTTCGTTGTAAATTTAGATAATAATGCATGCTTCAAATTATAAAGATCAAATTAAAATTAGGGGCATTTTGAGATGCAAACTATATATTAAACACTAGCTAGCTAATTAGCATGGATATGAATGAAAAAAAAGACTTATTTAATTATATCAAAACACACATTAATTAAACCAATACCTTCCATGTTTTACCATTTCTCTTTCTTGATCATATACTTGTTACATATGATCTCATGAACCTAATAATAAACACACCTTAAAAATCACACCAAAGAAACCCTAAATTAAAAGAACAAACTGATGATGATGATAGAACACAAACATATGATCACCATCCATATACCATGCCCCAAACATTAACAACAACTTAACCAAAAAAAAAAGAAAAAACATTTTAAGAGAGAGAGAGAGAGAAGTAGATCTTAAGCTTAAGGAAATGCACCATTTGTTGTGGAAAGATTAGACCATGCTGATGATGAGAAGGCTGGATTCCAGTAGCCCGCCAAGTGATCGGCACCCGAAATCATCGGAGACGGATCCAATGCCATGGACGGCGACGATGAGTAGAAGCTGTTGTTGGTCAGAAGTGTTGGTGACTGATGATGATGATGATCAGTTTGATAATTTGATGAAGCAGATCTAAGCCTTTGATAGAGCTCATGAAGCCCTGATGATGAGTTTTGTACTTCACTAGTACTCAACAGCCCATGATGATATTGTTGTTGTTGTTGTTGATGATGATATTGTACTTGCTGTTGATGATGATTGTTTAGGTTAAGGTTTCTCCAAGAAGTACTGCACAGACCAATAGGGAGATCTGAACTGATATTAGGTCTTGCATTTAATGCCATCACTGCATCTGATGATGAGGTTGATGAATTCAAGTGTGATGATCCAATAGTACTTGCTAGTGAACCCTCTTCTTTAATGATAACGGAATTAGGGTTAGGGTTAGGGTTTTGGGAGGCTCTGAGTAAGGCTAGGAGATGAGAATTATGAGGTGAGGCCCATAAAATAGGGTTAGGTGATTGCTCATGATCAAACCCTAGAGTCGACTTGATGATGTCGGTCGACCCCGATTTCACCTTCCCGGCACCCGCCTTGGCGGAGGTAACCGACGACGTAGTGCTCTTGTTCTTCCGGCATCCTCCTCCGATGGGAACGTTGCGAAGCGCACCGCCTTTCGTCCAGTACCGTCGGCAAGTCTTGCAGAAGTGTCGGGGCTGGGTGAGGTTGTAGTTGTTGTAGTAGCAGAACTTGGTGTTGGACGAATCACATCTAGGGCACCTCAAATTTTGCTGTTCACTAGTGTTTGATGTAGTAGTAGTTGTAGTAACATTAGTAGTAGCACTTGTAGTATTAGTAGTTGTTGTTGTAGGAGAACTAGCAGTGCTTGTTGGGCCTTGTAGAATTGCACCACAAGAGCTGATGTTGTTAGAGATCTTTCTATGATCACCACCAAGAAGACTATTAGCACCACCACCTAACAGCTCTTGGATCATCTTTAATCACTTCTTGGATGAATGTCTTTCTATCTATCTACAAGAAAATTAGGGAAACCAAGAAAAGAAAAGAAGGGTGAGTACTCTTTAAAATTTGATTGGTGCAAAAAAAAAAAAAAAAAAAAAAAAAAGATATAGAGAGAGGGCAAAAGAAAGTAGATTTTGTTGTGTTGTGTAATTTAGAGAGAGAGATCTTGCCTTTGGAGCTCAGTGGATTGGCTTTGTTAGGTAGTTTTGTGGGATGAATAAAAAGAGTGGAGAGAAGTGAAGGTGGGGAAGCTCTAGCAATAGCTTTAAAATAGATGAAGAAGAAGAAAGAAAGAGAGAAGGGTACAGTACACTTGTATGTCCAAAAAGGTGTTTTGGGCTGTTGGCTGTGGCAAGTGGTTTTCAAGTTGTATTATTATTTTTTTGTTTCCCACTTTACCCTTGATGTTCTAATTATAGTGGGAAAAAATCAAATTGTGATTATTATGTTTCATGATGCATTCAAGGTCAGAGGAACTATATATTAAACATTTTGATGTTTATGATGAGACTTTTCTTATGTTGCTACCTTAAGATTTGCTAAGCTAGAGTAAAATGAATTATTATTTGTCCAAATTTATGACTTAAACTCAAAAAATTAACCTCTTCCGATTAGAAAATTAATCTAAAAAACTAACTTAAAAATGTTTTATATTTTAAGTACGTTTATTTTTGATGATTAACTAATTGAAGTAATATAATATATAACTTAGGCATTATTACTTTAATTTCTTTTGAATAACAAACGCACAATACTACACATCTTAAAACACAAGTACGTACTAGTTTTTTAATTACACGGGGAGTCAGGATGATAAGACCCTCAATCTCAGTAGAAGGGAGCATGCAAAAACTTATGGTACCTCCTAATTGACAACAAACATATATAACAAAAAAAAAAAAAAAAACTTTTAGACAATTTTATAGCATTCAAAAAACAACATAATTATCATGAAAAAAAAACTTAATTATTAAAGTTTTGTCATTGTAGTAAGATTTTCATTTTATCCTTAATTAATACAATTCCTTGATATATTACTTTTTTTTTGAAACCTCCTTGATATATTCCTTAATTTATATATTACTTCAAATAATTTGAAATCTCCTATTAAGTTTTTTTAATAATCAAAAGTACATATAATTATACATTGATAATTATTTTTTTATTTCATGTGATGAATAGCCTAGAGCTTACATAATACGTAGTACGGGGAAAGAGATTCCCCTATATATACTATTGCCACAGAAACCATAAAAATACTCATGTCATGGAACATCATCTACAACCATTGGATTTTAATCCAACACATTAATCGATGCATCATCAAGTCATAAAGCATTAAATGCACATGACATGAGTATATATTTGAGTTCCATTGTAGAATTTCCCATATATAGATCATTCGATAGTGCATGTTTCTCTTAGTTGTGCCACACATATTACCTTATCTCTGGTTTTTTGTTTTTTTAGATTCATTACCTTCTCTCTCTTGGTACGACAGATTTGTATAGTAATATGGATTCGCTAACAATTTCCAAATCTTCAAGAGTAATTTTAGTTCTGCAACCGCTCGCTGGGATCAGCCCATGCATGGTTTTAACTAGCTAGCTTATGTTGCATGTGAAAGCACAATTTCATCATTAATCTTACTAAACATTAATAAATTATCACTAAACAGATTTGTATAGTACTATAGACTCATGAGTTTGAATTCATAAAGAGTTTTTTTAATTTTTTATAAATAGTTGTTTTTTTAAATGGTCCTCTAAAAAGAACTAAAAACTCGAATCCCGAGGTCGAGGTATTTGAATAATAAGATTAATTTTAAAAGATGATTTTCAAAAAAAAAAAAAAAAAAGTTCGGACGCACGAGTCCAAATACTAGTACCCAAAACAAATTGATTACTTGAATTGCATAACACACAAAAATGTATATAATAAGACTTGGAGAGGTCTGAAAAAAAAAAAAAAGATTTGAAGAGACTGTGGAAGGCAATGATTAGGAGTACTTGGGGGAGGGACGTTAATGGAGGGCTGGGCTATGATCATCACGTGAAACTACGTGTAAAGCTGAGACCCCGAAACTGGTGGCTTGAATCAAGCATTATTCCCACCAACGATACATTATGTTGATCCATATATCGATCCATCGATTGCTAATAATAATGTGATTAGAGAGCTCGTCAATTCATTCCTCACTAATTGATATAATTGATTGCTCTCGTGTGCCACTCCCGCACCTTTAAAGATAGTGTACATCAAATGAGTCTCATTGATTTTTTTTTTTTTAAACATGAGTCTCATTAATTTAACTAGCTCTCATGACATGCTACCCACACGTGTGTGACATCTATTGATTCCATGGCCAAGGCCCTTAAATTAATTAAATACAATTATTATGTTTTTTTTGTAAAGTCTCACTTTCAAATTAGTTAAAATTCCTACCAAAAAAAGAAAAAGTTAAAATCAGCCGCATCTTACACGGATCAAACTTTTTTTAATTTGCTCGAATTCTTGATCAATGTAATTGATGGTATATATATATATATAAAAGTATGTTTTTACGCATAATCCTTTAAATCATTCTAAATTACTGTATTCAGAATGTTATGGGTGGTGCTACATGAAGTCATGATTATGTGAAGTCACACAATTTTTAAAATTAGTGGTTGATCCCTAAAGTCTCTTTAAGTTTGATTGATGTGATCAAAAAGACAATTTCAAAACAACAATTATTAGTGGTTGTTCTCTGAACTTATATTAATTATTAAGAAGCCCATGTGATGAGTCTCAAGTCATGACTTTGGACAACTTTATTGTTACTTTAATTTGCTTGTATGAATACTAATTAAATAGTACATAGCTCATGGACATGGTTGAGAGTTCAAGCCTCTCAGGGTACAAAAATTAAAAAAAAAATAAAAAATAAAAACCTCTATAAATCTTTGATTTCTTACATATGTATAATCCAAAAGACTGATTAGTGACTGCTCAACGAAGGTATGTATCAATAAAAATATGCCAACCAATCTAGCTTTTTCCTTTTCATAACTCATAGTACTAGCTATAAGAACATAATCATGATGATGGAGAGGAATTGGAAGAGAAGCATATGCTATGTGTTTTTGCTGTTAGTTGACCATTAATTGGTTCTGGCTGTTTTTGCAATCTAGTGTTTGGCCTTATTAAGAGAATGTATATATACCATGCATCTATTGTCCCTATGAGAGGTTTTGTCATTATTTTTGGAGAAATTTTTGTGATAGGCCACTCATGTATAGAGTACTATACAATAATTTTTTTTTTGTCAAAGTACTATACAATAAATATATGTACATGTTAACTTGTTAGTTTTTTGATCGATGTGGACAAAATGTGCAAGCTTTTATTGATGTACATGGAGTCCGTCAAAATAATGTTTTAGAAGAGAGAAGTTGTCTCAATAGAGGCATTATGAAACCTTGTAAGGAAAGGGATAGAGGCTATAAAGGACAACAGAAAGAAGGAATATAACCTGCCAATATTTTTGTTTACAATGAGAGTTTTAAGAATATAAGGAAGGCTAGCTAAGATTTTGGAGCAGTTTCTGTGTTTTACATAGACTTATCAATAGATTTTTTTTTTTTTGAAAATAAAAGATTCAAGTAGCAACAGTGAATTTCTAATGTAATTAATTGATTGTATTCTTCCACGTGTTTCAAATGTTTATATATTAATTAATTTGATTTAAAAAGTTATGCTACCATTGTTTTTATTAATATCTTTCCTTTCTTTTTTCGTGACGTGATTTTTGTAGAAAATCTTGAATAATTTCCAGAGATAAATTTTCCTATCAAAAAAATTTTACTTACTTTTTACGCTCTGTTTGGTAAAATTAGCTGATAATAGCTATGTCAAAAGTTAGTAATTTAGAAATTGAACAAATGTAGCGCCCAAAATGTAAGAGTTAATCTTAATTATTTCAGTCAACTAAATACACCTATTTGGCCAAAGTAGCTTACAATCTAGCAAGAGTTTAAACTACTTCAATTCAAAATCAAGTGAGTGAAGTTACAAATCATCTAACATGGAGACTCATAGTGGTACAACACAATATACATCCATACAGTAAAAAGCCTAATCATAACACTCCAAAATTGAACTTCAAAACGCGGTACTGTGGAAGAATAATTGCCATATAGGCTTTGCTGTTCTCTAGTACAAGTGGAGACCAGTACTGGATCATCCTAACTTGAAAAATGTCATGTCAAGATTGTAACTAATGCTTTGTCATTCTCAATGAACTAAGTGGATATGTGTATCTAATTATGTATATTACAAATAGCATTGTCCTTCTCTACGAAAAATGATTTTTTGACGTACTTTTGGTACATAACTACATATAGATACTTAGTGGTGTAAATTTTATTGGAATACGTGCAACACATATCTCAATAAAATCGATACCATTATGTATCTGTACATCGTTGTCCTTTTCTCTACAATTCATGGGGTCTACCCCCTCATAATTTTGATTCATTTGTTTGTTCTTCGTGAAATAAAGATCACATGGAAACTGTGTGAAGTTGTTCCTCAAAAGCATACTAGAAAACCATAGACTACATAGTTTATAGTGAAATTTTTAATTAATGCAAGTGCATTAAAGGGGGCCTAAATTTAATTAATTAAATGTTGCTTTGGAGAGGAGAATATTTGATGATCAAGATTAGTAGTTCTTAAAGGAGAAGGTGGGATGGTTGAGATGTCTGTCAGTGAGAGAAATTCCCTTTGTTAAGAGCATCAACAGTGAGGCCAATAAGCCGCAGTCCACATGCCAACAAGAGAGACATAATCTAATGGTAGTCCTGCCAAGGGATCTTGTCCCACCACCCCACCTTTTTGTCAGATAAAAAACCAAACCGAACCCCCTTAATTCCCCATTGAACTTCTACAACATGGATTAGTTAATTAATCTAAGTTGATATCAGATTTTACTGATTAATACTAACCGAAGAGTTAGCTCATTAGATAGTACTTAATTGTGTTGTTATATGATTCTGAATTTTTCAAAAATCATGGAAATAGAGTAATATAGGAGTAATACAAAGGATGTGAAGTGTTTTATTTTTTATTTTTATTTTTTCCTCGATTGAAGGGGTATAAAACACAAATTACAAAACCACCATGCACTAAGATGCGGAAACATTACACCAGAAATATCGTCTAGCAAAATGATTTGTAAATTAGCGATAAAGTTTGTGTTTAAAAAATGTTAAGGAACTAAGGTGCACCTCAGGGCAAACCCCGCTAAGAGATATCTTATTTACCCTTCTAAGGTTTAAGTGCACACATACATGAAGGGTTGGAAGACAAGAAAATATCTAGTGAGAAAATATTGTGGAGCATATGAATTGGAATGTAAGGCAATATTATTGTAGAGGATCCAAATTATACTTGCTGCAACTAATTTTCAAAACTACACTTTTGACAGCCCATGAGTTGGGTGTTGTAGCTAGGAGTGTGGTGGTGAGGCAAGAGCTTGTCTAAAGCTACTAACTTTCTCAAAAGATCAATACATGATAAATGGACCATGCCCCCTTACGCTCACACTTACATACGCCCCTTTAGGGATTGCAGAATTGTAGCCCCACACAAAATGTAACAATAATTTTAGGGGCGGATGAATGACTAGTCACTCACCTTTGTAACTTTGTTTGGTGGGCTGACCACATTCAAACCTCATCATATTTTAATATTAATTTCTGTTAAAATAGAATCTTAAGATGACAGAAGAGAGAGAGAGAGAAAAAGAAAGTTCCACGGTGGCGTGGGGGAGGACCAAAGGTGTGCGAACCAAGAAAATAAGGCTGATGTGTCGCAAAAGAGGGGAACAAGTTCCATCTTTATAACTGTACAAGGCATCCATGCATAGGTGTCGTGTCACATCCATCGTAGCCACAATGAATTGAAATGAAGACAAGGGAAGGGAAGGAATGAGAGGGAGAATGAGTAGTACGTTCAGGGGTGTATATGGATTAAATTTAGTCTAATTAAAGTTAATTTGTAATTTAATTCAATTATTGCGGATTGAAAAATTATAATCCAATCCAAATAATTCATCAATCCAACTCAATCTAATTTGCAAAATATGAACCGGATTGGATCAAGTTCTGCGGATTGACGTTTTCTTATCCAAAATTTATGAAATTAAACATAATCAAATGAATCACTATAATTATATATCTCATGAATGACAAATTTACAACATACATTCCACAAATCTATATATAACATATTTTTCATAAAATTGTTATCACAATAACCTTCAAAATATAAGTTCTTACATAAATAAGTGTGTTATCCACAAATCTTCACCATACATTCTCACAACAGAAAAAAAAAAAAATGTACGTTCAACATACAATCTACAATAAAAAGGTCGAAAGCATAATAAAAAAGTTAAGAACAAGTATAGCCTTTTAGATATTTTAGTTTAGAGTTGATAGCTTGAGTTGATGCTAATTAAGCTACTATAGTACATATGATGAAATATATGTATGTGTTAATGTGTTAAACAAACTGAATCGGATTGGATTTGCGATTTTTTAATTTAGGATCCGTAATTCGATCCAGTCCAGCCGGATTAATGATTTTTCAATCCAATCCAGTCCAAGGGATCAAAAAATTGATCTAATTAGTGATAATTGGTCCAAATTGGAGCGAATCCGCGAATTAGTGCAATTCGTGTGCACCCATAAGTACATTAGTATGGAGGCTTACAATGTTAGTTCCAAGTTAACTTCAAGAGTTTTATATTTTCATTTTTGATATAATTTTAAACTTATAAGGAAGTTAAAAATCTAGATTATGCTAATTTGAAAGGGTTTATCCAATGGTAAGGGCAAGCTTGAGATTGTGTAAGTTAAGTGCACGATCTCACGTTCGATTCTCTATTACGTCAAGATTATTCGGGTCATTGGGGGTACGCTAAAGCTGATTGTACCATGGCATTGTGAGAATATATAGGCTCGTAGGAATACCCATGGATATATAAAAATAAAATAAAAAATAATATAAATTATTGTTACCAACGGTAGCTGTAATAACATTAACAAAAAATACAATATACCATTCGAATTATAAAACATCAAATTAAACTCAACGACTACCTAAAAAAAGAATTCAATCAAATTGTAAGATTTTGTAATGAATTGCCTTACTCATTTAAATTAGAAACGAATCATATAGTAGCTTAACATAATGAACTTCTCCGATATGGATTTGCTGTAGCTCTAACATACACCCAACAAGGTCCACAAGTTTAGATTGGATGGGAAATTGTGTATCTCGATGTGTCCCCATCATCATAAGTTGCATCATTTTTCACTTTCTTGAAGCAGTAGGAAAGGAACCTTGTGAAAAAAAAAGAAAGAAGGAACAGGCCAGGGAGAGAGATTCTCGCCGAATCTCAGAGGTGGTGTGCCGTGAAAAGAGGCGAAATTGGAAGCGATGGACAAGGGATCCCAGACAGACCAACAGCAACAGCAACAGCAACAGCAACAGTAACAGCGCAGTCACTACTCAGTCTCTCTAGTAGAGTCCTTGTCCCTGTCCATCACGCCCCCTAAGCCCCCCTCCCTAACGTCCCCATCTATCTCTCTCTCTCTCTCTCTCTCTCTCTCTCTCTCTCTCTCTCTCTCTCTCTCTCTCTCTCTCTCTCTCTCTCTCTCTCTCTCAGGAGAGCGCGTTCCGGACGGCACGCGAGGTCAGGGGCCGTACGAAGAGGAAGGAGGGATGGAGAAGGCCAGGAAAGAAGCCTATATCTCTTTCCACCTAGCCTACAATAATAATACATCACGTCTTTCTTTCTCTGTGCCGTCTGTACCCTTCACTGATCTGATGCGCCTCGCCTTGTTTTCCCAATTCATCTGATTGATTGATTCTCTCAATCAGAGCCATTCATTTGATTTTACATGAGTTCCAAGGCCAATGCCTCTCTCCTCTCCTCTCCCTACCTACACTACTACTGGTACCACTACTAAGGTTTCGTTTTTTCCATGTTCGATCATTTCTGGAACCTACCTACTAACCCAACACTGTTCACCTATGTATAGTATAAAGACTCTATGTACTGTACATATCCATACAAACAAAAACATGACTTTCACACATGAACAACACATATTAGATGCATTCATCGAAATGTAATCTTATAGTATCAGTAGTAAATAAAAATATACGAGCACATCTCGTTATATACAAGATTACATTTGCTACACCAAGTCGTAGATTTGTTTGCCATCTGTGTCTCACGAATTTCAATAAAATCTACATCATTGTGTAAGTAAGTAATGTATATAAATGTAAAATTATTAACAAAAAGAATGTTAAAAAATTATTTTCCTATTAATTAACCTCAGTTGCAAGAACTGAGTAAGGGGAGGATTGGATCAACTCTAAACATTATGCTAAAGGACAACACATTAGAAGTTGCTGGATCAATAACTATAGCACTAGCATCATATATAATTCTATATGAAATATGAATGGATCACTGTTCAGTGAACACTAATTGAGCCCCTTTTGGAAGAATTCACTCTTTGGGCAAAAATTAGGCCCAATAGTTTGTTGCCAATTCTGTCTGGAACGTTTGACCAGTGAGCTCCAATTGAATAGGTGAGGTGATAAAGTCATTGAGATTGTGCTAGATGATTAGATCGGTCATGGGATCAAATCCCATCAGCATTCAACTCTAATTGAATTGAGGTGCTTGGATTGGCTCTCATGAGAATAGTCGAGCCTAAGTAAAAAGGGAGGCTGAGAAAAAAAAGACTTGGACACTCACTATTATCAAAAAGGCATTTCATCAATGGAGCTGCTTTTCCTCAAATCTTGAAGCTCCAATAAATACGCAGGCCTATTCCTTGGTAGAAAACTAACTCCACAGAATCCCATTCAAGTCAATCAATTTCAATCTTTTAGTTGAATAATCTAAATTCCCTCTTTATAAATAGACCACTAATGCATAATAAAGCAAACCTCACACTTGTTAAATGAAATGTTGTGGTGTTTCTACACTAATAACATATTAACATCACTTATCTATTCTAAATATAGTGCAAAACAGTAAACTCCTTTTACAAACTAACGTCCCATAACAACAAACAAATCTACTATACTAAGTGTGAAAAGCATTTGTCAAGCCTTAAAGAAGATTGCCCTAAAGTAGGTAGAACAATGAAAACAAGAAACGACAAAATCCAACATGACATGAGCATATCCAAGGTGAGATGATCTATCAATAACACGTCTATGATTGCTGAAAAAAAAATAAAAATCTATCTATGATTCTCTATTAGTAATCAAATTCCAAATGGAAGTGCAACAATGACATTCCAAACACACAACAAAACCCACAATGAGCCCATATGAATAATCCATTTTCAAAATGCAAGTTTATGTATCTCGAGGTGTATAATAAAATTGTTAGTAAGGTATCATGCATTCTGTATTCTAGTATTTTTCAATTCCAAAATAACCTTAGTGGTTGTTTTAAGCACACATTCCCCTGTCAGTTTCTGAATCAAATCGGGAGCCCACAATGTTGAGTGAATGAACGACAAAATGACAAGAATCCCATGAAAGCACTTGGGCCACCCATGTAAATACAAATTAACATGATTTCTCCTTGCATCATTACCTCTATTTGCACTAACACTAAACTCTCTCCATCTCCATCTCTTTCTATTTATTATTATTAATATCTCTTCATCCATGATTAGATAGACAACCCTAAGTGGACCAACTTTATGCCAAAATAAAGTGACTTGAAACCATTCATACAAGCATGTAGTAGGGATGTCAAATTGTCAATATTTCAAATTGCTCAATCATGAAATGTTTAGATTCGATGGTCTGATCGCACAATCAATTCATCTGGGAAGGATCATCAAACGTGATAAATTTGTTGTTCTGGGCAGAGTTTCTATCCTTCAATCAGTCCTGAAACTGGAGCTAAGAACATCCTCACCTACCCAAGATGTTACAAGCCATGCTAAATTGCTAATTGCTTAATTCACGTTTATCACAAATGAACAAGTTCATAATACTCTAACAATGAGAATGCTGATTGGTCTAGAAAGTCCCTTCTATTGGATAAAAGATTCCCTTTGTGGCTTGGATCGCTCCACCCACTTTTGTCTTCAAAGTTGAATTAACAACCATAGAACACCAATAAATATGAATGGCAAGTCGCACCCGACTTGACTTTTTGGGTCCTTCACATTCAAGTCTTTGCATCGACAATGAAATTATTTTCTAGTAGTTTCTCCCGATCAACAAGTTTGGTAGGGCCAACTCGACCTTATAGAATTAGTCGTACTCGAAGGGTGCAGATACCCATTGTAATAAAAAAATAAAATAAAATAAAATATGAATGGTAAGTCGTCAAGGAGTGTGTCGCAACTGCAACAAGATGAGCATTATACTTTGATTAAGGCAGTTGTGGGTTATTATTGTAATAGTTACAATATATCTTTGTGATTTCTTTTAAATTATGAGGTTAGAGCGCCCGACTAACTTATGAAGGATTATTGAAAATGGGCTAAAAAAAGGTTTGGACATCCACAAATATCAAAAAAGAAGAAAAGAATGGTAGATGGTAATGGTATCCTTGCAAACATAAAGGGCTGGACTATGTGCACCCCACAAAACATTAAGGGCAAGCCACCCTAGTATTTTGCTCCAACTAATTTGAGATCCATTGGCTTGCCCTTAGTGTTTTGTGGGGTGCACATAGCCAAAACCAAACATAAATTGTAATTAAAAAAAAAAAAAATCAAAGGAGAACAAAAATTATATAATGGTGATCTACATTCCTACATGATCCCTGGCAAAACAAATAGTAGAAAGCTAATCATAACTAATAATTCATTCTTAACAATCCACAAGACTAGAAACAACTACTTTAGCCTAACATTTTCCTCAAACTTAAAGAAACAGAATCTAAAGTGACATGTTCATCATACATCATATTGGTAGTGTTAGCTAGGTCGTAGTGATCCAGAATGAGTACCATCACACCTTAAAAAACTAATTTTATTAAAAACATTATCCTAATCCAAAAGAATTAGATGTTTAAAGTGATGGTGGTAATGGTTGTTAACAGATTGTCACCACGAGAGTGCAAGTAGTTTTCATTGGTTGTTTGGATAGTGATGTTTGATGCTTACTTGCCTTGACCACAATAATTATTCTAATAAAAGACAATTAGACTATTGTTTCGTGCATCATCTGCGTTTACACGGTGTGGCACATCAATGCTTTAGAGGAATCAAGCATTGGTTGAAAAAATGAAATAGGGGGTGATGCAGAGAACACTCTGGTCTATCAAACTAACATTCTTGCCAAGCCCATGGAGACTCTCTAGTTTAAAATGTTAAGCTGTGACCCAGACAAATTCAATTTCAAACCCAAATTAGGTCTACATTACTAGCACTTGATAACATATTGCTAACGCATGTTCTAGCTATTCAAACATATATAAGTAAAAACAGTTTCCTATTTAAGGAAGTAACAAATATAAAAACAACAAACAATTCCCTACTGTAGAGAGAACAGATACACCCAGTAGTTTACATAAATAGCAGTAGTATACAATTGCTAAGCCTTTGACAAAACCATTAAGATCTTACTTCAGTAATGTGGAAATCCTAAGACATGAGTCTAACACTAGCTTACATAAATTTTAAGGGTTGCAGCACTATACTTAAGAGCACAACATAATGGGGGAAAATTGACTTTATTGCAAAAATCACAGCCGCTTGTTCCTTAGAGATACAACCAAAATCCACATGCCTGCAATGTAATTAGCCGAGATTAAAATACTGACTGATGTGCTGATCCCCTCCCATGCATGCCGTACAAAGTGTAAGCGAATGGAATGGTTATGCTTGATGCATGCCATATTGTTTATGCAGTAAGGCAGTATTGAAGTAGCCAAGGACGTAGAGACCGGACAATTTTACATCACTTAAAATAGAATACATATTATATTGCCAAATCTAAGGTTTCGCAAATTTTTAAAAGGAACTTTCAAACTTATATGTATGGAACAATACTACTTAATACGCAGCAAAACTACCAGGTAAAGGACAAAATATAGGGATAATCGTTTTATACCCACTTAAGATAGTTGCAAAAAGTATCTAGACATATGACCCTACAACCTGTGCATACAACCACCTAACTAGTTTGAGATGAAACAGAATAAACAATAACCAAGGTACTGCCTTGCAACACAATGTCCAGGCTGGCAATTTGGGTCATGAAACGTTTAACACGACACAACACGACACATAATAAATATGTCATGGATTTGGCATATATGGGTCTGGGTCATAAACAGGTTAACTTGTTTATACATGATTAATAAACAAGTCATTAACAAGTTAACCTGCTTGACTTGTTTATAATTCGCTTAACACGATTAAGGAATGATGTATAAATAATAAATAAATTATTACAAAATTCACCTATTTGAATACATGTCAATAACATGATTTATTTTTTATTTGCAGACATTCTTTTCCATACTTAACTTTATTTTTAGAGGAATATTTATTTTACTTTTAATAAATTATTTATGTTTTAAATTTTATTAATAATTATTTATTAAGAAATATAAAATTTACATGTTTTTTTAGAGGATTATTGTTGTCTTGTATATATTATTTGTTACGGGTCATATTCCCTTCATTATTAACACGAGTAAAGACTTAAATGAAAAAGTAAAGTAAAACTTAAGACTACATCTCCATTATATTTTATTGTCTATTTAATTATGTTCATTTAAATTTCTTCATATAGATGTTTTTAAAAATGTAGTAAACAAATTATAAAAAATTAAATAAATTAAAAAGTTTAAATAAATATTTAATAAACATGTGACACGAATACCGACATGTTTATAACACGACCCACTTAGACACGAAAACGATTAACACGATTAAAATCATAACATGTCATAGGTGTGCATTATATAGGTCACGACATGTTTACGACTCGCCGACACGAATTGTCACCCCTAGTCCACGCATAGCTTAACTAAATGTCAAATAAGTGCCATCACAATACTTTTACGCCAGTTGACTGTCATATGATCATGCTCTAATTAGGCGATCATTCAATCAGTTTTCAAAATATGAATGACACCATGTTTGTCGTGATCATCTATAAGGCTGTTTCCTGGGTTAATCAAGATCTGGTGTTTCTCTTTCGAGGTCCATTTATGACAAAATGTTGCACCGTGCTTGGCATATGGAGCAGATTGGTAACCTTTTAATTCAGTTTTAGATCTTTTTGAGTCCAATAGAACTTAAGCATAACCATCTTCTATATACCAGCTGCGTTGGGTCCCAAAACTCCTAACTCTTCCTGGATATACTAAGAACAATACCACGTTCTGCACAATCCTCTAAGTATTTCCAAGATTAGAATTTTTTTGTGAATTTTCAGAAAAATGCTCCAAATCAAACAGTAACCTACAATAATGATATCTAAATGCACTATAAGTAGTAGACAAGAATTAATCATTACCTGTAGATCCTAAGGGAACAATGGCTGGTAAAGAAGCCCCGTGTTCTCTGGGAAACCCATCATAAGGTTAAGATTCTGAAGAGCTTGACCCGATGCCCCCTTCACAAGGTTATCAATCTGGAGCAATAATTAAAGAGTTTCTCAGACCTTGTACAATGCCTCAATGTTCTAGAGCTAAATTAGTGCAAAGGTCAAGAGAAAATGTCGAAAGAGATTCATACAACTGATATTATTATTGCCCTTCCAGGAATTCGATCTGGGAACACATTCATAAAGCAGTAATTAGATCCCCGAACATTACGAGTGTGTGGAATTGCACCTTTCTCCAATAAAACAACAAACTCCTCATCCTGAAAATGAAAAACATTCACCTCGCAGTAAATGCCGAGCCCACAACAATCTCAATGTGGCCATTATTTTGATTCAACAACTTATCCAGCAGGTTTGACATTATTTTGAACCAGTTGCCGACATCTTTATTTTAATTTGGGGTGAACAGTGAAGCATGGTGCAGCGTGAAGTCATATTTTAATAAAAAAGGCCAAGCTTATTCTAGTTAACTTTCATTCTTCTGCTGGGCATATTTATACAAAAAGGAACCGAGGAAAGGATAGCATCAATTGCTCTTAGAAACATAGGATAGGTCATCATTAAAGGAAGATACCACCAGCAAGTTAAAACAAGAAAAATATAGTAATCTGCTCTATATTTTAGACGTTCCAATATTTAATTAAGCATCCAAGATTTTTCAACTAGTAACCGAGAGAAAATGCTGGGAAAGACACTTTCAGCACAAGATCATCTAGAGAGTGAGAAGAAGTGATGATACTTTGCTGATTCTCCTGGAACAAGTGTCTCATGTAAGCAATGAATCAAGTATACCATTTTCCTTCCTATTTAGTAGGCACACAATTACCTAACAGAACTTTTCCTTCTGATAATGTTCAATTACTTGATGCATGAAAAGGAATCATCCACAAAGAATTATGGGAACAAAAGCTTCCAAGAAATATTAGATTGAAAAATAGTAAAAAGAATCACAAGAAACAGTTTTTAGGATTACTTCATAAGATATTCGCAAGTGTTTGTAGAGATCTTCAACTGTCACTCCTGGCACCATTTTCACATATATTGTTGATTGCATCCCACGGCTCTGTCATGAAATTTAAAGGTTTAAACTTATGCCAGAGATTCAATCCAAGAGGGAAAAAAAAGACACTATTAAAGCCATACCATTGGCATGAGATGAGGAGTAAAGCTGACAGTGACTTTGGTCTGTGAAGCATCTGATAGTCCTTGTTCAATTTCTGGAACTGAATATGCAGAAAGGATGGGGTATTAGTGAATGAAATACAGTTTTCAGCATGAAAATTCTCAAACACAACAATTAGCAATGTCTACCTATTAATACAAATTATCAAAATGAACATATACTAGAACATGTCCCTTGAAGTAATTGTTTCTGCATATGCTATAAGGTAAAAATTGGGATTCAATACTTAGAGCAAAACCCAACAAGCTTGGTCCTTTACAACGTTACTGATGATCGGTAGCTTAATAATAAATTTTAACATGGAACATGCATCAAATGTTCCGCATGGGTATAGAGTTAAAAGTGAAAATTCAAGTGAGCTTCCCCGCTATAATGGCCTAAAGAGCTTCTTCTTTAATATTTGACAATTGAGGTTTCTTCCAATCAAAACTATGAGAAATTCGGAACTCGCGTAGTATAATCTAGTTAGCCATAAACCATTGAGAAAATATACAAAATGAAGCATAGGAAACGACCATTGTACAAAACAAACTTTTAAAAAACTACAAAACCAACTTAAGCAGTATATTATTTCCATTACAGCAACACAGTCCAATTGGACAGAATTATGAGTTATTTCATAGTAGTAAGGTATACGCTACTATTATCACATAAGCAATTAAGCAAATAATCGTGGTTCATGCGGCTTTTAAGTCTTTGTGTGGTTAGCAACCAATATGCTATCCCACTTTTGTCAGTCGGTTTGGAAGCAATCCACACCCCCCCAAAGTCAAATTTTTGGTGTGTACAGTTCTCGAGGAATGTCAATGTTGCAAACATGGACTAACCAATTGGGTGGCACAATGGTTTGGTATTGGATTTGAAAGTAAGAGGTCATGGGTTCAAACCTTGGTGGGTGTAAAAGTTGTTTCTTTCCTAGTTGCAGACAAGATGCAGAGAAGATCGGATATTTTTTTTGTCTCCACATTGGTGTGTGCTATGTGGACAGTATGGGGAGGATGTGGACCATGTTTTTCTTCACTGTTCGTTGGCTTGGAAGCTGTTGGTGTGTCTGGCCAGGAAGCTGAACTGCAGTTGGGTCTCCCCCTATTCTTTTGATGATATTTTTGTGGATGGTAGTCGGGGAGGTTTTAACAAGAAGGTCCAAGCTATGTGGTTTTGTGGAGCTAAAGCCTGTTGTATTGTATGGTATGGAAGATTCGGTTTGAAAGGAACTCCAGAATTTTCAAGAACCCCGCTGCATCACAAGATGAGATTTGGGATCGAATCAATTTGCATATGGCTCAATGGCTTTGAACAAATACTTTGTTGAAATCTTGGGGAATGAATGATCTACTTACGCATTGGCAACCCATTTTGGATATAGGACAAATTTAATGGCAAAATTCTATTTTTTGGGACTGAAGATCTGGTTTTCTGTTTTGATTTTGGCGGCTGAAATTTTTGAGTGACGATGTACAGGGCTAATGTATAGTGTGTAAAGCATGGATTTGGAGCCCAAGTTTTATTAAGTTACATTTTTGATACCTAATATAACTTCCATTATCGAAAAAAAAAATAATAATTGCAGTTCACAATGATTCTCCAATCAAAAAGCTGAAACAAACTACCAATACTTCAGTTGTATAACTACCAACTTCCATACCAAGTTGATATAAAAACATAAGCAGCGTGACCCTGATCTATTATTAAAGAAGACCAAAAGAATAGAAAGGAAACAAAAAGAGCAGAATGAATTCAGCAGAAATCCAGATAATTTCCTTAGATTTTAAGAAGGTGTGCAATAAGCACTGAAAATAGGTATAAGTTTAATATTATACCATGCCGATGCTTTGTAATGCCGTAAGAATGAATGCCTTCAGAAATTTCTGTGTACAAGTTTGCCTCTTTGGGCCCTCGTCCTAAAGATATGACCAATAGGTGAAGTATATGAAGAAAGAAAATGAAATTGAAAATTTGAAAACAAATAAAGATGAAGAGTATGACACCAACCTGCACCACTGACACCAGATTTTGCATCTACAATTATATTCTCAAGTTCTATAAGATTCGCCTGCATGATGAGGTCAATTCTCTAACTGTCAGGCAAGCACTTTTTTTTACGCAGGCACCAGAAGGTCACAGTGAGTGAATAAAAAGCAAGTGTCCACAAACTTAAGATCATGAAATTTGAGAAAAAAAGGTCACTTCATCAACTTCGAGAAAAGTGGCAATGCTCAATTCTAATAGTGCTATGAGCATGGACAAAGACATTATAAACAAAACATGCAATTTTCAGTTGTTTCTCAAAAATAATGACCTCGTAAATTAACTAACACAATCAGCACCATACTCTTTGCAAATAAACAAAGCATGAGAACCACAAGCAGACACCAAAGTTTACGGTCTAAAACATGTCACAATGAGAACATTATGTTGTCCATTGGTACAAGATTTAGATACTAAAAAAGATGCTAGTCACTCCATGGTTGATTAATAAAATAAACCTCAACAGCAGCTTCCCCTATCACGCTTTATGAGTTTGAAATGTTGGCTGTCAAAGAATCGTTTTACCGAGTGCTAGAAATATACTTTAATATGATCTTTGCATAATGCCACCACAAGTAGTCTAATAAAAATCAAATAAATGACTTCTTTGAGCAATTAGAAATTCTGAAATACAAACAATGATATATATATTAGATGAAAAATGAGAATAACTAAAAAAAAAAAACGAAAAAGAAGATGAAAAATGAGAAAAAAAAAAAAACCTTTATCAAGGGAACAAGGGGAAGTTGAGTAGATGTGGGATAACACCCGGGATTAGCAACAAGGCGTGCACTACGAACTTCTTCTCTAGAAATCTCAGTCAATCCATAAATGGCTTCTTTCTAAAACAAAGCATGAGATTAATCACCAAGCAGCAAAAACAAACATAACATAAAGGAAGTTATAGAAGTATGCTAGCCTGAACGGGTAGGAGAGTATTGCAGTATGCAGTCGTTGCATGCAAAATCAAACAGCAACAAAAAATTTGATCAATTTACTAGAACAAAATGTAGCCAACATTGCTTTTTCCCAACTGTAATTATAGATGTCCAGCTACAATAATCAACTTTCTTTACTCCAATTTATTAATGGATATACCATTATATTATATTGACAACTAAGTTTACAACCATCCAAAATTAATGAAAATCAAATTACTAGAACAAAATGCAGTAAACTAATGAAGCCATTGCTGTGGACTTGAGAATTTCCACTATAATTAGAATTTAGACTTCCAGATTTTCAAATCAACTGAACTTGAAAATATAAGGTTACCACCACCCAAAATTAATGAAAATCTAGTTCGAATTAGGCCTACACTGCCTATCATTATCATCACAAACGTCAATCAAAATACTCAATTCCAACACTTTGCACAAATTTATAAAGCAAGCAGAAATGTGTAGTATCCGACAAAAAAAAAAATGGAAATATATGGTCAAGCAGGGAACACATGGTATGAGAAGGTCCAGATATTTTTGTTGTGCACTATTCTCTTCTTTTAAAAACAAAGTACACACATGCTTTTCTTTTAACAACAAAGTGAAAATATATTCATTCGGTGTTTCAAGCTTCAGAAATGATATCGTCGCATAAAAAGACTTGCAATTAATTACCTGCAATTCATGTGCTTTGTGAGGCTGGCCATACCATTCTTCATACTCTTTGATATTCCGCAGCCTGAAATCCTACAAAACTATCTGACCTTTTTTTACTTTTAGACATAATCTTACAGTGAAATAATACGTAATATTTTATAAAGCAACTCATATCAAGAGACGAATGCAAGCATACCGCAGAAAGATCAACAATCTTTAGTCCCTTGGGCAGTGCTTTGATGATTTCCTATAGCAAACACAACAACACCAATTTAGTACAACAACACCAATTTAGTCTCTTCCTAAATTGAATCAATAATATCATTAAGAATATTGTTTTTTAGGAAATCGTAAATAATATTCTAAGCAGTACCGCTTGACAAGGAAACTAACCTGGGTAGTACCATGAGGCAAACAACAAAAAACAGCATCCACATTGGAAAAATCTGCATCTTTGATGGCTATCAAGTCTGGCAAATCCTGCCAATCCGCAAATCAATAAATACAAAGCTCCAATGACAAATGTATATAACTCAAGATATATAAAGCAAATATTTTTCATCAGACCATTGTCTTGAGGCTTGACCATTCATATGTATATAAATGACGAATTATAAAGATATGGATGTCCGCACTGAAGGGATATGAAGGAAGTCAAACTGCACTAACTTGAGATTAGCATAGACTGGATATTCACTCAGCATTCTTAAAGCATTTTCTATTCAGGAATGAATTGAGCAGTACTGAGAGTTTTTTGTTCTTATCCATTTAATGTCCTATTAAGTGACGCTCTTTTACATGTTTTTTTCTTGTCAATAGCGAGACCTTCTGAGTTCTGAGCTTGCTTCTCTCCAATAACACCACTGTATTTATTGAATAAATTACTAATTCCAACTTCCGAAGATTACCAAATGTTAACAAATTTACCTGCTTGATCAAATGTGGAAAAACAGATGCAAATGATTGACCAGCTTTCCTATCAGCAGTCATCAGTGTAATGCCAAAGTAAGGGTGGTTTGCCAAGAGACGAACTATCTGTTGAACACTCAGGTAAGATATGTAAATATACAAGAAAGTTCATCCTTTAGTCTTACACAATATTTGACGGACCATTGATATACCAACTTGCCGGAAGACAATTCTGGAAGAAGGAGTTTTCGACAAACATAACTGAGAGGCATCCAAACAGATAAGAAAAGCTTAACCAGATATCTGTCTTGCCAGTTGCAATTTGCAAGTGTCTTCTTATTGGAACAACTCCATTTAAAATAAAAATAAGAAATAAAAAACTACTCCCCGCAACTCCTCGACAGACAAAAATAACACATTGCTTGATAGAAGTTCCATTTCTCCAGCTACCATTAGACAGAAATAAACGTACGGATAGATCCTGGAATTTCTACCATATTTAGCAATTTTTTTTGAAGCAAAATAGAAATTTCATTAATCATGATGGCTCAAATTAATACATTCAATAGAACAGGACGAGACATAGAATCAATTACCATAATTAGCAATTAAACAACGAAACAGATGAAAGGTCATCATCATTCCTACTAGCAGCCTTATTCATCAAATGAGCTGAAGAGTAAGGCGGCATTCTTAAAAGTAGTGATCAAGCTCAAAATACTCTAACAAGGAACACCCATAACTGTGCACACTTTAAGAAGAGAAGTGCTACCTACTATCACTCTCAAATCGAAGTACTAAGTGTACCAATCGAAATGTGAGTCAATGCATATGAGTGCTGAATTTAACACTGGTAAGTGGGTGTGTCTCATGGCACAGCATAACAGCTTCATAGTCATTCTACGATATTCGGTCGCACGCCGATGAAAATAGCACTACGAGTCTACAACTATCCAATAGAACAAAACGATACTTCGCGCTCCGCAAGCAAATCAACAGAATCAATACAATGACAACCTAAACTACTACAATTCAATACCAAAATCAAGATTCAGATGGCATAGAACTATTCCAATTGAGAAACAAAACAGAAAACCTAACCTCAGAACCAGTGTAACCACTGGCGCCAAGAACGCCGATTCGAGCAGTACTTTCAGCAATCTGAACACTCGTCGATCTCTGATGCAGAGGAGGAGCTACAGAAGCTCTGACGCACAGCCTCCGCGCGCCTCGCTTTCGATCATTCGAATTCGAAACCCTCGCCTCCTCCTACGCATCGCAACCAAACAACCTCAATCGAAAACCAAAACCGAGAGCTCGAAAACCTAATTCCAATCAACGCCAATCGAGACTCGTACCTTCCACAAGCATCCTGAGAAGATCGAACCGATCGCCGCATAAGAGCTCATCTGCGCCGAAACTCACACCAATGAAAAGCTCGATTCGCGAATTGATCGTTGCGTTCCGAACGACCTTCAAAGAAGAGTTGGAGACGGAATCGAAGCGAATCGCTTCTTCGGAATCTGATGCTCTGAAAAAGCAGCAACAATGGAGGCTCTCAAGTCTCAGCCGCTCAGTGAAGGATCGTTTTGTGTGCTTGTTGCGCAAGAACATGTGTGGACCCCACCGTACACCTTACGCCACGTCCGCAATTACCAGCGACGCATCTTTGATACGTTTGACCTTCAATTTCTTGAGTCCATTAGATATTCATTGAGATAGGCAAATATTCAAATTTAGTTTGGCGCGCTTTTCGTACACTAATGAGTAGAGAGGACCGATTGTCAATTTGTCGTAAGTCATAACTTGTATTCCTATTTTGATTTTCATTGATATTTACATAAAAGAATTCTGGTCACAGTTACAACTTACATGATGGTTACATGGCAATGTAACCAAAATTAGATACAACATGGTGAAGTATGTAAATTACAGAGGAAGCCTCTCGTGCACGCCGCGACTCGCGCCTTTGAGCTATGACATAAATGACTAGTTGCATGTGAACAAACTTTTTTTCGATGAGCATGGATGCATCATCGACTTAAAGTCCGAAGGAATGGAGTTGTACAATCCTCTGGGGTCTCCTTTGAGTTTAAAGGCGACGCTTGTTGCTTTAATTGGGATAATCGAATTCTTTCGTTTGTTATTTTGTTCTGCAAAGAAATATGCAACACAAATATGTCAGTCACGCACCATGAATTTGTTCTCCCATGGGGATATAGAAAGATAAATAGGTTCAAGGTGTATCACCTTAAGGCTCAAGTCATGTAGTTCTCCTTCCAATGTTGCAATGCGAGCATTCAGCTGTTCAAGCACTTCCTCTGCTACGGCAGGGTTTATTTCAGATAGAGGCCGAGTTATTCCAGCTGCCTGTAACATGTCGCAAACAGGAAGAAAGCTGAATAAAACATTCATATACAGTATGGTAGCTAGCACAAGATCTAATTCTGATATACTAAGAAAGAAGCAAGATCGACTAGTTGTAGCTCGACTGGTATCAAGGCCTCCCTACTGCAAAATAATATGGGAACAAGTTTCATTTGACGCAAAAAGGGAAAGCGAACTAATCTGTGTTACGTCTGATGCTAATTTTTCATGATTGAACATCAAAAATCATGGAAAGACAAAGAAATAAAGGTTTCAAAACCAATGGAATGACAGATGAAACCATAGATGCTAGGAGATATTAGACCGAGAACTATGTAGAACTGTGTGCCAACCTTTAAAATGCTGGTACACAAGCTCAGTAGTTTTTCTGCTAGCTGTAGCCTTTCCTCTTCGGAATCCTGTAGAGACACATTCAGATAATTATCACAACGATAAAACCTGTCCACCCTTGACATTAAAGTTTGCCAGATAATAAGAATTTTGAAATATGTACACAAACCCTTAATTTTTTCGTCAATCGATGTTCCTTATCAAAATCAATAGATGGAGACATCCCACTGGTTGCCCGATAACGAGCAAGCTCTTCTTTCACGCGTGAAATGATGATTTCTGATCGATGAAGCTTGGCACTTAGTTCTTCATTTTGTGTTTTTAGCTGATTATTTTCTTCCTGTTCCATAACATGATTCGACGAGACAGAAGGCACGGTCACCAGTCAATGCAGTAAAATGAATCGTCGCCAAGTATTAGATAGTATTGATTATCACTGGGAGGATCAATCTTATTTGTAAAACATTCACTAAAGATCAATTTCCCCATTAATGATGCCTCATAGATATTGCCATACTCCTTAATTAAGACCAGCCTTCGTTACTAATCTTAAAACATAAAATAAATTTCACCAAGGAAAGCCCACCTTAATTTTGGCATGATGATGAATACGTTGCTGGAGATTTTGTTGACCAGACAGCTTGTTAACTTCACCTTCAAGTTCCATCAACTTCTTCTTATGGCTCACATTATCCTTCTACAATGTGTTAAAAAAAACCAGAAATTCATCACCTAATTGAATTAGGGGCCAGATCAATGAAAACAAGAAAATTTATAAAATTCAAAACCTTTAGCATTTCATTTTCAGCTGTGAGAAATTGGTCTCGCTGTCGAAGCTTTTCACATGCAATCCGTGCAGCCACCATTTCTGCCTGTCTTCTGTTTATTTCATCAAGCCATCTAGAAAAAAAGCATGCACTCAACAACGATATACAGCAAAACAAGCAAGAAGGATCAACGAAGTTGGCTCTTTAACTTAGCAAAGTCCTCACCCCTGTCTCTCTTCAATAAACTCATTCAGCTCCTGCTTCAGTTTGTGCATCTGTTCATCCTGTATTTGTCCAATTTTTAGAGTCAAAGAGTGAGAAACAGAGACTCAGTGACAAGAAAATTAATGGACTCAATCTTTTTTACCTTATTTGCGGACTCTTTGCTGTTTAGCGGAACGTCCTGTGTTAATTTCTTTATTTGCAGGTGATCCAAGAGTGACTAGCATTAAGAAGAGAAACCAGTAAATGCATGTGAAGTTTTTTAGTCTATACGAATGAACAGTTAATAAAAAGACAGCAATATACAAAAACGATTTAAGTTTAACAAGTTTGTTTTTAAGGACTATGATTGAGTTGCGTATTTATGATACATATATTTGTTCCACAATTGTTACTGTCCTTAGGACAGGCATCTGAGTTGTGTGCCACAAATCAAAGGACGCCAACAACTGTGCGGGAAATCGCGTGTGTCAAAAGTATGTCACCCAAACATTTTCCTTTTGTAAATAATTAAATGCTTCATAATAACTTAGTCGCAGATATTGCTGCTCAAACAGTAAGAGAGAAAACTAGACTACTACTTAAGCCCATTTACAAGATGGCAAGTGTGATCAGCCTCTACATATTCACATTGAGGAAACATCTTAAAGTTCATGAAGCTTTATAGGATTGCTGATAGATGAAGATAAAAAAAAATTAAAATAAAATAAAATAAAATTAAAATCTTACTGCATAGTTTGTCATATCCAACTTTACTCCTAACAAGTCTCGAATCACATCATGAGTCATGCTCTCCGCAGTAGCTAGCCTCGCATTTAACGTGAATATCTGGAAAAATCAACAGATTTAGATTGCATAATTTTTTTAGAGAAGGTACTACAAAGGAGCAAAAGTAATAATACAAAGATAAACAAAAACAAGGAAACATGCTTACCTCCTTTTGTCGATTTGCAGCTAAAGCTTCAAGCTCTTCAATCCGACGCCTCCCGGCTGTAAGTTCCTCATCCTTTTCAGAGTTCATTTGCTGCACCAAGCCCAATCCAATACATTTAAATGGGGATCCAGAGCCTCTGGATTTCATTGCATTCTTCTCCTGTTTGGATGATGACGAGTTTGCCACATTGGAGGAAACATGATCTGGTTTGACTTGTTCAGCCATGGCTTCCAATGCTTTGAACTGCAGTGTATTGCGCAGTCAATTACAACTTAAAGTTCAAAAAACTGTTTCACTTAAAACTTAAATTACACGAGAATGGAAGATTTAATTTGCTTATATGCGTATATACTACAACAAAGGGGCCACTGACCTTTTGCTTGTATTCACGTGCATGTGCCTCAGCATGTAGATTTAGCTCAGATATGTGCACTTTGCATTGTGCAATCTGTTGGCAAGGTCCACAAGAAAACGGTACTATTAAGCATCAAAAAGGATCTGATGGGGGAATATCTTAATAAAAGTTTTGAAGCAGAAGAATAATGAAAAAAATGAATAAGAAAACCACCTCAGCCTCCTTATCTGCTATGTTTTTCTCAAGTATCTTTACTTGTTTCCAAGCTTCTTTCAGTTCTTTCTCTCTACCTTCAACATACCTGAAAATTTATAAATTTGTTATATATGAAATATTTTATACGTGTATGTGTTTAAAAGAAAGAAAATAAACAAGGGATTTTCAAGGCCAAGAAATGTTAACATAGACAGCAAGTAAACAGAAGTTTGTGTCTCCAAAACCTTTGCCGGTCAAGTTCTCTACTAACAGGACTTCGACAATTTTTCGTTTCAAAATCCGTTGTTGCAGATGCATGCACACTTAGCATCTGATCTTTTATAGCCTGGAGTTCTAATTCTAAATCTTCTCTTTGCAATCTTTGCCTTTCAGCCTCTCCTTTGACAATATCAACCTAACAAAGCAAAGCCCAGAACAGTAAGCAAAACAGAAAATGTAAGATAACAGTAAGACACAAACTTAACCATGGAAACTAGAACAACAAAAGTACCTTGTTTTCCAAAACATTCACAGTATATTCTAGCTCTTCTACAGACTTTTCTAAAAGCTTAACCTCCTCTTCTTTTTCTTCAGCATAAGCCTTTCGTGATTCAGATATCTGCATCAGACAAATTCAACAAAGTCATAAAGTAAGGCAGATGAAGCTGTTTGAGTTAAGCAATCATTAGAACTAATCTGCAAAATACCTGCCGTGCCTCAGTAGCAATAGCTTCATTTTCTTCAGCTAAGCCCTGTACAACTTCTAACTTATCTCTCAATACAACTATTTCAGAGTGAAGGTGATCCCTCTCACTAGTAACTTCGATAAACTCATTCCTTGAGCTCTCAAGAGCAGTGTTGATTTGACCAAGTGCATTATCCACTTGACAAATCTCCTCTTCCAACCTTTCTATTACCTTGCTTCTGTCCATTAACTCCTCTTCCAAGGAATTTTTTGCAACTAACAGGTCCTTCATCTCAGCACTTAGTTTAACATTCTCTTCCAGAGCCTGTTGTAATGATTCTCTCATTTCCGAGATATCCAATTCTAGAGAAGATAACTGTCCAGTTTTCTCCTTTATCTCAGTTTCCAGCATCTGGTTGTGAGCGGAAGCCTCTTCAAGCTCATCCATTCTAAGGGCAAGTTCATCTTCCAAGGACTCCATTGCAGCTACCATTCTTTCAAGTTCATCTTTTTGGTCCTTCACATTCGAAGCTGACTCCTGCAATAATCTCAAATCAAAATGCAAGCCTTTCATGATTTCATCTCTCCTAGCCAACTCAGCCTTGACAGAGGTGTTTTCAGATATAATCTGTTCAGCGAACATTTCCAAGCACTCACACTGTGCCATGAGATTTACTGCTGTTTCGTCATTTTCATTGATCAAGTTAACCATTCTGTTTAGCAGACTATGATTCTTCTCATCCAGCATTTGAAAAACATTGTCCCCAGTAGTATTCACAGCTTGGACAAGATTAAAACACTTCTTGAAATTCAGACTTAACAGGGAAATGATTGCATCCTTATTTTGGTCGAGGGACATGTAGTTTCTTCTCAAAGAATTATTCTCTTCCTTCAAGGAATTTGCAGTTCTAGTTTGAACTTCCAGATCCTGACTTTTTAAAATGATCTCTCTTGCAAGGACCGGCTGAGAGTGTTGAAGTTCCACCAGCTCTTTGCTTTTTATGTCACAATCAGCATGTAGACTGGCAAGGCAAGTTTCCAAGGAATGTACCTTTTCATGCAACTTCTGATTTTCCTGACCAAGGGCATTCATGCAATTTAAAGAACGTGCAGACTCAGAGCTTTTTGTCTGCAGATCATCAAAGACTTGGGAGTAATCAGCCTTAAGGTTCGTCAATTCATTTTTCATTGTATCGTTCTCCTCTTTCATGGACTGCATTTTGTTAAGTTCCATGTCTTTCCTCTCCATCTCTTCCTGGAGCCTACAAATTGAAGCTCCCCACTCATTTTCCTTGACTCCCCACTCTCTTGTTAGCTGTTCCATTTCTGTCTTGTATACTTGAACCTCTGTCATTAATCTTTCTCTGGTTTCCACAATATCAAGAAGTTCACCTTTTAATTTATTATTTGAACAAGCAACCTCCTTAAGAGACTGAATATCGCATTTGAGGCCCTTATTTACTTGGAGTAGCTCTTCAAGTCTTGAATTGCACTGCTTCAGCTTCTCGGACAAAGAACTTCTGTCAATATCAACTTCTTCAACCAACTTTTTGAGATGTGCAACCTCCATGTCTATGTCACTAGTCACCAGTTTTTCTATTTCCGCTTCAATCATACTGAAGACAAGTTTTTCCTGTATGTTTGCAAGACCTGCAACAAACATCCCTTGCTGCAACTTCACATTGTCTTTGTGGAGAACCATCTGTTTTAACTCTGCTTCAAAGATGAGAGACTCCAAGTCTTTGGTGATTACATCTTGAAGCATAACCTCAACCTGAGACTCTACAAGTTCTTCCTTATCTTTCAGCAATTTCTCTTGATCTGAAATAGCTGCAAAGGTGTCCTTGTGACAATTGTCTATCTGCTTTATCAGAAGACAGAGCTCAAATCCCATAGATTTTGATCTTGCCAACATCGACTCTTCCTGGAGTTGCAAGTCCAATATTTTTTTCTCAAAAGAATTTAGCTTGGCACTGATTTTCCCTGTTTCATCCTCTTTCCTCAAAATGCGATTAAAACTGTTCTTGATGTCAACCAGAAGTTTCCCCTTAAGGATTTTACAGATCTGAAGCTCCTTTTTTGCTTTAGAATTGTTCTCTCTCAAGCCAGCGATGATAGAGTTCGACGCTGATAGCCCGTGACTAAGTAAGCCATTTTCTGCATTTAGCCCAGTCACTGCTTCCAAAAGAACTCCCATGTGACACAGGTGCAGGACTGAAACAGCACAATCCTTAGATATTATCTCAGACCATATATCCTCCAACCATGACCTTGTTAAGTTTGTGGATTGCTGAATCTGTGATTTTAAGAGGTGGACATCATATAGCATCAAATTTAATTCATCATTCGAAGCGTCCCTGACCTCTACAAAAGCATCCTCCAGTGATCGAACAAGTGCATTAAGTTCTGATAGGCCTGAGCAAAGCTCCATTTCTAGGTTCTTATATTGATGATCTTTCTGCCTATTCAAGACTATTAAGTCTTCAACCTCATCACGTAACAAGTCTCTCTCGTTCGTTAATCTGGCCTCAATTGTTCGAAGCCTTTCTACTTCCAGCTTTGATGCTTCCCTTGCTTTCATTAATGCATTGACCGTGGCATCTGCTTCTTTCATCGTTTCTTGAGCCTCTTCAAATTTAGCAAGCAAAATAGAAGCCTCGGCACTTCTTCGCGCTTCAACGTCCTTTGCCTCACCAACCTCCAGTTCAAATGCCTGCATCAGATAACAATAAGTATCAAATAGGTATGCAGGTTCTTTACATGGATGGAAGGACCATAAGAATCAACTTGGGAGTCTCATCATGTAAATTTAAAACCACTCCCGCAAGAGATGATTCACATGCTTATGAATATATCTGTTAGGACTGTTCTATCGGTATCATGAATAGCCCAATGAACAACCAGAAAAAACAACAATAACAAAACCTATAGTAAAGAAAATAACTTCAGAGAAAGAAACAAAAAGGTCAGACCAATATGTCTTATCTTAAAAGTTCAAAATCAGATCATAGAAGCAGAATAGCATTATATTCATAGTTGGGCCCCTATTTGACCTCAAAAGCTTTTAGGTCCAATGGTAACTAATCATAGAAATATAGTTAAGAGATTTCATAAAGTATTGGTCAAACAATGCACAGAGTAATTCATAATTGATAGATGTCAGTTAGAAAGACTTGTATGTATACTTATCTCAAACGTGCATGTTATAATGTGTTTCAGAGAAAAATAAAAAAAAAATAAAAATTACCACAACAGAAACATATTAGTAGTACAAAACACAGTGTATTAGTTGCTCTAATCAAAAGGACAGAGAATGAAGCACCTCTTTCTGTTGATGCCAGCAAGTTTGAACTTCTGTTGCCTTCCCTTCAACTCCCTGAAGCTTATGAGCCAATTCCCTAAATTTAAGATCAGCCTGCTCTTCGGATCTTTTCATCTCTGCTTGTAGTGCAAGAACCTCAGAAGAAAAGTAGTGCATGCTTTCTTGACTATGTTTCAAGGAGTTTTGTACTTCCTCATGCTTTTCAAGTAGATTGACTATTTGAGATTTTGCAAATTTTAAGCTTTCAAGTGCACCTTCTAGTTCTTTTCTCAGCAGAAGAACAGTTGAATGTGTTTTACAAACAGATTCACAAGTTCTCCCTGATTCAAGATATTCAAGTTCTGATGGGAGGCAACCTTTGCTCTTAGATATTTTGAAACTACTTTGAATCATATTATCAATGTCGCAGGAAGTAACATTTGGCTCTTTGAACTCCGTGGCATAGCGTACCTCAATTTCAGTCTGCAAAATCCCCAAAGTCCGAACCATTAAGTTGCAAAAAAAAAAAAAAAAAAAAAAAAAAAAAAAAAAAGTTAATCAAAAAGAGTTTCAAGAAAAAACTGAATAGTTCAGGCTGTCCACTAAAGATCGAGTGTATTAGCTTACCAGCTCTTGAGAATCACCATCTGTACATTGAGGAGGATTCTGCACTGGAATCTGAATAAACTCAGATTCTCCAACCTTCTCTGCGCACTCATTCACACATAAAACAAGTGAACTAACCCCAAGTTTTAATTCATCAACTTTCTCCCTCGATTCCAAAAGGACACCTTGCTCAAACAACTCGAGCCGCTGTTTAATTTCAGAAGTGCATTTCTCTGCCTCAACAAGCTTGAGCTTCAATTGAACACAGGCCTCTTCGGATCCTTCTAGTTTTGTTCTCAGATCTTGAATCTGCTTTTCAGCTTCTTCAATTAAAGCAACTTTGTCTTGCAATCTAGCATCATTATTGAGATCCAATGCGGTCTCAATAAACTGATTATCTTTGCTCTTCAAAGCATTCAAATAATCAGCATTGGTCTCAGAAAGTCTGCTCACAATCACAAAAGCTACCGTTGCACAAAACTCAGTTTTTCTGACTTGGTCTTCCCTAATTCTGATTCTCTCCTCCAATTCTGTTATAATGGATGTTTTTTCATCCAGTAAGGAATTCAACAAGTCGATTTCTTTGTCTTTCTCACTGCTTTCACGTTGATGTCCTTCAGTTATAGCCAGCGCAGCTCCTCTTAAAGACCTCAACTTCCAATCCATATCACTCCTTATATTTTGTGCATTCTCCAAACATGTTTCCAGTTCCGCAATTTTCAACTCTTTCTCAGATAAATTTCTGATCATCCTTCCCACATGCTCACGTATCCAAACCTTCTTAGGGAAGGAACTGGACATGAACTCCACCTGATCAGAGGCATCCATAAGTGCATCGTGTCCATCAGCCATAACTTCTTCAATTTCAAAGGCCAGTTTTTCCCACTCTTCATATGATTGATGTAGTTCTTCATCATTCTCTGCAAGTAGCTGTCTTAACATTTCTTTATCTTGGGTTAACACGTAGAGCTGTTTCTGTAGATCCTCCAACCGACCTTCTAAAATCAGCAGACTTTGCTTTGTATCAAGTTCCTGCATATGAGAATCATTTACCTGCTGTTGCAGAGATGCAAGCTCTTCTTGCAAACAAACAATCACCTCAGCTGTCTCAGCCTCTACTTGTCCACGGACTTCATCCATTTCTTGTTCATTCAATGCCTGATATGCTTGATCACCTTGGTACCTCATGTTTAATTTCTTAGCATTTTCAAGAGAAAAATGCATCCTATTTTGTTGGCCTTCAAGAGCTTTAATCACTGAATTTGCATCATCCGCTTGCTTTCTAATCTGTATATGCTCCTCTTCAGCTAATTCCAGTTTGCCACTCAACCAAGAAGCCTTATCCACCATTGCCATATGGGACGACTTCTCTTCTTGTAAAATGATCTTCACAATGTCCAACTCCAGTTGCAAATTCAAGGTTTCTTCAGCATGCTTCATTATCGTTTCTTGCTCCCATCTAAATTTCTCTTTCTGAATTTCTTCATGCACACGAGTTTCAAAATCTTGAACTACTATATTGGAATCCTGAAAATTATAGCTCTTAATTATTAAAATGATTTTCGGTATTTTTAAAACAATAAAGAAGTGAATAGTAAAATAAATTACCATGATGGATTCAACATCTTTGCTTATTAACTTTAGGTTGTTCAATTCAGAATGGAGGTCGCTTATTTCCCTGCAAGCATGAGAACAAAACAAAAGAAAACATGAAAAAAAATTCAGAAAAAATATAGGAATTAACTTAGCCAGGACGTTGATAAAAAATAAAAATAAAAAGAACAACAAAAAGAAGGCAACAAAGAAACAGTGAACTTTATCAAAGTACCTAGTTAGTTTAGCATTGACCTCCAAGCAAGAACTCAAGTTATTCCTGCAGTTACTCAACTCTTCATGGACCTTCTCCAACTGAAAATATAAATTGAGATTGAGACAATGCAAAATGAACACATAAAGGATAAACCACTTCCGTCAAAATATAAAATGCAACCTCAGATTTGAGCGAGTCATTTTCTCTGACAAGTGCAGCATTCTGCATCCAAGAAATAAGCAATTTTCAAGACTTCGAATATAGAAAATTGTCAAAGCCAAATACAACCTACAACAACTTAAACAAAGTAGGACAAGATGTATAGTTTGAGGGCTTGGAAAGAGAATGTTTCTACCTTAGGTGACATATTCAAGTTTGATAGATTGTAATGCTCAGTTTCTCCATTAAGGAATTGAAGGAGCTGCAAGTGATGAGCCTCCCAAGTTATGTCTTAGATTAGAAAAGAAAGAATGAAACATAAGAAATTTTCAATACTTCATCTTATATTCAACAGACCGTATCACGCAATTCTGACACCTCCTTCAACAGTTCTTCTCTCTCTTGGCCTCCATAAAAGTCTTCATATCTACAGAAACAGCATAATTCATCAAGCGATTAAAATTAAGACAAGGGCGACAAGGGCTATTTACTGCAAGGTTTGGGGAACTTACCTTCTAAGTTCATCTATGAGCCTAATATTCTCAGTCGCAAAGCGAGTTACTTCAGGATTCTTATCAATGCTAGCTCGAAGCAGATGATGCTCATCAGAAAGTGCTTTATACTCTTCAAGTAAATAAGTATCAGAAGGCATGAAGCCATGTTGCAATGACTCCATTCTACGAATTTTTTCTTCACGAAATTTCAGCATCATTTTAGTGCACTGGTTATCCTCCTCTCTTTGACGAACCTAAGGAAACACACTTTGGGTGAGAAGATCTTGTAGTAGAAAGAAGCAAGTGTATTTGGTTAGATTTTGCAGATAGAAGGTTACCAAACGGTTCAATTGTGCAATTTCAGCTTCCCGCTGTTTGATAGCAGCATCTGCCATCTGTTCTCTTCTCAGGGCACCGGCTAGTATCATCTCCAGAGATTTCAACTGAGCATAAGATATAATACATATCAAGAACAGATAATATGGTAAACACAATTGCGGGGCTTGTTGCATGTGTATGTATCATGACTACAACAAAGGAAGCTATAATCGGTAACCATATGAAAATAGAAATTAAAGCATGTGCTTTACTTTGATTGCTAAAGAAAACTGTAACAAATGCCGAGAGGTAGGGCATCTAAAGAAACTATGAATATTACGTGACATCTTACATTAGGACAACCAAACCCAGTCCTGCTGCCTACTGAAACATTATACCTTGAATAAATAATCCCAGTGTCAATGGTGTTCTTAGTGGAAATAAACAACAGAGTTCTGCTTGACATATTACTTGCTTAGTGGACATCCTCACAGTCCCAGAAGAGGTAGATCTTTGGGAGTCATCAGCAGTCCTTTGAGTCATTTCAGAAATCTCTTTAGGATTGGTATCACGTTGGTCCCTGTTGAAGTCTCCTTCAACTGTTGGAGTAAATGAAAGAGATCTAGACACATTTTGGCGCTTGAGAAGAGACAGTTCTTCCTGTTTCAAACCCTCCCACTTAGATTAAGAATTTACATTAAAAAAATGACAAAGAAACGGAATATATAACGCTATGCCTATATAATAAAGATTCCACAAAACCTTTAAAATACGAATCTGGTGCTGCAATGCACCTACATCCCCTGAAGCATCTTCATTCACCACAGCCTTCAATGTAAGAAATATTGAAAACATCAGTTATATATATTGCTAGCTCTGCAACTCTTTATGGCATTCGTCAAACCCTACAAGAACAAAATCATTACATTGTTTTGAATAAGTTTTGCTCGCTGAGCAAATTTGAGAGTACTAAGTGTTTCAGATGCACAGCTGCAGAGGAAAAAGAATGATCAGAATTCAGCAAGCAACGGAAAGGAAAAACAGATTTGCTAAACAAAAATATCATATGACCAACCAAATAGAGGGGCTGATGTTAGCAATTATCATCGTTTTAGAGTTTCCACCAAGAGATTCCTGTAAAATTCCAACAAATACAAGATTATGCATGGGTTTAAAGTATGCAAAGGTTGAGAGCTTAAGAGTTAGATTCTGACTTGAAGAAGAAATGTCAGTTTTGAATCTCTATAAGGTATATGTCGCTGCTTCCCATGTGCCACATCCACTAGAAGCATTATCACATGACTACAAGTGCAAGTAAATTGAATAAATTAACCAAGTTAGCCAAAAGACTAAGTTGATTGCCCCCTGCAAACAGCAGAACAGTGGCGGATATTAATTTGCTATATAAAGTACCCAAGAGTAGATAAGGATTTGTTGATGTTGGCTGCTTCCTTCAGGCGCTCGCCTTCAGCTCCTGAAGTTTTCTGCCTGGTCGATAACAACTTGTAATCAGTTCAGTATCAAAAACCCACATGCTGAAGGTAATTTACAATCTTCACAAATGTATGTTACCTTTCTGATCCTGCAAGGTCTACTAAGTTTAATCTAGCAAATCGAAGATTAGTTGTGTTGTCCTTTTCCCACCTACTCTCAATGACACACGTAAATACGCTATGTGACCGACTGCTCTCTCTGTTCATGTTTGTTGCGGCAACTTTCCTATTTGCAGCACCCTATTCAGAGATAAAAAAGAAATGCCACTGATTGAAAAAGAGGAAAGACATGAATCCATGATATATTGAATTGATGGATGCAAGTGATCTATAGATAAAATCAAGTCACCTCCGTTAGAAGCTTAATAATATCATTCACTGTTTGAACTTCAAATGAGGTGAGATTTTCAACGTACACACCATTCTTCATATCCTCCCTAAGCTACAAGATAATAAAGATACAGGTCAGTCAATGCCGACAAGAGCTCTACCAAAAACTTGCACAACTCACCAGCAAATTGGAGGATGCAGAGTCTAGAAGATCAGTTATCTGTTCATTGTAAATCTCTAAGAAAGAGCATTTACAATTATATTTTAATTTTTCATCCCTCCTACTCTCCTCTTCCTACAATAAGATAATGGAAATAAATAAAATACCATCCAAGAGCACAATTCAAATAGGAATTTGGAATGCCAAAAACAGAAAGACCAAGGCAGAGAAAGGGAAGTTACAGCTCTAATTCTGGCAAATAAAAACTCGAAAATGCGCGATGTCATCCCACGATGTGGACTAGGCATAACTTCCAACTCGTTAATTTCCCCAAGCATGGTATATGTCTTTCCACTTCCCGTCTACAAGAATAAAACTCTTCTAACATTAGTAACAAGCAATTGAATTGGAGTATCCCCTGAAATTAGAAGCACAATCACCATTCAAACAGAAGCTTAAGAAAAGCAAGGAAACGGCTCTTAATCCATTTTTGTATTTGCTCTTTTAAAACACCCTCAAAAGAATCATTGAATTCTAAGCTCTACCCTCATCTTTTCAATTCTATTTCACCGTTTAATGGTACCAAAAACCAAGTTTGAGAAGGTCTTGGAATGAAATTTCATGGGCATTTTCCATCCTACATTTACATGTTAGGAATTCAGTCTTCTCACTCTACACCAGATCTTAAGATGGGTATTGTAACTATTGTTTGAAAACCAGTTAACACTCGTTAGGATGTCAATTGCAACATAAGAAGACAATTGAAACATACAGATGTACCTGTCCATATGCGAACATACAGCTATTGTATCCGGACAAGCAGTTCTCTACAATCGGCAGACCAGCCACTCGAAAAAGCATCTCCTGAACAAAATCGAATTTCCCAATCGCATCAATACACTGAAAAATCAATTTGCAAGTACAGTTATTTTCTAAGGTTAATATTAGACCTGATTCACAGTTTCACATGCCACATGATCAAAAGTGAACCGAGCATCCGGTTGCGCAATCCAGGCAATGGTTTGTGCACTCTCCTGCTTCAAGCATCTGTTATAACCATTTGAGCTTTGCTCACTGCTATTAAGAGGTCTTACGCGGATGACAACCTGCAAATTTATTATACAGATCAGTAATAGAACTATAGACTAAAGAATCACAAGTAAATGGGCATACTGGAGAACAATTGATGACACTCACCTGCACATTGTGATCCATCCAGAATGATGGATCCTCTCTAAGCTCATAATGAGGCACTTCGACAGTATTTACAACCATGGACGTGGCACAAGACGTTGGCAAACCTTTAGAAAGCGCAGCAAAGTTTCCGCCCCGCTGTCCCATATTCACAGGAGGCCGAGAACCCCCACTCACAAGACCAAACCCCGGATTAGGAGGCTTGGTCACGCTCTTAGTCGGCGTGCTTTGCGTCGAACCACATTCTGAATGGCTTGACCCACCTCTCGCCGTATTCCTACTCGATCGAGGAGTCGTCATATTCGCCACACCCACATTCCCAAGACCACGACTTGACAACGCCAAACGGTTCACTTCCTCCCCACCATCATCCCTCGACTCACCACCGCCATTCTCCCCCCTCTGCCCCCACCCAAACTTGTTCCTCGCCGAACCCCCAATTTGCTTCTCCGGCGTCCGAACCGACCACGCCGAATTCCCATTCCCACCCCTCCCCTGCACCTTCGTCGGCGTCCTCTCAACCCTACTCTTACCAACCCCAGATTCCTGTTCTTGCAGAAATTTAGGAATTTGCGATGGCTCCGGTATCGCATTCAATGGTGCCCTATTCGGATTCTCACTCGCAAAGCTCGAATCTTTTCTAGGTATGTTCTCGGAATTCTCGACCGAATTCGGTCTCTTCCGCTTAAACAAACTCAAATCTTTCAACATTCTGAAAATCAAAGAACACCCATAGCCAAATCAAGCAAAGAAAACGAGAAACCCTGATCAATTTCAAATCAACATCAACAACAACTAGAAGAAGACCAATTAATCGAATCGACGCGCACCTGAACGAGGAATTGAAGAACAAGAATCGAAGCTCGCGAAGCCCTGAAATCGTCTCAGCTTGATCTGTTCAGATCTCCTCTTCTTCGATCTCTCTCAACCTCCAAAACTCATCGAAGAAATCGCTCTCGATCTCCGACCTCCTTCGAAACACTCACTGAGCTGTCACTCTCGAGAGAGATTTTGAGACTAATAAGTGGATGGACGGCTAGGATGCGATCTGGAGTTCCAGATCTCGTTGACACCGCGCGTTCGCGTTTTGAAATTAAGGGACACGGATGGGATTTTCGAAAAGATAGGTGCCCTTTAAAGCATCTACCAATTATGAAGCAACGGCTAGTTGTCCGAACGTTCGAATTTAAAATTTTGAATCATTTTGCGACTCTAGTAGAGGACTATTAGCGAGTCAGACTGTAGCGGAATCAAACTTGGGACCGTGCGCTTGCTCTTACTGTTGGGCCAACCTGTCTGGTTTCGTATGTCTATGAATGATGTGCCTTCTTGTTTGATTAAACTGATTCAAAGATGCACTATAATAAGAAAAGCCCGGGAACTTCACGCCCTCGTGATCACGTCGGAGGTGATAAGGCCATTCGTGTACAACAATGTCATTTCGATGTATGCAAAGTGTGGTTCGGTGGAGGAGTCGCAGAAGGTGTTCGATGAAATGCCTCAAAGAAATGTAGTTTCATATAATGCGCTTATTGCGGCTTACTCCCGGATTCCAAGTCGAGCTTTCTCTTGTTTTCAGTTGGGATTGATGATGGCATTTGAGGAAGGAGTTGAACGGAATAGCTCGACGTTTTCTAGTCTTATTCAGGCGGCTTCGTCACTTGAGGACTTGTCGAGGGGGACTATGTTACATGGGCAAGCTGTTAAGGTGTGGTTTATGAGTGATCTCTGGGTGCAGACTTCTTTGCTTGGGATGTATTCGAATTGTGGGGATTTGGAGTCTGCGAAAGTCTTGCACGATGGGATGGTGGACAAGGATGATGTTGCGTGGAATTCGATGATTTTCGGGTGCTTGAAGAACAATAAGATGGAACAAGGGCTGCAAATGTTTCATTCCATGATGAGGTCTGGTTTGGTGCCGACAAACTCGACTTATTCAATGGTGTTGAGTGCTTGTAGCAAATTGGGAGATTATGACAATGGAAGAATCATTCATGCCCATGTTATAAAGCAAGATCAACCACCTGATTTACCTCTCCAAAATGCTCTGGTGCACATGTATTCCTCTTGCAGCGATACTGAAAGCGCGCTTCTTTTCTTTAGTAGATGTGAAGTTCCAGACTTAGTGTCTTGGAATTCAATAATTGCCGGGTGTTCGGAAAATGAGAACAGAGAAGAAGCAATGTCCCTATTCATTGAGCTGTGTCGAACATCTTCACTACCGCCAGATGAGTATACTTTCGCTGCAGTCATTTCCACGATTGGAAATTTATCTGCAGCAGACTTTGGGAAACCTCTCCATGCTCAAGTTAGCAAGGCAGGTTTTGAGAATAGTGTTTTTGTGGGGAGTACACTCGTTTCAATGTATTTCAAGAATGATGAATCTGATTCCGCTCAAAAGATTTTTCATTCAATCACAGAGAAGGACATTGTGCTTTGGACTGAAATGATATCGGGTCATACTAGATTAGGCGAAAGCGAGGACGCAGTCAAGTATTTCTATCAAATGCAAATGGCAGGTCACATACCAGATAGCTTTGCCATTAGCAGTGCTTTGAGTGCTTGTGCTGATCTTGTGACTCTAAAGCAAGGCGAAATGATTCATTCGCTTGTGTTAAAAGCGGGGTGCGACAAGGAAATCTGCGTCGCGGGGAGTCTGGTGGATATGTATGCGAAAAATGGTGACCTTCATGCTGCTCATTCAGTGTTTCAAAGAGTTGCAAATCCTGATTTAAAATGCTGGAATGCCATGCTTGGAGGGTATTCTAGCCATGGCAGAGCGGAGATGGCTATCCAGTTGTTCGACGAGATTTTAAAGAATAATTTCCACCCCGACGAAGTAACCTTTGTATCCCTGCTTTCTGCTTGCAGTCACAGTGGCATGGTTGAACAAGCAAAATTCTTTTGGAATTACATGAAAGATAACAGCTTGGCAATAGGACCTAAACATTATTCATGCATGGTAAGTTTGTTGAGTAGAGCAGGGTTGCTGCAGGAAGCGAAAGATATAATCATCGAAGCGCCTTTTAGTGAGCATACACTAGCATTGTGGAGAATTTTATTAAGTTCATGTTTGGTGTTCAAGAATTTGGATCTGGGACTTCATGCAGCAGAGGAAATTTTAAGATTGAATGCAGAAAATGGTGCAACCTTGATATTACTTTCAAATCTTTATGCTGCGTTAGAGAGATGGGATGCGGTTTCAGAAATGAGAAGAAAGATTAGAGGCATGACTTTAGATAAGGATCCTGGCCTTAGTTGGATAGAGATAATGAACAAGACCCATGTTTTTTCTTCTGACGATCAAACTCACCCGCAACTCGATAACATCCAATTCGAATTGCAGAGATTGAAAGGTAACACGAGAAAGTCAGAAATGCTGGGTGTCGATATGGCTGCAACCTCGGCAACTCCAGAGAGTATCAACTATGTACTTGATCCTGCTGAGGAAAGATGGAGCTTTCAAGTTCCCTGAAGAGGTTTGCATTGTACTAAATTTTTGTTTAGTCACTGATAAGTGCTCCACATGATATTATAAAAAGCTTTGTCTCAACTGTCAAACAATTTTAAACCAACAGTTTATAATCACACATACACTTGGATTCTTGCCTCGTATGTGAAATATGCCCTCCCAATGTCACACTGATTGTCACAAAGAGAGAAACTGCTGAACTTGCAATCAACACGCTTGATGCTTGAACAACTGCGTATATATGTGAAACAACAGACTTGTCCAGGGAAAAAAAATTGAGAGCAAAAACGAATACCAACCTGCGATATGAACAACTTTAACCAGCTCAACTCGTCGAATCGCTGAATAACTGCAACATTTTATGTCAGAAATGGTTGCATAAGAATAAAGACTGACAATATGAATTGCTCAACAATTATATCTTGGAAAAAATACAAAAGAACAACCCAGTTCAAGTTAACTCGGAAATGTTAGGACTTCCAGAACAAAGGGGAAAAAGAAAAGAAAAATATCTGAACATATTGATGCCGAAACATAGAATACAAAATTCATCCTACAATTAGCTCTGCCTCGCCATGTGATAATTGAAGAAGCAGGCTCGAAGGCAACCATAAACGACCAGAAGCTGTGTAGCAACTCTCTGAAGTTGATACCAGCATTAAACCAGAATCATGTAAAGATGTTTCAGTCAAAGCTGGTTACTCTGTGTGGTAACCGTGCCAATGTTGGAAAATTTAAACATTCATCTCGACCTGCAACTTCATTGAGAGTGTGATCCCTTCGGAAGTATAGAATCTTAACCCCTTGATTAAGAGGGGGAAGTCATTATTTTTCAGCGCCTGGCTGTACGAGATTTAGGCCTTGGTCTCTGTAAAGACAAGAAGTGGCACGAGTAAGAGAAATGAAGTCAAAGCCACTACCAAGGTTAAGAGAAACACTTTCGAGGCGGACATCCCGAAATTTATTCAGCGAATCAAAACAAAAACATACAATTTAAAAAGGTTGAGAGAGACAACTTACAGATGCAGGTCCAAAGCTTGCTCCTGAGCCAGTAGCAGGACCTGAGAAAATTAAAAGATGATCAGATAATCAGAGAAAGTTCCGTACCAAGACATGGAATTATGGAAATTCATAAAAAGAAAACGAGCAGAAGATAATGGATAATCTACACATTATCATCTGTAATTGTATCTTTTGTAGCATAAAAGTAACTTTTAAAAATTTACATGATAAGAGATTGTTCCACAACTGATCAATTCATGATCACGCGAGAGTCTCAACCCAGAAAGTCAATCGACAGAATCAACAGCAAACAATTTCCATAATCAACTATAGAAAAATATGATATGTCCGCTAGGGAAATGAGATGAATTAGACAGCTATAAAATGTGAAAAGTAGTATTCACACTCAGTCTATGCTCAGAGGAGAAACCAGATTATCCAATTAGAATGCAACACCGGAAACAGTGACAAGAAATAAAGAACCCCCAAAATCAGTTTTCTTATGCAATTACTCATTTAAGAATTGGTGTTGGGTTTGGGGTTAAACCAGACCATTAGCAATTTGTGGGCAACACTAAAAAACAAGAAGTAATGCATAGTAATAACAACAATACCAAGATCTAGCAAAATCATGAGGTACCAACATATATAAAAACCAAGTTTTCAAGAGTTCAACAAATAATGCATCGGCTTCATGTCCTTGAATGAATGGACCGGATCTAATCAAACAGAAATGAGTAAGTTACAGTATAAAGGGCATTCGACAGGCCAATGCGTATATGGTATTAAAAATAGTAACCCTGAAACAAAACTATGTTCATTACAATAAGAGGGGCCGCAACACTAACTTGAATTGATGAAAATTACATTCAAATTAAAATTACTACAAAACCAAGAAAGTACCTGTTGAAAAGGGTGTAGAAAAAATTCCACTCCCAGAGGCAACTGTTGAACCAACAGCTGGAGTACTGGTCCCAAAAAGAGAAGGGGTTTGCGCAGACCCAAACAAAGATGATGATGATGCAGTCCCAAAAATTGAAGGCTGGGGTGAAGCTCCAGATGATCCAAATAAAGATGGCGCAAGAGCAGTTGCAACAGGTGTAGAAAATATAGACGATGTTGAAGCAGAAGATGGCATAGCAAAAAGAGAGGTTCCACTTCCAGAAGAAGCTGAAGCCACTCCAGTAGAAAGCTGAGGAGTGGATGATAAACTGGGTGTTGGCGTACTGGCCAGCAAACCAGTAACTTGAGCAGGTGTTTGTGAAGCAGCAGGCAAGTGCAATGTTGGATGAGCTCTCTTAGATGCAGCCTCTTGCTTCGCCGTTTCCCTTCGATCTGCCTCAAGAAAAGGGTCATGCCCATCGCCCCTGCGCCGTTGATGAGCAAGATAAGCAGTTCTCATGGATTCGATATATTGATGAAGATTTTCCACCTATCAGAAACCAAATGCACGAGGAAAAAACTCAATTCACATGAAGCGACAAAAATAAGCCAATCTAGCAGGAGAACAGCAAATCCCGCCAGTGATGAGTTTCAATGCCATATATGCCATAATATTTAAAACGAAAAAAGAACAAAACAGGAGCAGCCACAACAGCGGCACAAGTAAGAAACGACGGCATCTTTAATTAGTCATGAAAATGTGGGACTCATGCAACAAGGTCAAGCATTCATTTGATAGCTCCCAAATTTTTCCTCCCAAGTAGGGTAGATATATCCCAACGGAGTAAGGCTTCTATGTAGTCCAAGATCCCGAGCACCTTAAGATTTTGATGCTTAACCAGCTGAACAGCCTGAACATAATCAGTATTGGTGCTTACCGCAATCCTTGCTAATTCAAACTTGATTAGGAAATGGGGCCGAAGCAGCTCAGACACCCACGGATATCCAAAAAAAAAAATTGATTAGGAAAAACTAATTCATCTCAAATTATTCTAATCTGTAGGTATTGTATGATTTATATCAAACCCTCCCTGAACACTTCCAACAAAGAAGACACGTGATCAATCAAAGAAGCCAAAGCACCTCTAGTAAGATGGAAGAGGCATCACTTCCAAAAAGACAAAGGTTGGAGGAGGTTATGGGTTTGATTCCTGTTGGAGGGTTGCCATATAGGATCCAATTGAATACTTGGTGCATCAAGTTCTGGAAATATGTTTGGGAAACTGATTCTTTCAGTGAACTTTTAACATTTAAAAGATTTTCACAAATACCACTAAAGAACCAAGAAAGAGATTTGAAATTTCAAACAAAAAAAATGAACTACAGGTTCTAACCTTTGCAGCCACGTGAACAAAGAAATCATGCAAATTGGTCATGACTTTTGGTAGAGACTCAACAAGTGATGAGTCTGAGCTAGAATACTTCCCATCATTTTCTGAAACAAGTAGCTGCTCTAATTCTTCAATCCACTGGCGACATTCACCAGCATACTTCTCAAATCTGGCAACCGTTTGCTGCAGAAATGGGGATGGTCTCCTAGGAAGCCCCGCATAGAAATCAAAAACAGGTACAATGGAAGTGGGCAATGGTTGACTAGTCATATTTGGAGCTGCCCCTCCCATGATCTGAGCAGGTGCTGAAGTATTTGATGCTGCCCCAACATTTGGTCGTGTGAACCTAGGCCGCAGTATCATGAATGAACGAACTGCAACCTCTGTGTTCCTCAACATATCCTTCACTACAGCCATCAACTCTTGCAGCAAAGCTCTCTCTCTTTCCATGGATGTACTGATTCCACCAAGTTCCTGACCAATAACACAAAATTCAGCACCTTCTGCTAAAAACAGTATGATGGCACTGCAACCAAAAGAGTTACGAACTTTCTTCAAAAAAAAAAAAAAAAAAAAGAGTTACGAACAGGCTTCTACAACTCTCCAAACTCCAAAGAAAGTTTGATTGCTACTATACCTCAAAAATTCAGTAGCTACTTGACTATATTACAGTTCAATTAATGTGTTTTCAGGACAGATAAGCTGACATTGTGACTTCACAATCCTAAATTCTAAGAAAAAGTTTTCTGAAGCAGACTAACCATTAAACAGGTAAAATGAAAAGGGTAATTCAAGACACAACTTGAAGGTGTTGTCAATTCTCCCTTCATAAATATATTCATATGCCAGGCAAAAAACCAATTTACAAATGATAGCACATCTTGTAGCTCTTAGAACCTCCAGATTGCAGCTTCCGATTATTCAATTTCCAACAAAGTTGCAAGTTTTTGCAGAGAAAATCTTGAAAATTGGTGCCTTTTGGACACTAATCTAGTTTAGGAATCCTTGTAAATGCCATTAAAAAAAATATTCATGTAAAATCTACAGGATGTTCTCTTTCTGGATTTTTTTTTTTTTTTTTTGACAAGTCCTGGATTTTTGAAGTTGGACCGATTCGCATTCGGGTAAAGATTATTTGTCTACCATTACAGCTTCAGTATACTTACGCCTTTCGTGGTGTTGTCGTTTCTCGGAGTAATTGGATATTGAGATTTTGTTTGTTTATCAATTAAGACTTATCCTGAAAATACTCAGCTTAAACGCTCCAAAAAACACAACTACAAAAGCGTACCTGCATAATGTGGCTCGCGTCGAGCTCAAAACTATCGCTCGAAACCGAAGAATCATAAAGACGACTACACTGATCTAGGCGCTGGCTTTCATCCCTGTATTCCAAAATCCGCTCCCTAAATCACAAGAAAATAGAGAAAACCACTTCAATAAAATTCAAATCTTGAACCCTAATTGAGCTACAGTGTAAAAAATTATAACCAACCAATCATTCATACATGCAATACATATCATCAGATTTAAGATGGAAAACCCCCCAAAACCTACAAAGACTAACAACAACATACCCTCAGTCCCAAATTAATCGAGGTCGGCTACATGGATCAAACTCTTCCATTGTGCTCAATTTAGTGCAATTGATGGTTTGGAATGCTCCACATCAATTGCACAAAATCGAGCACAATGGAAGAGTTTGATCCATGTAGCCGACCCCAATTAATTTGGGATTGAGGCTATGTTGTTGTTGATGATGGTGAGCTTTCCAAACCATTCAAATCCCTTCTAATTAATGCACCCCAAGATTACTTTGGTCTACCCCTACCTCATCAAATTTTTTCACTTTCTATAGTCAACTTCTCTAGTGGGACATCTGTAGGTCGTCTGACCAAACCACCACAACCGCCCTTCCCTAATCTTTGAGTCAATTGGTGCTACTCCTACTTGTCTTTGAATTTTTATATTTCTTATTCTATCTTTACAAGTTTTACCACACATCCACCTAAGCATCTTCATTTCTGCTACATTCATTTTATGTGGTTGTTTTTGCTTTACCGCCCAACATTCACTTTCATAGAGCATAGTTGGTTTAATTGCGGTCCTATAAACCCTAAACCCTAAAATTTTCCTTTTAACTTAGTAGGTATATTTTTATCACACCAGTTGCACTCCTCCATTTCTTCCACAAAGACTACAAACAGAAAATTCTTCGCATTTCGATATGTATTGGAAGAAAAAAAACAACACACTTGATCTGAAGAAGAATCTTCAAGATCAAATTTTGAACCCTAATTGAGCTATAATGCGTGAAATTCAACCAAACAATCATTCACACAAGCAATGCATTTCACCAATTTAAAATGGGAAACCCCCCAAAACCATAAAAAGACAACAAATTTAAGATTTTGAACACTAATTGCGCTGCAATGCGCGAAAATTGAACCACACAAGCAATGCAGTTCATCAATTTAAGATGGAAACCCCCAATACGCCAAAAGGCAACAACTTTAAGATTTTGAACCCTAATTGAGCTACAATGCGCGAAAATTCAACCAAACAATCATTCACACAAGCAATGCAATTCATCAAAATTAAAATGTACAAACCCAAAAACCCTAAAAAGACCACAAACACAAAAATCTCCGCAATTGAACATGAATTGATTGAGAAGAAAACAACGCACTCGATCTGAAGAAGAATCTTCTGCGAGTCGGGATGAAGGTCGGCCCACTTCGTGCCGTATGTCGCCGGGGTCTTCTCGTTCGTGAACAAGAAGAGCTGCTGCTGCTGCTGTTGCTGCTGCTGCTGAAGCTGCTGCTGCTGTTGTTGTAGTAGAAGCTGTTGTGGCTGAAACAGTTGTTGTTGTTGTTGTTGTTGTTGTTGTTGTTGTTGTGGTTGTTGAAAGAGATTGCTTGGTTGAAACAGAGACTGTTGTTGTGGCTGTTGAGGTTGGAAGAGTTGTTGTTGCTGTTGTTGTGGCTGTCCGAAGAGCGAGAACGCCATTGTTGATGTTCGAATTGTGGTTCAGTGATCGATCTCTTGCGACATTGTAGAAACAATTGGGGATTTCAGTCGGGGAATTTGGGGGAAATCCCTCCAATTTTAAGCATTCAAAAACCCTAGCGAGTGAAGACAACGAAAACAACCCTCAGAGAGAGAGAGAGAGAGAGAGAGAGAGAGAGAGAGTTTCAATGGGCTCTACCTGAATATGGATCTGGAGACATTGGGCTTGTTGGGCCCATTATCTGGAGATAACAAATGGGCTTGTTCAAGACCGAAAATGTTACCACAACGGCTTGGTTGGAGTTTCTAGTCTATGGGGAAAATCGGGTTGGAAGGATCAACCCGTCCAAAGAGATCGTACAGTAACTGAACATGAATTAGTTAGTGCAGTTAACATTCAACAATGGACACCATACCAAAAAAAAAGTGTCGTGCGACGCGTCTAGAGTCACGCGTTGCTGAAGGTGTATTACACGGTGGCCATTTCGTGATTCTGAAAGTCGGTTACTTTAGCTAGGTGCATTCAAAATAATTGACTTTGAATCAACATTTGATGGATCCTAAGTAGGAAGGAAATTTCGAATCCCTTTGAGTCAGGTCCCCGTTTCAAATCTGGTGAATAGAGCCAATTATGTTAGAATGACAACATTTGCTTAATAAATGTCCAAACATGAATTAATTGGTACAGTTAAAGTTAGGTACCAAGTAAAGAATATCTAAATGATCATCATCATTTACCCTTAAAGAACTAAATATTAACTCAAATTTAAAATCAAAGTAAGATGGGAAGTGCACACATCTTGAAAACCCTAGTACTTTCCACTAATACAAGTTTTAGTGCATGACATTCTCCAATCTCTCTCATCAATATGCTCTAATACCCCAATTTACTAGAATAAGTAGTGTTACTTGGAAGTGGTGTATAAGCTCATTGGTTCACTAAGCCAAGGAGGCGAGAAGGATGGGCCACGGCCCACAGACGCGCGTGGCGAAGCTCGTCGAGAAACTCAACAATTAGTAGCGCACGAGGTAGGGGCCGTGCTCCCAGGCGCACGTTAGCCCCACCGCGCCATTTCAAAAATCTGCATCATAAATACCTACTTTACCCTTGCACCTACTTGAATAATGAACTCCCTCCACGAAAATTATAGCTTTTTATACTGTCCCATAAGGTAATTTCAACATTATTGTTAACACAAGCTAGTGATTTGCTTAAGTATTCTCTCAAAATGCTAAGTTGATATTAAATCACACGAATCCAACTAAGGGTAGAGCCACATACAAGGCTGCCCAACAGGGCTAACTTGCATGTAACCCTCATTATATACATAGTTGCTCAATAGAAAAAAAAAAAAAAAAAAAAAAAAAAAAAAAAAAAAAAAAAAATCAAATGTCTTTTAGTGCATATGATCTAGCTCGAGGAGCTTGAAATCCTTATCTATCACTTAATTCATTTGATGACATGTTTTAATAATCCATTTCATTTTTAGTCAAAACATTTCAAGTTATCTTTGATTTACTTTAAATTGTTCAATTAATTGTTTCGAGTTTTCTAACTAGAATACATGAAGACATATGTTAGATTAATTACCTTCAATTAATTAGTGAAAAATAAATATATTTATAAAGAAAAAAAAAACCAAGGGTCAACCTATATTGACCATAAATGGCATTTTAATTGATATGTTTGAGAACAACAATAACAATTAATAATGATGTATAATAATGTTTGCAATAGCATCATGAATAGGCGTGCCTCAATATTTGAAAAATCTTGTTACAATAAAGTTAAAGTTTCCATGTGACATAAAATATCACTCACGCCGCTCCTCCACTCCCCCTAATATAATCATTCTACTTGTTTCATGTCTACCTATATATAAGTACAATCCATATAGTTTACAACATTAATGTGAATTGAGACCACACTAGTACAGTGTCACTACTAATACAACTACAACAGTTTTGTAGATTTTTCTTCATGTACAGCATGGATGAGAGGCCGGAGACAGAGCTGGTCTCCATTCCGGTGACCCCGAGGATGTCGACTCCAGAGAGGTCACCGAGGATAGCGGTGGCGGCTTCGAAGTCGACAACTACTTGTACCCCAACATCCCTTATATCGCCACGGTTCTTGAGTCCAATAGGTACACCCATGAAGAGGGTGTTGATTAACATGAAGGGGTACCTAGAGGAGGTTGGGCACCTTACCAAGCTCAATCCACAAGATGCTTGGCTTCCCATCACCGAGTCTCGCAATGGGAACGCTTACTATGCCGCCTTTCACAACTTGAATGCCGGCATTGGCTTCCAAGCTCTTCTCTTGCCTGTCTCCTTTGCCTTCCTTGGCTGGTAACTAATTAATAACATGAACATGAACATGAACCTTTTTTTTTTTTTTGGCTTCTGTTTTGATCTCTCTATTATTGTTTTTTCTATGATGTTCTATTTCTTTTGAGTTTCTGTTCATTTTAGTACTTGTTGTGTATGTTGTTATTGACTTATTGATTGTTGTGAGGGTCAATAGTACTAGTGGGAAAAGGGGGTTTTGGAGTTTGAATTGTGGAATTAAGTATTGGTGACGAGAATGAGAGCTTTGAAGAATAATATATGTTCAGATATGTGCAGAAACAGAATTCCCTGACATAGAGAATTATTTGACTGCTTTTGTAAATGTGTTTGACTCGATTTAAAATGAAGTGGATTGGTGCACCTTTTTTTTTGGGTCCCGCTTATTTAAATTCGATTAACTTCATAGAAGTTAGTCGGGCGAACGAGTTTTAGGGTTAACGAGAAAAACAATAGAAAATACATTCAAGTGGTGCATTGGAGAGAACCTATGAACATATGAGCATAGAGCTCTTGTTGAAGGGGACCCTTAAAGCACTAAGTCCAACTTTTTGATTAATTACTTGCTTTTGAAACACAGCTTTTGAAATTCAATGATTCAAAAGAAGGTTGATCTCCTAGGAGGTTGTGAAGATCATGGCCCCTTCTCTCCTTTTACTGACAAATAGATGTGGTTTGGTTTCTTACTTTCAGTAACTTCACTACTTTAAAGCGATCTTATTTGATTCTAATTCACATTCAAGCTATGAATCCTATTAGAGACATGAAAGGTCAATATGTGGCACTTAGTCAGTGTTTATCAAAGAGTTCATACATTCAAAGCACAAAACACAATGAAAAAAAGTGATCACATATGTCAAAATTAACCAAAGTGATTTCTTTTTGACTTTCAAACTTGTCCAAGAAATCACACATCTGTTTCAAACTGTTCGTCGAGATGTATTCGGGTTTTCAATCAAGTGCTTAACATCTTCGATCTGCATATCGATAACTTGAAAATTCTTGAACTGCAGTTTTTTGAGATCAATAATAATTTTGGACATTTTTGTTCAAACTTCATACATAGTTATAGTAAAACTTGTTTGGAATTCTTGTTATGTAATTTCGGTTACATGATTAAGCGAACAAAAACAAGGCCTTGTGGCTTTCCTTCTCATGGTTATGTATCGAAAAATTGCAGGAGTTGGGGGATCATCTCCTTGACTATAGCCTACTTTTGGCAACTTTACACCTTATGGATTTTAGTACAGCTACATGAAGCAGTACCCGGGAAGAGATACAATCGATATGTCGAGCTTGCACAAGCTGCATTTGGTGAGACTCATTCCTAATTTCAATTGGCTTAAAAGAACTATAGGATTTTTAGTAAACTGATACAGACCTTGTTGGTGAATTTCTAATATCAGGGGAAAGGTTAGGAGTATGGCTTGCTTTGTTCCCAACGGTTTACCTATCCGCTGGTACCGGAACGGCGTTAATTCTAATGGGAGGAGAGACCATGAAGCTCTTTTTTCAGATAGTTTGCGGGCCTATTTGTACATCAAATCCCTTGTCAACTGTCGAGTGGTATTTGGTGTTCACTTCATTGTGCATTGTCCTGTCTCAGCTCCCAAACCTTAATTCCATCGCTGGGCTTTCTCTCATCGGAGCAATTACTGCGATAACATATTGTACCATGGTGTGGCTCCTCTCTGTTAGCCAAACAAGGCCACCAACCATTTCTTACCATCTCCTCCCAACCCCTTCATTCACTGCTTCTGTATTTTCAGTCATGAATGCGCTCGGCATCATAGCATTCGCATTTAGAGGACATAATCTTGCTTTGGAGATTCAGGTTTGTGTTTAAGGGAGTTGTAAAATTGGAATTGATCTTATATCAGTTTTATTGTGTTGCAATTCCTAATAGAGTTTGCTTTCATTTTTCTAGGCAACTATGCCATCAACTTTTAAGCACCCGGCTCATGTGCCGATGTGGAGAGGAGCCAAGGTTGCATATATCTTAATCGCCATGTGCCTGTTTCCTATCACCATTGGCGGGTTCTGGGCTTACGGAAATCAGGTGAGTTGGGCACAGTAATTAGTAGGAGATTTCATTCATCATAGTACAATATCTCACATGGCATCTACAACTACATTCATTCAAGTATATCACTTTCATAATATTCTTCAACAGATACAAGTACTTCATGTTGTACACTTTTAAGTGTTAGCTAAATAGTCCTGCATTCATGACTTATATATGTATATGTACCTCTACATGTCCACACACGATTCATGAACGCTGGCATAATTTCACACCATCGCTATGGTGCATTAGGATGCATAAGTTACATTTTCGTGGATGAATTAGGATGTTTGATTTTTCCTTGTTATAGATGCCTGCAGGAGGGATGCTGAATGCATTATATGGATTTCACCGAAACGATATATCGAGGGGACTCCTAGGCACAACTTTCCTCCTAGTTGTGATCAACTGCCTTAGTAGCTTCCAAATTTACTCTATGCCGGTATTTGACAGTTTCGAAGCTGGTTACACCAGTCGTACAAATAGACCATGCTCTATATGGGTGAGATGTGGTTTTCGAGTGCTATGCGGTTTCATTTCATTCTTCATTGGCGTCGCACTGCCTTTTCTATCAAGCCTCGCCGGTCTGCTTGGAGGCCTAACTCTTCCAGTCACCTTTGCATACCCTTGTTTCATGTGGGTGCTCATAAGGAAGCCTCCAAAGTACAGCTTTAATTGGTATTTCAATTGGACTCTTGGTTGGCTCGGAGTTGCATTTAGTGTCGCCTTTTCCATCGGAGGTATTTGGAGCATGGTCACCAATGGACTTAAGCTCAAATTCTTTAAGCCCAGCTGAAGTTTTGATTGCCGAGACTAATATAATCACATATGAGATTGAAACTAAAGAGAAACTCATGATTTCAAATTCATTATAGCCCAGTATCTACTCGAACAACTGAAACGGCAATCGGCTACTTTTGTTGTTAGTAGTCCTGAATTTTCTCTTTCGAATTTGTGTAAGTTCTTGACGTATGATTAATGCTCAATGTCAGTCCAATAACATTTATGCACTCAAAACTTTCTCAATGAAGGTCTTGTTCTGATTTCTATGACACTATGACATGTTTAAAGCTGAATGTGATTGGAATCAAATGCGATAAATCAACCGATAATACCAACCCGTAACAAATTAGTTCTATTTGGGATTTAGAGGGAATCTCTTTATACCCTACATTCACCAAATTAAGATTCTCTTGTAGCAAAAGTGAACACCTTTGTGTAGTGATCATCAGTTGGTGCTCTATGTTAATTGGAGCTTGTCAACAAACAGTGGCTTCAAAACATACATATATATAGGTTGATTGACAAACCAACAACCAACAAGAATATTATAAGGACATGTGATCAGAAGAAACCTTATGATCAGCTTTAACTTTTATAAAAGATAGATAAGAAAGCATGGTGTACATGTGAAAAGCTGAAAGGCCTTCTCAGTATACACACACAAAAAAAAAAAAAGAAAAAAGTCTCCTTTTCATCTCTCAAACACAATGCATATCTCTGAAAAGGGCATTGCATAGATTCAGCCAAGAACAATTAAATCGTCGATCGATCACTGACATGTACGTCGATGACGATGATTTTCGCTGTCATCCCACTATACTCATTGCTTTATACTGTGTTTGTAAAGTCTATTGGAGACATATTTTTCAAAAAAAAAAAGTCTATTAGAGACATGAGAATATCATGACTATGACAAGAGCCAACTATGCATATTGTAATCGTATCTCTGAATAGCATTGATTTTGAATAAAGAGGAAACATATGGTCAGTCCTAGTGGAGGCACCTTTGATGATGAGACTATTTGGCTGAGCAAGCCAAGTACTTGTATCTATAAATTCTATAAATTCTTAGCTGATGACCATTTTCGATCATCAGTGGTTTAAGGCCGGGGTCTCATGAGTTCACGGTGTATTCCATCTCTTGCACACTGGAATGAAGTTCTAGCTTCGCATTTCGGTGCGGAAGGGATGGAATATCTCGTCAATTCATGTCCATATATGATCCTAAAACTGGTTAACTATCACCACATATATATAGATCGGTATGCTGGTAGTGTTTGGGATGGATTAATAAGTTTTCTGATTTTTTTTATGTTTTGTTCTTCTAGTTACCAATAACTAACTTTCATGTGGATGTGCAGTGCAGGCAACATTAGCCTACTGATGGAATATATCCAGTAAGTCTACCTTATTACTTATTAGGATATTGTTTCGCCAGCTTGCTCAGTATCCGGCATTTTTTTCTTTACAAATTTTGTCATTAACTACTTTCTATTTAGTTTTTTGACAGGGAAATATGACCTTAAGATAGAATTGACAGTGTTTTGAAAAGGTTAGAATATAATTGATACTACTTTGAAATGTTAGGATATATTTGATTATTTACCATCTTTTTAATGGCTAATATGACAAGCATTTTGATTATTTATTTAATTTTTTCAATGAGACCTAAATCAAATTAACACTATCAATTTGATCACACTTAAATTAAGTTAATTGGACCATCTTAATTAACTAGTAGCTCCATAAATTGTAGAGCCCATAAACGACAACTAAAATACTACGGCCTCGACACCCGAGGTTTGACCAAGTGTTCCACGTGGGAAATAGGTCAATGGTCAAAATCTTGAAATTAGCGTGTAATTAGGTTTTTAATTTTTTTTTCGAGCCGTTACAAAATCAAGACTTCCAACAAAGGGAAGATACAAAGGGAAGATAAACTAGTTAAAAATAAAACTGAAATTATAACCAACTCAATAACCGCACAGATCAAAAAACGAGTGTTGAGGAAGATGTACCGCAACTAGACCTGATCATGGGCTTGGATACCCGCCCATATCTAATACTCCATTCGGTAAAAAATATAAGACTTTTTGATAAAAACACACATATTAAGAAAAATATTAATTGTGAGTCTAAATTACATTCTTACCCACATTTAATTCTTTATTTCATCCAATGAAAGAAAGACAAGTGTTTAATTATAATTAAATGTTTGAGTTAAAAGAGGGGTAAAATAGGCATAAGAGGTACAAAGTTCTCTCAAATTCCGAAAACGTCATATATTTTTTGAAGCCAAGAAATTCCAAAGTCATATATTTTTTACTGGAGGGAGTATATTCTAAAATAATAAGTGTTGTAGGAAAGGTTTGAACTTAGGACCTAATGCACACATTAAGTGATGCTACCATTTGAACAACTCTTCCTATTTGCTCAATATATGAATATACTATATACATATAGAAACACATATGGTGTTAAAAAAGTCTATAAATAATTTATTAAATGAATAAATAATTTATTTTTAGATTTTTTAGTATTAAAATATTTACTCATGGGTTTGATGGGTTGGGCTTAGGTTTTTCATTTTTTATATGGGTCGAGCTTGAACCTATGAATAGGCCCGCATATATATAGTGGGTCAGGTTTGGGCTAAGGTTCTTAGGCCCGAACCCGACCCAAACCCGTTTCACGAGCAGGTCTAACCGCAACAAGTAGATCCAATCTTCCCAAATCTGCACTTTATTGAACACATAAAATACGGATGATGATGATTGGAACCACCGCCGATCAAAGGAGAAGATCAGCAATGGTTCAAGATCTTGAATCAAAAGAGAAACTAAAAAAAATGATTTTAAGGTTAGGGCTAGCCGCCAATAGAACCCACAACCTCCTTAAACCTTACATTTTAACAATTACAAGATGTCTCATCCATCTCACTAGAGATGTTTTGTCTCCTAATTATGTTATTAAAGCTTATTTAATGTGACGGCCCCAATTTTCACATTGGTCCGCCACGGGAGACCACGCGGGCCCACAACTAGCCACGTAACTGCTAGCTGTGTCCCACGCCCAATTAAGCATCATTATCAATTAATTCAGCCTAAGTTAGTCAAGTAATTAACATTTTAATATTTTGTAAACAATGGAAGCTTTAAAATATGTAAATTCCTCAAATTAGAGAGCATTAATCCTATGTGGAAAACCCAGTAAAGTACACTGTATATAACATAACAAATGTGATACATACATGTACTGGTATCTCAAACAGTCCCCATAAACCCAAAAATAAGTCAATACAGCAAAATAAAAACATACAAGTCAAACTCCGTCAGCGACAAGGTCATAAGTAGTCTGCGAGAGTCTCCTTGCCCCTAGTCGTAGTAGATCCTGCACTCAATCATCACAAGAAGTAGATGACGAGTCCAGTGAGTAAAACCCAGAAGTACACAAACCAGCATTTATAATAATGGAAGCCAATAAACTGTTAAATAAACATGCGCAGTAAAACAGGCAACTATAATTAAGACGCATGCATACATAACATCGATAAACACCAACAATGGATGTGTGCCGTGTAGCAGGACTGGACCCTAATCCAGACATCGGCATTCCCCCGGTGGCTTCTCCAACCCCCTCACCGGTCCGAACCCTTATTCTGTCCCTATTGTCCAGCCTACCCAAGTCCGCCCACACATCACAGAGTGAACTAGAAGATCCGGTGGTGAATGACAAAACCAACCGTGCAACATATGTATGAACATGGAAATAGAGTAAACAACGATAAACAATAATAGCTGGAATCAAATGAAATCAAATAAATAAACACTCGAGTGTGTTTCTTAAGGGTTTTACTTACCTCAATTGCACTCCAATTACTCGATATTTGTCCCGATATGATCCCACTCTCGCCTCGAGATGCGCACCCGACACTTGACTATGGTCTCCTAAGTCCCTGGTGTTCGAATAAGTCATTTTATATGATTTAGTATCAAACTAATTGATTTTATATCGTGACAATAAAAATTAGAATTTTATTCCAATTTTTAGTTGTAGCACGTTTTTCGAGTTACATCGGGGTGCTAACCGCCCGAAAAGTCTCAAAACTCACTTTTCAACTCTTTTTCTAATTTCTCGTATTTTTCTGGATTTTTCTGATTTTCTATATATTTTTTTTTCCATTTTTTTAGAAATTTTTCCTTCTATTATACATATACATATACATATATATATATATGTATATTTATATTATTTAGAAGTGGATGCACACGCACAGCACGTGCGTGTGCATCTTCTTCATTTTTGACCAGAGACGCTAAGCGTCTCTGGTTCGAATGATTTTTTTTTTTTTTTTCTCAATTCATTCATTCTTCTATCCAACTATACCAACATCAACACCCACACCAACACCATCAAGCATCACTAATCCACCATTAAAACATTAATTTCTACAAATTCAACAACACCCACAACAACAACAATAATAACAACAGCAACAACGTCAACGAACAACAAACCCAAACCCAAACTCACCTGCGATCTTCGCTTTGCCTCTCCTCCTCGTCGATTTCTTCTCTCCTCTCTCACGGACTCTCGATTTCTCTCCTCTCTTCACTTTCAATCGATCGAAATTGGGAAAAATGTGGTGTCGGTGTTGTATGTATCAACATTTTGGGGTGATATGACCATTTTGCCCCTGCATCCTTATCCTCATTATTCACAATCACACACCCTTTTTGGTCATTTCATATTTAATTATTTATTTTCTGATTTTAATATATATTTATATATATATATATTAAATATATATATTCGCCTATATTTTCGCGCCTACAATTTCGTAAATGCGCGCGCCGACGAAAGCGTCTTTCGGGCGCACACACACTACACTACCACCCACGCGTGTCGACCACGACCCCGCGTGTCACTAGCGCCCACCAATTTACTATTTTTGTCAAATTTATTTTATTTTTTATCGAACTAAACGCATTCCCGGCCTAGTGTTCCCGCGTCCGCACGCATTTTTAGGCGAATACCCGATACTAAATCTCACCCAATCTAAACAATATTAAACCACACCTGCGATGTAATGAGTCATAGTCTAGTCATTATCATCAGAGTTAGTCAAACAATCAATCAAAAATAATACTTCCCGCCCAACCAGGCGTATCTTCGCCGGTCCGTGGCGTCTCCGTGGACCTGAGCTGGCGTCCACGTCTGAAAATACGCAAATAACGGCCTTAATAAAATTTGGGCCGTTACATTTAATGCACAATTAATATATTTTAAATACTAATAATTTAGAAAAAAATTTAATGATCTATTAAATGAAACCAGATTATATAATTTATGCAATTTAATGAAATATTTTATAAATTAATTACATTTATTAATTTAATATTGCTATTTTTTTAAGAGAAATCGAAATTTCATTAATCATTCCTGGCTCAATACAGGACCAGACATAGAATCAAATATATTGATTCGCTAATCATATTTGTGCAAACAAGCTGCCATTAATTTGGCTTTTTTATTTGAAATTGAAACAATTTGACAATCAGGGACTGCTTTCTACAGCGTTGAAATTCATGACACTACACAAAAGTACTAGAACCACAAAACGAATAACGAAACTTCCCAACGAGAAGACCTAAAACTTTCCATCAAGGAGAAGACCTAAAAACTTCATAACAAGGAGAAGATAAATCAAAAACTTCCAACTAGATAGGAAAGGAAATTAACTATAAAGTAAAAACTAAAGATAAATCAATCCAGCTCGCCGCACAAATCCACGCAACATCATTGATGAAGATGCACCGCAACAAGGATGAACCAAATCCGACACGAACAGAGGCAACGAATCGATTTTTTTTATAAAATTAACCAACCAACTATTAACAACCTTGGAGAATGATGAAAATTGGTAAGTTTCCTCTTCTTGTTGAGAGGTTTGTGATTTTCCTCTTCTTGTTGAGAGATTTGTAAGTTTCCTCTTCTTGTTGATAAGTTTGTGAGTTTCCTCTTCTGTTTGAGAAGTTTTTTTTAATTTACATGTGAGTTTTCTCTCCTAAATTAATTTGGGAGGTTTTATAACTTTTGATCCATCAATCTAGAGGTCCACTTTGGAACGTCGATCTTGTAGGAGGTTCTTGCTAGATCAAAGTTAAGTTCTTTCTTTTGTGGAGATTCTGCGTTGAAGGTGATTTTTCAGAGAAACAAGAAGCAAACATGTCATGGCGGTGACACTTCGGACGAATCAATAAGGAAAGTCCAAAATCAATGTGAATAAGAATTCTTAGGCTTTTGATTGAGGTAACTGATTAGGAGTTTCTTAAAATTAATAACCAACTGTTGGGGTGAAGGCAAGAATTTTTAGGCTTTGATTGAGGTAACTAGTTTCTTAAAATTAACAACTAGTTCATAGGGTTTAAAAAATTCAAATTTGAATTATAAGGATAAGGGTCTAATTGAATGCAAGGTGGACCAAGTAAATTGAAATTGCACTAATGATGAGACCTGCGAGATAGTCTAGCCGAGCACTATGAGTTGCCTTAGTTGGAATTGCTGAGGACTCGGAAACTCTCGGACATTATTAGCATTAGTGGAGTTAGTTAAGTCAAAAAAGTCTGATGTAGTTTTATTAATTGAAACTTTGTCTTTCAAAGCAAAAATTATTGAAGTACAAAGAAAAATAAGGTTTGATGGTTCTTTTGTTGTGGATAGAATTGATAGAAGTAGTGGTCTCACTGTTTTGTAGAGAAATAAGGACCAATGTACATTGTTGGATTTTTCTAATAATCATATCGATTTAGAGATAAGGGATCAGGGGAGGGAATCTTGGCCCTTAATAGGCTATTACGGTTTCCCTAATCGTGATAGGAGACGAGGAGCTTGGAACTTTATTCGTGCCCTATCTCGAAAGTCGAATTTCTCATGGTGTCTCATTGGGGATTTTAACGATATGATGTTTAAAGAGGATAATAGGGGAGGCCCTGAAAAAGAGGAATTTTTATTAAGGGGATTTCGTGAAGTTGTTCTCGATAGTGGGCTTAACGACTATTGCTTATTGGCTACAAATTTACTTGGGAAAGGGGTAGAGATTCAAGGAATTTGGTAGAAGAGAGATTGGATAGAGCAATGGTTACAGACTCATGGATGGGTATTTTCCCTAACGTCAAGTTACTAAATTTGGCGGCTCCTACCTCTGATCACTCGCCAATACTGTTGAAGTTTGAAGTCGTCGAACCAATCCAACACACATATCCATTTAGAGTTGAGAATTCTTAGTTCAAGGAGGAAGGGGTCATGGATATTATCAGTGATGCATGGAACCAAGAACGTGAAGCGGGAGTGCAATTTCGGCTTACCAATTGTACAAAGGCACTTCAACAATGGGGTAGTCAAGTGTTAGTGTGACGGCCCCAATTTCCCCATGCAATTGGGTACGCCCGGCCTAAGCCCGTGCAGGCCCCGATTCATCACCCGGCAACCTAACGAGCCTAGTCAGCCTTCGATTTAATAAATTCGGTAATTTATGAAAGAGTTATTGCATTAATACACAGCGGAAGACTAAAACAATTAATAATAAAGGGAAATAACTCAATCAAAGGGAAATTAGGAATTCTATAAATGTGGAAAAACCCCGGGTATTCATGTACAATTCGTTAGGTATATGTACATGATACCAGTCTCATAATAGATATACCAAGTTCAATAATCCCAACAAAATAAGTATAAAACGATATACACATCAGCAAACAAAACGTAATCACCTACTATAAAGTCTCTCAAATGTCCTGTAACTCCTCAGAGTATATCACCTAGGCAAAGCCCCTTGCCCTTGCTGCTCTCCACTCTATCTGCACCCACCATCACAAACTAGACGGTGAGTAACTGAATAAAATTGCTAGTAGTACCAGAAGAATGTAACAGTAATTTATGATTATAACAAGAAAAACAGTCTAAGTATCATGCGGAAAGGAAATAACTGGAAAGTAAATAAATCAAATGCATGATAAAGAGACTGAAAGATAAACAATCGATATTTTGCATATTCTAAGATTCAAAAGAGGCCCATGAGTGGTCTATTTCACAGCAATACGGCAAAGATCTCGCAAAATCTCCCCGGGCAATGTCGCAACACTAGCGCAGCGTGAAATCGAGAGGCATCGCAACACCTCTCAAATCCAGTACCTAGTACACACATCACTAGGGGTGGTCAGTTACCCCTGCAGAGGGCACCCTCGTTGTCCCAGCTAGTGCAGGACCACATGATACCTTCGAGACACACACTCATGCCAAGAACATACAACCAAGGAAACGGAATGGAATATCAAGCAAAGGATCAATGCAACAAAAGCAATGAATAGAGGATGTATAAATCACATGTCATTTTCTTACTGGTCTACTAACGTACATACATACGAGGCATGCATGTACTTACCTGATCTAACGTGACCCGGTACTCACTCCGAGACTTTAACGCGTTTCCCGTGTTTCTCAACTACCTGACAACGATTTAAGTCCCGAATATAGGTTTAGGATTAGTATTTAGTTTTATGATAATCCTCATAAACTTTGTTTCAATTCATTTAATTACTGCAACCCATGTTATCGCTGATGTCCTTTATACCCTGGTTAGGCTCTTGGTGGGTCCATGCATTAAGCCTATATCCACCTAAGTAGGCTCGATATGTGGATAATTATTATTAGGCCTAGACATATAGGCTCATTATTACATTTTAAGTATTTGTTTTGGGCCCTAAGTTGTGCTTATCATATTAAACTCTTATCGGGTTTTACACAACCCCTACACACACCAATTGAGACTTGTTATGGACTTATATCAAAAATAAGTGGATTGGGCCCTTGTTGGGCCTTTTTACAAGTCCATATTCATTTAATACAATTGTCTATACTTATAATCTTGTTTACTTATTCTTAAACCTACAATAATATATATTATGGTCACACACACAATTGATGTGTACACCCCACTGGTGTGCACACTAACACTTCACACACCACCATTGTCTTGTGCACACACACCCCCATTGGTGTGTGCACCCCATTGTGATTTACCATGTTCACATTCATTAGTACCTTACTTTATTATTTAAAACTATGTTATATACACATTTTCACTATTCCAAACATATACAACTGTTGTGTACACCCCAATGTGGTGTACACACAGTGCTGTGTACACCCCAATGTGGTGTACACACCCACTATTGTGTACACCCCACTGTGGTGTACACACCCACTATTGTGTACACCCCACTGTGGTGTACACACAGTGAGATGTGCACCCCTTGCACATATACACTCAAAATAGCCACCTATACACATAGTTATGCTAATCGAAACTCACACACATACATCTCATAAAAACAACCCACCAAAGTGCACACACCCACACCCCAACTGGGGTGTGTACCCACACACACACACTGTACGCACCCCACTCCATCACACACACATAAAACATCCCAACTGTTCACGTTTTCTCTCTTTTTTTTTGTCGAAATGTCCCACATACACCCCCAAACAGCCACACCTGGGGGGCCATCTCCGGCCAGTAGAGTCGCCGGAGGGTGACCTCTAGCCAGCCTTGACCGATGCTTGCGTCAGTCATCTAAACCGTGGCCAACACACTTATAAAACAGTGAGAGAGAGAATATGCTTACTGCCGAGAGAGAGATGGGGAGGTCGAGAGTTTTACCAGTTCCGACGGCCGAATTTCCAGCGAGGTTCCGTCGTCCAGCGCCGGCGAGGGTGGTGATGACAATCGTGAGGGAGAGAGAGAAGACTCTGGTGAGAGGTCCCATGACGGGCAGTCTGTGGTCGACGACGGCGAGCCAGGGAAAGAGACGTGACCATCACCGTGAGAGGAACCCGAGAGTATGGGCGAGCGAGAGATCGTGAGGATGAGAAAAACCGAGAGAAAGAAAGTGGGGAGAGAGAGAGAGAGAGAGAGACGTCCTCCGGCGAGTGGTGTGTCGACCGAGAGAGATGAAGTGAGGAAGAAGATGAGTGGCGGCGGTGAGAGTGTTGGAGAAGGAGATGAATAGTGTAGGGTTTGGTTTGTTTGTTTATATATACAATTTAAAGGTCAAATGTCCATTTTGCCCTTCCACTTATTTCCTACCCAATTTTAAACAATTGCCCTTATGGGTCTTTGACCACATCATCTCATCTTAACATACATACACATCTCTATGACCATCCAATGGTCCTCCTCACTCAAGTGTGTCATTCTAACAATCCTATCCATATTAACCTATTAAATCAACCTTATTAATTTTATTAAATTACTAATAAGGTTACACAAATTCTCGCCTACTCGGTGCACCGTGCCCCGCGTACGACACATTTCTCGAGGCGGTCCTACTCTTGGGATTTGAATATATTCCCTTATGCTTTTGTTATACTTTATTGTTAGAATTTTATTTCCTCAACTTAGGTCATGTTTTTCATTTGACTTTGTTTATTTATAATGTCCACTAATACGGTTTTCGAAAACCCCGTTTAACTAGGCGACACCTCACTCCATTAAAACATAGCCCGAACGGCTCGAGACCCGTAAAATACTAATATACTAATACATGCATTATCATCCACAAATAACCAAATTTTTGGGTCATTACAGTCAGGGAATTATCATCAACAAATCCCAATAGAGTAAAATAAGAATCGATGAACTGAAAGCGTCTTCGAATCCCAGTGGGGTGGTGGAATTGAAAAATGTAAGGTGAGAATTGGGCACTCTTCTAGAGCAAGAGGAAACCTACTGGAGGAAACGATTGAAAATGTTATAGTTGCAAGAAGGCGATGTTAATACAAAATCCTTCCACGCATTAGCAACTCAGCGGAAGAGAATTAACAATATATCTTTTTTATTTGATAATGAAGGAAAAATGACTGATGACTCTATTGAAGTGTAGAACATTGCTCTCCAACATTTTCATGACCTATTTTTTGCTTCAAGGGTGGAGGCAGATCCAGTCATCTTAGTCGTTCAGACGAACGTAACGAATGAGATGAATGTGTTTTTAACGAAAACATTCACCATAGAGGAGTTCAAAGTAGCACTATTCGAGATACATCCCGACAAGTCTCCTGGTCCAGATGGCTTCAACCTAGTTTTTTATCAAAAAAGTTGGAATGTGATGGGAAGAGATATTTTTCACTAATGTTGCAAAATGTTGACCGAGTTGAGTATCCCAAAGGGTGTCAATGACACCACAATTGTTTTGATCCTGAAATGCGATAAGCCCTCGAATATGAAGGAGTTTCGACCCATTTCTCTATGCAATGTTCTTTATAAGCTAATGGCCAAGGTCTTAGGGCCATTAGCGAATAGATTAAAAAAAATTGCAGGACATTATTGTTGAAGAACAGTCGGCCTTCGCCCTACATAGACTCATTGTAGATAATGTCCTAGTAGCCTTCGAATTACTACATGCCATGAGATGTAACAAGAGTGGTCACTACGGACAAGCTACACTGAAGATCGATATTAGCAAAACATATAATTGAGTTGATTGGGGTTATCTATGAAACATTTTGCTATGTTCTTTTCTTCAAACATAGTGGGGGAGGATGAAGCAGAGAACCGCAACAAACTAGGGTTATTTAATGATTTGGGAATAAATACTTGAGCCTACCACCACTTATTGGAAGGAAAAAATGCGATCTATTTTCTTTCTTGAAAGAAAAGTTATGGAAGCGACTGATGTCGTGGCTTTACAAATTTTGTTCAAAGGTCGAGAAAGAGGTGTTGAAGTCGATAGTTCAAGCGTTGCCAACATATTGTATGGGTACTTTTCTTATCCCAAAATCTTTATGTGATTCACTTGAGAAAATGATGAATTCATTTTGGTATGGTTCAAAAAATGGGGAGCAAAAAGGAATGCATTGGATGAATTGGTTTATACTTTGTGTAAGGAAGGAGGAGGGAGGTTTTGGTTTTAAATAACTACACAATTTTAACTTTTCCATGTTGGTTAAGCAAGGATGGCATATTGTTCATCATCCAAATACCTTAGTATCGAGAATTCTCAAAGTTCAATATTTCCCAAATGGGGATTTATTGAAGGCCTAGATTGGTCATTATCCAAGTTTTACTTGGAGAGGTATCATGACAGCTAAATCAGTGTTGGAAAATGTGTGTCGTTGGAAGGTGGATATGGGAGTTCGATCAAGTTATGACATGATCCTTGGTTGAAATATAATGTTAATAATCGTCTGACCATTGAAATGATCCAATGAATGGAGGATGCCACGGTTAATGATTTGATGATTCATGGAAGTAGAGTATGGGACATTGATCTTGTTGGGGAGACTTTTAATGTGAGAGATGTGAAGGCCATACATCAAGTCATATTGAATAACTATGGTTGTGATAGATTAATTTGGAAGCATTCAATGGACGACATCTATAAGGTAAACTCGGGATATTGAGTTGCAATTGAATTAAGTAAAGATGGGGATTTGGTGGTGACCCAAAGAGATTAGTTGAAACTGTGGAACCTTGAGATTCCAATAAAAGTAAAGCATATTATGTGGCAGCTTTTGCAAAACTGTATCCCTACAAGGTCGTGACTTATTGATCGAGGGCCATAAATTGAAGATTTTTGTGTTTGTTGTAAGTGTGGCGGCCCCAATTTCCAGGGTCGCCCCGTTCAACAAATACCTCTCCAGCCTATGCTCCAGAAGCACTTGCCACGTCACTCATCCATCCACCTCAGCTATCACTATATTCACATCTACTCTGTGAAGTGATGTTCCTGAATTTTATATTATTTTATCCATATAATACTATTTCTCAGCGGAAGGCCTTAATACAGTCAATTACTTTAATATAGCATTGATTAGTGCACCTATAGTGGAATCCCGGACTGTACATGCATACATGCGATTAACTAAAACTGTGTTATACACAAGTACAGTAATAACCAGTTTTCCCATCCTAAAATACTACAAAATATCAAAATTATATATGTACCAGCGCACGTACTAGCAAGTCTTGAAGTGGTATGTCAAATGTAATCGCCAACGACCTCCTTACCCTTACTGGTACTAGGATCTGCACTCAGTTATCACAAAAACCAGATAACGAGTCCAGTAAGTAAAATCCCAAGGAAAACCACCAGGCATTTCAATTTAAGAATATAAATGGAAACCAATAAGCAGTGTTAAATAATCATGCAATAATCAAGGAAATACCGCAGGCAACTGCTCAAAAGGGAATGCATGAATATCAACACAAAGATAACAAATGGGTGCAATGAATACCGCCAGTGAAGCTAGGATCAGTGGCCCGGTCATACCCTACTCCAATGACCCCGCTGACTGTATCCTAGTCACCAAATATATTTGAAAAGAACAAACCCCACACACTGAAAACAGCCAGAACGTTACCGTTCCCATCACAATCGAATTTAGATTGCCAAAGAAATAAAGTTCAATGAATAGAATAAGTAAATGCAATAGTGGTGTTCAATTGGGTTTTACATACCTCAATTCGCACTCCAACAACCCCGTTCTAGCTCCAATAACACCCGAAAAATCAAATTATTACCCCAAATGTACCTAAGATTATTTATCATGAAATTAGCTTCATTTTACATATTATGTCAATTTTACATTTTCCGAGGTGAAAACCCCGGTATAAAGTCCCCTCCGACTTTTGAATTTCTCATTTTCCATATAAATTCTTCAATTTCTACTTATTTGGTCAAAATACTATTTTTCCATATTTTTCCCTGTTTTTCTGGATTTTCTTTTCCATTTTTCTTTATTTTCTCTCTTTTTTTTATTTTTTTATTTTTTTTTCTTTCCTGAACCGGCCGAACCGGGTTCGCTCAACCGAGCCGAACCGAACCGGAGGTTCGGGGTCATCTCCCCACTCAAGAACAGAGAGACGCTCTGCTTTTTTTTTTTTTTTCTCTCGATTCTCTCATTCTTTCTTTCTTTCCTTCTTCCTTCTCTCATGAAATTAGGGGGAAGACCTCCTCGGACCGGTTCCAATTCTCGGCCATAGCGGAGCCATGGCCGAGCTCACCACCTCCACCACCACAACTTACCACAACAACAACAAACAACAACACAAGCTCACCTTGTTCTCCTCGATCCCGACGTCACGAGCGTTCCTCCTCCTCTCCTTCTCCCTCCTTCCTCGTCTCGGTCTCTCTGCTATTTGTTTTTTTTTTCTCTCCTATCTCGATTTATCGAGATAACGAAGAAGAAGGCGGTTTGATGATGAAATGACCCAAATACCCCTCATGTTTATCTCTTTCCTTATTTCCTTCAATACCCTTTTTGGTAATTTTGCATTTCCTATTTTGTTTTCTGATTTAATATATATATATATATATATCAATTTACCTATATATATATACATTCACCTATATTTTCGCATTTAAAATTCCGCCGTGCGCGCCAACGAGTGTACTCGGGCGTGCACACTACCGTACTACCCACGCGTGTCAATCACAACCAAACCCCAACTCTCAACCTTGCCCGAATCAAAATAATATACATACACACCTGTGATGAACTATAACATCAATTACATCACAAAATTTACAACCAACATACACACCGTCAAATCTCCTAATTCCAAAACCCCGCCTAATCCATACGCGGCGTTCACATATCATCCGAGCTAGCGTCCAAATATGAAATAATTATAACAATAATGGTGTTAATAAATAACGGTCGTTACAGTAAGCCTGCTGAATCAACACAACATCATTTCTTTGAATGTTTAAAGGTACGAAACTGTTGGCGAGACCCTTGTTAGCGAAACATACAAATACTGATATAAAAGAGTGGTTCTTCAATTTGTGTCAAGACTCAAATTCGTCATTCAATGAAGTGTGTATGAAGATATGGCTTATATGAAACTTCAGAAATAATTTGTTATGGTAGAAGAGTGATCTCCCCCAACCTCATTGTGATCTGTCAAGTTATGGCGTGGTACATTTCATGGGTTGAAGTGAGGAAGAAATCTAACATTGGCAACAATCAGATCCCTCCATAAAGTACTAGCATGTAACAGCCCTCAAATTTTAACTGACCCGGCTATGTGAATACTGGACAGTATTTCGAACTTCGGGAGTCGACACCGAAGTGATTTTATGATTCTTTGATTGTATGTATTAGTATTTTAGTATGTTTCGGGTCTCGCGCCGTTCTGGCGATTTTAAATTGAGTGAGACTACGCCTATGCAAACGGGGGAGTAAAACATACAAATAAATGAATCTTTAGTTAATTTAATTAATTAGTTGGCGAGGCAGGGCTAGACTACGCGTGTTATGGGAGTCAGAACAAGGAAAAACGGGTTGAGGAAAATAAAATTTTTACGATAATGTATACTAAAAACATGAGAGAATTTATTCAAATCCCAAGGGTGGGATCGCCTCGAGAAGCGTGTCAAACGCGGGGAAACGATGCACCGAGTAGGCGAGAATTTGTGTAACCTTATTGGTAAATTAATAAAATTAATGTGGTTAAATTAATAGATTAATATGGATAGGATTGTTAAAGTGACACGATTGAGTGAGGAGGACCATTGGATGGTCATGGAGATGGGGATATGTGTTAGATTGTGAGGAAGAGTCAAATGACTCATAAGGGTAGCTGTCCAAGGGTTGGGTAAGTTTAAACTCAAGGGCAAAATGGTCAATTAACCTTTATATTTTATATATATACAAAATGATGGAAAGAAACCCTAGTAATCATTTTCTTCTCCAATTATCACCGCCACCAACCCTTCCCTCTCCATCTCTTCATCTTGATCTCCTCTCTTCACTCGGCCTCTCACCACCACCGCCACCCTCCTCTTCTCGCCGACGAGTTAAATAATCCCCGGGAAAGCCACCCTAGCCGAAGGTAACCACTCTCACCTCACGGTCTCTCTGATCTCTCAGCCTTCTCTCTCTCACCCTCTCTCACGGCCTCTCTGTGGTTCTCTTTCTCTAGCTCTCTATTTTCTCACTGTTGTTAGGTTGTGGGGTGTATCATATATGCAAAAAATATAAAAAAATAAAATAAAATTGGCTTGCTGGAGTAGTTGGTAATGAATGAGTTTGATGAGGTAACGTGACTAGGGATCGAATCTTGCAAACAACATTTTATTTTTATTTATTTTTTTTTATCTCACTCACCTCACGGTTTTCTCTCTCGTGTGCTCTCACGGATTTTTCTCTCTCGATCTCTCACTTCTCGGCCTACACTCCACGCCCACGACACCGCCACACCTGGCTGGACCGGTGGTGGTCGGAGGTCACTCCCTCACCGGAGTCGAAGTCGCACTCTCTCTCCCTTCCTTCCTCGCGGTTTTCTCACTGTTGTTTTTGAAAATTTGTTTTTAAAACTGTTTTTCTTTGTAATAGGTGGCTGTTTTAGTCTTGCCGGAAAACCACCTCACCGGCGGTACCACCGCTGGACCACGATGACTGGGACGTTGTTGGGGACCCCACCAATCTCCTACGTGGGTCCCACAGTCTTCGGAGTGGTCGAAACAGCCCTATTCAGTATTAAACAGTCGTCATTTCATGTGAGTCTATGTAATGTAAATGGTAGTGACGTCGTAGTCACGCCGTCGATCCTCGAGACTATGGCGTGACCCACATACGACCGAACCGAGCTTACGAATTTACGAGTAAGCTTACATGTGTTATAATGTTTCTAAAACCCAAGAGAGTATTTATTTTCGATTTTCATCGCGTTATTCGAGTCATCGAAACACTGGGAGAACACTTGGGATACAACGTAGGTTTAGTTAATGACTTAACCTATTAACACGAGTTTCCAACCTTGTTAGGTAGCGGGAAACTCGGGGATACGCGTTAGAAGTCGCGGGAGCATTGTACGCGGGTTACGATAGTTCGAGGTAAGTACATTTGCCTTAAAAAGCATTTGTATGTTTGTAAGCCGTAAGAAAATGTCATGTGATTCATTATCATTTATTCAGTCTTGTTATTCACTATTATTGGTATTCCATTCCATTTCTTGTTGTGTGATTCCGGCGTAAGTGTTTTGTCCGAAAAGTACTAGGACTGCACTAGAGGGATAAAACGTGGGCACTCGTGGCCACGAGTGTGTGACCACCCTTAGTGACCGTGTGACACCGAAATCGGGGTTCGAGTCCCTTACCGATCATATTTGTGCTTTCGTTTGAGTCGATGCCGGGAAGACCTCGCGAGGTCTTCGCCGTTATGCTATGGACTAGACCACTTATGAGCCTCTTTTGATTCCTTGGAACACACTTGAATTTCGATTGATATCTATTAGTCTGTTTATCATGCACCTTGTCTATTTAAATTCTGTCATTTTAATACCGCATGATATTTAGGCGCTTTACTTGTATTATCATGAATTCTTGTTATCTTCTTCGGCATTACATTCGATTTTATTCGATTACTCACCGTCTAGTTTGTGACGGTGGGTGCAGATAGGCGGAGAAGACAAGGGTAAAGGACCCCTGCCTAGGTGATCTATTGTGAGGATTAGCTACTGGATTTGGAGACTATTTTATAGGTTTCTTTATGTTTTGCTTTTATGTATACCGTTTTTATATATACATGCTTTGGGATTATTGAACTTGGTACTTTAATGAGACTGGTATCATGTATAATTACTTATCGAATTGTGCATGAAAACCGGGGTTTCCACACTTATAGAATTCCTTTACTTCCCTTGAATGAGTTATTTTCCCCTTTATTATAAATGTTTTAGTCTTCATTTGTGTATTATTGCAATAACTCTTTCATAAATAACTAAATTGATTAAGTTGAAGGTCGACTAGGCTCGTCAGTCGCGAGTGATGACTCGGGGCTTGTACGGGTCTAGAAGTCGGCGTACCAATTGCATGGGGAAAATTGGGGCCGTCACGCTTGGTATCGAGCACAAGGTTACATAGACCGACTCTTGATTCAAATTCATAAAACACAAGCCATTTAAACCGGCGGAAGTTAGGAACGGTTGAACTTAGAGTGGAAACCCTATGATCTTGACTTAGAATCCTAGTTGGGGAGTGGGATAAGTCGGATGTGATGTTTATACATATTACGATTGTTGTGTGTATTATATGGTATCGGTAACTATCCACTGATCCGAAATACGCTTTCGTTATGAGATGGCGATGGCGGATCGAAGGGTCCTAGTGACGACGATGGGACGTCGAGTACTCGAAATTTGTTAGCATCGACGAGTTTCGGACTTTGACGCAGAGTCGCATCTCAAGAAGCGATAGTTGGAAGAGATTTTGGCGATAATGAGAGGCGTCGATTCTTTGTCTTACATCGGTACCATCAACGGCTAGAGTAACTATTACTCAAGAGGCAAACACATCGGGGGTTACGACCATGACCTTGCTTCCTTCCACCACTTCAATGACACCGATTATGGCGGTTGTACCTCGTGCACGCAAACGACGGTGTATGACATTACGACGACTATTGAGGTCGCAATGGCGAGAGTTCAAGAGGCACGACCCTGTCATTTCTATGGAGGTACCGACGTGACCGTAGCGAGTTGTTCTTGAAGAGTCACGAGAAGATTGAACCCGATCGACCGAGTTGTAATTAGAGCGCCGATCGGGGAAACATGATGGGAAACGAACGAGAAATTCGAACGATGATAGTGGTTCTCGAAAGCGGAAGTTGTGTTACCAGTGCGGACGACTGGACATTTTTAGAAACGATGTGCGATTTGTGCGAGGATGTGCACGTGGCGAATGAACAATAGCGATAGTGGTTCGTGATGTTATCGGAGGTAAAGAAGTTTCTGGTTATCATATAACATGTGTTGAACCGAGTAATTGAGACTTTAGGTGTTTAAATGTGATGTCGGACGTCAGGTGACGGTGTTGGGGGTCAATATTTGCTAGAGTTGCGCCGTTTAAACTTAGCGAGTTGTCAGGATGAGATAGACCTAACTTAGACCGAGTCCAAAAGAGATGGTAAGTTTGGGCACTGATGGGTGCCAAAACTAGCCACAAGTACACCTAAAAGAGAGAGCGGGACCAGATCTGGTTGTGATTCATCTTACGATGCATGGACACGTAGTGTACATGGTGGCCACTGATTACAACTTTGTCGAATCTATTTTACTGCTGGGTATAGATAAACTTGCGTCGAGACGCGAGTAGGTTGGGAGGTTTTCACGAGTATGGCGTACGAGTCGCGATCGTAGCGTCTTACGTCGTGATCACCAAGCTTGAGTCGTGGTAGTGGGCGATGTTTGCGACGAGGTCGTGGCATTCCTAACATTTTGGGAAAACGGGAGCGGTCTAGAGAGACCGTAGTTGAATTAGGTTGTTTGAATTGGTTGGGACCTACGATCGAAAGCGAGATAAAATCAAGCTGTTGGAAGTGACATTCGCGAGAGTTCACAGTTGGTTATAGCTTATTGAGCTGTCTGAAGTGACTATGCATTGGTTTGCAATTCAGCGATGATGAACGAGCTGTCTGAAGTGACTTTGAGGTAGTCCACAGTTCGAGAAAGAGGATCTAAGCTGTCTGAAGCGGCTGTAAGCCCACGGTTTGGGAGAGGTGCGAACTAGATATAAACATTATATGCGTTGATTTGTGGATACTAGAAGATCAACGTTGTTGCTGATGCGTTGCGCTGCAAAGGATTGGATGCAGAGGTAGTTATATGTTAAAGAACCTACGAGCGTGGTTTATGTGAGGCATTCGAGTTGATGAGATCACGGACGTGTGCGACGACTACCGAACCCGGATACGTGGTCAAACGATGTTGTGGACCGTCTCATTTGGCATTGTGCGTGAGGGACAAAGAAGGCGATGCGTCATACGGCGGCGGTGCAATGAGATGGTGGATAATTCATATTGCCCGAGACGAGTCGGTCGACGGACTCATGCTAGAGGTATCGCGGGCGCGGGGATTCCATTGGGGTCGATGCTTGTGAAGAGTTACTTCGGGAGATTTATCGTTTCGGTTTGGTTGTGTATCCGGGTCGACCTAAGATGTGCGCCGATATATGCGACATTATTTTGGTGACCGGGAATGATGTTCCGAGGTGTCGGAATTGTACGAGCGTGTGACATGCCAGCGCGTAAAAGCTGGGCATCGACGACCTGGAGGACTACTGCAGCCCCACCCATTCCTTGATGGAAGTGGGAACATATTGATATGGATTTCGTTAGTGGTTGCCCCGATCTCCTCGTGGTTACGATAACATATCGGGTAGTTGTGGATGGATTGCTAGAGATTTAAGAGTGCCCAGGAGTGGCAGAAGAAATACTTGTCGAGTATCACAATGAGCTTCAGTATGATTCGGAGAGATTATGAATACGAAGTTCTCTCCACTAAAGGGTCACGAATAGTTTGGAGTCAAGAAATGACTCACTTTGAGATTTTATCGATCTTGTGAGGAGTTGCGAAGAGTCATTAATTTAGTTTACTTATTAGATTAATTTCGGGGACGAAATTCTAATAAGTGGGGAGGCTAATGTGACCCTCAAATTTTAAGCCGACCCGCTATGTGAATGCGGACAAGTATTTCGAACTTCGGGAGTCGACACCGAAGTGATTTTATGATTCTTTGATTGTATGTATTAGTATTTTAGTATGTTTCGGGTCTCGCGCGCCGTTTCAGCGATTTTAAATTGAGTGAGACTACGCCTATGCAAACGGGGAGTAAAACATACAAATAAATGAATCTTTAGTTAATTTAATTAATTAGTTGGCGAGGCAGGGCTAGACTACGCGTGTTATGGGAGTCAGAACAAGGAAAAACGGGTTGAGGAAAATAAAATTTTTACGATAATGTATACTAAAAACATGAGAGAATTTATTCAAATCCCAAGGGTGGGATCGCCTCGAGAAGCGTGTCAAACGCGGGGAAACGATGCACCGAGTAGGCGAGAATTTGTGTAACCTTATTGGTAAATTAATAAAATTAATGTGGTTAAATTAATAGATTAATATGGATAGGATTGTTAAAGTGACACGATTGAGTGAGGAGGACCATTGGATGGTCATGGAGATGGGGATATGTGTTAGATTGTGAGGAAGAGTCAAATGACTCATAAGGGTAGCTGTCCAAGGGTTGGGTAAGTTTAAACTCAAGGGCAAAATGGTCAATTAACCTTTATATTTTATATATATACAAAATGATGGAAAGAAACCCTAGTAATCATTTTCTTCTCCAATTATCACCGCCACCAACCCTTCCCTCTCCATCTCTTCATCTTGATCTCCTCTCTTCACTCGGCCTCTCACCACCACCGCCACCCTCCTCTTCTCGCCGACGAGTTAAATAATCCCCGGGAAAGCCACCCTAGCCGAAGGTAACCACTCTCACCTCACGGTCTCTCTGATCTCTCAGCCTTCTCTCTCTCACCCTCTCTCACGGCCTCTCTGTGGTTCTCTTTCTCTAGCTCTCTATTTTCTCACTGTTGTTAGGTTGTGGGGTGTATCATATATGCAAAAAATATAAAAAAATAAAATAAAATTGGCTTGCTGGAGTAGTTGGTAATGAATGAGTTTGATGAGGTAACGTGACTAGGGATCGAATCTTGCAAACAACATTTTATTTTTATTTATTTTTTTTTATCTCACTCACCTCACGGTTTTCTCTCTCGTGTGCTCTCACGGATTTTTCTCTCTCGATCTCTCACTTCTCGGCCTACACTCCACGCCCACGACACCGCCACACCTGGCTGGACCGGTGGTGGTCGGAGGTCACTCCCTCACCGGAGTCGAAGTCGCACTCTCTCTCCCTTCCTTCCTCGCGGTTTTCTCACTGTTGTTTTTGAAAATTTGTTTTTAAAACTGTTTTTCTTTGTAATAGGTGGCTGTTTTAGTCTTGCCGGAAAACCACCTCACCGGCGGTACCACCGCTGGACCACGATGACTGGGACGTTGTTGGGGACCCCACCAATCTCCTACGTGGGTCCCACAGTCTTCGGAGTGGTCGAAACAGCCCTATTCAGTATTAAACAGTCGTCATTTCATGTGAGTCTATGTAATGTAAATGGTAGTGACGTAGTAGTCACGCCGTCGATCCTCGAGACTATGGCGTGACCCACATACGACCGAACCGAGCTTACGAATTTACGAGTAAGCTTACATGTGTTATAATGTTTCTAAAACCCAAGAGAGTATTTATTTTCGATTTTCATCGCGTTATTCGAGTCATCGAAACACTGGGAGAACACTTGGGATACAACGTAGGTTTAGTTAATGACTTAACCTATTAACACGAGTTTCCAACCTTGTTAGGTAGCGGGAAACTCGGGGATACGCGTTAGAAGTCGCGGGAGCATTGTACGCGGGTTACGATAGTTCGGGTAAGTACATTTGCCTTAAAAAGCATTTGTATGTTTGTAAGCCAGAGTAAGAAAATGTCATGTGATTCATTATCATTTATTCGGTCTTGTTATTCACTATTATTGGTATTCCATTCCATTTCTTGTTGTGTGATTCCGGCGTAAGTGTTTTGTCCGAAAAGTACTAGGACTGCACTAGAGGGATAAAACGTGGGCACTCGTGGCCACGAGTGTGTGACCACCCTTAGTGACCGTGTGACACCGAGTCTTGGGGTTCGAGTCCCTTACCGATCATAGCTGTGCTTTCGTTTGAGTCGATGCCCGGGAAGACCTCGCGAGGTCTTCGCCGTTATGCTATGGACTAGACCACTTATGAGCCTCTTTTGATTCCTTGGAACACACTTGAATTTCGATTGATATCTATTAGTCTGTTTATCATGCACCTTGTCTATTTAAATTCCTGTCATTTTAATACCGCATGATATTTAGACTGCTTTACTTGTATTATCATGAATTACTGTTATCTTCTTCTGGCATTACATTCGATTTTATTCAGTTACTCACCGTCTAGTTTGTGACGGTGGGTGCAGATAGGGCGGAGAACAGCAAGGGTAAAGGACCCTGCCTAGGTGATCTATTGTGAGGATTAGCGGCTGGATTTGGAGACTATTTTATAGGTTTCTTTATGTTTTGCTTTTATGTATACCGTTTTTATATATACATGCTTTGGGATTATTGAACTTGGTACTTTAATGAGACTGGTATCATGTATAATTACTTATCGAATTGTGCATGAAAACCCGGGGTTTCCACACTTATAGAATTCCTTTACTTCCCTTGAATGAGTTATTTTCCCCTTTATTATAAATGTTTTAGTCTTCCGCTGTGTATTATTGCAATAACTCTTTCATAAATAACTAAATTGATTAAGTTGAAGGTCGACTAGGCTCGTCAGGTCGCTGAGTGATGACTCGGGGCTTGTACGGGTCTAGGCCGGGCGTACCCAATTGCATGGGGAAAATTGGGGCCGTCACATAGCATGACAAGGAATCCCCCGAGGTTGGTTGGAAAAAATGCAATATAGACAGCGGTATTCGATACCGAGGGGCTTGTGGGGTGAGTGCAATAATTAGAGACTCAGATGGTCAATTTGTTCAAGCGAGGAAAAAAACATTTCAGTGTGGGTGTAACCCATTGGAAGCAAAGGCAATTAGAATAAAAGAAGCAATGAGTTGGATTGACGAGTTACGGATTGAGAATATGGTTTTCGAATCGGATTCGCTTCATTCGGTTGAAGGAATCACAAAAACATCCCCAATCTTCTTGAAGTGGGAGAGGTTGTTGGACTTAGTGTTGTCATACATACATTTAACCCGATATTTTGATGCCAACAAACAATGTGAAATGGTACTAACAAGTCTGTCAAGTATTTCAGCATAACAAACTCTGTTAAACTCACAAGTTCAAAGGAAGCTTGTGACGACTCTAGTTCCCCATAAAACTCTGCCAGGCCTAGACCTACGTGGACCCCCGAGCCCTTACTCGCGAAGTCGACGCATCTTAGTCAACCTCAAATCCTCATATACGTCATTAGTTTATCGTTTAAATGTGTGAGTTATAGGATTATAAAGTTATCAGAAAATTCGCAGTGAGAATCACTATAATCAACTATAACTAATCACTAAAAATCAGAAAAAATAGATAACCTATCATGTGGAAACCCAGAGAAGCGGATAAATACATGCATGTCTACTGATAAAAGCTAAACAAGGCGATCATACATGATATCCCTAGTCTCTCAATCCCCGATATATGTCCCAGTATTTTACAAAACATAAATACAATAATCACAGTCAAAAGAACAAAAACCTAAAGTGAGTAAAGAAAATGATCGCTCCGAGAGTCCTTAAAGGATATCACCTAGCATCAACTCCTTCCCCTTGCTCATCTCATCTCTATCTTCACCACCTAAACAAACTAGACGGTGAATGCGTGAAAAACATTAAAGTAATGTCAACAGGAACTAAATAGTAATTCAAGATTTACCAAATAAACTGTCCAAATATCATGCGGTAGGCAAAAAATATAACAAATAGCATGATAGACAGACTGACAAGCATATCAATGAAATTTGAGTGTCCAAAGAGTCAAGAGAGGCTCATAAGTCGTAAATGTCTATGTAGTACAACAATATCGTAGTACCACAATATATCGTCACAACAGTGGCCAACAATTCAGTACTCGGGGTATAACCCACTATCAGGTAGGTGGGATAGCACCCCTGCAAGCAATGCTCACGCTTACCTACTAATATGGACCTAAAAGTACATTCACAACAGACTTACGCCAAGACATTCAATCAAGGAAACATATAACAGAATTCCAACAATAGCTCAAGTCAAATAGAAATTGTAATAATGGAAAATGAATTAGTATATATTTTCTAATTGGCTTACAATCGTACGATAATGTACCTCAATATCGCAAAACTCCGATCCTCGCGAATTCTCAAAGTCTGTCAGTCAAATTATCCAAATTTGCAATTCCTATTATAATTATTTTATTAGTGTAATTGGATTGATTTCCTGATTATTAGGTCATATTCTGACCCATTTGGATACCCGAGAGATCTCCGAAGATTTTTTAAAAATTTTGAGAATTCACTCTAATGAACAGTGTCACACCGCCCAGGCGTCGTGGAGTTTAAGCCCTGGCGACATCCCCACGGCGTGGATTCGGGGCTCACTGCCCCATCTGCCATGGGTGGCACCGTGGGCCTCACGGCGTGGGTCCTGCACACACTATTTCGAATCTCCTGCTCGTGTTGCCGCATTCCGAGCCTATCCCAAACTCTTAAGGACGTCTGTGACAACATAAAACCCAACTCACATTGCGTCGAAACCCCAACAAACATTCCGATTCGTAAATCACACGAAATTTCTTGAAAATCTCCAAAAATTCCAATCAACTTCAAATGCTCCAACCATCACCAACTAACCATTAGATCCCAAAAACACCATTCAAACTCATTTCCAACAATTTTCCAATACCTCGTCCGAAATCGTCGTGACGAAAACCCACAAAATTAACGTCAAACTGTAGACAAACACAATAGGAATGAGGATCCTACCTTTTTACGCATGATTGGTTAATCCCTGACGTCGCAACGTGCCTGTGAAGTCCGAAACACCCCCGTCTCTTTGTCATTCTCTCGTTTGGGAAAAATGATAAAATGGATTGAGGAGAAACAAAAGTTGATATATATACAACTCATGTCATCTCTTGTCATGCACGAATCTCGAGACACATCTTGTGTCTCACCTTCACTTCATCTACTAACTCTAACTCATATTAGTAACTTCAATGGGTGACTTAAAGCTCAAAACCAATCCATTTCTCATTCACGCCGCCCTTTCTCGAACCCGTTTCATCTCACGACTCGCACCACATGCGTTCTCGGACATTTGGGGCATTTTTTGGATAAGGAACGGCGGTAGGAGTGAGGTTTGAGGTGTGCAGTGGCCCAACTGAACTTCACTTTAGTATTTACTGCTTGATTTATTTACATTCTTTCCATTTATTCAAAAATCTATTTCTCTTTGCTTTACGATTGTGGAGTTTACTCCCGTTTGGTGCATTCTTTACGGTGGCTGAGCGTACCTGTAGCGGCCCGCTATAAATTAACGTCGTTATTTTAATTATTCAAATTAGAACGCCAACTCAGATGACACGTGGAAGCTGTAGAGAGACCAGACCGGAGACTGACTTAGGTAACTGATTGATTTTTAATGGTTGGAAAGTTCTATGATGTTTTTATATCAATTGTGTGAAAGTCATCATAGGTGTGTGTTTATTTTATCTTATCGGGCAAGTTGAGAGCCGGGGTTTGTGTCGTGAGGCAGGTCAATGCGGGGGTTCGAGAGCTGTGAGACCGGGCGTTGGGGGGTTGATTAGATTAAGTAGTAAGCTTGACTAAGGTTGAGGATTTAGTCTAAATAAAATTTATATATAACCTTAGGTTAAGATTCAATTAGTTACACTAAGAGTGGGACTGCCTCGGAAAGCGTGTCGGACACGGGACACGGAGTGCCGAGTGGTTGTGAGGCTAGTGTGGCTTTATTAACAAATTTTGAGAATTTATTGAATTGATTTGATAATTGTTATAAGTTAAATCAAATAGGAATTATAAAATCCTATAGTTAAGTTGGATAAATCAGCAACCTTTAGATGGTTCTCGAGATGCACATTTAAGGTGATTGGTGTCATGATAAGGTGTTTTTGAGTTGGAGTGACACAGAGTGATGTTGGACCATAGGATTGTCCTCGAGATTTATACGCACACTTGATCAAAAATCAAGTATATATATAGGATGATCGGTCAAAAAAAAGGGGTGAAAGAGTGAGGTTGATTGAGAGAGATCGGTAGGAGAAAGAAGAGGAAGAAGAGATCAAAGAAGGGATCAAAGCTGGATTAGAGAGTGATTTGTGGCAATCAATAACAAGAATTAAGGTATGAAATCATTTTATCTTGGATTTTCATGACAATTTGGGTTATTCGATGATTTGGGTTTCAAACGAATTTTGGGGGATTAAATTTTGTATTTTAGGTGAGATTTAGTGTTCATGAGGTTGGTATGACATTGGTGGTGAAATTAATCAAGTTTGAGAAAGATTTGATGAATTTTTGTAAATGGGTTTGAAAATGAAAATTTTTGGTAAATTGTGGATTTTTGTGTTTGATTATGGTAATTCATGTTTAAATGGTCTAATTAAGGATATTGATGTGTTATGGAAATATGGGATTTGAATTTATGGGTTTGTGAATTGTTTGGGTTCAAAAATTTAAATTTGAAAATTTTCTGGACAACGAGCAATTAGCGCGCTAATTGGAGAAATTAGCACGCTAATCACGCTGATTGAAGATGATAATGAACAGTGATGAGATAAATTAGCGCGCTAATTGATTTCATTAGCGCGCTAATTGTCCACTGGAACCTAAAAAATTGGAAAATGAAGAAATGATCCTTAATGACATTATGAACCCATTAATTGATCATTAACCTTCACAAATGAATTCCAGGAATCCCAAAACAGTAAAATTAAGTTGGGAATTAGTAGATGATCAGACTGGAGGTATTTTTGGGGTTGTGAGCGCGGATTGAGGTATTTAAAACCCAATTGAACACCACTATTGCATTTATTTGTTTGTTCGTTGAGCTTTAAATTCTTTGTTATTCTGAATCTATTATTGATGGGAACGGTGGAGTTCCGATAGGTTTTTCCTTCGGGTGTGTGGTCGTTTGGGAGAAATTGTGACTTAGGACATAGTTTGCGGGGTCATGGGAGTAGAGTACGACCGGGCCACTGGTTCTAAGTTCACTTCTTATGTAGCTGGTTCACACCCATTTGTTTCTGAGTGTTGATATTCTTGCATGTTCCATTTGAGCAGTTGACTGCATTATTTTTCTTCTTGACAAGTGCATGATTATTCCACACTATTTTTGAGCTTCTATTATTTTGTTCAAAAAGTTTATCTATAGCATCTTGATCTCTGTAACTTTACATTTTGTATTTACTTAGTGAATTTCCTTGGGATTTGTAACAGCCCAAATTTTATTAAGGTCGTTATTCGCGTATTTTCAAACGTGGACGCCAACTTAGATCCACGGAGACGCCACGGACTGGTGATGATACACCTGGTCGGGTGGAAAATATTATTTTTGACTGATTGTTTGATTAACTGTGAAGATAATGACTAGGCTATGACTCATTACATCGCAGGTGTAGTTTAATATTGACTATATCGGGTGAGATTTCGTGTCAGGTATTTTCCTAAAAATACGTGCATAAGGGGAACCGGATGAGTGAGCGTGGGAACACTAGGCCGGGGAATGCGTTTACTTCGATAAAAATAGAATAAATTTGACAAAAATAGTAAATTGGTGGGCGCCTGGTGACACGCGGGGTCGTGGTCAACACGCGTGGATGGTAGTGTATTGTGCACGCCCGAGTACGCTCGTCGGCGCGCACGACGAAATGTTAGGCGCGAAGATATAGGCGAATATATATATTTATATATATATATATGTATATATATAATTTAAAATATATATATATATATTAAAATCAGAAAATAAATAGTTAATTGTGAAATGACCAAAAAGGGTGTGTGATTGTGAATGATGTGGATAAGAATGCAGGGGCATTTTGGTCATTTCACCCCAAAAATTTGATAAACACCACCGATTGTCTCCATTTTTGATCAAATCGAAAGTGAAAAGGAAAAAAATCAAGAAGACCGAGGAGGAAGAAGAGGAGAACGAGAGAAAGATCGAGGAGGCGAAGAGGTGAGTTGTGACGGCCCCAATTTCCCCGTGCAATTGGGTACGCCCGGCCTAAACCCGTGCAGGCCCCGAGTCATCACTCGACAACCTGACGAGCCTAGTCAGCCTTCGATGTAATCAATTCAGTAATTTATGAAAGAGTTATTGCATTTATACACAACGGAAGACTAAAACAATTATAATAAAGGGAAATAACTCAATCAAAGGGAAATTAGGAATTCTATAAGTGTGGAAAACCCCGGGTATTCATGTACAATTCGATAGGCATATATACATGATACCAGTCTCATAAAAGATATACCAAGTTCAATAATCCCAACAAAATAAGTATAAAACGATATACACATCAGCAAACAAAATATAATCACCTACTATAAAGTCTCTCGGATGTCCTGCAACTCCTCAAAGTATATCACCTAGGCAGAGCCCCTTGCCCTTGCTACTCTCCACTCTATCTGCACCCACCGTCACAAACTAGACGGTGAGTAACTGAATAAAATTGTTAGTAGTACCAGAAGAATGTAACAGTAATTTATGATTATAACAAGAAAAACAGTGTAAGTATCATGCGGTAAAGAAATAACTGGAAAGTAAATAAATCAAATGCATGATAAAGAGACTGATAGATAAACAATCGCTATTTGCATGTTCTAATATTCAAAAGAGGCCCATGAGTGGTCTATTTCACAACAATACGGCAAATATCTCGCAAGATCTCCCCGGGCAATGTCGCAACACTAGAGCAGCGTGAAATCGAGAGGCATCGCAACACCTCTCAAATCCAGTACCTAGTACACACATCACTAGGGGTGGTCAGTTACCCCTATGAGAGGGCACCCTCGTTGTCCCAGCTAGTGCGGGACCACATGATACCTTCGAGACACACACTCATGCCAAGAACATACAACCAAGGAAACGGAATGGAATATCAAGCAAAGGATCAATGCAACAAAAGCAATGAATAGAGGATGTATAAATCACATGTCATTTTCTTACTGTTCTACTAACGTACATACATACGAGGCATGCATGTACTTACCTGATCTAACGTGACCCGGTACTCACTCCGAGACTTTAACGCGCTTCCCGTGTTTCTCGACTACCTGACAACGATTTAAGTCTCGAATATAGGTTTAGGATTAGTATTTAGTTTTATGATAATCCTCATAAACTTTGTTTCAATTCATTTAATTACTGCAACCCATGTTATCGCTGATGTCCTTTATACCCTGGTTAGGCTCTTGGTGGGTCCATGCATTAAGCCTATATCCACCTAAGTAGGCTCGATATGTGGATAATTATTATTAGGCCTAGACATATAGGCTCATTATTACATTTTAAGTATTTGTTTTGGGCCCTAAGTTGTGCTTATCATATTAAACTCTTATTGGGTTTTACACAACCCCTACACACACCAATTGAGACTTGTTATGGACTTATATCAAAAATAAGTGGATTGGGCCCTTGTTGGGCCTTTTTACAAGTCCATATTCATTTAATACAATTGTCTATACTTATAATCTTGTTTACTTATTCTTAAACCTACAATAATATATATTATGGTCACACACACAATTGATGTGTACACCCCACTTGGTGTGCACACTAACACTTCACACACCGTTGTCTTGTGCACACACACCCGCTGGTGTGTGCACCCCACTGTGATTTACCATGTTCACATTCATTAGTACCTTACTTTATTATTTAAAACCATCTTATATACACATTTGTCCATTCCACACATATACAACTGTTGTGTACACCCCACTGTGGTGTACACATACAGTGTTGTGTACACCCCACCGTGGTGTACACACCCACTGTTGTGTACACCCCATTGTGGTGTACACACAGTGTACAACCCTTACACAACATTCACACCCTACAACAACCACCTATATACACTTATGTAGATCGAAACCCACACCTATACATCTCATGAAAACAATCCCACTAAAGTGCACACACCCACACCCCAATGGGGTGTGCACATACACAGCCACACCCCATACATATAGAACAGCCACCCCACACACACTGTTTCACCAAACCGTCACCCACATGCACCAAAACAATCCACATACACTTCACACAACTACATCTACACACTCCAACACAAACTCACATGGGGTCACCTCCGGCCAGCAGCGTCGCAGGAGGTCGACCTCCGGTCAACACCCCCCCACAAAACGGTAATGCTAATCGACCATAACAGTCCCACAATCCATTAAAAAAATGACGTGAACACAGTGAGTAAAGTGGAGAGAGAGAGAGAGGGACGGTCGAGGTGGCTCACCTTGGTGTCTCCGGTGAGTGGCCGAGGTTCCCAGCACCGTGGTAAGTGGCGGTGGTGACTGGCCGAGAGTATGGAGAGAAGACAACTAAGAGTGAGAGAGAGAACGTGAGTGTCAAGAGAGGAAGAGAAGGAAGAGAGGGAAGAGAGGAGCTCACCTAGCGTCGTCAGTGGTGGTGGAGGGACGTCAGGCTCGGCGACGGTGGCGGTGGTGGTTGTCCAGCCGAGTGTGACGGCCCCAAATTCCCAATGCATTTGGGTACGCCCGGCCTAGACCCGTGCAAGCCTCGAGTCAGTTCTCGACAACCCTGACGAGCCTAGTCAGCCTCAAAACATCAAAAATTCAAGATTTATGAAAGAGTTATTGCAATTATAACACAGCGGAAGCAAAAGTCAAATTCAAATCAAATATTGGGAAATAACTCTATCAAATGGAAGTAAAGGAATTCTATAAGTGTGGAAACCCCGGGCATTCATGTACAATTCGAAATGCAAAGGTACATGATACAAATCTCATCAAAATTTGCCAAGTTTAATAATCCCAAAGCATGTATATATAAAACGGTGTACATAAAAGCAAAACATAATAAAAAACCTATAAAATAGTCTTCAACTCCAACCGCTAATCCTCACAAATGATTTCCTAGGTAGGGTCCCTTGCCCTCTGCTGTGCTCTCGCCCTATCTCGCACCCACCGTCACAAACTAGACGGTGAGCAACCGAATAAAATCGAATGTAATGCCAATGAGAAAACAACGGTAATTCATGATAATTCAAATAAAGTAGTCTAAATATCATGCGGAAATAAAAAGACAGGAAATTAAATAGACAAGATGCATGATAAACAGACTAATGGATATCAATCGAGAGTTAAGTGTGTTCCAAAGAATCAAAAGAGGCTCATAAGTGGTCTAGTCCATAGCATAACGGCGAAGACCTCGCAAGGTCTTCCGGGCATCGACTCAAACGAAAGCGCGGCTATGTCCGGAAAGGGACTCAAACCCATCCACCCAAGACTCGGTGTCACACGGTCACTAAGGGTGGTCACACACTCGTGGCGCGAGTGCCGCGTTTTATCCCTCTAGTGCGGGTCCTAGTACTTTCGAGACAAAAAACACTTACGTGGGAATCACACATACAAGAAGTATGGAATGGAAGGCCAACAAGTAAATAATAACAAACACAATGGCATGAAAATAAATCACATGGCATTTTCTAACTGGCTTAAAAACGTACAAATGCTTGTTTAAGGCAAGTGTACTTACCTGAACTATCGTGACTCGTATGACAACTCCGAGATCCTAACGCGACTTCCCGATTTCCTATACCGCACTCCAATTATCCAGTCCAGCTTGAATAAATGCCAAACAAATCAAAATTACCACCCGAATTATACCTAAGATTATTTGTCATTAAATTAGCTTCAATTTGATACATTATATCAATTTTCACGTTTTTCGAGGCTAAAACCCCGACTATATCCCGCCAACATTTCCGAGAGAATCCCAAAACTCATTTATGAACCCATTTCCTAATTTATCATATTTTTCTGAATTTTTCAATATATATATATATTTGCTATTTTTCTTCTATACATATACATATTTATACATATATATATATACATACATATATATAGATATATATATATTATATTTATATATATAATATTTGAGAATGATGCACGTGTACATCTTCTTCAAATTTGTTTCTCTTTTTTGACTAGAGACGCAAGCGTCTCTCGGTTTTTTTTTTTTTTTTTTTTTTTCGTTTTGAAACCGAGAGAGAGTGGAGGAGAGAGACCACCGACCTTCGGTGAAGGTTCCGGCGAGGTCGTGTGGCCCGACGAGGAGAGGGGCGGCGGTGGTGATAAGCTGTTCCACCGAGAGAGACCACCGAAAGCGAGAGAGATGTGAGGCCGAGAGGGAAGGACCGAGAGCGTGAGAGACGACGAGCGTGGGGAGGGAGATCGAGAGAGAAACGGCGAGTGAAATGGAGAGGAGAGAGAGAGACCGTGAGTGGTGTGGTGAAGAGGTTGAGATGGAAGAGAAGGAGGGGGCGGCGGTTTTCAACAAAGGAGAAGATGAATAGTGTATGAATAGTAGGGTTTTGTTATGAAACGGTTTGTATATATATAACATCAAATGACCTTTTTGCCCTTCTCCCTTCACTTCATACATTTAAACACATCTACCCTTATGGGTCTTTTACCACATCATCTCATCTTAGCACACACACACATCTCTAGGCCAATCTCATGGCTCCTTACCATTAGGTTGTGTCACTTTTACAATACTAATCACATAGTCCGCATGTTACATATTTAACTAACTCCCACGTTCAAACGACGTTCCTCGGTCCGTATTTCCCGTCAATTGGCTCGTCGTGTCCATTTTCTCGCGACATCCCATTAACTAATTTATTAAATTAATTAAAATTCATTTATTTATATGTTTTACTCCCCCGTTTGACTAGTCGAAACCTCACTCAATTAAATATCGCCCAACCGGCGCGAGACTCGTAAAATACTAACATACTATTACACACAATCAAAGAATCATAAAATCACTTCGGCGTCGACTCCCGAAGTTCGAAATATTGACCAGTATTCACGTAGCCGGGTCACAATTCTGACAATTGCCGTACAAGTCGGATTAAAAATTTGGGGTTGTTACACCGAGGTTGGGAGGGTTGTGGCGTGGACGAACCGAGAGCGTGAGCGTGGAGAGAAGAGGAGAAAACCGAGAGTGAGTGAGTGAGAAAACGAGAGAGATCAGAGAGAAAGAGAGGGAGACTCACCTCGTCGGGGTCCGTGACGCCGATGGGAGGCGGCGGCAGTGGCGAGAGGGAGGAGTGAACAGTGACAGTGGTGGTTTGGAGGAGATGATGAATAGTGTACATTAGGGTTTTAGGGTTTCATTTGTTTTTATATATGTGACTTAAGGTGAAATGACCCTTTTGCCCTTGGCCAGCTACCCTTATAGGTCATTTGGCTTATCCTCTTAATCTAACACATATCCCCATCTCTATGACCATCCAATGGCTCTCCTCACTCACTTGTGTCACTTTAACAATCTTATCCTGTATTAACCCATTAATTTTATTAAATTACTAATAAAGTTACACAAATTCTCGCCTACTCGGTGCACCGTGTCCCGCGTTCGACACGCTTCTCGAGGCGGTCCCACTCTTGGGATTTTAATAAATTCCCTCATGCTTTTATTATACTTTATTGTTAAAATTTTATTTTCCTCAACTTAGGTCATGTTTTTCATTTGACTTTGTTTTTTAATAATATCCAATAAAACGGTTCTTGAAAAACCCCGTATAACTAGGCGACATCTCACTCAATTAAAACATAGCCCAAACGGCTCGAGACCCGTAGAATACTATAATACTAATACACAGTCAAAGAATCATAAAATTACCTCGTCGTCGACTACCGAAGTTTGAAATACCATCCAGTATCCACGTAGCCGGGTCAAAATCTTGACACGTGTAACACAAGTCAGTTAAAAATTCGGGGTTGTTACATGAGTTGTGTTGTTTTTGTTGTTATTGGTGTGCGTTGTGGTGGTGGTGACGGTTTGGTGGAGTTGGTGGCGTGCTCGAGCTCGGACGAACTGCCATGGCAGTTCGTCCGAGGAAGAACATGGCATGGGAGATGTCTCCCATGCCAAGAGGAGATGAGGGGTTGGGGTTGAGAGCCAACCCCAACCAAAATGAAAAAAAAAAAAAAAAAATTCCTCCATCGAACCAGAGAGCTCTGGTTCGATGGAGAAGAAGGGGGGCACACATGCGGGTCGCATGTGTGCACCCCCTCTCCATGGGCCCGGGTCAGGTCGACCCGGTCCTGACAACTTGTTTGGGCCGAACCGGGTCCGGTTCGGACCCGGTTTAGCCCAACCAGAAAAAAAAAGTTTAAAATTAAATAAAAATTTAAAAATATGGGAAAAATTCCTGAAAAATGGGAAAATTCAAAAAAATTATATTTTGACTAAATAAAAAGAAATTAATGAATTTCTATAAAAAAATGAAATATTCGGGATGTTAGCGAAACGTTGTGTCGAAGTTTTTACCTCGTAAAGCGTAAAATTGGTAAAAAGTATGGGAAAAAATATAGAAAATTCAGAATAAATTGAGAAATTTGAAAAAGGGTTGAAAAGTGAATTTCGAGACTTTTCGGGCGGTTGGCACCCCGGTGTAACTCGAGAAACGAGCTACAACTAAAAATTGGAATAAAATTCTAATTTTTATTATCACGATATAAAATCAATTAGTTTGATACTAAATCATATAAAATGACTTATTCGGACACTAGGAACTTAGGAGACCATAGTCAGATGTCGGGTGCGCATCTCGAGGTGAGAGTGGGATCAGATCGGGACAAATATCGAGTAATTGGAGTGCGATTGAGGTAAGTAAAACCCTTAAGAAACACACTCGAGTGTTTATTTATTTGATTTCATTTGATTCCAACTATTATTGTTTATCGTTGTTTACTCTATTTCCATGTTCATACTTATGTTGCACGGTTGGTTTTGTCATTCACCGCCGGATCTTCTAGTTTACTCTGTGATGTGTGGGCGGACTTGGGTAGGCTGGACAATAGGGACAGAATAAGAGTTCGGACCGGTGAGGGGGTTGGAGTAGCCACCGGAGGAATGTCAATGTCTGGATTAGGGTTCAATCCTGCTACACGGCACACATCCATTATTGGTGTTTATCGATGTTGTGTATGCATGTGTCTTAATTACAGTTGCTGTTTTACTGCGCATGTTTATTTAACAGTTTATTGGTTTCCATTATTATAAATGCTTTGGTTTGTGTACTTTGGGTTTTACTCTTTGGACTCGTCATCTACTTCTTGTGATGAATGAGAGTGCGGGATCTACTACGACTAGGGGCAAGGAGACTCTCGCAGACTACTTGTGACCTTGTCACTTGACTTGAGTTTGACTTGTATGTTTTTATTTTCTTTGTATTGACTTAGTTTTGGGTTTATGAGGACTGTTTGAGATACCAGTACATGTATGTATCACATTTTGTTATGTTATATACAGTGTACTTTACCGGGTTTTCCACATAGGATTAATGCTCTCTAATTTGAGGAATTTACATATTTTAAAGCTTCCGCTGTTTACAAATATTAAAATGTTAATTACTGACTAACTTAGGCTGAATTAATTGATAATGATGGTTAGTGGGGCGTGGGACACAGCTGACAGTTATATGGCCAGTTGTGGGTCTGCGTGGCCTCCCATGGCGGACCAATGTGAAAATTTGGGGCCGCCACAGGATTACTCTCTCTAGGCTCGTCATCTGTCTCTTGTGATGGTTAGAGAGCAGATCTAGGTACAAGCAGAGGCAAAGGGAAGCTAGAAGAGTGCTTATGACCGACCGACAGAGGATTACCCACTTGTACGTGTGTATGGTTACTTATATATATATATATATATATATATATATATATATATATATATATCGTTTTTTGAGGTTGGTTCTCATATTAGGCTTACATTAACCTTGTATATGCTTCCACTGTGCATTGTGGTTATTATACATGATTACTGCTAATTGCCTAGGTTTTTCCTATTTTGAGTGGTCGTGGGACCCAGATTGGCTAGTGAGCTGGCAGTTTGGTGGGTCCACGGTTCACGCGTAACAGCCAATGAATTTGGGGCCGTTATAGAATTCTCCAATTATCAATTAAATATCACTATACTCACCGTTTAGTTTGTGACGGTGGGTGTAGGTCCATCGAGCAGCACCAAGCCGGGCAAGGAGAAGATCGGCGACTACCTCTGAGCTTTGAGCGAGTAGCTGCCCGTACATGTAAGTATTTTTGTATTATATTTACTTATGTCTTTATACTTTTGGGATGTTATTGGGATGAGTGTTAAACTACCCGACTTTTGGCTTTCACTTTGTTTATATGTTCGTCGTTTACTTGCATATATATATATGGTGATCGTTATTTCCTGGTTTTTACACTTAGGATTATAAAATTTGTTTTCGCTAACATATTTAAGACTTCCGTTATAAATTGTAAAGACTTCTGCTAACAAAATTAATTGTTTAAATTAGAGAATATAGGTAGTAAAGGTTAACTAATAAGTAATTGGGTCCAGCGTGTCGTGGTTATGGCTTAATTACGAGATTAGGCCAGGCGGTGCTCTAGATTAGAAAAGGGGTCATCACAATCACTTAATAATTCACCTATTAAATTGTTGAAAGTAATGGGAAAAGAAAAATTTGAGGCTAACTAGACATGCGTTGCCTTCGCAGGTATGTTCTCGGGGGTCCACATATATCTAGATTAGGCGGGGTCCAGTTTTATGGGGAACTGAGGTCATCACAAGTTTGGTCGAAGGTGAGGGACTATTCGAAAGAGGATAGTTGATTGAGTGAATGAGGTATGGGTGAGTGGGATACGTAAGAGTAAAAACCCTTTTATATGAAGGTGCAAAATATTCTTTCGCATAGAGGCAAAATGGAAAATTTGTACTGGCTTCCATTGAGCAAGTTTTGAATTCCGTTTAGCGGCTTCCAAAAGAAATATATTTCAGTAAAACAATAGAAACACACATTCACGTATAGAAATTGATTAGATCATTATTTCAACTAAACTTAAATTTTGAAAATTAAGTCACTTGAGGTAGTTGTTACTTGCAGTGAAATGAATAAAAAATCAATTAATTAAAATCGGTGAAAGGTCGGTCAATGCCTTACTATACAAAAACCAATTAATAGATGTCATAGGGCACTATACCATAAATAGATAAAAAATCTAAATTTGGTGTCTATCATGGTCGGTGACACCTAGCCATGTATAGGCACCTACATGTCACAGTGAGTCACCTAAAAACTAAGGGACGACAAAATGGTACATCTATCCACCCAACACAACAGTTCTCTGTTCTAGTATATAGAAAGGGCGGCAACAGTACTGAGCCCACACATTAATCCCACCATGAGACCACTCTGGCCTAAAATGGCGTTTGGGTCCGACCAATTTTGGCTCGTTAGGTACAACATTCTACCTCAATTTTGTGACCCACATTGACACGGCCCTATGGTCGTGCATGGGCTTAATAAATATTTTGAATGTCAAGATATAATTTTTTTAAAAATATCTAATTTTATTTAGACTTTATATTCACATTTTAATTAATAAAATTATAAAAAAGAAATGTTAACTCATCAATTGAGTCACAAATTCACATCAACCATTAGAGACATATTTTAAAGTTCAATGTTAATTTGAGCCATATGAGATTGATATCCTTTTCATATTAAAATTTACGCCAACAATTCATATTTACCATTGGAGACACTCTTATGACATGGTGTGCATGGTCGATAGCTAGGATGTAGGGGTGGTGCTGGTTGTTAAGGTGATTCAAATTCAGGCATTCTATGATGTAGTTTGTGTGCATTTGAAACCTGTGCTATGTGGATACCATTTTCAGTAAAATCTTCAAAGAGAAGGAATAGATCAATAATTTTTTCAGTAAAATCTTCAAAGCGAAGGAGGTCAATAATTTTTTCTTTAGCGTCTATCAAAAACGTTATGGGATAACTAAACCAACATTACGAAAAATAATTAGTCGTGAAAAGAACTTTCCTCATTACATGTTGGTTAATTTTGGTGGTACTTGCAAGTTGCAACACCGTAATTTATTTGTAACGTTACTAGAAATTAAGTATATGTGACAGGTATTTGTGAATGCACATTAAAATTTTCTTAATTAGTAAAAGTCCTTTTTAACTATATTTATAATTTTTGTGACAAAAAAGCTAGTTGCAAATTAGCAAAATTATAGTGCTAGCAGTAGTTTGCGATGTTAGTTGTATCGGTAAGAGGGAATCTTCGAGCCTCAAAGAGGGCAAATTGCACAAATTAATTAAAATATCATAACCTTTTACAACTTTTGTTATTATATCATAACCTTTTTGAATTTGTTATTATATATTTTAACATTTTCTATATTGATAAATTTGTATATCAAGTCACATTTAGACTTTAAATTTGATGAAGTAGTACTTATGTAATGAGCTTAATTAATAAATTTAACAATTATTAAAGTAATTATAAATGATGAGGTGACTTTTTAAAGTCATTATTTAGATGTCATCTTATCAAATTTGAAGTTAAAAATTGACAAATTCATTAATGTAGAAAGATGATGGTATAATAGCAAATTCAAAAAGATTAAGATATAATTACAAAAGTTATAAAATGTTTAAAATATTTTAACAAATTATTGTAAAGAATATATTATGAATTTGATTGACTTTCGAAAGAGAGTCTGGAATTTTATTTATGTAAAATCAAATCCCTCGCTGCTTGCATTTACCTTTACCAATTAAATGAGGAACCTTTATTAAGAGTGGAGCACTCTACCTCGTTGGTATGGAGGAGTATATACCAATCTTGACCTCTCTTCAAGGAGTGTCTTAGTAAGATTGTTGGAGATGGATGGGGAACTTTATTTCTGGAAGGGAAGTGGTGGAAAACGTGGACTCTCTCTTACCTTATGCTAATACTTCACTTTCTGATAGGGACGTAGAGCAAAAGGTGGCTCCTTATACCACAACATCAGGAAGTTGGGACCTTTCGAAGCTTGCACGGATTCTACCTAGTGAGATGTGCAACAAAATCTCGGTCACTCCTCACCCTAATAGTAGCAAAGGAATGGACATGATCTCCTGGATGTACAACAAGTTTGGGAAGTTTTCAGTTAAGAAGGCTTATGAGAGAATCGCCAATGAAGATATCCAATATGATGATATAGGTTGCAGGTCAGTGTGGGATTGGGAGGGTCCGCAGATAATTAAGACTTTCCTATGGTTGGCTAGACATGATCGCCTCCCAACTAACATGTTGTGCTATAAACACCAAATTAATACCTTCGATGTTTGTAGGAGATGTAATGCAGAATCAGAGTCGGTTCTTCACGCCCTTAGGGACTGCCCTATAGCAAGGACGGTCTGGGATAATCTTTTGATGGGAAGACAGAGTCCTAACTTCTTTAGTGATAGCCAAAGAGAATGGTTGGACTCTAATCTGAAAAGGTGCCTCTTCTTGGAAAACCCTGTTTGGTGTCACGTGCTGGGTTCTTTGGTTCACAAAAAAAGAGTTTGTCTTAAAGGATATCCAGATGTCAGTTATGGAGGTGATTTCTCAAGCTCGAGATAGAACAAATGAGATAATTAGATGTAAAGTTCGAACACGCACCGCTGGTTTTAATGGGCAAGGTAAGAGGGAGACACGATAGAGAAAACCGGATGAAGGTTGAACAAAATTGAATTGTGATGGGGCAATAACGAACAACTTCGCATGCTCACCCGCTGCAGGGCTGTTACGAGATGACAGAAGAGAGTTCATCTCTGGTTTCGAAGTCAAGTTGGACAGTTGTTCACTTTTGTCAGCAAAAATTTTGGCGTTATGGTACGAAGTCCACATGACAAAAGGAAAAATGACTCACTAAGGAGGTGATCGAGACAAACTCATTAGAAGCTATTTCGCTCATGAATCTTCGTCATACTCTGGTTTTAATGGACTACCATATCGAGGAGATTCAACGGACTATTCATCAGATAGAGAGTAGCTACATTTAAATGTACTAATGCTTTTGCAGATTTTCTAACGAAGAATGCGTTCGAATTGCAGTATGAAGCTCATAAATTAGATATAGAACCTCATTGTATTTCCCTCTTATTAGCACAAGATAAGTGTAATAGCATATTGTAATTATCGACCCATTTTTTTGGGCGGTGTTCTTACCAAAAAAAAAAAAAAAAACAAAAAAACAAAAGACGGAATTCCAAGGATTTGAAAGTGGGAAAATCCCTTCAAAAACTATCGATCCTTTCCTGCTTACATTTAACAAAATCTCATCTTCTAGAATAACTTCCAAGTACATTAATTCCAAACTATCAAGATTTCTCATACAAAAAAAAAAAAAAAAAAAAACCAAACCAAAACACATACAACACCTCTATTAATGGTTCATATACTTATATATATATATATATATATATATATATATATATGTATGTAAGAGCTACTTGGCACACTTTCCAGAAGTTGCAATCGCCAGCTCAGGCCACCCAAAACACTGCTCATGATGTTCATGATCATCATTCAGCACCTCTCCACCACCACCACCACCACCAATTCCAATCAGCCACGTGTCCCCACCACTTCCACCAACTTCCCCCAACCCCCCTCCCCATGACTCGACCCGTACCCCAACTCGAACCCGTACCCCAAACCCCAACCCATACCCATACCCATACCCAAACCCAAACCCAACCCCCCATCACTCAGCAAAGAAGTGAAGCTCCCCGACACACTCGGCGGTAACGCGGAGGATATCGGGACTGGGGCCGTGATGGGAATGGGAATTGCATTTGGCGCCGTACCGTCTCTGGAAGTGCGGCAGCGCTTGGCGTGCTTGCGCGTGGCGCCGCCTACCGGGATGTTGCGGAGGGTGCCGCCGTGGGTCCAGTACCGGCGGCAGGCCTTGCAGAAGTGTCGGGGCTGGGAGAGGTTGTAGTTGTTGTAGTAGCAGAACTTGGTGTTGGTCGACTCGCACCGCGGGCACGGCAGCGGCGGCGAATCTCCTGCCCCTTCAGGCCTCGCCGCCGCCGCCGCTGCCGCCGGCTTCTTGTCCGCCATTGTCACAATGATGAGAGGGAATGAGAAATAGCTAGAGAGAACCTTTTTATGCTTGTGAGAGTGAATGAGTGTGATCAGAATAAATTCTGAAGAGTGAAGGGTTATTGTGCTTCGGGAGACGCCAAACGTCACATGTTTCGACACGTGGAGGAGGGTTATTGTGCCATCTCACCACAAACACTTGGATAAAAACTCTTTTTAGGACTTTTGACTGGCCAAAACAAACCTTTTGAATCATGATTACCACTCTCCTACAAGGAGAGGGTGAATGTAAAACGACAAAGTCCCTGGGAGGGCATTATGGGTATTTTGAAGGAGAACAGCGGCGGTTTGATCAGGTGTGGTGGCGGAACCGACAGGGTGATGATGGGTGTCGGGGCAGCGTGGGGAGCAATAATTGGACGGGGGCGAGATTAGCGTTGAGACCACCGGATAATACTCTCTGTTTCTATTACTCCGTACGTACGCGGTGGTAGGTGTTAACTGATGTGCCGGATTTCTCGGTTGCCGTGATAGCTGGAACTGCTAGTTCTGATGGTGTTTCAGTTATCTCTGCCTAGGCTAGGCTAGACTAGGTGCCTAGCTTAGATAGTAGAGTATGGGGGCGGGTCGACCCGAGTGGGACCCGGGTGACTGGTCAACGAGAGGACTGATGGGGAGAACCGGGCAAGCGCAGCAGTCGGTCAGAGGAGTGGTCAGCGAGCACAGAGGTAGTGGTCTGGTCTGCGTACTGTTTACCAGTTGCTTTAAATTTGTGTGATGAAAGCTTCTAAGATGGTATAACTCTGCCTTGGCAAGTAAGTGTATCAATTTTATTCGACTCCAATTCATGAGGATTTGGCTTCACATGGTCAATTTGAACAATACAGTTTAAACTAGGTACGTACACAGTGTGAGAGAGTGTTTAATTATGTGAGACTGTGAGTGGAGCATGGCCAAAGAATAAAATTTTGACTTAATTCAATAAGCAATTGAGCCCTTAAGTCGACCACATATCAGAAGGAAAAATACTAGAATTATGATATTAGGTATGTCACATGGAGTCAACCCCATCTATGCATCGTCCACTTAAGTGTTATACATCATAACTTATATATATTCACATATCTCAAGGTATGTATGAACAGCTCAAAAGCTTGATATGAGTTTCAGTGTGATATATGTACTCGTTGTCCTTCTAGCACTTCCAAGAAAAGTAAGATCTTGAACTTTGTGAAGAAGGCAAGATCGGGTACAATTGAGGTACAAACTCTTGCAGTTCGTGAAGCCCCTCATGGATGCAGTAGAAAAAAGTAATTTTTGAATATGACACACTATCGATGATCCAAATTCTCAAAATGGTGCTAGCATGAATGAATTAGAATTTGGGTCAGATTCACAAAGAATGCAGCTGCATCCTTTCCGTTCATTCACAATGGTTTGCTCATCATGATGTTCGACTATAAGTTAATGAGGTAATTTATTTTTTTTGAGAAAAGTTGATGAGGTATTTTTGTTTTTTGACCAAGTTAATTAGGTAATTAAGTTGCACATAACGTGGCAAAAAAAAACTCACTTTGGAATGTAGCTTCGTTGAAAATTCAAACTTTGTTGTAATATATATACTAACAAGCTATTTGAAATGAAACTCATCTTTACTGTCAAAAAATCAAAAAATAATAACTCGGCCCTTTATTTAAACCCCACCCTATCAATAAAGCTACCAAGGGCAGGTTAATTGGTTCGTTGCGTTGGCTGTACTAATATGCAATTCGATCAATAACTAATGATCATAAACCATATATTGTAGCATGCATAATTCCAAATCAACAAAAAAGGGTATAATTAAAATTATAATAAAAAGAATAATAAAAAAAACAATAAAAAATGTTGTAGTATGTGCAGATTGACACACGCGGTTTCCTTCTCTCTTAAGTAGAAGTTTGGATTTTTGAGTATAGAAGTATGAAGAAGCATTAAAACTATTAGTTAAAGGTTGTCACCCCCTCAAGTTCAAACCTTCGAGTCCGAGATTAATCAAGACAAAACTTTGGATAGTTCGACATCAAGCCAACCAATACATAAAGAAAAATATAACAAAACAACATTCTTTTTGGTTTGAACCACTTGACATCTGGACTATCTGTCTACTCCAAGTCTACCTTGAGTTATTGCAAGGGGAACTTTCAATGTTGTTGTTTTCATTTCCAAGACTCGAATTGGAGTACCTAGTTAAGGGACAATAATTTGTGTCAACCAAACCCAATGGCCCCTACTCAATCATACCTATTGTGATCCAGATCCAGAGCAGGTCCAGTTACTATCAAACAGACAGGGCTTTAACCCATTCATTCCTCACCACGGGCCTACGTCACAAAACACGGCCCATGTAATCAGCCCAATAATCCAACGGCCAGACCACAACGCGCATGGGAAGCTAGTAACGCCACTTCACAACATGAGACCCTCGCACGTTCCTCTCACACTTGTCGGGGCAATTTCGTCATTTTCCCATCCTCTATAAAAGCTCAGCCCAGCCGAATCGAATGAACAAATTAATTAGTCAGTGAGAAGAAGAAGAAGAGCTGCAACAACGGTGGACAGGTTGTCGTTTTGGAGCCCAATTCGCGCGAAACCGAAACCCTAGATTTCGAATTCTCGATCTTTGGATGGAATTCGAGGAGTGAGCGATTGAAATCGATCGAGATTATGGGGAAGGCGATGGAGACGGTGCAGGATCTGGTGCAGGAAGCGAAGCTCCGGACGGTGTGGTGGGGGATATGCATCTTCGCCGTCACCTACTTCCTGTCTCGTGAGTCTTTTTGTTGATTTTGATGATGTTTGGTCGGTTTTAGGGTTTGGTTTGGTTCGTTGTGTTGGGAATTTGGTTTGGGCGCTTGTAATTGTTGTTTTTTTTTTGGAAATGAATGATCTTGATTGTTTTTGTTGAATTGGGAGTGCGTGATTTGTTGTTCTCTCTATAAAAAATGAACGAATTTGATGGGATCGTTATTTTTGTCGAATTGAGGTTAGTTTTGGGCTGCTTATAGCCATTCCCATTTTGAAGAACGTATTCGGTGAGGAAGCCCTTAATGCCTACTTACGTTAATCTAAAAAATTGTGGTGTATTTGTGATAAAATTTGGCCCGTAAATGCTGATTCTTGATTTAGATAGAAGAATACGACTTAAAGCAGCTCATTTAGCCCGTAAATGCCGATTCTTGAAATTTAACTAGATTCTTTTCAATGGATAATACTTGTTAGGTAGTCATTTTAGCGGAGCGGAAGGGTTTGATCCATGTAGCGGACCCCAATTAATTTGGGACTTAGGCTTTTAGATAGATAAGTCTTGTTAATCTCAATGTAATTATTGAAATCATATTAAGATATAGCCGAACGATGGAAGAAGGGGTCGAAGCTGTTTGTGAGGGTTTCTAATGGATTTTTTCTTGTCTCTATTATCTCTTTGGGAATGTTGAAATTTTGTGCTGTACCACTGTCTTATTGCAAGATCACGTCATTGTTATTGCAGATACAAGTAAATCAATGTGGACTAACATCCCTATAGCAGTCCTCTTGCTTTCTTTATTTCGCATTTTTTCTCAAGAAGTGGAGTTAAGATGGAGAGCTCGACCAATACGCAAATCAACAATTCTATCTCATTTGGAGAAGAAACAGTTATCTGTAGATGATCCATTATTGTCAACAGCTCCGACCTCGTTAGAATGGAAGAGGGAAATTGGATCCCCACTTGTGGAGTCAGCTGTTAATGATTTTTTGGACAAAGTTCTACAGGATTTTGTAGTTGATTTGTGGTACTCAGAGATTACTCCAGATCGTGAGGCTCCCGAGCTTATGCGTTTATTGATCAATGACGTTCTTGGCGAAATATCAGCCAGGGTTAAGGAAATTAACCTTGTCGACTTGTTAACAAGGTGCTTATGTTACTTTTGTAAGTCATCAACAAGCTTTTCTTAAATCTCAAATGCATGTGGTATTGTGCAGCATAGCCTGAACGATTAATTGTTCCAGGGACATGGTTGAGTTGATAGGCAACCACTTGGACCTTTTCAGAAAAAACCAGTCGTCTATTGGTATTGAAGTTATGGGGACCTTGTCTTCTGAAGAACGGGATGAAAGGCTGAAGCACCATCTTATAGCTTCTAAAGAGCTTCATCCTGCTCTGTTATCTCCCGAGTGTGAGTACAAGGTGTGAGCGAATCATTCTGACTAATCACTCTTTTAACCTTTCCTTTTTCCATTAAAAGGTTCATTGATAGTTTATACATGCATTTATCATTTATAGGTTCTTCAGCACCTTATGGGCGCATTACTAGCTGTAATTTTAAGACCACGTGAATCTCAATGCCCCCTGGTTCGATGCATTGCACGCGAACTTTTAACGTGTTTGGTAATGCAACCTATCATGAATCTTGCCAGCCCTGCGTAAGTCTTTTGATGTCCTTGGTGATTTTTTATACAAATGCTTCACATGGATATTTACTTATGTGCCTAATAGAATATATTTTCATGAGTTTTTTAATGGACAATGTATTTTTTTATATATATATTTTTCAGATTTATTAATGAGCTAATAGAGTACATTCTCCTCAATACTAAAGAGGCTAGAAGTCAAGAAGCGGGAGACGGCCTGTCACCTGCTGCATCAAGTAGGTGCGCTGATCACCCTGGTGGCACCGGCAGTACACAAATGAAGGAAACAGTTTCAAGGAAACGAACGGCCAACTCTAGTGAACAACAGGATCTAACATTAGCTAAAGTTAGCAATGAAGGAGAGGCAAACTTGACAAGTTCCAGGCATGGCCATGTAAACGCTGTGCCACCTAGACCTGCAGATTGGGCAAGAGTTCTAGAAGCTGCAACACAGAGAAGGTCTGAAGTTCTTGCTCCTGAAAATCTTGAAAACATGTGGACTAAAGGAAGAAATTATAAAAATAAGGTCAATAAGCGTGTCAAAGCTGTGCAATCATCTGTAAAAAATGATTCTGGAGCCCACAATACTATCCATGTTACAAAGAATGAGATGTTTATGGATTCTGGAGATCTAATTAGTGGAGAAGATAAAGTGGCTGTTGGGTTAACTCATAGGTCGAGCCTAGGTACTCAGATAAGTTATAGGATCAATGCTGAAAAGGATTTGTATCAGAATCTGAACGAGGGCCACCCTTTAGAGCGAACTAGTCAGTCTGATATATTGGACAGTCAACAGATTTTGACTGCTAATGGAAACAAAACTCATCTTAAACGGTCCAGCAGCACATCTGCCTTGAAAAGTCTTCCTGACGGTGACAAAAAGTTTACTGCGGAAAGTGGACGCTCTCTTTTTTCTGAGGAGTTCTATTCTCCAAACTTCAATGGCCATAAACTGGAATCAAAGATTGGGACTCGATTAGATATAATTTGCCATGGTAAAGAGCAATCACAGGTTCCTAAGCTCAAGTGTCGGGTAAGTGATATCCGTTTGCTTTCATATTTCATTCCTGAAAGGACTGCTTTTTACATGCAATTGTATTCTGGCTAAGGATGCATCATTTTTTTTTTCTGCATTTGTGATTCTGAATTCTGATGGTATTATACGAATTGACACACTCACTTTGTTATTTTTTTTCCAGCATACTTTTGTGATTGAAATTTTGATGCATCTTTTAGGATCATACAAATGCAGGAAGCTGTTGCTGTTCTTGTTTTAGTATTGTAATTGTTTCTGTTGGATGTTTGTGCTTTAAATGTTGTTCAGGTTGTGGGTGCATACTTTGAAAAAAGTGGATCAAATTCATTTGCCGTTTATTCAATTGCTGTAACAGATACAGAAGGCAAAACTTGGTTTGTCAAGAGAAGGTCTCGGTTGCCATTACTTACGTTATTTAATTATTTATTTTTGTCTAGATCAAGGATTTATTTTGTCAATGCCTGCAGTTTTGGTTGATATGTTAACTGTATATTTTTTTTATTGATTGTCTACAACTTTTGGCTCGCAGATATAGAAACTTTGAGCGTTTGCATCGCTTTCTAAAAGATATACCCAACTACACATTGCATTTGCCGCCCAAAAGGTTTCTTTCTTCAAGTGTTGATGACAGTTTTGTTCACCAACGCTGTATTCAACTTGATCGATATTTGCAAGTATGTGCTGTCAGCTTTACATTCATTGGACATCTTATTTGGTTGCTTGCTCTTCATTTCTCTTATACTTTTTCACCACAGGATCTTTTGTCAATAGCCAATGTGGCCGAGCAGCATGAAGTATGGGACTTTTTGAGCATGTCATCAAAGGTATGCATATTGCATTTCTTGGGAATTGGGATATTTACCTTGAAAGACTATGCCGTCAATTAACTATTATTCTTTTAGGATTTAATTTTTTTGTTCTAAGTACTTTATGTTTTCCTTGTAGAACTATTCTTTTGGAAAGTCTCCTTCAGTGATGAAGACATTGGCAGGTGTGTTTCTTCTTGGTTATGTATTTCATTGCCAGTTGTTTTCTGATATGTGGGTTTTATATGTTGCTTCTTCTCGGACAAATAAATGACATGTAAAGGAAAATTTTGGAAAGTTGAACGACATGATTTTTTTAATCCCATTTGATCCCTGACCATTTATTTGTTTTATTGTTTTTATAATGTTATAATAATGAAAAAACTCTGAGTTAATGATGTAGAGTGTTCCCACTTAAAGATCATGTAGAATTGTAGAAACATAATGCGTCGTGCTTCAGTTTTACTCTAATCTTAATTGTTATCCAAAGAAATGTTTTAGGCTAGCTTGATAGAACTGGTTTAAAGGTCTAATACCTACAATTTGTCAATACCAATATATCTTATATTTTCTGTTGACTTGGTCTCATGAATTTTATTCTTTTTTTTTTTTATGTTAAAATGGGCATTGTCTGTAAATACCTTTGTTGCCTTCCTTACCCGTTCTGGTGTTATCAACAGTCAACGTGGATGATGCTATGGATGACATTCTCCGCCAGTTCAAAGGTGTTTCAGGTGGCCTAATGCGTAAAGTTGTTGGTTCATCCCCAGTTGCTCCATACCCTCCATTTCCTGGTAGAATGTGGTCCTCAAATAGTGATGAGATGAATAAACAAAGTTTAATTTACAATGATTTGGAGACATCGAATAGCATGTCTGATAATGATGTGAATGACTTGGATGTAAGCCATGACAATGAGGAAGTAAATTCTCATGCGGAAGTTAGCGGATGGCATTCAGACAATGAGTTAAACTCAAAAGGTTTCCCTCCACGGGTAATGAAACTTGATAATCAGTCGAAAATGCTGAATGCTGGAAGAAGCCAACATCAAGATCTGACAACGAAGAGTGCTGGATCAAAAGAATACCCTATTGCCATCACTTCAGGAGGCTCTGAACCTGCTGCGGATCCAGTTGGCATGCCACCAGAGGTAGTTTTATTCCTTGGACATTTGTTGGTGGCAAATTTTGTTTTCAATTAAACAAAAAATATAAAGATAATGCTGGTTGGATTGTGTCACTCTTACCATGCCGACTTTTATTTTTACCCTTTTTTTTTCAGATAGTCAGATTCTTCTGTATCTGGCAGCATGTCAATGGTCAATTCATCTAGGTGCTTGAAGGAATGTTATGGCTATAGATAAAATATAACCGTTTCAACGGTTTCGCCCATGAGAACAAATAATTTACCCATGGGACAAAATATTGCTATCTGTGGATGCAAGACAAAAGATATGCTTGAAAAATGCCATAGCAGTATATCTTCTGTGGAGATTCTACTTCAATCATAAAACTCACTTCCCTCTCTCCTCTTGAATATACATAAAATCCCTTGTGCCTTGGTAGCATCCAATTTCTTGAAGCTTTAAGCATGTGGAATGCATGCAATGTTGCATGTCAAACGTTTCAAACTTTAAATAAGTTGTTCTTGTAAGGGGGTCATATACTGGTGTGTTTTTAATGAGCGTGACTTTTTGTTTATTTGGTTGAAATCATGAAGTCACATATGAAAATTGGCCCTCATTGAAGATTAGGCACCATCCAAATCCTAACTATCACTGCATGATGAAATTGAAAATCTTGTGACCACGTGGCTTTCTATGTGTTTTGTATTATGAAGATACTTTTGATTCATGGGTGTCATTTGATCCTTTTCAATGTGTCTCAGCTTATGGTTTTTCTAGGGATGTTTTTCAACATTTTTATGACTTGCAATCACATCTGGATAAACTAAAAAGGTTATCCAGTCAGTGTAAACTTTTCAGGAACCATTGCAGTGCCTTGTGATTTTCATATGCATGTAGCATTCACGCAGTTCAAAGATTAGCTTTGTCCAGAGGCTGATCTATGAATTATATGACACGACCAATGAAATTTTAGAATTTACTGGTTACTTATTAATTCTGAAAGTTGCTAAAGTTAATAAATGCACTGAGTAACTGAATCAATGAAATTGGACATGGAGATACAGGTTTTTTAAACTTGACACCTCGGTAATTTTCTAGGTGCAAATAAGTTTTCAGTTGGATTTGTTATTTTTTTGGGACTTAAAAAGTAAGCATGCACTGTAACTTTTGCAGAGCTAGAATTTGTTTGAGGTCTTTATATGCATATAAAGATATTTAATTTTGTTGCATCTATACAAGACGTGGCTCCTGACTCTTTGGTTTCTGCACAGTGGACGCCACCTAATGTCAGTGTGCCTTTGTTGAATTTGGTCGATAAAATGTTTCAGCTTAACAGAAGGGGGTGGCTAAGGTGAGCAAGTCATATCTTGTTTGAATTATGTGTTTTCTCTCAGCCTTTTGAAGTCAACAAAGGGAACATTTATGTTTTTGTTGGTATGACTAGTGAATTCACAATTTTAATTATTTCACAATTCATGCAGTAGAGCTCAATTATAATCGTTTCACATAACAAGTTGACAACCTTTTTATATGATGGCATATTGCATGCCATAATGGCCTTCCCTTTTCTTTTCTTTTTTCTTGGGGTCCTTTCTCTTTTGTTAAGTGTTGAATATAGTTCTCGCGACACATGTATATAATGATTTATGAATGTCATACCAGATCTTCATTTCTCTTTTTCTTTTGTGGTCTCTGCAGAAGACAAGTTTTCTGGATTTCCAAGCAAATTCTGCAGTTAATGATGGAAGATGCTATTGATGATTGGCTTTTGAGGCAAATTCATTGGCTCAGGAGAGATGACATTATTGCTTTTGGGATTCACTGGGTTCAAGATGTAAGTATTTCAATTAAAATCCATATCTACTTTGGCATTCCAAAGATATCACAATATAACTTCCCGTAGCATTGTTTTTAGTTTAAGTTTGATTTGTATCTTACGCACTATTCATTTTCTTGTTTTTGTATACATTTTTTAACCTTTCATGCTTTCTTTCTTCTTTCTTTGTACTTAGTTGCTTGCAAGTTGCAATGCAGTTTTCTTCTCTTCATAGTTTTGGGTTTGTCTGTGTTATCTCTGTTCTTATGCCATCTTGATTGATGTTTGATATGACATACATGTCTGCTACTTGATTGGTTATCAAGTTTTTTTTTCTTTTCTACTCATTTTTTTATTCTCTTTTATGCTTTCTCTTTTTTTCTGTATACTTGTTGCTTGTAAGTTGTGTTGATGTAGTTTTCTTCTCTTTATTGTCTTGGGTTTGTTTATGTTATTTTCTTAGTTGCTTGCAAGTTGTGATGTATTTTTCTTCTCTTCGCGGTTTTGGGCTTGTTTATGTTATTTTTGTTCTACTTATGCCATCTTGCTACATTGTTCGATATGGTTTCTTACGTTTCGTGTTATTTTCTTTGTAATTTAGTGTAAGATCTGTACAATATTACAAGTTTTTCATAATATAGCAAAACTTTAATCTACTTCTAGTAATATTCTTAGTAAGATTTTTGTTATTGCATGCACCAAACACAATGGTATTATTTGCCAATCTAACATTTGGCAAACTATGATACTGGACTTTGGCATGTTGGTTCTTCAATATTGAATTGTCAAACTGTGCCAATATGTTCGGTGTTTTTCCAAATGTGGATCTAATTTCTCAATGGGATTGTTGTTTGTCAATTTTCATGTCATTTTAAAATGTTTTCTTTTATAAGCAATTTGTCCACATTTGACCAATAAGGAAGACAAGAAGTGTGGTCTAAACATTTATCTTTACTTTTGTAAGAAGAATAATGTTAGAGCTTTAGTCTCAAGCTGATAAATGGTTTATGCGCTTTCACTTACATTTTCAACTACTACTACAATGACGGCATGAGGAAAATTAAGAAGGATTAGAGGCGCTATGTTAGGGACTGATCAAACTTAGAAGTTGTTTATGATAAATATTTTTCGCGCCATATAAAGATAGTTGGTTACATTTAGAACCAAGTGAGGAGAAATAATGAAGAAACAGAAAACAAATTTAAAAAAAAAAAAAAAAAAAAAAAAAAAAAAAAAAAAAAAAAAAAAGCAAGAGATCTAGACTCATAATTTGACTCTGCTTTTGACACTATGTACTGGTGTGCAAGGCAGAACAATCTAAGCATTAGGTTTCTATTTTTTTTGTATAAATGAGATTAATGAATGTTCATAATCAATGCATAACTTTATAGCATGGTTTTACATATATTAGAAAATCCGTGGTGTGGTGTTTCAATGATTAACGGGGTATGCCTTGTCAGGATAGAATATAAAATTGTTGTAGGCCTGAAAATAATTTAGTTTTATAACTAATTCTAATAGTGGCACTAAATCATGCTCAATGGAAGAGTTTAATCCCTGTAGCCAAATCCCACTAATTTGGATTTGAGGCTCTGTTGTTCATTCTAAATTTCTAATAGTGGTGCTTGCTACACTTTAAACTTTGTTTTTTTGACAGGTTCTGTGGCCCAATGGAAAATTCTTCCTGAACATAGGCGGCGCAAGAGGCAAAATGGATGACCTTGGATTTGATAGTACAACTGGAAATCAACAACCATCTAAAACAGGCTCTTTTGAGCTCCAACTTGAAGCGGCTCGCAGGGCTAGCGACGTCAAGAAAATGCTTCTAGGTGAGAATTATTTTTCTACTACGAGATTAGTGAGGATTTGTACATAATGAGTCGCGCTAAGGGCACCCCGCTATTTTTAATTAAAACTGGTTTTATAACCAAATGACAAAAAATGTCCTCATCCAACTCAACAATTCACATGTCCATTCAAATGCCCTCTCAGGGCACCCACTTTTGAAAACTCGATTCTTTTTACGAAGTCAAGTCGATCCGTCGTAGGTCGGACATCGCATTTGTCGATCAAAGAGTGCTCTCTAGCCCTTGTCAATCGCGTTTGTCAATCCGTCGCCCGGAGATTCAACGAGTTTTAAGTGTTTTTAGAATCTAATGGTTGAAGAAAAGTGTTTTTAGAGTCTAATGGTTGAAGAAAATGAGTGGGAGGTGGACGTCACACACGACAAGTTCGTTTTTATGGTTTTTATGGGTTTTTTTTTTTTTTCATTTTCGAAGGTGAACCACATACGCGAATTTATCAGTCACACAGGACCGAGACATGTTGAAGTGTCTCGGTACCCTATAATCGATAACTAACAAAACGTGTCGGTTATTACCAACCGAGTTTAATCCCAAACATAGTTTTTTTATTACACTTCGATTAGAAGCAACCGAGACATAGCTTAATGTCTCAGTAATAGGTCATCGAGACAAAAACCAGTAGTCTCGGTGATACACAGCCACGTGGTCTAAGGGTCCTTCTCACTTAGGTGTCGGTTGATATTAACTGACACTTACACAATAGTATCGGCAATGGATGTCCGAGCCCAAAAGATAGATCACGGCCTTGTGTGACCGAACATTACGGGATTGAAGTTAACCAATTGTCCGACCATAAAAACAACAAATCTATCTTAAACAAGCAATAAAGTGAGGAGATTTAGTATATTGAGGCCTTGATGTCGTGATGGAAAGGAGAAAATTAGGGTTTCATTTGATTTGGCGGTGGGGTGCTCGCACTTCAAACGAAAGGGTATTTTGGTAAAAGTATCGGGGTGCCCTGATAAATTGTTGGGGTGCCCTGAGAGGATTGCGGGGTGCCCTTAGCGCAACTCGTACATAATAGTTCCTTGATCTTTCTTTTTTTTCCCCTTTTTTCTATTATAAAATTTGAGCCCGGCTAAGTGCATCTCACCGTTTACTAAGTGCATCCTAAAAAGTTAAACTTAAAAAAAGGTCTATCCTACTACAAAATGACCCTTATGCCATCACTGTGATTAGTGCACCCCACTACACTTTCCTCTCATTTTGTGCACCCATCGTCATCCTTCCACGCACTCACTTCTTGCGATTTGTAAGCATCATCGAGTGGTTCGACCTTGCAGGTTCGAATCTCTTGTTGGAGAGTCGGTTAAAGCCCATCGATCCTCTAATTGGAGAGTCGATCACAGCCTGTCGAACCTTTAATTGGAGAGTCGGTCGGAGCCCACCTAACTTTTAAGGCGACAGTTGTCAACTAAATCTCGCCAAAGAGGTTCGGTTGGACAACACTGAGCCTAGAGGTTAAGTCTTGGCCATATGTTGCCGAACCTAAAATAGATATCTCGACTAAGGTTTTGTAGTTGGGTGTTCGGCTTGGATGAAGGGTATTTTGGTAAAAAGGTGGGGTGCGCTTATAAATTGAAATTTGAATTTGGGGTGCCACACATAATCGGGTGCACTTAGTAAACAGTGGGGAGCACTTAGCCGGGCTCTAAAATTTTGGGTTTGATATATTTGAACTGCCTTTTACAAATAGAAACTCTTTCACCTATCTATACAATAACCATGATGAAACGTTGTTTTGTATCACAGTATCTGATATCTGATTTGTTAATGGATTGTCGGGGCCATCACCTCAGCATTTTCACGCATAGATATTCCTCTGTATTAGTTCTTTGTGATAAATTGCAAGCACTTGAAATTTTTGGTTTCGTCGTCGACCAGGTTTTGGTTAAGCTGCTGAAAACAACCCTGCCAAAGTATTTGTATTTTCCTTGTCAAAACGAATTTTCTTCTTCTTTTCTTTTCCCTTCCTTGCATTTTTCAAATTCATTCATCTTTGTAAGTTACTATTTTACCTATGGTTGATGCGGCATCATTAAATATCGTATAATCTTTCTTGAGGTTTAAAATTGAGGGGAAAAGGTGTCCTAGAGGCACTTACCGTAACTAGCATCCAGTACTCGCTCCTTTTTATCTCTAGTTTTTATAAAGATTTGAATCACTCTGCTACCATGAGATGATTATGTATTGGGACATGCTTTCTTCAGGTGGAGCGCCAACTACCTTGGTAAGCTTGATTGGGCACAAGCAATACAAGCGCTGTGCAAGAGACCTTTATTACTTCCTTCAGGTTTGCCTAAAATATAACCTAAATTCATTGTTCTTTACTTGATTTTTAAACCATTAATATTTTGAGTGACTCCATTTGATTTGTTGTGACTGCAGTCTAACACATGCATTAAACAACTCGCGTATGGAATATTGGAACTTTTACTTGTATCTATCTTCCCCGAGTTGCGTGAAGTCATCGTAGACATGCATGAGAAGCATTGGGCGCAAGCTCAAACCATCTGAGGAACTATCAAGATGAAGTTTTTGGTTAGTACTTTTGAAATTCAAAGAAGGCCATCTCTTCATGTTCTATTTTTCGTGGAGAGAAGGTTTACTGGCCTTCACAGGCCCCTCGGGAATTTGTCTTCTGTTGCGCCGCTCCGACGCTCCGATTTTTCCCTTGCCTCCAAACGACATTTGCTCTAGTGGGGTGAGAAAGGAAGCTTAATCACGACTTCGAAGATGTTCCCTTTCTGTTTCATCTTTTGTTTTTAAAATTTTACATTTTTTTTTCTTCCTCGTTGGGTTTTTGGGGGGAGTGTGGAGGTTGCATCTTCTGCTGTAATTCTCATCTTTTCTGTATTTGCATTCTTCATCTGTACATTGTGTAAATGTGCAATCTCAACATTGAGACAAACCTGTACAGTTCAAATTTAAGTTGCATTTCGGCTCGGTTTTTTTAGGTTTGAGCATTAGAAGTTGTGTGATTATATTGAATCTTATTTGGGTTCTCTTCTATTCTGTATGTCTCTTGAAACTCAAATCAAAAGATGAATCATGTGCTAGTGATGTTCTAGTTCCTCCAGAAGCTACTGAAATATGTGGCGGCATCGGAGGCAAAATCATGCTTTGTTCTTGTTCATGTGCAATCTCAACACATTTACATTTTGACTTTGCAGATTCAGTTATTACTTGGAATTCATCAAATGAGATGCACATCCTTTCTTCTTTTTTTTCTTAAATTTTTTTTTTTAGATAAATGTCTAAAATTCAACTATCAATTATTTTTCAAGTCCAAATTAGTCGAGGTCTACTACATCGATCAAACTCTTCCGCTTCGATCATTTAAAAATGCACTTTTTCTTTTTGATTATTTGATATAACTATGAGTGTCCAAAACTGATTTGACTAATCCTATAAAAGTTAGTTGGGTGCTCCAACCTTGCAATCAATCAGGTGAAATTAAGTGAATAAATGTGGCCACCAATAATTAAACTCACAATCTCTGCCTTAGGAGTGATGGTGCTTATTTCTTAGCTTCCAAGAAAGTGCACTGATTTGAATCAGAGTTTTAAAATTTCATTTAGTTTAGATTAGATTTATGTCCATGAGTACTGCAAAAGATGTTTATTATTAGGCAATTGATGGAATTCATCTTTTTCAATCAAGATTTCTTTTTTCTTTTTCCCTTTTATGAATGATTTGTTACAATTAATTGATTTGTGCCCAATGAGTGCACGCATGAGATTAACACGTGCGTTCCACTAATCCTAAAAAATCTGTTAATCAGAACTTATGATGTTGCACTTAATTTAAAAAAATGGCAAGACAAGAGAGGCCTCTCAACCATTAAACAAAACACAACCAAATAAGCTTAAGAAAAGACACCACCAAATACAATTGTTTTTGTTGCTCTTAAGTCAATCAGCAAAAGAGATGTCTTGATCTTATTGCTGCTGCCACTAAATTTTTATAAGAGTTTACATATAAACCCTGAATGAAACAAGACAAGTTAAAAAAGTGAAAGCTAGCTAGGTTAAATAAAGGAGCCCTATTTATATGTATATAACTTGAAAAGTGGGTCTTACCTGATCGATTGCATCCAAGTGAATGGAGTTTTCACTTTCAAGCCCCTCTTTCCAACAAATCTAAGCCTCTGTGCTTTACAAAACTATGATCTTTAATGATAATCATCAGCTCAATGTATAATTGTTGGTGTCATCTTTACATCACTGTGCATGAATGAAGCTTGTTCTTATTTAATTTTGTTTGTGGTTCTGAACTATTGTTAATCCAAGTGTGTACTGCCCTTTTTGTTGTTAATTCAAAAAAAATATTAATGGTCTTTCAAACTATAGTTGATGTGTAAGTAATGTATTTTTTTTGGTTATTGGTTGAAACCCTTACGTCAAGCATAGTAAAAGAGTTTGATCCCTGTTAGCAGCCAAAATAATTTTGGAATTGAATTACCCCCAAAAAAATTGAGATTAAGGGTTTTTTTTTTTTTGGTCAAATTTGTTACATTGACGTTCCTCATACCTAAAGGGGTACAACAACCATTACATTGAGGGCAACAACCCCTTGAAATTAAGGTTTTGTTGTTCTACGACAGATTGAAACTTAGAGCTCAAGACCATTATTAGCACCGTAGGCCTTAAATTTTTTTTTTTTTTTTTTTTTTTTTTTTTTTTTTACTTCAGTGGGAATCAAACTACGATCTCATGAGGTCTTGCGTTTTTGACAAGTGATGTCTTTACCATCTCACTTGAGAGACTTTGACAACGTTAGGCCTTAGGCCTTAAATTGTTATGCTTTGAGCAATTGTTGTTAATTTGTTGATGCACATAGCAAATATAATATAATTTACTTCTATAAATCTTTCAATCCTCTTGAAAGGAAGGGCAAATATTAGTTGAATGAAATGCTTTTCAAGAAAACTGCATCAGTTTGGACAATTTTGATTCTCTCGTTTTATATGTCAAAAAACAATGATGAGAATTAAGATTACAAAATGTTTCACAAAAGACTGTCAAAGTTGGATTGACAAAACTATAACTTTGTTTTATCATCTTGAAATGCATAAAGTTGTGCGCAGGTTTGGACGCTTGTTATAATGCTTACAAGTTCATGGTTGATTTTTAAATCGCAACATAAAGTCAACAAATCCTTACTGATTTTTGTATAGATTCTGCAGATTTTTTCTGTTTTTTTATTCAAGCAATCAAACATCCATTTAATTTTAATTCAAGTAGGTTAATTTTTTTTTATTGGATACCTTTTGGCTTTAAATTTTTAAGAAAGGTGTTATGAAACTTTTGTGAAATTAAAGGAACCCAAAAATGATTATAAAATGATTTGATTAGTTTTATAAATTATGAAATGCTCCGTTGTTGTTGTTGTTTTTTTTTCTTTTTTCTTTTTTTTTTTTTTTTGACAAAATGAAAGGCTCCGTTGTTGAATCAAAGGAGCCGCGTTAAACTTGACTTGATTTTTTGGTTCCATTACTAATACTGCTTGTGGTGAGGTAAAATGTAATATAAGATAAGGGTACACAAGATTAGTTATTTGTTAAGCTAAAATATATATTAACTTCAAATGAAGGATTAAAATATAATTCTAGCAAAACTTCACCAATATCCCTTAAGCGATGGAGACTCATATGGCATGTAATGTATACAATTATAAACCTAAATTAAAACCAAAAGGCCAAAAGGGTGTCACGATTCATGAGATCATGTGTGAACACCTGACTGGTTCTCATTATATAAGAACATAACTAATACTAATGTATATACATCCTGTTGTACTGTCAGGATATTAACTCGAAAATATACTAAGTTTATACGTGACAGACTAAGTTTTAATATTAAAATCAAGATTGTGGTCAACAACAAATTAACCATGACAATACCAGTTCTAGTGTTGTCAAACAATTTTTTAAGCCTTGTTAAACAAAATTATACATATCATAGTAAGTAGCTAAGATTGGATGGCTATGAAGCCAACAACATTGCAACAGCATTACATGAGCCAAGAACAGTTAATTTGATTAAAAAAAAATAACTGGTGGTTGAATTTGCTTTCCACTTACGTTTATTTCGTGTGTTAGACCTTTTTATATGTAGCACTTACATAGTCGGTCTTTAATTCCAAAATAAGAAAAAGAGAGTTGCCTATATATAAGTTAACAACAAAAAAAGTTAAGCTGGAAAAAAAAAAAAACTAAACAAAAAAAAAGGTTAACAACCATCGTAAAATATTTGTAACTCTTCAAGAATATTATATATATAGGGAATTCTACTATAGTAATTGAAAAATATCAAAATAAATGGTTGAAAAATATCAAAATAAATGGTGGTCATTTGGTTTTATGACAAAATTAAAAAGGGTGGGGCTATTCGGACTCTACATTTTGTTTCTTTTACCCAATTTTTAAATTTTTACTTCGTTTATCCACCATTTACTTAATTTACTTCAATTTTTTTTTAAAAATTCTAACAATATCCTTGCTCACCACATATCCCATCACCCTCAACCCAACACCTCTCAATCCTTTATATTTATCGGTTTTAGTCATTATACAACACTTGTACTAGATCACCAAGTGTTGTAGGAGTGTTTTTTCATTGAACAAGATCATATGTGGTCGCGATGTGTCCTAGAAACGAAAAAGTGTCGCTCGCAAAATTTGGTCTCACAGGGCTGACACCTATGAAGAGGTGTCGATCAACTCTGACCACAACCTCTAAAAGGGTAATGGCCGGATTCGACCGACACCTCTTTAGAACTATCGGCTGAATCCGATCGAGATTGTGAAGAAAACTCAGTTTCAGTGGGTGACGGAGAGATCTAACTGACACCTCTTAAGAGTTGCGGCCCTTTACGTCCGACACCTCGTAAAAGTTGTCAGTCATTTGCGTTCGAACACCGCGGGCTACAAGAACGAACAATTTTTTTTAAAACTCCTAAAAAATACATAAAAATGACAAAAAAATTAGTGGATTTCACTCATAATCGCTTGATATTTTTGAGTCCATCAAAACTTTGTACCCAAAATGTAAGATTCAAGATCTAAATTGAAGCTCTAAACCCAACAATAAAACCACAAATAATATCGACTTAAAAAGTAAAAAAAAATTAAAAAAAATTATGAAATCGACACTAAACAATATGAAGAATGCACCTACAACATTGAATCGATTAGGCTTCGCTTAGATTTCGTCAGATTTAGATTGGTGATGAGAGTGTGATTGAAGAAATGGGTGAATGAGGTGACTGAGGCGTGAGTAAAAATTCTTTATATGAAAAGGTAATTGAATCATTTCATAAGGGTGAGGTAAAAAAAGTAAAAAAAAAAAAAAATTTGTCCTAATAGCCGCACCCAATTAAAATCATGAAGCTATCGATGGAAGTCACAGAGTTGACTGAAATAGCGAATCTTCTCCACTGAAATTTACATAATCAACATCACCACAGCCGTCCAAACTGTACTCTTTTGTTTTTGGCAAAATTTATCATTTGATCCCTGAACTTTGTGTTTTTTGTGCTCTAGGTCCCTGAACTTTTATTACTATACATTTGGTCCTTGAACTTTCACAAAGATCTACATTTAGTCCTTCCACTATTTAAAGTATTAAATTATGCCAATGTGGGCAACAAAAGTGTTGTGTGATTAGTCAAGAAGAGTAAAATGGTTTATATTATTGAATCGGACGACTCGCATCGATCAAAAAAAATCGAAAATTTTTTTAATTTCCCCTAAAAATATAAAAATCTCAAAGTTCAAGGACCAAAAGCATAAAACTCAAAAGTTCAGGGACCAAATGTATAACAATGAAAGTTCAGGGACTAAATGTACACTATTAAAAGTTCAAAGACCAAAAATATAAAAGACTCAAAGTTGAAGGACCAAAAAATACGTTTTGCCTTTATTTTTTGATCAATCTGGCAGGAAGAATCCAAAGACAAAGAACCCATGTTTCTAAGTTACTCCCTGGCTCTCCAAAAAAGTGATCAAATCATGACGTTCTCTTTCTTCTCCATGATGCAAGTGTTGCATCTTTTTATTATTATTTTTTTTGTCAAATGTGTTGTATCTTTTTTCACTCAGTCACTAGAATTTCTCAATCCTATAAAAAGTATGGCTGAAATTGACATTTTGTTTATACAGAAATGTTAAATTGACTCACTATTAACATTCATTAAGAGTACGCGTCATGTTGTTTTTATTTTTTTTTATTTTTTTTGTTTTGTTTTTTTATACTTTTTTACAATTTTGTGCTTGAAAATAATGTTAAGTTTACTCACTAGAGACATTCACTACGATTACAGAATCGTTAAAAAAATAAATAAAAAATAAACAAGATGTGTATCTGTAATAAGTCACCCTAACACTCCTCTTACTTATATAAGTTGATTGAGATTGAAGGGACTCATTTTTTAAGTTTTGAGTTTGAGTGTCATGAAGGAAAAAAATATAAAAAAACTCATTTTTTAAATTTTGAGTTTGAATGTCATGAACAAAAAAAAATATAAAAAAAATAAATTGAGAGCTAGGACTTTCCCTATATGGGTCTGACTGTACCCGGTGTAGACTAGAAGATACTGTTTTTTGTTTTTTTGTTTTTTCGAAGAAACTAGATGATACTGTTGATGTCGGATATCATATTGGAAGTGAAAAATAAATAAATAAAAAATACCATGTGACTAATATGTCCTGTAAAACATAAATATATTAAAGTTTGTTCAATATTTACTGAAGTTTTTCTATTGTTATTAAAAAAACACTTTAGTTCCTCCAATAATTTACCATGCCTAAAGTATATATATTTTAAAAGATATTACAATCAGACAATAAGAACACTCCATATGTCTTTATCACCGACTCACAGAGAATTTAATTAGAAAGGAAGACATGTGTATACTGCTTATTTATTTATTTTTATTTTTTTTGTCTAAGACCAATTGATATTCAGACTGAACTGACTACTCTAGACTCGCTCTGTGTGGAACCCAAGCTCAATGAGGGTTTGGGCTCCCAACAGTGGCTTTTCCATTCTCAGGACTAAACTTTTGTGCTAAGAAATTAATACATTGTCTATTTTAAATATTGCTCATTAAATATGTCAAAACTATGACTAATCTTTTGTGCTAAGAAATTAATACATAAATCTATTAGAAGAAACAAATTAAATAAGTGCAGTGTGTTTTAAAATCGCTACAACAAATGTGATTGTAGTAGAACTATGATTCTTAAGACTTAATCTTGCCCTTTAGATTAACTCCACACACACATAACACTTGTTGGCATCCTTATTTTTGCGTCGAGACGTGTGTGCTCATTTCGAAGTGTATCGTAGGGACAACAAGCAGTGCGTACCATTCATGCGTATCCGTACTGAGGTACAATAACAGGGTCCTAACTAGGGGTGACAAAAATTCGAGTTCAGACTGGTCCGGGTCTGGACAACTCCTTCTATAAAGAATATATTCATTGTCTGAACCCGACCCGATTTTAAATTCAAATAAGACCAGCTTGTCCACACCCAATTTACTTAAAATTTGGTTCTCCATCTATCTGAATTTATCGTAATTTTGAAAACTTACTTCTCATATTGAAAACCTCTTCAATTATTAAATATACATAGATATTTATAACCCCGTATGTTGTAATTTTGAAAAAGTAACACCAAAGTCTCAACAAGTATTGCAAACTATAAATCATTGTAACATTATTGCAAATAATTTAATGCAATAAAAACATTTAATGTCAAGAAACAAATGTTTAAGTATAAAAAAGACTAAAATTTAATTTATTTTAAAATCAAAGATATATTCAGTACATTAATTTTTGTGTATTAGAGTAGATTATTGTTTGTTAATCTATTTTATAAGTACTAAGTTCTCAATATACCTTTTTATCAAATATATTTTAACTCTATTTTTAATTCAAACCGGGTTCGGGTCAGAGTTCCAGGGCCTTATCCAAACTCAACCTGATTTTTAAATTCGGACAAGGTCTTTGTCCTGACCCTGCTTGAATTTATCAAGACATTGTCTGAACCCTTTTTATTCTGAGCCGAACAAAATTGGGCCGGTGAACCCGAACACTAAATTGCCAACCCTAATCCTAAAACTCTATTTTGAGGCATGTCAAATATCAAGAAGACACGTGCTCTTTTCTCAATTTGAATTGTAATGCTTATTAAAGGTGAAAAACCCTATAGATACAATTGAACAATAAGAATTTAGCATCTCAAATGGAATGTGAATTGGATATCAATGTGTGCCCCCTATTACTAAATAGATATTGAAGTGAAATAAACTTCTCCAATGAAATGTGTATTTTGAATGTCGAGCTAACGTTGATAGACATTGTTTATTTTGAATGTCAATTCTTGACATTCAAATTGACATCAACATAGGATAATCAAAATTTTTTAAATATTTATTTAATTTATTTAGATTTTTATTTTGACGTTTTAATTAATAAGTTACAAAAAGAAACGTCACATCATCAATTGAGCCACAATCCACATTTACCATTGGAGACCTATTTTGAAGTTTAATGTCTATTTGAGCCACAAAGATGGACATCTCTCCACATTGATAATTCAAACTCACAATCCACATTTACCATCACAATCCACATTTACCATTGGAGATGTTATTAAACAAACAAGTACCATAATTAATCGACTATGGTTTTATTGCTAGTGTTATTAAAGAGAACAAAAAATATGTTTGTACTCTTAGAGTCCAGACTCATATGAGAATTTTTGAAATTTTTACAAATATCAAAGGAGAATTATAAATTGTTATTTCAAAGTCATTTATTATTTGAGGATGAGTTTGAAATAATTTTTTTTCAAAAACTCCTTATGAGTCAGAATTCTAAGAGTCCAATTAATACTACTCTAAAGAGAAAATACATGTGATAATACTGAGTGACTTTATAAGACTCTCAGAATAGACACCCAGTTATTAGTGTTTATTTAATACATATCAATTTGTGTACGCATAACATCTATGTGGGAATCAATGAACATCAACAAATGAGTATCTATTTTGGGTGTCCATGACGGGCTACGAAATTATTTTCTAATACTACATGAATCCAACTTCTTTTTTTTTTTTGGAAGCCTTAAAAGGCAAGATCCAACTTTTTTCATTCCATTTGATTTAATGTCTTTGATGACGATGAAAGAGATAATAATTAATAAAAATAATTTTTACTCTTTTTTTTAAGAAATGAAAGTGATAGAGATAAGTATTTTATGGAGAAGTATTTATATCGGCGGTAGACGTATTAGGACATGAAGTAGCTTTAAGAAAGAGGTGATTTGACTTTGGCCATGAAATAGTGGAGAGACGCCCATGGCCCATGTTGGACACTTGGACCCCACCTCTAAAAAAACCCTCCGTTATTCGCTAAATTTGCTTAACAAACCAAACTAATTGCCAAAAATTGTTCGTCAAAAAAAATCTCCAAAAATTGCTAACTTACACATATAAAATTAGTGAAAAAAAATCCTGCTACATAGTCCCAACAACTCAAGATGAACACGCAGTACAAACACATATTTATTGATATTCATATAATACATTTTAAGGCTTATGTTTAAAAGGTTATTGAGGTGAAATTAAAAAGGTGACAGTGGTATAACATGGGTCCCTTTTTCTTTAATTAAGCTTTTTGAATTTAAATTTTAAGAAGAAAAACTTTATAACTCTTAGCTAAAGGAGCGCGTTATGGTCATAAACTCCTTGAGTTTGATATATGCCTCAAATACTGTAATAATAATAACAAAGGTAACGAATGCTAATATGCGTGTCACTGTTCGTATTACAGCACAAAAGCATTTTTCGAAAAAAAAAACCCCAAAATTAGTTGAAAAAAAGAAAATAGTAGTAATAAATTGTAAAGTCAAATGGTGCAAGCTTTAGTTCCTCTGAATCCGTAGTTATAATCTCCTCTGTTTCTGGTAAAAATCACCATTTTTTCTGCTCAATATCTCTCAACATATATAAACACACAAGTGAGAGAGAGAGAGAGAGGAGAGAGAGAGAGGAGAGAGAGAAAGAGAAAGATCAATGAATGCGAGAGGGATCTGCAGAGGCAGAGGTAGAGGAGTAGTAAATGTGGGAAGAGTGGTTTTGGTTTGCATTTAATTTTGATGCCCTGAACAGAGTGTGTGTCGCCAGAGAAGTTGTTGGAACTGTTTTTCTCTCTCTAGAACACATAAACAACACTCAGTGAAAGTATTGTTGTTGGTTAATTGGGCAGTTGAGTTGGTTCCTCTCTCAGATTTCGATGCTCTGCATTCGTGTTGTTGAGAGGTTTCGGAAGAAACAGAGCTTAATTAGGTTTTCTGGATCTGGGTCGTCTCCGCTTTGACTACTCTCTCTTGCTCGTTTCTGGGGTTTTGATTAGGGTTTCTTCAAACTTTGCGATTCTGGATTCTGGGTATCTCTCAGAATTTCTGGATTTTGACTCTGCTCTCCAATTTCGAGCTCCCCTGTTTTCGATTCCGAGAACCACGATGTGGGTGGTGACAAGTTTGAATTGAATCTCTGAAATCCGGGCACAATAAAAAAGGTGAGTTTGATCTGTTCTGTTTGGAATCTCTGCTATGCTCTGCTCTTTTGCTTTAAATTTCTCTCTTTTTTGTTCCTTCTTTGATCTATTAAAAGTTGTGGGCATCAATGGAGGAATCTCACCTTGGTGGGTTTTCAATTTTTCCATGAAAAAGTGAAGTTTGATTGATCATCTAAACCCCCAAAAATTCTTCCCTCCTAGAGACTAGGTTTTGATTTTGATTTTGGAAAGCAAGGACTTGTTTAGATTCTCTTTAATTGTTTTCAATTTCAATTTCAAACCGCCTTAACTGAATCTGCTTTATTACCTTGTTTGGATGATTTAAAGTTTAATTAAGCTTCTTCGTACTTCATAAAAAAAAAATTAAGCTTCTTTGCTTCTTTGTTTCTTTGCTTGGCAGTGAAGGGGAGCATTCATGCATCTTTCTCTATGGAAGCCTATATCTCACTGTGCAGCATTGATTCTGGAGAAGAAGAGCAAAAGGAGAGATCGGTCGCGTGGTTCGACAGATGAGAGCAAGCGAAAGCCGTCGATTCTGCGCCAATTGCAGGAGAACAAGTTGAGGGAGGCTCTAGAGGAGGCTTCTGAAGATGGGTCTCTTGCGAAATCACAAGACATGGATTTGGAGTCATTTGGGAATCAAGAAGGGAGCTTGGGGAGGTCGAGATCCCTCGCTAGGCTTCACGCCCAGCGGGAGTTTCTTAGAGCCACTGCTCTTGCGGCGGAGAGGACCTTTGAGTCAGCAGATTCGATCCCGGACCTTCGGGAGTCGTTCTCAAAGTTCCTTACGATGTACCCCAAGTTTCAGTCTTCGGAGAGGATTGATCAATTGAGGTCTGATGAGTATGGTCATTTATGCGATTTGGTGGTGAAGGTATGTCTTGATTATTGTGGATTTGGGCTGTTCTCTTATTCTCAGACTCTTCAGTATTGGGAGTCTTCATCATTTAGTTTGAAGGAGATAACTGCAAACTTGAGCAATCATGCTCTTTATGGTGGTGCCGAGGCAGGCACTGCAGAACACGATATTAAAACTAGGATAATGGATTATCTGAACATCCCGGAAAGTGAATATGGCCTTGTTTTCACTGTTAGTAGAGGTTCAGCGTTTAAGCTATTGGCCGAGTCTTACCCTTTTCATACAAACAAGAAATTGTTGACCATGTTTGATCATGAAAGCCAGTCTGTGAATTGGATGGCTCAGAATGCTAAAGAGAAAGGCGCGAAGGTGTATAGTGCTTGGTTTAAAGGGCCGACCTTGAAACTTTGCTCCACAGAGCTTAGAAAGCAAATCTCCAATAAGAAGAGAAGGAAGAAGGATTCTGCAAATGGTCTTTTTGTTTTCCCGGTTCAGTCTAGAGTTACTGGTTCTAAGTATTCTTATCAATGGATGGCTTTGGCACAGCAGAATCATTGGCATGTGTTGCTCGATGCAGGATCATTGGGTCCGAAGGACATGGACTCGCTTGGCTTGTCGTTGTTCAGGCCTGATTTTATCATCACATCATTTTATCGAGTGTTTGGATCTGATCCGACTGGGTTTGGATGCCTCCTCATAAAAAAATCCGTGATGGGAAGTCTGCATAATCAGGTTGGGCATACTGGTTCTGGAATGGTGAGGATTGTTCCTGTTTATCCGCAGTATCTGAGTGACTCCGTGGATGGTCTGGAAGGGTTGGCAGAAAATGAAGACGAGGGCATTGTTGAAAATGAGGAGTTTGCGGCAGAAAAGCATAGAGGATCGGCTTTGCCCGCTTTCTCTGGTGTTTATACCTCTGATCAGGTGAGGGATGTCTTTGATACTGAGATGGCGGTTGAGAACAGTTCTGATCGGGATGCAGCAAGCACCATTTTTGAAGAAACTGAGAGCATTTCAATCGGCGAGGTGATGAGGAGCCCGGTTTTTAGTGAGGATGACTCTTCAGATAATTCCTTCTGGATCGATTTGGGTCAGAGCCCATTTGGTTCTGACAGTTCTGGCCAATTGAATAGACCGAAATTAGGCTCTCCATTGCCTCCCTCGTGGTTTGCTAGCAGGAAAAACCAGAAACAATTCTCCCCAAAACCAGCTTTAAAGGCATCTAGGAGTCCAATTTTCGATGAAAAGCGGGTAAACTTCAGGCACAATGAAGATCAGGTGCTATCATTTGATGCGGCCGTGCTGTCAGTTTCACAGGAGTTGGACCGTGTTAAGGAAATTCCTGAAGAGGAACTGTTCGTTGATGCAAACCATCGATCAGGAGATGAAACAGAAGATCCGGATTTTCACCGTGTTAGAGAGATTGAAGAGGAGTCTGCAGCTGTTGAAGGATCAGAAGACAACCCGACACCTAGTGGCCGACGAACCAGCAAAGGGCATGTCTCGACTTCTGATAGATGTCAAGAGCCAAAAGAAAGTGCAATCAGGAGGGAAACTGAAGGTGAGTTTAGGCTACTAGGAAGGAGGGAAGGGAACAGATTTGCTGGAGGTCGGTTTTTTGGTGTAGAAGAGGCTGAGCATGCCTCCAGTATGGGACCGAGAGCATCTTTTAGCGTGGAAGAAAATCACAAAGCACGTCTGAGTAGCACTCTGGAGCCTGGGGAAATCTCTACGGCTGGACTTGGTGATGATGATTCCTTGTCTGATCGAGATGATGAAGATGAACAAGACTGGGTTAGAAGAGAGCCGGAGATAATATGCCGACATCTTGATCATGTTAACATGCTAGGCCTGAACAAAACAACCCTTAGGTTGCGATATCTTATCAATTGGCTTGTCACCTCATTGCTGCAATTGCGACTACCTAGTGTGGAAGGGAGACCTGAAATTCCTCTCATTCAAATCTATGGTCCAAAAATCAAATATGAAAGAGGAGCTTCAGTAGCTTTCAATGTGAGAAATATCAGCGGCGGTCTAGTTAGCCCTGAAATTGTTCAGAAGCTAGGTGATAAAAAGGGCATCTCGCTTGGCATTGGCTTTCTGAGTCATATCCGGGTGTCTGACAGTCCAAAGCATCATGCAGCATTAGATCTTGATGGTTCTATTCAAAGACTTCCAGCTAATGGTCGTCATGACAGTAAGAGCTCATTCATCCGCATAGAGGTCGTTACAGCATCTCTCAGCTTTCTCACTAATTTTGAGGATGTGTATAAAATGTGGGCTTTTGTCGCTAAGTTTCTCAATCCATCATTTGTCGAGGAAGAAGGATTACCCACTATTTTAGAGGGTTCGGAAGCTTAAGCAGTTGGTGGTTATAGTTGGCAAAATGTCGGCTGTACATTCTTGTATCATCTTCATCAAAAAGGCGATAAGCCAAGTACGACCAAACCGACTTCAGGCATTCCTGGAATTTGAATATCTGGGATACTGAAGCAGCAGAAAGGATGAGAAGGTATGCCTTGATCAGTCAGTTTCCTTTGCTGTTTCTTCGAGAGATTTTCCAAACAACTTGGCGCATTTGTTGATTCTTGTCGTTTCATACTTCGGATTTTATTTTTCTGCTTTCTGGTTGTTGTAGATTGTAGAGTTTGCTTCAGAAATGTCGTTTGCCTCGGAAATTATTTGAGACTAACTGAAAGAGCAGGCAACAGATTCCCATTGATTTGTTATCCAAACATTTGCTTCTGCTGTTTCATAATTGGATGATCATGATGTATTTATGACTCCATTCATGCCCTGATGTAAAGTTATCTCCATGTCTTGTCATCGAACCGGGAGATTTATAATGCCAATATTCTCAAGTTCAATAACTAGGAATTTTTTCGTGCCAATCTCGGAAAATTTGATGCCAATGCTGTATCTTCTTTTGTGCTTGTAATATGATGAAGTGTAAACCGCCTCGGCGGCTCTTGATGTTCAGTCCAGAAAACAAAAGGAGTCATTTTCAGAGGAGGGACTGATGTGGTCAGTCCCCCCAGAATGACATGCATAGTGACTCCTTTGCTAGCAGACCATCTAAGGAACTCAATTTTAATTCAGTGCGATGAGACTCAAACTCGCTGAAAGCCGTCTCTAACATGATTGAGGTATGCACCGTCTTGATGTGAAAACATGCAGTCTCATTTGTTTTGGTTTAATATATAGTTTTGACACATAAATTTGCTACGCAATTTTCGCGAATGTATGTAGGAAAACTATGTTGCTGAATGTTTCTCCTGTATTGTTAAACTTGCTTGTAAGAGAGTACATGATACTTGGTTCTCACTTTTAATTTTCTGTTGGTGGTTGAGGGGGAGAAGGTCATGACAGTTGTCTTATTTTTTGTTTGAAGAGAGACAGTTGTCTTAGTTTCTATAGTTTTTATTGATGTTTATATTCATTTGTGAACCGAGTGGACAACATGTTGTATTGCAAATTAATGTCATTAGCGAGTGCATAATATACTGTATTAGTTGGATTGACATGCATTGGAGTTCGATGATCTAATGCGGCGACCTCTTCATTGTCGTCGAATTGGTCTTTTAAGCTCTATTTGTCACTCCGGAGGAGCAATGGTATGGTTAAGAGTTTTTTGTTTTTTTTTTTTTTTTTAAGAGAAATCGAAATTTCATTTATCATTTATGGCTCAATACAGGATCAGAACATCTGTCATTAATTTGACTTTTTTTCGAAATTGAAACAGTTTGACAATTAGTGATTGTTTTCTATAACGTTGAAACTTATGACAATACATAAAAATACTAGAATCATAAAATAAATAATAAAACTTTTTAACAAGGAGAAGACAAATTAAAGACTTCCAATTAGGAAAGAAAATTAATTATAAAGTAAAAATTAAAGACAAATCAATTTAGTGCACTGCACAATTTACGCGACATCGCTGATGAAGATGCACTGCAACAAGTATAAACTAATCTTTACAAATTTAATTAGATATGTTGTTTATTGAATGAACAAAGGGTAAAAGGAGTTTGATTGAAATTAATGTCAATTGTTGAGAGGATCGGCGCTAGTTTAAGAACAAAAATCAGAAAAGATAATAAAAAAAATAAAATTAGATGGTCAATATAGCGTTCAATATAAGAGTTGATTGACTGGTATTTGAAGAGATGGACTTGAGCAAGCATTAGTATTAATGGTGGTGTGATGCTTGACTTGATTGATTTAATATTAGGACCCATTATTACTGGGCATAAATTCACTAAATGAGTATCACAATTAATGCACATTGAAGTTGAACTGTAGTCGTGGTAAGTTTTTTTTTTTTTTTTTTGTTATGAAGAGAAATCGAAATTTCATTAATCATTCATGATTCAGTATAAGATCAGACATAGAATCAAATACATTGATTCGTTAATCCTATTTGTGCAAACAAATTGTCATTAATTTGATTTTTTTGTCGAAATTGAAACAGTTTAACAATCAGAGACTGCTCTCTACAACGTTGAAATTTATGACAATACACAAAAGTATTAGAACTATAAAATGAATAACAAAACTTCCTAATAAGGAGAAGACAAATCAAATACTTTCCAAGTAATGGAAAGTTAATAATGAGTTTTTTCTCCCCTAATAGCAGTATTGGCTTCAATGGCTTGTATATTAATGTGGTACAAGAGAGTTTAAATCGCAAAAAAAAAGGAAACTGCCTTGTAGCGGTGACAGTTTTTTCTCCCCTCATAGCACCCTCCACTCCACCTTTACTTTTGATGCATCAAATGTATGTCACCAAATGACTATCCTTAATTATTGCACATTTTTGCAGGAAAATAAATTGGTGATAGTTTCTATACATGGACTTGTGAGTTTTAATGGTAGCGCATTGAGATGTGTGTTCACATTGTTGATGCATGTCTAGGACCTCAACAAGCTTGTATTACATGCATGTTTCAAAAGTATACCACCTTATTAATTAGTGTCAACTTATTAAATCAAGTAAAGGCAAATGTAACTTTAATTTTTACATCTAAAACTCTGAACTCTAAATCTTAAATCTTTTTCAATCCTTTCTTACTATAGTATGATTAATCGTGCTAGCCTTAATCTAAAAAAAATAAGGATTAAAAATCACAATATCTTTCTTAAACAAAGTTGTTATTTTGTCATCTCATTGTCATTGCAACACACCTTTGCAGCAGGGGATAATCTTTTAGATACTTTGAGAAATTATATAACAAAACGATCTTGCTTCGGTATCTAGTAACTGCGCGCAAAAATAGTTGTAGTTGATGACGTCTCAGTACACATGGTTTAGAGACACTGCAATTCACAAACTTTATTAACCCCAAAACTTGTTTTCTTCGCTTGCGTCTAATGCGAGACTATTTTAGTACATTTTTCGAGAGAGAAAATATCAAAAATAAGATGATTTCTTTGAGTAGTGCTACTTGGACTCATGAGTCCGGACCCTTAGGGGGTTTTTTGAAAATTTTTTATTTCAAAGTCATCCTCAAGCAATCAATGACTTCAAAATTATAACTTGTAACACTCCTTTAATATTTACAAAAATCTCAAAAACCTCCCTTTGAGTCTGGACCCTTAGTGTCCAAATAGATTTTTTGGATTTCTTTTTCTAAAGAGAACAAAGAAACGTTTGCAACTTCATTTCTTTTCTCGTTTCAACCCATTATTTTGGAAAACCAAACATAGACTTCATCAGTCACATCGAGATTCCCAAACCAAACAAGTTTGCTTAGTAGAAAACCAAACATAGACTTCATCAGTCACACATCGAGATTCCCAAACATAGACTTCATCAGTCACACTCTGCCCTGCACACAATGCACTCTCTCTCTCTCTCTCTCTCTCTCTCTCTCTCTCTCTCTCTCTCTATCTCTCCGTTCTTCTTACACTCCACCGCTTCAACAAAAACAGAGCAAATTCAATTGGGACTCTGTTAGTTCAAAATTGAAGCCTGAATTACAGAATTTGAGAGCAGAAGTGAAGATTGAGAGGAGGAGAGTCGGTGACGGATAATTATAGGTTGGTGTTTATCTGAATTTCAATTTGTTCTCAGCGTTCTGTTTCTTTGTTTTTTTATCTGAATCGGTGGAGGGTTTGGGGTTTCTGGATCTGGGTGTTCTTTGATTTTTGATTTACTTTGGTGGGTGTCTTCGATTTGCGTGAGATTTTGGGATTTGTTGGTGTAATTTTGGTTTTCTTTGGTCGGTTTGCTTAAGATTTCTCTGTCCTTTAGAACTCTGTATTTTATTCTGATTTTGGAATAAAAAAGAGTTCAAATTCCCCTTTTAACCTTGTTTCAAACTACATTTACACACAAGCTGTGAAAATTCAAACAGGACAAGTGAGTAAAGCATTGAAGTTTGAGAGCAGAAGCCAAGAATGGCAGTAGGAAAGACCGCGATCACTAGTCCGAGCTACGAACAAGCGACGGATCTTCACTTCTTTAAGGTCATGTTTGGCGATTTCCGCCGAAGAATGGTATCATTTTGATCATTTGATTTAGGCTTTAGTCATTGTTATATGGTTTCAAATTTGCTACAAAATATTACTACTTTTTACAGTTTTACTGTTAAGTGTTAACTAGGCATAGTACTTCTCCCTTATACATCTTTGGGTACATTTACATTTTTTTTTTCTGCTACTCTTAGATGTATTAATGTTCCACTTATGTAGCGAATCTCCCGAGTTTTCATCCAGCACCTGTTGGAGGAATCTCCAGACGAAGTAAATTTAGATGGTCCAAGTGGTAATATTTGGCGAGTGAAACTTAAAATTACCAAAGATGACATCTTTCTTGAAGAAGGATGGGAGGCATTTCAAGTGGATCACTCCCTCGCCATGGGAGATGATGTCTTTACTGTCAAATGCTCCAATCAACGTCTCAAGGGAACGAGAGGCAAGTCAGCAACCTTGCGGAGGTGGGAGATCTGTGAAGAAACATGTGGGCCCCACACGTGGGATCCACATGCAAGGAAAATGCACTAAACGCGTCTTTGGTTGCCTATAAATAGGCCCAACGCGTTAGAACAAAATGAAGAGTAAGCAGAAGCTCAGAGCACAAGATAGCAGTGCAATGTGCAAGTGTGCTCTGTTGTGAGCAAATAGAGAGTGAGTGTTTCTCCTATTATAAAGAGAGATATTTTCAGTGTTTCTCCTTTATAAATAGAGAGATAGTGTAACACCTACTATTTTTCTCATAGTAAATTCTTCTATCCTTCCCCGTGGTTTTTACCCTAATTTGTTTGGGGGTTTTCCACGTAAAAATCTCTGTGTCCATTTTTCTTCACTTTTATTATCCCAAATTATTTGTCGTGGTCTTGCTCTATCCGGTCTAATTTAAACAACAAGTGGTATCAGAGCCTAATTGAGATAATTTGTGATAGAAGCAATGGCGACAAAGTTCAAGATTGAGAAATTCAACGGGAGTAATTTCTCACTGTGGAAATTAAAGATGAAGGCTATCCTGAGAAAGGATAATTGTTTGGCGGCCATCAGCGAAAGGCCAGCTGATTTCGAAGACAACGCCAAATGGAACGAGATGGACGAGAATGCTATTGCAAATCTTCATCTGTCACTAGGCGATGGAGTATTGTCAAGCATTGAAGAGAAGAAAAGCGCGAGGAGATGCGGGATCACCTTGGAAAATTATACGAGGCCAAGTCACTCCACAACAAAATTTTTCTCGAAGAGGAAATTATACACTATACGGATGGCGGAGTCTACTTGGTGACGGAGCACATCAATGCGATGAATACACTATTTTCTCAACTCACATCATTGAGTTATAAAATAGAATCGCAAGAACGTGCTAAACTTCTGCTTCAAAGTCTACCGGATTCGTATGATCAACTCATCATCAATCTGACAAATAATCTCTTAACGGATTGTTTAGCCTTCGATGATGTTGCAGCTGCTGTTCTAGAAGAAGAGAATCGGCGCAAGAACAAAGAAGACAGGCAGGCCAATTCACAACAAGTGGATGCCCTGACTGTGATGAAAGGAAGATCAACAGAACGTGGCCCCAGTGGGAGTCACAATCATGGTAGATCAAAGTCAAAAAGCAAGAAGAATTTTAAATGCTACAACTGTGGCAAGAAGGGTCATTTGAAGAAGAGGCTGTTGGAGTTTGAAAAACTCCGATCCTCAAGGAAATGTGGCTAGCACTTCAAATGATGGAGCTGCATTGTGTTGCGAGGCGGCAACAACAACTAAAAGCAGGAAAAGACTCTCTGATGTCTGGATTATCGACTCAGGTGCGACGTATCACATGACCTCTCGAAGAGAATGGTTCCATCACTATGAACCTATTTTAGGAGGATCGTATGTACAGTTGTAATGACCATGCTCTAAAGGTCATTGGCATCGGAACCATCATGTTGAATGATGTATGACGATGCATTGTTCGCACTATCCAAGAAGTGCGACATGTGGAAGGCCTCAAGAAGAATCTGCTATCTTTGGGACGATTTGATGATCTTGATTTGTGAAATCAAAGTCAAGAAAGGGATCATGAAAATCGATCGAGGAGCGCTTGTACTTATGAAGGGAGAAAAGGGTTTGCAAACTTGTACTGCTCATGGGAGAGACTCTTCGGGAAGGCGAAGCATCGTTGCTTCAAGTTGTTCAAGTGAGAGATCGCAATGATCGGCACCGAAACTTGGACACATGTCCGAACAAGGAATGAAAATCCTTGTTGAGAAGAAGCTACTTCCGGGCCTCACAAAGGTGTCACTACCCTTTTGTGAGCATTGTGTAACAAGCAAACAACATCGGTTGAAGTTTAACACATCAAATTCTAGAAGTAAGGCTATTCTAGAATTGGTCCACTCGATGTATGGCAAGCACCGGTCACATCAATAGGAGGAGCAAATTATTTTGTGTCCTTCATTGATGATTACTCCAGGAGATGTTGGGTGTATCCAATCAAGAGGAAGCGCGAGATGTGTTCGGAATCTTCAAAGTGTTCAAAGCGCGGGTTGAACTTGAATGCAGGAAGAAGATCAAGTGTTTGAGGACCGATAATGGAGGAGAATATACGGCAATGAGTTCGATAGCTTTTGCAAACAGGAAGGCATCAAAAGACAGTTCACTACAGCATACACTCCTCAGCAAAATGGAGTGGCAGAGCGGATGAACAGAACTCTACTAGAAAGAACAAGAGCTATGTTGAGATCGCGAGCTTAGAAAAAAAGTTTTGGGTGAAGCGATCAACATCGCACTGTTACGTGATAAATCGGGCTCCATCAACGGCAATTGAGTTGAGGACACCGATGGAAATGTGGACTGGTAAACCAGTTGACTATTCAAACCTCCATGTATTTGGAAGTCCAGTGTACGCTATGTACAATGCCCAAGAAACTACAAAGCTAGATCCAAAATCCAGGAAATGCTTATTCTTGGGGTATATCTTGCGACGGAGTAAAGGGTATCGCTGTGGGATTCCACTACCCACAAGGTTGTAGTCGCAGAGATGTTCTCTTTACGAGAAGACAAGGTACAACAAATAGAGAAAGATGATAGCATTTCGAAACTACAACAAGATACGGGTGGAATGTGAATCGAACGAAAGGATTCTTCGAATTTGTGCGAGAACATGAGGAGAATGAACCAGGTGAACTGAAGTTCCGAACCTCGTAGATCATCTCGCACGAGAAACGCATCGATCGGCACTCGAGAATATATTATGGAAAGCAATGTTGCATCTTGTCTTCTAAGCAGGAAGGAGAACCATCAACTCTTCAAGAGGCAATGCATGGCTCGGAAGCATCTCGGTGGACGGCAAAGCAATGCGGGAAGAAATCGAAGCTCTCCATAAAAATAAAACATGGGAGCTAGTGCCATTACCGGGGAGCGGGAAGCCCATTGACAACAAATGAGTTTACAATATCAAACGAAACTTGATGATGATCAAGTGGAGCGGTATCGTGCAAGATTGGTGGTGAAAGGATATGCTCGAAAGAAGGCATTGATTTCAATGAGATATTTTCCCCGTGGTTCGACTTACAACAGTTCGAGTAGTTCTAGCGATGTGTGCTACTTTTGATCTACATCTAGAAGCGGCTAGATGTTAAGACACTTTTCTTCATGGAGATCTTGAAGAAGAGATTTATATGCTCCAACCGAAGGATTTGAAGAACAAGGAAAGGAGAACTTGGTTTGTCGGTTGAACAAATCTCTGTACGGTCTAAAGCAGGCGCCAAGGTGTTGGTACAAGAGATTTGATTCCTTCATAATGAGCCTTGGTTACAACGGACTAAATGCGAGACCGTTGCGCATATTGCAAGAGATTTGGTAACAATGATTTCATTGTTTTTTTCTTTGTTGTATGTAGACGACATGTTGGTATCGGGCCCCAACAAAGATCGTATTCAAGAATTGAAGGCTCGATTGGCTAGGGAGTTCGAGATGAAGGATTTGGGACAAGCAAACAAGATTTAGGGATGCAAATTCATCGAGACAGAAATAATAGAAAGATTTGGCTTTCTCGAGAAAAATTATTTGAAGAAGATCTTGCGTCGTTTCAACATGCAAGACTGTAAGCCAATTTCTACCCCACTTTCTATTAATTTCAAGTTATCCTCAAGTATGAGTCCTAGCAGTGAAGAAGAGAGGATGGAAATGTCTCGAAAGCCGTATGCATCAGCAGTGGGAAGCTTAATGTTCGCGATGATTTGTATACGACCGGACATTGCACAAGCTGGTGATGGGAGTAGTTAGTCGGTACATGGCGAATCTGGCGAGAGAGCATTGGAATGCTGTAAAGAGGATCCTACGATACATCAAGGGTACCTCAAATGTTGCATTATGTTACGGAGGATCAGACTTTATTGTCAGTGGATATGTTGATTCTGATTATGCAGGAGATCTCGATAAAAGCAAATCCACCACTTGGATATGTGTTCACACTTCTTTGGCGGGACGATAAGTTGGGTTTCAAAGCAGCTATGATCGGTTGTGGCTACGTCAACAACGAAGCGAGAATATGTCGCACTACACAAGCTAGTAAAGAAGCGTATGGTTGAAGATGGTGTTGGAGGAACTCGGGCACAAACAAGAGAAAATTACTTTGTATTGTGATAGTCGAGTGCCTTGCATCTCGCAAGGAATCCGACCTTTCATTCAAAAACAAAGCATATACGAGTTCGAGTATCACTTCGTTCGTGAGAAAGTGGAAGAAGGAACCGTGGACATGCGAAAATTCATACTACGAGACAACCTAGAGATTTTCGACGAAGACGATCAATGCGACAAATTTATCGGTGTCGATCCTCATGCGGCTTGACGAAATGTAAGCAACATGGAAATAGCAAGGAAGAAAGAATGGTGTGAAGATCTGATTGATTCTCAATCAAATCTTCAAGTGGGGGATTGTGAAGAAACATGTGGGCCCCACACGTGGGACCCACATGCAAGGAAAATGCACTAAACGCGTCTTTGACCAACGCGTCTTTGGTTGCCTATAAATAGGCCCAACGCGTTAGAACAAAATGAAGAGTAAGCAGAAGCTCAGAGCACAAGATAGCAGTGCAATGTGCAAGTGTGCTCTGTTGTAAGCAAATAGAGAGTGAGTGTTTCTCCTATTATAAAGAGAGATATTTTCAGTGTTTCTCCTTTATAAATAGAGAGATAGTGTAACACTTACTATTTTTCTCATAGTAAATTCTTCTATCCTTGCCCGTGGTTTTTACCCTAATTTGTTTGGGGGTTTTCCACGTAAAAATCTCTGTGTCCATTTTTCTTCACTTTTATTATCCCAAATTATTTGTCGTGGTCTTGTTCTATCCGGTCTAATTTAAACGACAAGATCGTCAACTGGACTCTACCAGCGAACATAACTTTTCAACGTCGTCTGACCAGATAAATCCTCTGAGCAACCAGGTTATGGGTAAAGGACTATTCTTTTCTCCAAGTCTCCTAATTTAACTAAACCAAATGAAGATTTGCTGCCAATGACTTAATTAGAAACTATAATTTGATGTTTCACTGCATGTATTTGGAATGATGTGATGCATTTTCTTTGTCTTGGGCTTCCTTGAATCGTTGATCTTTATAACAATACCACGGCTTATTGTTTGTATTTGGAATGATGTGATGTATTTGGAATGTTTGTAGTACATTTATGTGTTTATGTGTTATACATTTTTGGATTCTTTTTTTCTCTTTCTTTCTTTCTCTTTCGGATTGCATTGTTGCTTTGATAGAATTGAATCAAGGAATAGGCTTTTCCTGATCTAATCTAGGCATTTCTGAGTATTTCATATTTTGATTGAAATAATACTTCCAAAGTCATTGGCCGCATGTATAGTTACAATATCCTCCTATACATATTTGATGGAGTTTGTTGAAATAATACTTCCAAAAATTCCAACAAATGTGATATCCTCCTATACATATTTTGATTGAAATAATACGGTGAAAGTCATTGGCCGCATATATAGTTATGATATCCTCCTATACATATTTTGATTGAAATAATAGTTCCAAAGTCATTGGGCGCCCCCCCCCCCCCCCCCAACACAAACACACATATCCAACAATTGTGTAGCATGCATCAAAAGTCATTCATTGAGATTAGCTGAGACTAAGGAAATGTGTAGCATGCATCAAAAGTCATTCATTGAGATTAGCTGAGATTTCTTTCCTTAGTCTCAGCTAATCTCAATAGTATTTTGAATCTTCTTCCATATAATTTCTTTCCATTTGGCGTTTGACTGAGACTGATTGCTTAATTATTCAACAGAATTTTAAGGTTTAATGGCGTAATCGTGGTGGTGGTGTTTTTTACTTTTGAAAAACTAAGTTGATGTTTATAATGATGCAGAAAATAGATGGGCATCACCAAATGGAGATAGGGTGATGATAGATCAAGGGCCTCCCCTTTTTGTGGTTCAAATAAAGTCGTATAATGTCCGCGAACCGTATCACTTGGTGAGTTTTGATGCCTGCATTTGCAAATGTCATGAGTCGATAATGAAACTAACGACCATATGGCTTAAATGACTTGAAATTCCAATTCCTTCTTTCTGTAGCTCTTTGTCATTGTAATATTTCCTTTTGAGTTTTTATATTTGGTGATTGTTTTTGTAGCAAGTACCTGCTCCATTCTCAATAGAACACCTTAACTCTTGGTCAAGACGAATGGTCCTGCAAAATCTAGAGGGGGCGAGATGGACTGTGAAAATCCTTTATAAATCAAAAACCATTAAGTTGCTTGCTGGTGGCTTTCGTAACTTTTCGAGGGACAACAATCTGGAAGTAGGCGATTTTTGTGTATTTGAGCTTATGAAGGAAACTGAAATGAAGGTGGACATCTTTCGTTGAGGCTACAGTCAAGCTTTTGGAATCTAGCTTGAGCGTGGGGTGGAGGGTTTTCTTAGAAAGGCCTATTACAATCTTTGTCATATTTGGAAATTGTTAACACATATCAACAATTGATGCAAGAAACTGAATTTTCTTCCTGGTATGTTCTTTAGAATGTGATTATAAGATTAAGTTGTTTATCTTCTGCAATCTTGATCTCTCTCAGACATCTAATTAAGATGCACAATTTGGATCTTATGTAGGTTTGATTTATTTTAGCAATGAAGTTCATTTTCCCAAGTTTACTGCTTAAAAGATTTTGTTAATTTAGTGTTGTATGTTTTAGGATGGCACAGCTCTACCACTAATGATTGCCTTAACTTCAAGTTTATCCTCCCACCAAATGCATCGTTTCAGTACTGGAATAGGGTTTAATAATTTGTTTAAACTGATATTTTGTTGGTTTTCCATTGATATTTTGTCAAAACCTTTCAGGTGAGATGGTAAAGATATCATTTGCCAAAAAGGCAAGACTTTGGAAGATTGTGGTTCAATTCCCACTGAAGTCAAATAAAAAATAAAAAAATAATTAAAAAAAAAACAATGCCCAAGTGTTTAGAATAAGAAAATATCTTTCTTGCTCTACATATAATGGGCAGCGCGCTATGCGTTTATAACTTGAAATTAATTGTCTGTCTTTCTAGATATTGCCTAAATGATAGAGAATATGTAGGGCCGGGCCCTGTTATTTTTTAGGCTTGGGGCGAAGCTTAAAAATGGTGCCTTCTATATATAAAAATAAATTTTTTTAATTTAATTTCAATTAAATTATTATGTAAACTAGTTATGAATTGCATGCATTTAACTTAAAATCAACTAATTATAAGTAACATGCAGTGGACTTAAAATTAACCAATTAAGATATATATTTTTAGACATTTTCCCTCCTCTATATATGTGGACTTGAGACCAACAATTAACGAAAAATATAACACTTATTATTGGCAGAGTTAAAAATGGTTAGTAACAAAAATAATACGTAAAGTAAAAAAAAATGCAACAAATAATAGCATAGAAATATAAATGGGGTTAGTAGCACTAAAAAACTAGAATTCACAAAAAAAAAAAATATAGCAGTATTATCGAAATGAAAATCATACAAGTTCAAGACTAACTACTAATGATTTGACTAACTCATCTTCTTGATTTCTTTTTAATTTTTTTTACCATAATTTAAAAGGCATTTTTTGGGCAACATTTTTTCTACACAAAAGAATAAATATAAATTTAAAGAAAAAAAGTATCATATCTGATTTGATTATTTGAAGCTTTGATATTGAGGTCTACTAGGTATAAAAAATTCTTAGTAAAGAAAAAATTAAGTAATATATAGTAATTAAAAGTACACTTTCAATCCACGGTATACACAAAAGTGTGCTACTCAAATCTTTTTGGAATTTTCACTATAATACACTTGTTAGAAAAAAAATAAAATAAAAATGAGATGTAGTATATACATTGAGTAACTGAGGTGGGATTGAGTGGTTTTTTTTTCATTCAGTTTGCACAAATGCTATTTATTTTTTTTATTTTTTGAGGATTCATTTCTTTATTTTTTTGGTAGAGAGGATTCATTTCTTATTTGCTACTTTGAGAGAGAGAGAGAGAGAGAGAGAGTACGTAAATATAAAAAGGTATGGAGATACATACGCTGTTAGGAGGAAAGGCAACGCTTGTGGGTTGGGGCGATTTCAAAAAGTAAGGTTATTTTTCTTTAAAATTCTTTAAATAAGTTAAATTTTTTTAAAATTACAAAAGTAATGGATTCCGCATTTACTAAATGCGAAATTCATCGGCGGGTGTTGACGTGTAACGAATGGCGCCTTTACCAAAGGCGCCATTCGTTACACGTGGATTTTTTTTCCAATTTTTCCTTCTTTTTTTCTTTTTCCTTTCTTTTTCTTTTTCTTTTTTTCTTTTTTTTTTTTTTTCGCGACGGGGCACCCCGTCATTTATTTATGATGACGGGGCACCCGTCGCCATTTGACGTGGCACCATGCCACGTCAAATGGCGACGGTGTGCCCCGTCGCCAGAAAAGAAAATAGAAAAAGGAAAAAAAAGAAAAAATTGAAAAAACAAAACAGAAAAATAGAGAAAAATATGAAAAAATAGTATTTTGACGAAATAAATAGAAATGGAGGCTTTTATATGGAAAATGAGAAATTTAAAAGTTGGCACTCGGGTTTTACGTCAAAAAATGTAAAATTCACATAATATATCGAAAGCTAATTTAGGGTTTAGGGTTTAATTTAGGTAATAGGTATAATTTAGGTGATAATTTGATTTGTCGGGTGTTATTGGAGCTAAGCGGGGGTTTGGAATAGGTATATATATTCATTCAAAATTTATATTTATGGTAACTCAAAAAGAACTAAATTTTTGTCAAAAACTCTAATGAACACAAAAAACTTGGTCTTCTCATCATCTACGTTACAACTAAATATCTAACAACAACGAGATAAGTTTCTCATCTTCCAAACAAAATCATCAAAGTCTTAGAATTATTTAGATGTTTGAAAGCGATATGATGAATTATCTTCTCCTAGGACCCATTTAATCATTTGTATGATTTTATCTTATTTGTGATGGAATTAGTAGTTCCACGGCTAGAAAGAACACATCATTACCTATTTAACGCGCAATAGGAAAAAATCAAGGATAACTTCACTACCAATGTGTCCTCCAATATAACGGCGAAATGCATAAATATTAGATGAAATAAAATTAAATCATCTCTTCTCTAAGGACGAGAAGTACTTCGAGAAAGATTACATTCAAAGCACGCATGAGGGAATATCACATTATGTCAAGTGCAAAAACATCGGTTTCAAGTCACTATTATCTCGCATATCACCTTCTAATTATTAGTACGTGTTTTGAAATATTTTAAAAGAGTTCTCAAAATATTTCAAAGCATTACTATAACCTTTATAGGGGTTTGAAACCTCTATATTATCGTCAAAGGATTACATAGGGGTTTCAAACCCCTATCAAATGTAATTTGAAAAAAAAATAATAGCTGAAAATGCTCAAAATTAATTTATATTTCCATTTTCAATTGAAAATATACAAATCTACATTCCACTCGCAATCTTATTATTCCATTAAGAAATTCGCAGTGTTCTACAACCAATCAATAAAACGACAAATTGATAGCTACACATTTCATGAAACCAATCAACAAAACTCAGTTTTCAGTTTCAGATTTTCAGTTTTCTCTGAGTTTTCCGCAACCTTAGCGTACATACTATGGTCCAGAAGAATGTTGCTTGATTTTACATCCCTATGAATGACTCCACGCTCGGCAAAAGTGTGCGGGTAGAATAAACACGAACAAGATCGAGAAAATTAATATCAAACTTCTACATCACAAAGGCTAATATGAGATGAGCACATATTCCTTCATTGTGCATATAGTTGTTTTGCTTCTGGAATTGGAAATATAATTATGTTGGAATGAATAAGAAACAAACACCACTTCATTTACTTGCCTCTTGCAAAGCACCTAGTGCAATTGAGATTCTAGTTGGCCAATCTAGAACTTTCTTTTTGATGCTTCTCCTGCTCCTAAAAGGAAAGAATATGGTAAGAGAAAACTATATAATGAAGTAATGAACACTATCGACCATAATATTGATCTTGAACTATGAAGCGACTACCGTATAGACAATCTTGTAGAGAACAGTTGGACATGAAAGGATAGACAAGAATTTTTGATCATTCTCACAATAGTATCGAGAAGGGGAACCAAGTTTTCATGTCGAATAGTGAGAGCAAGTTTAATTTGTAAAGGAAATAAAAAAAAAAAAAAAAAAAAAAAAAAACCATGATACTCATATTATGTTAGTAATGCCACGGGTTTGCGAGAATTAATTTTTTTCTATCTAAATAAGAGTTCAACCTTCAAACGAACTAGACCATAAAAGCATTAAGCGATTACCTCGTTCTCAAATTCACGAGTTCCCTGAGTTGAAGTTGCGGACCCAACCTTCACGACCACTTCTTGTCCATCGAGGCGGGGTGCCATGATAAATGATCCACTTGAATCCAGGGAACGGAGCCTTGCTATCTTCATCCGAGTTACTCTTCTATGCAACATGGTTGTGCCGAGAGAACGCAAAGGATGCGGTGTAACTCTCAAGAAGTATGCCAAGTTGTGAGATCCTTTTTACTAATTACAATGTACCCAAGACAATTAGAATTTTATAACCCCAAATTGACACTTCGAAAAAAAATAAAAATAAAAATAAGGGGTTTAATTCATCAAAGCCTACTACTAGTCTCTGATTTTCATGGATAAGATTGCCATACCAAAGCGTGCTTAAGCTATGATGTGATTGGGTATAACTCGAAATGAAACATGCGATCACTTGCTCATAAGAATCTAATTCTACGCTTCTCAACTTGCTTTATGAGAAGACTCAAACATATGATATCAAGTTATCAACTTGAAATTTTACTTCATCAAAAGCTTCTCCTTATCTCATATTAAAAAACAAGCATAATTGAAAAGATTGATACTAGTGTCAAGCAACCGACAGGTACATCTCGCAACTACGGCAATGAAATACGAGGCGTTTCAAAAACTAGCTCATGCCATGCAGATTACTACTATAAGTCTATAAGTCTTTTTTTGAGAAAGATAATTGTTTAATCAATTCATAAAGCCTAATTGACTTGCTAGTTGCACCCATGCTAACAGAGATGTGGATTGCGCTCCTAATTCAATTGTCATATCACCTAATTTATCTTGGTGGTTCACAACGAACATGCCTTACTATGAGATAGTTCATGATGGATCTTAGAAAGAAAACATTCACAATCATTTGTCAACAAATTACATGTCTCGCTTTACTCTTACATCATGTGATCAAAATGAGAGGATCAATTCATATTAGGATTTCGTCGCTTTCCTTTAGACATGTTCTTCGGCCATTCATTCCATTAGAGAGCCCGATATCTTTTGCCTTTAATGTTGAAGAAAAAAAAAAAGGAAGCTCTCAACATAATTAAAATGTGCTTCATGACAAATAGGAATCATCCATCGAGAAGAGCAAGTTTACCTTATTTTACTCAATTGTTGAGTCAAATCATTAATCTCCGACCCTGAAAGTTTTAGAGAAGACAACGTCCCTGGTACCTCTTAGATGCAACTTTTGAGAATTTATCCATTGAAGTTGCTAGTCTTCTAAAAGCCTAGGATGGCAAAAATTAAGAACATTTAATCAATGAAATCGCAACAAGAAAAATATAACAATCAAAACTTACATTCATGGTTGGAATGGAAACTTGATAGCGAGGGCAAAAAGCGCTCCAATGGCTGCATTACATGAGAGAAGCCATGTATAAGAATCCAACTAGATGGTAACTTAGCAAGTTAGTAGTAAGATCAGCTGTAAGTGGACACGAGAATTCATCCATTTCTTGATTTCTCCAAAAATGATTTTGACAGATTTTTTTTCAGTTTGTTTGTTGCGAACAAATTACAGCAAAAGTTTTCAACACTCTCATCCGGTAAAGATAGCACCAACATTAGCACCAAATATTGTGCGTCTCACCAATAAGACCCAACAACAAACAAGAGATGTGCTATGCAATCAAGAATACAAGCAGTCCTCGAGGAGATGAGGCCCTGAGGATAACAACGAGATGCTTCACGAAGCTCAAAGCAACTAAGAGGGGATAGCAACAACTTCTAAAATGCCACAAAATTCACAAGGATCTACTTTAAGTTAGATTGATGCAAATGAAAGAGAGAATTTATAAGCTCTAAAATGACCCTTATTTGTCATTGGAAGAGGCACTAAAAGACCATTCCCTGTTGTCCAGAACAACAGTGGTTGGTTCAAAGATTGTGTAATGTCTTCTTAGCTTATCGGATTTGCTATGCTACAACTATATTCTATATAACTATTAGCTGAATGGTTGAGTCATGTCTACGTAACCTTTACAAATCTTGTTAATCAACAAATGAAGGTCTAGAAAGAAATCAACTTTTGAGAAAAGCAACACAGTAATACAATTCATATAAAGAGAGCTAGATTCAATTAACCCAAACATTTTGTGACATGAAAAAGTTCAAGCGAGAATTAAGGTTGTCATCTGTTAAGCACATGATGTAGCTCCATCCAACAAAAGGAAGAACTAAGAAGGAATTTATATTAATCATAACATGATAACATAGACGAGTAGGAAAACACACACACATATAAAACAAAACAAAAAATAAAGCATACATTCATATGTTCATGGAATTCAATTTATAAAAGTTCAATAGTCTTGAAAAGCGATAGGAATGACTTACAAGGAAGAGGAGTAGCAAGCGAGATAAAGGGCCAATGGAGGAACAATTTATTTTACTTATCAATACCGCAATATCCACGAAACCAAATTCAAAATAACAAAGTTGCCAACTCAAACTTGAGAGGTAGGATTTAAAGAGAAAAACTTGGTTTAGAATGTACACAAATCCATCAACAACAAAAAAATGCAGCCATACCTAAAGTAGTAATCAATCTGTTTTACGCACTTTATTGCTCGAATTAGGTGAATGGTCGTCAAGTTCGAGCGCCATTGGGGGCCTAGCTTGAGGAGGAGGCATAAAACCAGGCCCTCTAATCAGCTGATCCATCATCATCTTTATGCCAAGACCACAAATAAGCACAACCATTCCGATCCATGACATACAAATAATCAAGCTGATCCATCATCATCATCTCATTGAAGAAGCTGAGTTATGGGGACAAACCTAAAACCATCAATCATCCCAACCAAACAACGAAACCACAAACAAATGCAATCAATTTCAATTGAGAATCAATAGAGGTAGTTTGAGAGAACGAAACACATTTGCATTTTGCAATTGACAATGACAAAACCAGCCAAACAAAAAAAATCACCTAAAATCTCAATGACAAAAAGGTGGTCTCTGCAAGCCGATTAAGCCCTAAATCACGATCTCCGTCCGTCAGTTCGCGTCGGCCTCCTATAAATCAAACATAAATGAACACACAAAGAGAAGCGAAAAACGATGAAATCAAGACATAGAGACATAGAGACAGAGATTACGAGTTCACGGTTTGGTTGCGAGACAGGAGAGATTGACGAAGCAATGTGAATCGAATTCAAGAAGAAACAACAATGAAGAGTAATAACGAATACAAGTATTTAAGTAGAAGAACTCTCGAAGATAGTTTTATTCATAAAGCGAGATTGCATTTATATTGGCATTTGATCAAACCTTTAATAAGCGCAAATTGTGGACACATATCCATCGTGCTTTGACTTAACAACAAATCATAAAATTAAGGAAATACAATCTGAACTGAACTAGACTTATTCAACAAAAAAATAGAGTAACTAAATTAGACTAAGTCCTACAAGCAACGGTAAAATAACTAACAACTTTGAATCATATTTTCAATCCTAAAACAGAGCATATTGATCATATACTAAAGATTAACATGAGTTCCTACTTGATTTCGAATTCGATAAACCAATTCCACATGACTAAGGGCACTCATACTAAGGATCTTAACGACTTAGTTATAACAATGAAATAGAAATTTGTGGAACATTCAATAACCTACATGTTAGACACAAATAGAAACAAAACTTAAACGACTACAAAATTTTCTATAAATCACAAATAAAATCTACAGACAAAGGGGTAGACTTAAATTGTTTACATGATTTATGTCTCTATAATGGTTCCTAATAAATTAATAAGATTTATAATGGTTCCTAATAAAAAAAACTTATAAGTATCAAGTAAAAAATGAACCAAAAAATTTAACCTTTTTGGATGTTGTGAAAAAGAAATCATCATTCATCATCCTCGGTAGTTGAGTCATTGTGAGCGGCATCATCATCATCAACATCATCATCATCATCATCTTGCCTTTTTGTGTGGTGATCTCTCCATGAAACCCCTGTTCCATGCTTATTTATAGTAATCCTTGCATTTCAAGCAATTGATCGTGATTAATGAGACGAGTCATTAAGCATCTTTAGTATTATTGCTTGCATCTCCTTGAATTCCTTATTGTATTGGTCAAATGACTCATCATCTTTCAATATAGGACGAGAAGATCCACTTCATCATGTCGACGCATCTTAGACCACTGACGGTGTCACCAAGACCAAATCTCAGGCCTTTATCATTTATTTGCACAATCTCCAAATATAATTCTGTTTCATCAATTGGAGTGTCACATTCGCAAGCTTGTGAAAGCTCTGTGGTCCTTTCATGTATAGCGCTTTGTATTAAGAATTTAAACATTGACAAGTCATATAAGTCATTGATACCTATAATTAACAAAAAAGAGTTATGGTCAAGTAGTTTCTTACGGCAATCGCCTCTGCTCTAGGATCCGAGAAAGTAACGTTATCATGATTCCTTGTATGGAGATATAAACATAAATCCAAAGCAGTCGGCTTTCTACAGGAGTTCCTTCTCCTATAAAATATGTTTAACTTAAATTTAAGTTTGAAACTTATATGAATCTAATGTATACATATGTATGTATGTATCTATGTATGTATGCCCAAAAACATACCAGTCTCAACGAATGCTCATAGATGGATATGGCTCCACCTCCGTGCACGAGACGAACCGAACCAGGTCCCCCCCCTCTCGATCTTCGATTTCGGCTCGCTTGTTCGACTTTGCTTTATATTCGGAGTAGACCGCATCTTCTTGTAATGCTCAAAAACCTCCAGAGATACATGTGATGGTTTTGTCGGCTTCCTCACCATCTTACTAACAAAGTCGGCATAACAGTGGCAATCGCTGTCGTACAAATGTCGACCATAGCATCATCGATCGTCTCCACTCGAAATGAGTCGTAGTAATAGAAAGTCAAGTCTTCAACATATGCTAAGTAAAAGTAAACGAAACTTAATTTTCTTATTTAAAAATCTCTTACCGCCCAATCGTTAAAATATTGCTCCTTGATATGGTTAGGAACCGTATCCCAACGATAGCCATCCTTATGTAAAGCGAATTTATATATCCGCGTTATTTGCTTTGACACTTCGGATGACGGATGCAAGAAAGTACCACTACATTTTTACAAAAAAAAAGTTAGACCAATATTATAGTAAGTTCATTAAACGTAAGTATATATACGTAATAATATTTCATTGACTTACAATTCATTCGTAGTTTTTACGGTCAAAAACACCCGCCCGCGCCTCGGTCATCATTAGTTCTACGTCTCGGGGCCCTAGGCGGCTCATCGTCTTGTTGTGATCTACGGGAGGCACCACTAATAGATGGCTCACTCGAAGGGTGGCTTGAAGTATTGGACGAATGTGATGCGGGCTCGACATGATCATGACTCCTCGATGGGGAGGCATGCATACTAGAGTCGAATGAAGCAATCGGGACATCTTTGGTAGTGCTGGCGATGGGAGGGAGATGCGTGGGTAGCTTCGTAGAAGTAACGTGACCAGCGATAGGTGGAGGGAGTTGCGATGCCAAAAAAGAGGAGTAAGCTTTGTTGAGTGGTTGGATCATCATGGCCAAATAAAGATGGCCCCGATTCTTTGAAGGAGAGGGCCACGATGGGGAGTCTTTGCGCATAAGGCGGACGAGGATCTTGCTTGAAATAATTGTGATTGATGGTGTGAACATTTGTTGTTGGACAAAAAGTTGTTGAAGGTAAGCCAAGCAAATTGCCATTGAGCAATTTGTTGACGAACAGCACTCTTGTATTTGTTGAGACTCAAGATCATCATCGCGGGAGATCGTACTAGCGAACGATCCACGTCGCGAGATGGACGATCTCTGCGACCACCGAGATCGTCTATTTGGATCGTCCACTAGATCCGTCCCCAGATGACGATGCACTATTTCGCACGACATGACTTTTTTAAGGTTGAAGAGTAAGTTACAAACAAATGTAAATGTCATAATCAATTATTACGAAATGAATAAACAAATGTGTAACTAAATTTAGTAATTACGTTTGATTTCTTAAACCTACTTAAGTGAGTATGTCATGGTTCGTTGTCACTATTTTCACCAACCACTACTTTATTTATTCAAAAATGACTCGTATAGAATGGTAAAGGCATATGGACAAGCTAATAGACTAATCAAGTCGAGTAAAAAGTTCATAGTCTCATTCATAAATTCTCTAATCCTAATAGCATGCTATTTAAAGCTCATTTACCATTAAAAACATCAAATGAAGACATAGAGCACACGAAATGATACAATGAAAGCATCAACAAAACAATATCACGATGAACAAGTTCAAAGAGTAAAGATTATCAACAAATATCATTATATTAGAGTACAAAGGCACCATATAGTCACAAAGAGCGCAATCAATAAGTAATAAAAGGAAATGAAATGCAATTCAAAGTATCATCGGGTATACTCACTTTTTCACGCGAGTATTCCTAGTCCAATAGGCCTCTCGTCACCCAAACTATCGCAAACGGACTCATATATATCTCTCGACGTTTCTTGGTGACAATCTAGGTTATATTAGATGTACTTAGTACGTAAATTAAACGTTGATACTATCAGACACCAAAAAGACCTAAAAACATTTACACAAATGACCATTATGCAATTCAAAGTATCATCAGGTATACTCACTTTTATGCAAATAAGTGGATATGAGCATACCTTAAGGTTGATGCTTGATTGTATATAACTAGATCGCTTTCTTGATGATGAATAACCTTCTAAGGACTACAATTTCCAGCAAATAAAAGTCCCTAATAGCTCTGAATTTTTTTTTTCATTTTTTTATTTGAAAGCAACATGCTAATGTGAAGCAAAAAGGCTAGGAGTTTGTATTTATAGTTCTTGCCATTCATCCAAATGTACAACCCCATCTCCATGACATATAAGAGACCCTAAACACTCCTATCAACCCACTCATACAAAGGTATGATGCGGTTCTATCGACGTCGACGCTTGCTCCTCAGTGTGTGGCAAACCGGTCGTACTCTATTTCGACGTGGATTTCTCCGTGCTTGTACGTCGGTGAGTTTGTTGAGCTCGATGACTCGATCGAACTTCTTCCTCGTGTTGGCTCGATTGACCTCTACTACCGGTGCTATCAAAGATAGGGGGTTGAACCATTCCAACATCGACTTCTGTATGTGGTTGGGTGAAAGGAACATGAAGTGGCATGCCTAATAAAGTGCGAATGAGCCATCTCCACTATATGGAATATTGTAGTTATAATATGGCGGAGTAAATGGACTTGGCATGTATTGAGGCAATGAACCATGCATTGAATGTGTAGGCATTCTATGGTCCATGTACGAAGATGATGGCCCCAGGAGCATATGGATCAAAATGATATGGATGAACACTCATGCTCGGTGTCATAGGCAAAAACATATGAGCATTCGATTGCGTTGGGGCGGCAAAGGAGAGTACCCATAAGAAGAAGGGCGGGTTAGAGGTGGCGAAGGAGAACGTCTGCTTTGCTCTCACCAATAGTCTCGACGTTCTTGGAGTTGGACGAGTTGGAGGTGGTGGAGAAGAACGTCTCTGCTCTTGAGTGCGAGTCGTCGTTGTTTTTCTTCTCCTCCCTCTATCTGCAAGGCTTTGATCCTCTTCTGTTGTTCTTCCTCTTCTTCTTGAGATGCTTCGTCATCTATGTCCGCTCAACTACATTTTCATCATTCCACATAGTAGTCCTTTCTTGTTCATCCTCGTCTAAGATTTCGATGCCTTCATGTAGAGCGACCATGCCTTGTTCGACCCCGTCATCGAGAGAACACTCGCTCCAATTGACGCGCAAATGTAGACTAATATACAAAAAAATGCGGTGTTTGGTTAACAATTATAAATATGACTCATGAGGATAACGACATTATAGTTTCAACGTTACAGAATTCGCGCGGTGCCCGTCATGTCCAATGTATCGCCTGGTGATAGATCGTACCACCTCATGTACTCTTCGTGATCGTGTTCCTCTTACGGTTGTATCGTGGCTATCGTATTACTACGATTTTCCCACAACTCTATATATCTTCGTGATACACACGCCCAATTTTCTTGAGGGTGTCCTCTCAATTGGACGCGGTGTAGACGTGTGTCAAAATCACGGTGCGGTGGGACGACTGTGACGGCCCAAGCTGTCTCATGACCCTTTCCGGTCTATGCCACTCAACTATATGGAAACAAATTAAAGGACACGTCGAACGCCGACTCCGTGACCTTGAGTACATAATTGTGGAAGTGACTCCATGACATCGGCGTATGGTTGCCACTCCACGGCATTCTCCCTCTGCGTGTCAAGTGCATCACGAAATGATGATACAACGTGTGTGGCGAGTCCTAGTTACGAGAAAATGCAACTATCCATCTCGTATACAAAACAATAAATTTGTCGTAAATTAAAAAGACCCAATGAATTGTTAAAAATAACATGAGAAACATTTTTATTACCGATATCCCAAAGGAACGTCATTGGGCATGTCTACTCCATCACACGTTCGAGGTCGACCTCAGGAACAGGCTTGCGCCTTGGTGCTATAAATGGAAATCTATCCCAGGCCCATAGTTGTATAAGAATTGTCGCACCCGGCGACCTCGTGCGCACTGGAGCGAGATCCACGACACAACTCCCTGTATAAATATGCCAAACATGCACTTCCCCAACTATATTGTCCATTTGTTTGAAGGTCCTCGAGCAACGGAAGAAACATCAAATGAACATATTGATTCGACTTGTCGCGAACACACACTGACCACCAATAAGTTGTAGAATGTATGAACGAACATAACGTCGAACCATTTCCTCATTCTTTGTCATCCTCTATAGGTGGCACATTGTCTTCGAGCCATGAAACACGAACTCTATTCCCTTTTACGTGAAGTGGTCCAGGTCTCGCACCAAGTAGTCTTTCACACACCGCGAGATAGTCGACATCTGTGCTTCCGATCACGGGCATACCATTAATTGGTAACCCGAGCTGAATCTCAACGTCTTGGAGTGTTATTGTACACTCGCCGCAACGCATGTGGAACGTATGTGTCTACGGACGCCATCTCTCAATGAAAGCGGTGATCAAAGCCCGATCAAGTCTAAAAAATCCTACGCGTGAGACACCATAAAATCCACTAGATCGTAGGTAAGGGATCATTCGAGAATGGTAATTAATCCGTCGATCAACAACACCCGATCTTCTTTCGCACGCGCATTGTATCATGTACCTTACAATTGAAAAATATGTCGATATTTATGTTTTGCATAAATATTATGCACATACATGTTAAATGCATATACCGACCCCTCAGGACTTGCGATGACTGTGTGTAGATTGGAGGCGTAGAAGAGAAGGATCAGATGGTCCTGGTTCCATGTGTACTCATTTTGCAATTTGTGTGATTAAACAAATTGGTCGAGTAGTTTTAAAACTCACAACAAATCATTACTATGAGTTATAACATTAACAAATACGTATCTATTACTTTACGTAACATAAGGTTATACTATATTAATATAAATGTTATGAAATTATCAAGCGACCGACACCGTTTACAAACTAAATACAAATCCTCTCATTGGTTTGGATTGGGTGGTTGGGGTTGAGATATGGATGGACAATTTTTTTTTTATATGTCCCCTACGCACGACAAACGCTGCAACGGTTCCTCCTAGTAGGGACTCGAGCACGATCTCTATTCGGACATGTTCTTCGTTTATGTCCTTCTTGATGACATATGCCACATCGCAAGGTCCTCGAAACATTAGGAAGATCCATCTCATTTTGCCTTCGTGTTCCCTTTGGTCTCCCTCGGCCACGTCTACACCTAGGATCGGTAAAATCTTCGTCGCAAAAGTCGGCCAATACTTCTCATCGGGGATGGCTTTGAATTGAGAGGAGTAGCATCGTGCGTACACGTCCATCTGTAGTATTTCTCAATAAATTGTGTATAATCAATTCGAATATGAGCACATGCGGCCAACACGTGTGAGCAAGGGAAACCAAACGATTGCCATTTATTGCATTTGCAATACCAGTTCCTCGGGATAACAATTTGTGTATTGTTGCCTTTATGCATACGATCGCCATGACGTCCAGTGAGCACCTCAAACTCACCGTGTCGCGATTTATCAATGTCACGTAATGTCTCCTTTGATTGTTGATAATATGCAATTTTATCCATGGCATATCTCGTGTAATTGAGCCGTGCGATATGGCTTCGTCGATTTCCTCCTTTCGTCGGTTGGTGTATGTCACCAACACTGTAGTAAATCATTTGCACCATTCTTTGTTATCGGCAAGAATCGTGCCCTTTCAATACACCGTTAAAACATTCTACAATGGTAAGATAATGCCGTGTCGATAATATCGGACACGGTGAAAACACATATAGGATAACAAACGTAACTACTATCGAATACATACCAACCCCGTTAGAATTCATCCATCATCGTATCTGCAGGCCTCCATCATGCGATTGAGTCCGAGTTCCTTGGGAATGGCATTCACATATTGAAGACACGAGGACTTCACGATGACAAATAAGCAAAACGCTCCATGCATGCATCAAATTTTCTCACTTGATGTTGACCGGCGGCTCGAGATAGGATAGTCTTCTTCAACGAATCATTTTTGAAATGCGTGTTAAAATTGCTTGGTCAAGTGTCGCGAGGCAATAACGATGGTATCCTCTTGGTGGACAAAAACCATTTTTGGTGTGTTAACGGCCTCGAGAATGCAGAGTGACGGTCGAAATAATACAAATACCATCTCTATCGGTCGCGTGTTTGCGCAACATTCTCAAAAACCACCCCCCACGAGTCGGTTGATTCGTTTTAAGTAGCTAATGCAAATGCAAGCTGGAAGTAGATGTCCATTACCATCAACGAGATAGGGCAATCATTAGCTTACCACTTGTATTTGCCATACAAGAATGTCGCGTCAATCGCAGAAGAGGCCTACAATGTTTGAACCCTTCGATTGATGCTTCGAATGCGAAGAACACACGACGAAATTGAGGATGCTCGTCCGATCTCATCTGCGACCCATTGTCTATGTGACCACTCAATCTTTGTCCCTGGGCTCTTATTATGTACACCGCCAACCATCTTGGTAACGTAGCATATATGACGCGTCCCAATCTCCGAATGCATTTGCAATTGCTTTCCTTTTAGCATCCCACATTCGCTTGTAGGGAACATCATGTGAGTATTTTAGCTTAATCATTTCTTTCAAGGCCTTGATAGCAATTGCATGATCTATTTCGACAACGCTTTGTATCTCACGTGCAAGCATGTTGGCGTCGAGTTGGGCATATTTGCGTTCTATGCGGGATTTATAGCTTGTGCGGCTCGTCTAAGCGAGTGATCTCCCACAATTGTTTCTTCTTTCGCAAAAAAGCACGGAGACGCCACATGCACCCGGAACTTAGGCGCACTTACGCACTTCAATGCCCATAAGGTTTTAGTTGACTCCATAACAAGGTATTGACAAAAGTTGTTAACATGCCACAATTTTATGGCATCTTTGCAAGTCTTTCTTATTGTCAAAGCACATTCTGTTTCCAATGAAAATTAGGCATGTCCCATCGATCGAATGATGAGAATGTTGGGTTGCGCGGTAGAATTAGCCACTTCCCAATCAATTTCATTATACACCGGCAATGGTTGGTAATCTTCTTCATCGCTTGCTTCTTCCATCCACTCCTCCTCGTCAATTGCAAATTGCTCATCATCTTGCAAGTTTTCCGCCCCTGGAGGTTCGTAGGTTGGGTCGTACGTAACAACATTTATACTTTCCCAATTAACGGATGGCGCGGCATCCTCGGGGACATACGTCCTCGTCAATGTCGTTGTCGTGGTCCTCGTTACGGTCATCCTTTGGGGCGCTAATGTCATCATCAATCGAAGTAACAAATCTATCTTGCACAACATCACCTATAGGCGATTGCATACGTAATCTTTCCATCATTGATGCGGGGCATGTCATGCCCACATTTTCTTCTACCACTTGTGAATGTACGGTAGAATTTTGATAAGGCTCGATTGGCTCGAAGGTTAAATAAATCTCTACCTTCGCCGATAATGGTAGATTCGCCACTTTGTTGACCACATCAACTCGAAGTGGGTCTCGTCTTGCAACGACACGGGGATAAAATATTGTGAACACGATGGATGAGTTATTACGTGACGATACGTCATCGTAATGAGAGTCTCAGTGGACGAAATATCAAACGCGTTATACACGTGATCCATCAACTTATGTTTACTCATTCCAAACTTAATAATCATGGTCATTGATGGGGGTCTGCTGTACTCAATGCCTTGCGAAACCTTAACAATTTCTCCAAATGCATAAAAGTGAAACGGGATGTTCCTACCTTCCATGACCTACATAATTTACCGCATTGATAATGTAAACAAATTACATATATATCAAGCGAAGAAATGATCAAAATGAGGATTTGAGGCACGCCAGAACTTTTCAATAAATCCTCATCAAAAATTATTCTTGTTCCTATATCAAAATGGAGCATCTTGTAGTAATTTTTCAACAACTTCTCTCTCTCTGCACTCTCGAAGGTCTTATTTTCTCTCCCTCTCCGTGTTACATTAGTTACTTTGAGCACTCCATGTACAAGTGATTTCGATTTGACAAAGAGGAAGATGGTGCCTACGGCATTTGGGCGGTAAAAAGTCTTATTCGTGTTTGAATTTTGGTTGAGAACTTGTTGTTCGAGTTTGGATGTGAGGAGGAGAAAGCGAGGTTTGTTTTTCACTTTAACTTTGATTTAATATATAATGGAAGGAGTTAACACTTCTTGAACGGGTGTTGTATGATTGATCGCCAACACACATTACATCATTTATATACTTGTATGGACAATAATCACTTCTTGTTTTATGCCACTAATGCTTAATTGTTTTTGGTAAATATATCGTCTATAATGTTATTATTCTTAATCGGTGGTTATCGAAGCTTCAAGTGGTAGATAGTGAGTTCGAATATGATCAATTGTGGTCTGAGTTAGCAAGTTAGCTACTTCTTGCATGGTCGTAGCCGAGAGAACGGGGAGAAGAATAGTCCGACGTATTGAAAGATGAGTAGTGGCATGTTTTTTTTCATTGTACGATAGTTGAGAACAATTGGAAATAACTATATCCGAACGGGGCAACACCTATAGTCTACTATCAGCACTAGAGAGCGAGTGAGGACACTTGTGAATGCGAGATTACGTATTTTGTTGCGATGTTCACTACAAGAAATTCGACTTTTATTTACAAAACTTTCAATTATGAATATAAAAAGTGTAAGTAAAAGTCCATATTTGCTTATGACTCTTAAGTTTGTAAAAAAATTTGATATAATTGTAACTAAAAGTATTGTTTGTACTTATGACTCGTGAGTTCTAAGCAAAAGCTAATAATTATTAAGTGAATATCGACCCAATTCAACAATAGTTTTTAGTGAGTTATATGATTTCTTTTACACACAAAAATATATTTATATAAACTACTTTTGTTTGCAAGTAAAAATACTAACTTTTGCTTATGAATCTTAGAGGAAAGTAATATGTATAGCTTTGCAAGTAAATATGTATTTTTACTTACAATATATATACAAATAAAGGAAACTACCAAACTATAAAAAAGATGAAGAAGAAGAATATAATTAATTAATAAATTAAGCTTTCACTCAAAAGGGAAAAGCTTGATAATATAATATTTAATTTTGACTTTTGTCTTTTGTACAAGTAAATAATAATTAAATGGTTTTTATTTTTTTCGATAAATCTAAAATAAATAAAAGATAGGCAAAAAAATATATCAAAAATAAGAAGATAGGCACAAAAAAGATAAGGATCTTGCTACGTACTCGAACACGGACGTGGAACACACACCGGAACCCCCTACATCCTACCCCCAATGCACACACGTTGTTTCAAAAGATAATAAGTTAAAAACCCAACAATTTCTCTCCCTATCTCCTAGGCTCACGGTCGTATCTCTCACGTTGACCTCACAACTAATTTCTATTTCATCACGTCGCAAATCATCAAAGAGTTCCTCTTAACATTGTTGCGCCTTGCACTTCATCTCGATTCTGCATCGTCTCTTAATTTCATGGGTTCATCCATGTCAGTACATGCAATCTCTACAAAGGTTTTGATTTGCATTTCACCTACATTTGTTGATTAATCCTAATGTATTTTATACGTTTCAACTTATTTTCTTCATATTAATTGGGTGCATGTAAGATGCATGAGCCTATTGCAAAGTCGCTACAAGCTTCAAACATCCTATGGCTTTTTTAAGGTTGTATTCAATTTTTTTAATTTCTTTAATTTTTGTAATGAAGAAAATTATAAATGAATTTTAAAGCTGTCTAACTTTATTTTTTCTTCTCTTTCTAGTTGTTGGTTGAAGGAGCATTGGTACATTATTTGGTTACCCAGCTAAATCTACTCTAGCTAGTTTTGGGCTCCCGAATAAGACAAAGTTTGTCAAATTGATGGAAAAGTGATCAGAATAATAATCAAGAATAAATAGCGTATTTTATTTAAGTTTAAGCGTATTTTATTTAAGTTCTCTAACTCATTAAATTTTTTTATACCAAAACGAAACTCATTAAATTAACGTGAAAAAATAATGAAAGGCACAAAAATTAAACAAAATAATATTTAAATGAAAAATCTAGTTATATTAATAAATATTATTGAAAACGAATAAAAATTTTATTAACGAGATATTATACACTTTTACTTATGATGGTGGGTTCGTAAGTAAAAAAAGGATCTCTTTACTTACAATTAAGTTTGTAAATGTAAACTTTTACGGACGACTCTATTCTTACGATGTTTTTACCAACGACATTTTGTAAGTAAAAACTTTTACTTACAATTTTAACACTTTTACTTACAAATTAAATTCGTCAGTAAAAGATTTTTTCCTTCTTGTCGTTGTTGGAGATGGTAAGGCAACTAATAGTGTATACACCGAGACACTCCATTAATACTAACTTGTAATTAATATCTTGTCGCAATAATCAAACACGATAATAAATAACACGAGATAATATTTATCTTTGGGTCGATTTGTCACTCACTTATAAAATATGTCAAATAGTTATCAAGCATTTATCACTACACACAATAAGCTACGGCCACTACTACAAAAAAATTAATTTTTTATGGGGTTTAATATTTGTAACATTTTGTTAACTATGATGTTCACATTCTTTACTACCTATTTAAAAATAAAACATTTAAATTACACACACCATGCAATAAACACATTTTCTTAAAAAATCTATTACACTATAAATATATTAAATAAATAAATAAATAAATTTTCGTTCTTACTATTTTTGTTCCGGTTTGTTCTTCAATTTGATATTCCTTTACCTACAAAAAAAAAATAATATTCCCTGTCAAAAAAAAATAAATTTAGTTATTTTATTCAAAATGAAAATTTAACAACAATAAAATATTAATATAAAGAATAATTAAAATTATCCAACAACGAATCATTTGCTAAATACATGAAAACACAAACACTCCCAGGCTCAACTGTTCCCTCTCTCTCTCTCTAAGCTAACAAACTCAACACAATCCCAAATCAAAACCCAAACTCATGTACTCTTTCCTTCTCTTTCGTGTTGTTACCACACACTTTTCCCCTCTCTCACCCTCTTTCTCACTCTCTCACTCTCTCTCTCTCTCTCTCTCTCACGGCACCTCTCCCTCTCTCACTCTCTCTCACTATCTCGTCCTCACTCTCTCACTATCTCGGCCTCTATTTCTCTCAATCTCTCTCACTATCTCGTCCTCTCTCTCTCACTCTCTCTCACTTGTCTCGACCTCTCTCACACAACACCTCTCACTCTCTCACTCTCTCTTACAAACTCTCCCCCTATCTCTCTCTCACGCCACTCTCACCCTCTCTCTCTCTCTCTCGGCACCTCTCACCCCCTCTCTCACACTTGTCACACGGCACCTCACCCTCTCTCGCACACTCTCTACCTTTCTCTCTTTCTTTCTCCACAAACTCTCACCCTCCACGTAACTCCCTACCTCTCTCTCTCTCACAGTCTCCCTCTCGCCTGTTCCCTCTCTCTCCCTTTCGGCTAACAAACTCAACCCACACACACTTCCACTTACTGCTGCAGCCTTATTTGTAGCCGTCACCGTCACCGTCGCCGGTACTCTCTCGTTCTTCCACACACTGCTCTCTTTCCTCTCCCTCACACTTGCTTCTCTCGATCTCCCTCACTCTCTCTCTGCACTTTCTTCCTCTCTTTTCACTTACTCGAACCCTCTCTTCTCATTAACCTCACTAACTCTCTCCCACTCCCTATTTTAAATCTCCCACCGTACTCACCAACCAACTTTTAATCGTAGGGGTCATCGATAGGAGTTGTAGGGGTCGTCCATAGGCGTTGTACGGGTCGGTGCTTGCAGAGATTCGAATCTCTGCACTACGCCCGTGAAGAGCATGACGGCATGCATGAGTGGTGGCATACGTGGGATGCCACCACGCATGCATGCGAGATGCATGCATGCGAGCATGCATGGTCTCGCATGCATGCGGGATGCATGCATGCGAGATGCATGCATGCGTGGTCTCGCATGCATGCGTGGTCATGCATGTGACATGCATGCATGCCAGACCACGCATGCCACCAGGCATGCATGCACACCACGCATGCAGTGCATGCATGCGTGGTGTGCATGTGGAGGAGAAGCACGTGTGAGACGTGTGGGAGAAGTGTGAGACGTGTGCGAGACGTGTGGGAGAAGTGTGGGAGAAGTGTGGAAGACGTGAGGTGTGTGGGAGATGCGCGGGAAAGTGAGGTGAGGTGGCGGGTGGGAGATGCGCGGGAAAGTGAGTGGTGAGGTGGCGGAGGAGGTGGCAACACGAATGGCGCCTTTACAAAGGCGCCATTCGTGTTGTTGCGCAGTGTACGGTTGGCGCCTCAACATGGTACAAATGGCGCCTCTTGGAGAGGCGCCATTCAAATGACGTGTACAGATGGCGCAGTTGGCGCCTCTCCAAGAGGCGCCATTCAAATGACGTGTACAGATGCATTCACCACGTCACTCCATTCCGCGTTTACGAAACGCGGAATACATTACTTAAAGAATAAAAAAGAAAATCATAATAATTTACGAATAAAAAAGAAAAATAACCGTACGGATGTAATTTTTTCTGTGGGTTGAGCTGTGAGCACATTTCTTTTTTTTACTGAAAAATTAAAATAACATGTAAAATTACATAACTACCCTTACTTCATATTCAAAATGGGGGCCTTATTCGAATTGGGGGGCCTGGGCCTCCATACAGAATCGGGCCTGAGAATATGGTCCATTGATGCAAGGGCATGTAGTTTTTAATTCTTCGTCTTGACACGATAAACTTAAGATGGGATTTCTCCGAATTTAACGAGTATTACATCTTCCTTTTCTTTTTGCAATGCCATTTTTCACCAAATGCGACTGTGACTTCTCCATTGTGACACTCTAGAAAATGAGCAATGATATGGTTAATTAATTGACTTGGGTATTTGAAGAAATGGGCTTAAACAATACTTACACTTAAGTATATATGAACATATATAACAGATTTTTGTGTTGGTTGATTTTAATGTTAATTAGGACCCATTACTAGTCATATATAAATTCACTATATTAGTATTAGAATTAATGTTCATTGAAGTTGAACTATAGCAGTATCAGATAATATCAAATATCATATGTAAATCTTGCACTCATATATTTTAGTTAGGATTAATTTTAATTATTTAATTATGATTGATTTGGTTAGTCAAGATCTTTTTCTTTATTTGTAGTTATTGCCTACCTAGGATGTAGTTATATATATGTGCCTTGTGCACCAAATATAATTGAAGAAAAATAGAAGTTTTTCCTTCCACTCTTCCATCTATTTTATTTTTGTAATAAACAGTAAGTTTAATTAATAATGAGTTTTTTCTCTCCTTATAGCACTATTGACTTCAATTGGCTTGTATATTAATGAGGTACATGAATTTTCTTGCTCTACATATAATGGGTGGCATGCTCGGTGCTCCACCTTTAATTTTTAACATTTTTACAAGAAAATAAATTGGTGACATAGCTTTTGACATATAAATTTGCCTGTCCATCCTTTAAACAAAATCAAGACGAAACATAGCTTTTATCCTTCCATGCATGATTCCCTTCAAAACCTTTCATTAAATTAATACTCAAATCTTTTTTTTTTTTTAAAGCTTACGTCAGTTTGACCATTCTCGCGACGGTTAGTAGGATGCTTCAATCTCATAAACCCAAAAGGAACGAAGAACACATAATTAGACAACTTGATTGGAAACCCTGGTGTTTCAAATGTTGAACAGAATGTACTTTGTTGGTTTTTGAAAAAAAAAAACAGTTGGTCTCTTTGACCGTGCCTTAGTGCACTTTGACATTTTTCTCAATGAATGTATGTAATATTTTATCAAAAAAAAAAAAAACACTATTATCTACCAAAAAAATAAAATAAAACACAATATTTCTTTTCTTATTTCAGCCGTCACTTTCACGAATGGAAAACACTTTTGTAAAACACTTATTTCGGGGCTCTTAATTTTTGACATGCATATATCTCAAAGCTCATCGAGTGCGCGTGTGCAAATGTATGTCTATTTTAAGTTACAGTAGCAAGGTCCTTTACTATTTTCAAACTTAACTCATAAACGACACACATCTATTTATGCACCGCCCTCTATTTTGACACAAGGTATCTTGACGCACGTCACGCGGTGTGCAAATAGATTCATATGGTTTTTAGGTTAACTTTGTGGTTTATAAAAGCATTAGATTATAGTTTTTGAATAAAGAAAAATGATTGGATTACTCAATGGGGACAAACTTTTGACCCTGACTCAGTTGAGAGTTGTGCGATATACCTCTAGACTTGGGCGCATCCGACTCCTAGACTTAGGCGCATCTGACTCGAGGTGCATGTTGCGGGTTGGTGCCCAAAGGAGTTACCCTAGCATGTTTCTTGAATAAAAGTCCCAATAAATACAAATACAAAGCCCAAAAGCAAACTCTTATGAGATGCACAAAATCAAGTCTCGAAGCACAACGAATCAAATCTGAATCTTCTTTACAAACGGTTGGTAATACTCCAACAGTATCAGATGTCTCGAGTTTGAGATTTCACAAACTTAAAAACCATCATTAGAAGAGCTTTACGCTTTAGTGGACTGATTCGACTTAAACCCGAAATAGTCTCTCGTCTGAAAAAAAAAAAAAAAAAAAAAAAAAAAAAAAAAAAAAAAAAAAGAGAGAGAGAGAGAGAGAGAGGTGATATCTAAATCTTCCTTGGAAAAAAGCTGCTCTGATTATTTGATTTTTACCCTCAAACCCCATCCAAAAATGGAAACCAAATCGTACCTGCATTTCTCAACACAATCTTCTCAAGCTTTACTCGTTTTGCTTTGTCATATCTTTCTTTGCCATTTTTTTGATCAGAAAGAGCTTTCTTTGCCATTTTCATGCTTAATCTGTACACAGATCGTACAACAGTACGCTCTCCCTTCTGCACACAATGCACTCTTTTCCATTGCTTCGACATCAAAAACAGAGGAGATTCAATTGGGTCTTTAAATCTTCAAAATTGGAGTTTGAATTGCAAAGTTTGAAAGTAGAAGCTGAAGCAAAGGTTGGTTTTCATTTGCATTTGAAAATCATTTTGTTATCAATGTTTTGTTTCTCTGTTTCATTTTGCTCTGCTCTTCTACTGCATTAATGGGGTTGGGGAATCTGTGAAGGATTTTCGAGCTTTTGGTGGTTTTCTGGATCTGGGTATTTTTTATTTTTTATTTTCATTGGTGGGTCTCTTCAATTTGGATGAATTTTTGGGATTTGTTGGTGGGTTTCTTTGAGATTTCTCTGTTTGGATTTTCAAATGTGGTTCTAAATCTGCTTAATTTAATGCCATTGTTCTGTTTCATTGCACAATTCAAACAGGACTTTGTGTGTTCAGCATTGGGCTAAGAATGACTGGAAGAAAGATGGTGATGGCTAATCCGATCGACGAACAAGCGAGAGATCTTCGATTTTTTAAGGTCATGTATGGTGATTTCGGCCGAAGAATGGTACTATTTTGATAATTTGATTTAAGCTTTACTTACTGATCATTGGTCTTGAGTAGTATACGTTAGTTATCTGCCCATATTGCTACTTCTTACAGTTTTACTGTTCTTAAAACTATTGTGGGAATATATAATCCCACATCGGAAATATAATAAGAGTTGGTGTGGTAAATAAGTGGGTAGATTGGATCGTAGCACAAGCCAATTGGTTTTGTGCAAGATGAGCACCAACTCCATTTGTATACCCACCTATGCGTGTGTGGCCCAACACTCTCCGGGCCCATGGATTTCTGCTGTTTAATGTTTTTTTCTGCTGGTCATTGATCTATTAATGGATCTATTTTGTAGCAAATCCCACGCGTCTTCATCCGGCACCTGTTGGAAGAATCTCCGGACGAAGTAAATTTAGAGGGTCCAAGTGGTAGTATATGGCGTGTGAAACTTAAAATTACCAAAGACGACGTCTTTCTTGAGCAAGGATGGGAGGCATTCAAAGTGGACCACTCTCTTTCAATGGGAGAAGCTTTGTTGTTTGAATATGATGGAAAGAAGCATATGAAGGTTACTGATATAGTTGCCATGCATGGATTGACGAGAGAGGACGTTTTTACTGTCAAATGCGCCCAAGGATCGATGTCTCAAGGGAATGAGAGGCAAGTCAGCAACCTTACGGATATGGGGGACCGTCAACTGGACAATGTTATTGAACCTAACCTTTCAATGGCGGTTGATCATATAGATCCCCTAAGAGATCAGGTTACAGGTGAGGGCTCATTCGTTTCTCTTAAGTCTTTTAGTATTTTGATGTTTTACTGTGTGTATTTGGAATGATGCAATGCATTTTCTTTATCTTACTGGGCTTCCTTGAATTGATGATCCTTATAACAATATCTCAGCGAAATAGGACTGTTTGTTGTGTAGTTTTGGTTTTTTCTTGAATGCATTGCTTTGATAGAAATGAATTCAGGAATAGCCTCTTCTTCTTCTTCTAATCTAGGCATTTCTGAGTAATTCATATTTTGATCGTAAGGGTGCTTTATTGTAACCACTCCTTTATTACTTCATGAACGTTGTTCAATTTGATTGAAATAATACTTCCAAGGTCAGGCGAAATAGTTATGATATCCTCATATACATATTTGATGGAGTTTGTCGAATACTTGCATGTGCGCACACACACACACACACACCCCCTTAATTAATGCAAGATCCAACAGATTCCAACAATAGCTTAATGAACATAATTTTAAGGTTAATGATTTCCTAGTTGTGGTTGGCTTTTTTTAATTTTGAATACTAAGTTGATGTTTTTAATGACGCAGAATGCATATCAGCATCACCAAATGCAGAAAGGCTTATGATTAGGCATGACCTTGACCTTGACCCTGAGGCTGTAGCACTCCCATTTACCTCCTCTTCTCCGTTTTTTACGATTCAGATGAAACCGTATAATGTGAGCGAACCATATCAGTTGGTGAGTTATGATTTCTGCATTTGTTATTGTCGGTGAAGTTAATGCCCAGATCATCAGATGGCTTAAATGACTTGAAATTTCAATTCCTTCTCTCTCTTTTTTGTCAACTGAAAGCTGGATTCTTTCTTCCTGCAGTTTGTTGTCATTTTATTATTTCATTTTGAGTTTTTATATGTGGTGATTGTTTTTGTAGCTAGTACCTTCTCAGTTCGCAAAAGAACACCTTCACTCTGTGCCAAAAAGAATCTTCCTGTACAATCTAGAGGGGACCAGATGGAGTGTGAGAGTCCTTCCGAAGTCGACATCTAAGTTGCTCGCGGGTGGATTTCGTAACTTTTCAAGGGACAACAATCTACAAGTAGGCGATTACTGTGTATTTGAGCTTGTCGATGAAAATGAATTGAAGGTGTACATCTTTCCTCAAGGCTAGAGTCGACAAACTGCCAGAATAGTTACTTGTACCTAGCTCAGGAATGGGCTGGAGGGCTTGCTTGGAAGGGCCAGCTACAATCTTTGGTACATTTGGAAACTCTTAAGTACATTAGCAACAATTGATCCAAGAAACTGATATATCTACCTGGTATGTTCTTTGGTATATATGTGGGCATAAGAATATTTTGTGTCTCTTATACTATTTTGATTACTCTCATACATCTAAGATGCACTGCACATACTTGGATCTTACGTAGGTTTCATTTAATTTAGCAAATATCTGTAGTTTGGATTATCTAATTCCAGTGGAGTTCATTTTCACATGTGTACTGCTTAAAGAATTTGTTCAGTGTTATTATTTTTAGGATGAGTTCTACTAGTATTGATTGCTTTAACTTGATTTTCTTCGACGTGCCAAATGAGTTGTTTCAGTACTTGAATGGGCTTTGATAATTTGTGACTTCTTTTGAAACTGATAAGTTATTGATTTTACTGAACAAATAAATTAAAAGAACCGCCTAAGTATTTAGATTTTAGAATAAGGATAAGGAAACATCTTGCTTGCTCCATGTTTAACGAGAGCTATGCGTTAATATCCTCAAATTCTTTTAGCTGTCTTTCTAGATATTGCTTAAATGAAAAGAATTTGCTTCATTGATGCAAGTCTAGTTTTTTATTCTTCCTCTTGAAAAGGTTAAGATGACATTTCTCTGAACTAACAATTATTGCTTCTTTCTTTCTTTCTTTCTATCTTTCTTTTTGCTGTCTTACTTTTGTGTTTATGATTTTTTTGAGGAAGCAGAATTTATGTTTGTTACTTTACCAACCATTGAATCGGATCATCTTGTGTTAACTCAATAAGAGAACAAAGTTTCTTGCAAGAATTAGGTGTAGAGTAAAAACCAAACATTGTCAGTTATTAGGAATATTTACAACACCATTGACAGAAGGTCATACTTCTAACAGCTTAGATTAAACTTTAAAGATACTAAGTCTTAAAGTACTTGGAAAATATGAACTTTCAGGACATTATCCTTCATGTTAATCCGTTCCAAAACACAAATGTCTCCTTTTAGATTATTTCTTTCCCAAATATACCCCATCCTCTACTCAACTTATCATGCGTCATAACTCCTAAGGCATACAACTGACCGTATTCTCCCATCTGAAACTTCAAGTTTGACACTCTCCAATTTTGCTGTCAGATATTTTTTGGCAAAACCTAGCGGCAGCAGCTGCGCGAGGGAGAAGATAATAATCTTAAGTTGCGCCATTAGATCTTCAATAGCATGCTTAGAAAGAAAACTCAGACAAATGTCTTGGCACTTGCCATCAAATTCTTTATCATTTTAAAACATAATTCCATGTTCCATTGTTTTTTCCTGATTACACTACCTATAGCTAGGAGGATTCAAAACATTCAGCATTTAGAATTTTGGAAGCAAGTGATCAATCCGTTATGGTATCTACATCGAGTACTGAAACTAACTTGCTAAGGAAAGAAAAGGAATTGAAATGCTGTTGTGATAATGTTTTTCAGAATTCTTACTCTTAGACTTGCAGCTCCTCGTAGGAACCATTCAGGCTTTATCCTAGTTAGAAGAGATGCCTATGGGCTGCACTTATTTGAAGCGCACCTTTTTGCAGGTATCTTATGTTTGTCTTACTAAATCTTGTGTTCTTTGCCGACGCATCTATTTAGCATGTATTGCATCACTCATTCTCATTTCTTTAGTCCTGCCCTTATGGAAATAGAACTGTCATGATCTAGTGTTCAATTAAAGTTAAAGAGGCCTGGAGCAAGCTCACCAAATAGATTTATTTTAGCAAATGTCGGCTGTGTTAATTATCTGATTCCTATGGAGTTCAGATTCTCAAGTTTACTGCTTAAAGAATTTGTTTTGTGTTAAATGTTTTAGGATGGCACATTTCTACTACTATTGATTGCTTTAACTTGAGTTTTTTCCTCCTGCCAAATGCATCGGTTCAGTACTTGAATAGGCTTTAATAATTTGTGATTTTGTTTAAACTGATATTTTGTTGATTTTTCTACTGTTAGAATAAGGAAATATCTTTCTTGCTTCATATATAATGGGCGGCGTGCAGCATTTATAACCTGAAATTCTTTCGGCTGTCTTTCAAGATATTGCCTAAATGATAGAGAATTTGGTCCATTGATGCAACTGTAGTTTTTAATTCTTCCTCATAACATGATTAACTTAAGGTGGGTTTTCTCCGTATTGAATGAGTATTACATCTTCCTTTTCTTTTTGCAATACCATTTTTCGCCAAATAGTACTTCATCTATGCCATGATGTGAAGCTACCTCCATGTCTTGTCGTTGATCCGGGAGATTTACAATGTCAATATTGTCAAGTTCAATAACCAGTAACCTTTCTTTTTATGTTACAATGCGAGGGAAGATTTGATACCTTCTCTTTTTAGCTTGCAAGGCGATGAAGTTCATGTTGGAACAATTAATTATATTATTTAATTGTTTATAATTTGAATGAAAATTATGTGAAAAGGTGTGTACTATTGTGTAGAGACATAATAGACCAAAAGGTGTATCTATTCACCAAGAGGTATTGTGTAGAGACATAATAGACTAAAAGGTGTATCTATTCACCAAGAGGTGTGTCTTTTTCTAATAGATACATAAAAGTCTATATATATTCACTTGATGGATTGTTTTAAAAGATAGATATATAATTAGAAGGAAAAGCAAATAGGTCAAATCAAAATGTCTTTCTCTATTTTACATGCTTTTGAGTCTGAGAGAGTATTGAATCATAGATTGGTTCGTAGACTAGTGATTCGGAGTGCTACAAATCACTAGTATGATCGTTGTATCTTGGGAGACTATCATCATTAGACTGTGAGCACCGTAGCGGGGCGAAATAGTCTTAAGGACATTAAGTATAACTCAAGCCTCGATCAATTGCATCAAGTTTTTCTTCTATTTCGCACCAAGTTTTCGGAAATCCCACCAACAGTTCACTACCTCGGCTGTACTTTATGTTCTGTCCAGAGAACAAAAAGGTTACATTTGCTGTGGAAGGATATATAGATATGGTCAGTCCCTCTAGAATCATTGTGATTCCTTTAATGTGTTGACAGCCTGCTTGAAGAATGTCGATCTTTCAATCTGATGTTGTATTGTGAATAAATGTCATTAGGCGCGAGAGTCATAATATACTGTAATAGTTGGATTGGCAATGGCATGCATTGGAGTTCGACGATTTAATGCGTCTGCAACATCTCCATTGTTGTAGGATTGTTCTTTGAGGTCTGTTTCTCACTCTAGAAAATGAGTAATTATATGTTTTAAAAGTTGATCATTTGACTATGGTATTTGAAGTCTTGAAGAGATGGGCTAAAACAAGCAATAGTTATAGTGGTGGTGTGATGCTTGACTTAAGTATATATGAACATAGAGAACAGATTTGTGTTGGTTGATTTTAATGTTAGACCCATTACTAGTCATATATAAATTTACTATCTCATCTGAGTTAATGTTCATTTTTTTTTCAGATGTTCATTGAAGTTGAACAAATACTGTTTCTTATCAAAAAAAAAAAAAAAAAGTTGACAAATACTAAAAGTTAAAAGGGAGGTTTTTTTCTCCCTGTTCCATAACTATTATAGGCCTCGTTTGGTTCTTTTTACTAACTTTCAGTGAAGTTTTTTTTTTTTAGGGAAGTTTAACTTCCTGAGAAGGTAACCAGGAAGTTAACCACTAAGGAATTTGCACATTTCACATGTGACTCAACTCTAAACTTTCTGGGAAGTTCTACATTTTAAAAATAGTAAAATAATGTAAGTAATATAAATGTCATTTACATTGTTTTTAAGGGAGAAAGAAGGGAGGAGAAAGAACATTAAAAGAGGGTAAAAATATTCATTTCCTCTCAAGAAGATAACTCACCCACCCCTCTCTAAGGGAATCTCCCAGGGAACGTCATTTTGGCGTTCCCTTGGTGTGTTTGGAGCTCCATTGCAATCCAACAGAGCACCAAACACAACACCATTTTGGTGCAAATGAACAGGGCAAGTGGTGTGTTTCCACAATTTATTTGCACCAAAATGGTGCTTGAGACAATCAAGTGGGTCCTATTATTTTTTTCTTTTTTTATTTAACAACCTTTTGTGGTTTGTGTGTGGGGTCCATTTTTAGTGTGGGATTTGATGTGAAGGGTTTGAGATGAGAATAATATTTTGTGTACTTTTTGCATTAAAATGATACAGAAGTTGCACAATTTTGGTGTAATGCATTGAAGATGCCCTAAGTGAGTTATCTTCTCCTATGAGGGGGAAGTTGGTGGCTCAAACTTTCAGGGAAGTTTGTGAAAATATTCAATCAAATAAGGTGAGTTGGAACTTCCCTGAAAGTTATCTTACTTCCTTTTAACTTCTCCCGAACCAAACGAGGCCTATAACTCTATTGGCTTGTGTATACTGTATATTAATGAGGTATGGGAGAATTTTTTTTTTTTTTTTGAAATAAGTTGCATGTGAGTTAAAACTTAAAATAGCAAAAAAAAAAAAGGAAAATGATTTTTTGACATATTTTGGGTGCATATATTTGATACACAGTGGTTCAGATTTTCTTGGGATTCATACTACACATATCCCAATGAAAGCTAAACTATTGTGTATCAAATGTAGGTATCCAAAGTATATCAAAATATCATTATCCCAAAAAAAAATGCCTTGAAGCAGTAAACTAGTGAAAGCTCCTTTCAACAGTCCTAACTCCACCTTTAATTTTTACAGGAAAATAAATGAGTGGCGTACTATTTGATACTGTTGTTAAGAGTCTTCTAGATATTACATCGAGATGTGTGTACACTGCAATTGAGAAATGTCTAAGTCTTACATTTAGCTGGTTGTCACTAATAGTAACCGTCCCCCACTTACATGTTTTAAGGGATTGTCAACTAGCTTGTCAAGTTTAGAAATCCCTATCCAAATGATATCATCTCCACTCTTCTATACATCAACATTGGTTGATTGGCTAGTGTCAAACCTTAATAAAAAAAACCATCGCAAAAAGGTAATGTTTGGTGTCTCCTGTTAGAAGTTATGGTCCTGGAGAAATAAAACTATATTTGGGAATCGATCTAATACAGGATATGAGGTCAGACAATTCATTATTTATAGAATTGATAAAATCTTTCGTTCGGAAGGTTTGTGGTCGATCTCGAGCCAAGCTCTAACAAGAAAAAAACATTGACATTGGATAGCACCAGATGAGGAGTGGTTGAAAATAAATTGTGATGAGACAGTATATCGGTGCTAGCGGAGGAGATCCACAGGCTCTTGCACGTGTGTCCGGCTCGGTCGTGAGAATTTAACATGGTTATCAGAGCCCACGGTTCGGATGAGACCTGAGAGAAAGAAAAAGCCCCTTGGATCATGTAACTTTCGGTCCATGAGGAAGTGTTGAATATGTGTGAACTGAAAGTTAGTCCCATATCAATTAAATATAACTTAAAAATGAAGTACGTAATTGATTAACTCCTCCCAACTAGTACTAATACCTTTTGAGATAAAACCTCATACCTAAAGTTGAGAGGTGGTTAAGTTGAGGACAATATCAGTGCTAAATGAGGAGATTCACAGGCTCGCGCATGCGTGTGCGGCTCGGCCGTGAGAACTTAACACGGTACGAGGGAAAGATGGGGAAGCCACAGCGGCAGGAGTGATACAGGGAATGAAAGATGATTTTCGAGCAGCATTTCAAGCAAAGTTGGGTCGTCGTTTACCTCTTTGCGGTGAACTATAGGGAGTTAAACATGACTTGTAACTGGCGTGGGATAAATGATGTAGGAAACTTGTTGTAGAGCTAGACTCGTAGGAAGTAATTGATCTTATTTTGAACTCATCACAGGGCCAATTTCGAGATTCACTGATTCATGATATTCTAAGGGAGACAGACAAGGAGTGGATTGTAATTTTCAGTCACATATTTAGAGAGAATAATACTTGTGTAGACCACATGACCAAGAAAATTTTTTAGTGTGATGTTGATTTTAAGATTTGGGAATATATTCTCAATCAAATTTTTATGTTACCTACAGTTACAGATGTAACCTAGACTGAATTTGGTCTTTGTTAAAAAAAAAAAAAACCTCCCCCATTTTTCAAGTATGAATAATGAGTTTGAAACCTCACTCCTTCAATTTTTAGTTATAGAAAATGGATCTGAGAGCTCTCGTTCTTTATCTGAACTTAAAACTGGCTATGTAGCTTGTACAATACACTCCTATTCTATATAGGTGGAGTTAAAAATAAGATTAAAACTTATCTTTTATTTCTAGCTCAGTTGAACAAAGTCTAATCCTGTAACTCAAGAATTGAATAGGATATAATTCAGTTAACATGATTAGACTTCGTAACTTCTACCTCAATTAAAGTTATGGTGTTGGTTTCATTATCATTGCACCACATCTCTGGGGTTGCTGACAAATTCTTGTACATATACCGAACCATTGTGGAGAGAACAAAGCCATATTGATTTATGTCTAAAGGATATCAACACTACATATGAGAGAACTTTACCCTTTAATAAGCCCATCAAAATCAAGCTCATAGTAACAGTTAAGTTCGAACACCAGATGATTTGGACCAAAGAAACATCAAGTCATAAGTGCGCCTAAACCGGCTGTTGGTGCGCCTAACTTGGTGCCCGAGTTCAATTATAAATTTATAATTGAAGCACACCAGTTATTCATCGAGATTTTCAAAACCAAATCACGAAGCTAAACGCACCGAATCTTCCTTGAAAAAGCTGCTCCGAACAAAAAAGAAAAAGAGAGAATCCCCAATTCGGCGTTTTGAGTCCCAAAGACGTCCCAAAAATGGAAACCAAATCGTACCTGCATTTCTCAATCACACTTCTTTCGTTTTGCCTTCTCATATCTTTCTTTGCCATTTTTATAACAAAGTACAGTACGCTCTGCCCTCCTCTGCACACAATGCACACTCTCTCTCTCTCTCTCTCTCTCTCTCTCTCTCTCTCTCTCTTCCTCTGCTGTCGAAAAGCAGAGCAAATTCAATTGGGACTTTGAAAGTTCAAAATTGGACTTTGAATTGGAGAGTTCGAGAGCAGAAGCGAAGACTGAGAGGACTGGAGGAGAGTTGGTGGTGACAGCTGATTAGGTTGGTTTTGGTCCGAATTACATTTAAGTTTCACTGTTTTTGCTCTGCTACTGATGTTCTGATGAATTAATAGACGAGTTTGAGCTATTGGGTATTTCTGGATCTGGGTGTTTTTGGTTTTTGATTTTCTTTGGTGGGTGTCTTCAATTCGGGTGAAATTTTGGGTTTTGTTGGTGTAATTTTGATTTTCTTTGGTGGGTTTGTTTGAGATTTCTCTGTTTTGATTTTTCCATTATAGTCTACTCTACAGGTTTTGAAAGAAATGATTTTTTTTGGTAGATAGAAATGATTTTTGAATGTGGTACTGAATGTGCTTAATTTATTGCATTGTTCTGTAACTTCTGTTCCATTGCTTTAACTCGAGCGCAATAGAAGAGTTTGATCCATGTAGGCCTCAACTAATTTGGGATGGAAAATGATAATCTAGCTGTTGAGATGTTTGGACCGAAATAATAGTCTCACAACATACTGCAAGACAGAAAAATTCAACATGGTATCAGAATCGACGGTTCGATCGGGACCTATCGTGAAAAACTACCTTGGATGGATTTCGGTCCAAGGTGAAGTGTTGAGATGTGTGGACTGAAATAATAGTCCCACATTGGAAAGTAAAACTTCTAAATGAAGAATATAAATGATTGTCTGTCCTCTAATAGTATTGATGTCTTTTGAGATAAAACCCCACACCTAAAAGATTAAGGGTGGTTAAGTTGGGGACAATATCGGTACTGGGTGTTGTAAAAATAGACCGAATAGAGCAAGACCACGACAAATAATTTGGGATAATAAAAGTGAAGAAAAATGGACACAGAGATTTTTACGTGGAAAACCCCCAAGCAAATTAGGGTAAAAACCACGGGCAAGGATAGAAGAATTTACTATGAGAAAAATAATAGGTGTTACACAATCTCTCTATTTATAAAGGAGAAACACTGAAAATATCTCTCTTTATAATAGGAGAACACTCACTCTCTATTTGCTCACAACAGAGCACACTTGCACTTTGCACTGCTATCTTGTGCTCTGAGCTTCTGCTTCTCTACATTTTGTTCTAACGCGTTGGGCCTATTTATAGGCAACCAAAGACGCATCAATCAATCAATCAATCAATCAATCAATCAATTAATCAATCAATCAATCAATCAATCAATCAATCAATCAATCAATCAATCAATCAATGTAAGACGCGTTTAGTGCATTTTCCTTGCATGTGGGTCCCACGTGTGGGGCCCACATGTTTCTTCACAATCTCCCACTTGAAGATTTGATTGAGAATCAATCAGATCTTCACACCATTCTTTCTTCCTTGCTATTTCCATGTTGCTTACATTTCTGTCAAGCCGCATGAGGATCGACACCCAGATAAATTTGTCAAGCATTGATCGTCTTCGTCGGAAAATCGCTAGGTTTGTCGTAGTATGAATTTTCGCATGTCCACGGTTCCTTCTTCCACTTTCTCACGAACGAAGTGATACTTGAACTCGTATATGCTTTGTTTTTGAATGAAAGGTGGATTCCTTGCGAGATGCAAGGCACTCGATCTTGTCACAATACAAAGTAATTTTCTCTTGTTTGTGCCCGAGTTCCTCCAACACCATCTTCAACCATCTTGCTTCTTTATTAGCTTGTGTAGGCTGCGACATATTCTCGCTTCGTTGTTGACGTAGTCACAACTGATCGATTTTGAAACCCACTTCATTGTCCCGCCAAAGAAGTGTGAACACATATCCAGTGGTGGATTTGCTTTTATCGAGATCTCTGCATAATCGGAATCAACATATCCACCGACAATAAAGTCGATCCTCCGTAACATAATGCAACATTTGAGGTACCCTTGATGTATCGTAGGATCCTCTTTACTGACATTCCAATGCTCTCTCGCCAGGATTCGCCATGTACCGACTAACTACTCCCACATTGCTTGTGCAATGTCCGGTCGTGTACAAATCATCGCGAACATTAAGCTTCCCATTCTTGATGCATACGGCTTTCGAGACATTTCCATCCTCTCTTCTTCTTCGCTAGGACTCATACTTGAGGATAACTTGAAATTAATAGAAAGTGGGGTAGAAATTGGCTTACGATCTTGCATGTTGAAACGACGCAATATCTTCTTCAAATAATTTTTCCGAGAAAGCCAAATCTTTCTATTATTTCTGTCTCGATGAATTTGCATCCCTAGAATCTTGTTTTTGGTCCCAAATCCTTCATCTCGAACTCCCTAGCCAATCGAGCCTTCAATTCTTGAATACGATCTTTGTTGGGGCACGATACCAACATGTCGTCTACATACAACAACAAAACAATGAAATCATTGTTACCAAATCTCTTGCAATATGCGCAAGTGGTCTCGCATTTAGTCCGTTGTAACCAAGGCTCATTATGAAGGAATCAAATCTCTTGTACCAACACCTTGGCGCCGCTTTAGGCCGTACGAGAGATTTGTTCAACCGACAAACCAAGTTCTCCTTTCCTTGTTCTTCAAATCCTTACGGTTGGAGCATATAAATCTCTTCTTCAAGATCTCCATGAAGAAAATTTGTCTTAACATCTAGCGCTCTAGATGTAGATTAAAAGTAGCACACATCGCTAGAACTACTCGAAGCTGTTGTAAGTCGAACCACGGGGAAAATATCTCATTGAAATCAATGCCTTCTTTCGAGCATATCCTTTCACCACCAATCTTGCACGATACCGCTCCATTTGATCATCATTTGTTTCGTTTGATCTTGTAAACCCATTTGTTGCCAATGGGCTTCCCGCTCTCTGGTAATGGCACTAGCTCCCATGTTTTATTTTTATGGAGAGCTTCGATTTCTTCTGCATTCTTTCGCCGTCCACCGAGATGCTTTCGAGCCATGCATTGCCTCTTGAAGAGTTGATGGTTCTCCTTCCTCGGTTAGAAGACAGTATGCAACATTGCTTTCCATAATATAATCTGAGTGCCAGTCTGGTGCGTTTCTCGTGCGAGATGATCTACGAGGTTACGGAACTTCGGGTTCACCTGGTTCATTCTCCTCATACTCAGTACAGCCTTCGAAGAATCCTTTCGTTCGATTCACATTCCACTGTATTGTTGTAGTTTCGACATGCTATCATCTTTCTCTATTTGTTGTACCCTGTCCCTCTGTAAAGAGAACATCTCTCGCTCGACTACAAACTTGTGGGTAGTGGAATCCCACAAGCGATACCCCTTCACTCCGTCAAGATACCCCAAGAATAAGCATTTCCTAGATTTCGGATCTAGCTTTGTAGTTTTTGGGTATTGTATATAGCGTACACTTCGGACTTCCAAATACATGGAGGTTTGAATAGTCAACTGGTTTACCAGTCCCATTTCCATCGGTGTCCTCAACTCAATTGCCGTTGATGGAGCCCGATTTTATCACGTAACAGGCGGTGTTGATGCTTCGACCCAAAACTTTTTTTCTAAGCCTGCAGTACAACATAGCTCTTGTTCTTTCTAGTAGAGTTCGTTCATCCGCTCGCCACTCCATTTCTTGAGGAGTGTATCTTTGTAGTGAACTGTCTTTTGATGCCTTCCTGTTTGCAAAAGCTATCAAACTCATTGCCAGTATATTCTCCTCCATTGTCAGTCCTCAAACACTTGATCTTCTTCCCAGATTCAAGTTCAACCCGCGCCTTGAACACTTTGAAGATTCCGAACACATCTGCCTTCCTCTTGATTGGATACACCCAACATCTCCTGGAGTAATCATCAATGAAGGACACAAAATAATTTGCTCCTCCTATTGATGTGATTTGGTGCTTGCCATACATCGAGTAGACCAATTCTAGAATAGCCTTACTTCTAGAATTTGATGTGTTAAACTTCAACCGATGTTGCTTGCTTGTTACACAATGCTCACAAAAGGGTAGTGACACCTTTGTGAGGCACGGAAGTAGCTTCTTCTCAACAAGGATTTTCATTCCTTGTTCGAACATGTGTCCAAGTTTCTGGTGCCAGATCATTGCAGATCTCTCACTTGAACAACTTGAAGCAACTGATGCTTTGCCTTCCTGAAGAGTCTCTCCCATGAGCAGGTACAAGTTTGCAGCAACCTTTTCTCCCTTCATAAGTACAAGCGCTCCTCGACTGATTTTCATGATCCCTTTCTTGACTTTGATTTCACAGTCAAGATCATCAAATCGTCCCAAAGATAGCAGATTCTTCTTGAGGCCTTCCACATGTCGCACTTCTTGGATAGTGCGAGCATCGTCATACATCTTCAACATGATGGTTCCAATGCCAATGACCTTTAGAGCATGGTCATTACAACTACCATACAGATCCTCCTAAAATAGGTTCATAGTGATGGAACCATTCTCTTCGAGAGGTCATGTGATACGTCGCACTTTGAGTCGATAATCCAGGCATCGAGAGAATCTTTTCTCGCTTTTAGTTGTTGTTGCGCCTCGCAACACAATGCAGCTCCATCATTTGAAGTGCTAGCCACATTTCCTTGAGGATCGGAGTTTTTCAAACTCCAACAGCTCTTTCTTCAAATGACCCTTCTTGCCACAGTTGTAGCATTTAAAATTCTTCTTGCTTTTTGACTTTGATCTACCATGATTGTGACTCCCAGCTGGGGCCACGCGTTCGTTGATCTTCCTCTCATCACGATCGGGGCCTCCACTTGTTGTGAATCGGCTCGCCTGTCTTCTTTGTTCTTGCGCCGATTTTCTTCTTCTAGAACAAGAATTTGCAACATCATCGAAGGCTAAACAATCCGTTAAGAGATTATTTGTCGATTGATGATGAGTTGATCATACGAATCTGGTAGACTTTGAAGCGAAGTCAAAGACGTTCTTGCGATTCTATTTTATAACTCAACGATGTGAGTTGAGAAAATAGTGTATTCATCGCATTGATGTGCTCCGTCATCGAAGTAGACTCCGCCATCCGTAGAGTGTATAATTTCCTCTTGAGAAAAATTTTGTTGTGGAGTGACTTGGCCTCGTACAATTTTCCAAGGTGATCCCAGATCTCCTTGGCGTTTTCTTCTCTTCAATGCTTGACAATACTCCATCACTAGTGTGAGATGAAGATTTGCAATAGCATTCTCGTCCATCTCGTTCCATTTGGCGTTGTCTTCGAAATCAGTGGCCTTCCGTGATGGTCGCAAACAATTATCCTTTCTCGGGATAGCCTTCATCTTTAATTTCCACAGTGAGAAATTACTCCTGTTGAATTTCTCAATCTTGAACTTTGTCGCCATTGCTTCTATCACAAATTATCTCAATTAGGCTCTGATACCACTTGTTGTAAAAATAGACCGAATAGAGCAAGACCACGACAAATAATTTGGGATAATAAAAGTGAAGAAAAATGGACACAGAGATTTTTACGTGGAAAACCCCCAAGCAAATTAGGGTAAAAACCACGGGCAAGGATAGAAGAATTTACTATGAGAAAAATAATAGGTGTTACACAATCTCTCTATTTATAAAGGAGAAACACTGAAAATATCTCTCTTTATAATAGGAGAACACTCACTCTCTATTTGCTCACAACAGAGCACACACTTGCACTTTGCACCGCTATCTTGTGCTCTGAGCTTCTGCTTCTCTACATTTTGTTCTAACGCGTTGGGCCTATTTATAGGCAACCAAAGACGCATCAATCAATCAATCAATCAATCAATCAATCAATGTAAGACGCGTTTAGTGCATTTTCCTTGCATGTGGGTCCCACGTGTGGGGCCCACATGTTTCTTCACACTGGGGAGATCAATGGCTCGCGGAGAAGTGTCGCGAGCGGTCGCTTGTGGGTGGGGGAGACAAGAAAGAGCCATAAATGGCTAAAAGACAACGATGTGCGACTAAAGTGTGTGTTGAAAGTGGGTCATTTTATCATTATTTCATTTGGGATTGATGCTATATTGTTGTTGTTGTGAATATTGAAATAGGACTTTGTTTGTTCAGCATTGGAGTTTGAGAGCTGAAGTCAAGAGTGACAGGAGGAAAGATGGTGATTGCTAATCCGAGAGACGAACAAGCGAGTGATCTTCGTTTCTTCAAGGTCATGTTTGGTGACTTCGGCCGAAGAATGGTATTATTTTGATTATTTGATTTAAGCTTTATTCATTATTTGATGATTATTTTCCTTGCCATGTTGTTCTTGAATTTAATTATCTGTCATAGATATATTAATGTATCTCTTTTGTAGCGAATCCCTCGCGTCTTCATCCGGTACTTGTTGGAGGAATCTCCGGACCAAGTAAATTTAGAGGGTCCGAGTGGTAATATATGGCGGGTGAAAATTAAAAGAACCAAAGATGACATCTATCTTGATCAAGGATGGGAGGCATTTAAAGTGGATCACTCTCTTGCAATGGGGAATGCTTTGTTGTTTGAATATGATGGAAAGAAGCATCTCAAGGTAACTGATATAGTTTCTATGTATGGATTGACGAGAGAGGACGTTTTTACTGTCAAGTGCTCCCAAGAATCGACATCTCAAGGGAACGAGAGGCAAGTTAGCAACCTTGCGCATGTGGGAGACCGTCAACAGGACAACATTATTGAACCTAACCTTTCAATGCCGTTCGACCAGATAGATCCCCTGAGCCATCAGGTTACGGGTGAGCGCTCATTTTTTCTCCAAGTCTTTTAACTCAATCTAACTGAATGAAGATATGTTGCTGGTGACTGAATTAGGCAATGTAATTCTGATGTCTTACCGCATGTATTTGGAATGATGCAATGCATTTCTTTGCCTTACTGAGCTTTCTTGATCACTCTTTTACTTCATGTATGCTGTTCAATTTGATTGAAATTATACTTCCAAAGTGGTCTGTGACATAGTTATGATATCCTCATGTACATCTCTGATGGAGTTTGTTGAAAGTTACATGCTCACACTTTCACACACACACACACACTCCTCAATGCAAGATCCAACAGGTTCCAACAATTGTGTAGCATGCATCAAAAGGTTTTTTCAATTTTTTTCCTAGTCATTTCTCGCCACTTGACGTTTTACTGAGACTGAGCTTATTTAACATAATTTTGAGGTTAATGATGTACTAGTTGTGGTGATGTTTTTTGCTTTTGAATGCTAAGTTGATGTTTTCAATGATGCAGACTCGGCATCACCAAATGCAGAGAGGCTTATGATAGATCAAGGGCCTGGGCCTAACCCTGACCCAGAAGCTGCAGCACTCTCATTTACCTCCTCTTTTCCGTTTTTTATGATTAAGATGAAACCGTATAACGTGGTCGAACCATATCAGTTGGTGAGTTATGATGTATGCATTTACTGTCAGTGAAGTTAATTAGTTAAATGACAAGATGGCTTAAATGATTTGAAATTTCAATTCCTTCTCTTTTTAATTTTTTTCAACTGAAATTTCAACTATTTCTTCCTGCTATTCTTAAAAAAAAAAAAAAAACTCTTTCTTCCAGCAGTTTGTTGTCATTGTGTTATTTCGTTTTGATTTTCTCTATGTGATGATTGTTTTTGTAGCAACTACCTACTCAGTTCTCAAAAGAACACCTTCACTTCAAAACACCAAGACGATTCTTCCTGCACAATTTAGAGGGGACCAAATGGAGTGTGAGAGCCCTTCCGAAGCCGCCAACTAAGTTGCTCGCGGGTGGATTTCGTAACTTTTCAAGGGACAACAATCTACAATTAGGCGATTACTGTGTATTTGAGCTTGTCGATGAAAATGAATTGAAGGTGCATATATTTCCTCGAGGCCAGAGTCACAAACTGCTGGAATAGTTCCTTGTACCTAGCTCAAGAATGAGCTGGAGGGTTTGCTTGGAAAGGCTAGCTACAATCTTTGCTACATTTGCAAGCTCTTTAACACTTAACAACATTTGATGCTAAAAACTGATATTTCTGCCTTGTATGTTACTTTGGTATGTGGGCATACGAATATTTTTTGTCTCTTGCGCTATTTTGATTACTCTCAGACATCTAAGATGCAAAGATCCAACTTGGACCTTATATAGGTTTGATTTATTTTAGCAAATATCTGCAGTGTTTATGATTTAGCTGAACTTAACAAGTATTGTTCTTTCTTTCTTACTTCAAGTGTTTATGATTTTTTACGAGGAAGCAGAATTTATGATTGTTACTTTACCAACCATTGGATCTTAGCTATTGATCATTTGTGTTAACTCAATAAGAGAGCGAAATTTCTTGCAAGAATTAGATGTAGAGTAAGAACCAAACATTGTCAGTGATTAGGAATATTTACAACACAATTGACAGAAGTTTGACATACTTCTAACAGTTTAGATTAAAGTTAGTACGTCTTCAAGTACTCGGAAAATATGAACTTTCAGGACATTATCCTTCTTGTTAATCAGTTCAAAAACACAAATATCTCCTTTTTTCAGTTTGTTTTCTTTCACAAATGTACCCCACCCTCTACTCAACATAACATGCTTCATGAGGCACCCAACCGACCATGTTCTCCCATCTGAAACTACAAGTTTGACGCTTTCCAGTTCTGCTGTCAGATGCCCTTTGGCACAACGTAGTGGCAGCAGCTGCGCGAGGAAGATGATTATAATCTTAATTTGTGCCATTATTTCTTCAATAGCATGCTTAGAAAGAAAAGTTAGAATGTCTTGGCAGTTGCCATCGACGTCTTTATCTTTTCAAACTCAATCCCATAAATGATCCATTATTTTTTTCCTGATTACACCACCTAGAGTTTGAGAGATTCAAAACATACAGCATTTAGAATTTAGGAAGCAAGTAATCGATCCATTTATAGTATCTATGTTGAGTACTGAATGAACTTGCTGGCAAAGAAGAGAATTGAAATGCTGATGTTATAATGTTTTTCAGAATTCTTACTCTTAGACTTGCAGCTCCTCCAAGGAAGCACTCAGGGTTCATCCTAGTTAGATGAGATGCCTTACCTATGGTTTGCGCTGTTTCAGAGCGCATCTTTTCGAAGGAAATCTTATGTTATGTTTATCTTATCAAAACTTTGGTTCTTTGGCCGACGCATAAATTCAGCATATTGCATCACTCGATCATTAATTGTCATCAATCATATTCTAGTGTTCAATTAGAGTTAGAGGTCAAGAGCAAGCTCACCGAATAGCGGGGATTCACATATGATGGCCTCATAACAACTCTGAATAATGGATGCTGGGTCTTCATGGATTTAGCCTCTTGAATTGGTCTTTTTTTCTCTTGTGCGGTCACATACCGCCTTCTTTCGATTTCTGTCTTAGAGAATGAGCTACTGCCACTGACAACCATTTGCATATTCTGTTCTCTTTTTACTGGCAAATTAGTTATGTGTTAAGAGTAAATGATGAACACAGCAATGATATAGTTTTTTGACAACAAATGTATCTAAATCTAGATATCTTACCAGCAGAAGCTCCCATGGTTTTCACAGAGTCTACTGTGTTTGATTTCTTATATCTTCTCACATGTGTAGTTGTTTTATCAGAATTATCGACATAGCGTATCTCGGAACCGCTCATGTTGAAGATTAAAACATGGAAAATCGAATTTCCTTCATATCTGAAGACCAGAAAATGTCCTGCAGAGATGGAATATTGTTCTTTGAATTGTTGCCAACCTTGTTGGAGAAAGATATCTCCATTTTCATTTATCAGCTTAATTTGCCAATCTTTACCGGTAGGAACCTTGAGAACAGCAACATCAGAGAGATTTCTTCCAAATTCCCTAATGAACTTCTTAGGGAGACCCTGCAAGACAACACAAAATCATCAATGCAGCAGTTTTAATTAGAGAACCATATATAGAAATGAAACTCTTTAGAGAACCACATCAGCAAATGACGTGGCAGCAGAACATTTTGAAATTCAATGAATCCATGTATATATATATATACTGAAAAACTAACTAACCAGACGCCGGTTGGCAATGGCAGCGGGGCTCACAATCTTGAAGAAATAGAAACTCCTTGTCGCCCCTGTCTGACGTCTTTGGCCCTGCCGCATGGCTTTGATTTTGGTAGAGACACAAAGAGATCAAAGAGTGAGAGAAGTGATACTAGAGTCTGGAGAATGAAGAAGGAATCAATTTGAACTCTTTATATATATAATTGTAGTATTGTTGGGCTTAGTAAGCTAAGTGAAGGTATGCATTGTGAATTAATGAGTGCATGGTCTACTATATATATGTAAAGAAAGAATAGAAGGGGAGATAAGACAACTACTACAACTAACGAGGTTGTTGTCTGGTACTGTTGTCTTTCTTGAGCGAAGTAAATGTTCCAAATGTAGCTCATGTACACTCCACACTCTGTGCTGTCTTCTCTCTAGAGCACCACCTCCATCACTTCTCAATCTCAGTTATGTGTTATTCTTATTCCTTCAATGTGCCCTTTATGTTATAGACAAGTTAATTTGGTGCAGTTGAGTTCAGTCACGGGTGTGCTAATTGTGCATGTTAAAAACCCTTGTTTTAACTAAAAGTTAAATGGATGTTGTCTTGTATATTGATGAGCAAGAATATTTTTAGTTATTCAGTTGATTGATCAACCATCAATTGCACTAAACGGAGCAAAGGCTACTAGCAGAGATTCATAGACAAGGGGATTGAGATATATAACTGAAATATATAGTCTGGAAAATGCTAAAGTGACGCATGTACGACATGCAGTTATATAGTCCGGCCTACATCGATTAAGGACCTCGTAATGAAAGATGTAATTGTGGATCTCCGGAAAATAGTATCAACACCTTTAAGAGTATAATGCCTCAACTGTCTGCTCGTAATATCATGATAAAATCTATTTTTGACTTTTGTTTAGCCAAGTAACATATCCAACCAGATGACTTGATTTGCGAGTCTGACTTTGTATTCCTCTTTCTGTTTTTATTCCACTTTGGCACAGAACTTTTGCAACCTCTTTGCATGATTTACAACTCAACAATCTTTTTTCCCTCCCTCGCTATAAAGCAAGGGTGGTCCATCAAACATCAGAACTTTCGTTATCGGCCATTCAAATAATTCACCTAACCTCATCTCATATCACTAGATACTCAGCAGTTCTCATATTAAACAATAAGTTGAACATTTTTCAGTTCGCCAATAGTATCAGGGCCTTGTGAGAATAGTCACGAGCTCGCCTGGATACCCACGGATATCAAAAAAAAAAAGAAAAAAAATCTCTATGCTCTGCTTCCATGTAGTAAAATTTTTTTCGCAAACTCTTGTTTGAAGTAAATGGGAGTTTGCTCGATCCTATGTTGTGTTAACTCCATTGGAGCTCAATCTTGATGGTTGCAACATTGGAAATAATTTTGAAGAAACAGGGTCAACAGCAACAAAAGGATTTTAAGCAAAAAAGGGAATACAAAATGTCAAAATTGAATTTTATTCTATTCAGTAGATTCCTCACCAGTCCCATACAAAATTAAGATTATGATCATGAACTAAATTTTGGATTCATGAAATTACTCTGCTGTCGAGAGCGATTATGTGTTCTAGCCAGAACTCAATTTCAAGTGTCTCAATGTTGTATTCATGCACTTAATTATGTGGAATATAACATTTTAATCATCCGAATAAAAAATAATCCGAGTAGCACTGGCGTGCATGGTGTCATGATGAGTCCATTGGAGGGAAAGTAGAAGCAAGCTTCATGGCTTGGTAAGTGATTAGTGATAATTTAATAAGTGCCATTAAACAGAATAAAGCCATTGACTCCTAATTAATAAGCACATATATAGTGTTAGGTGGGATAAAAAAAAAGAAATCAATAATAGAAGCTTAGAACAAAAAATATTACTATGAATGGACTATTCAAATCAAGCTTACTTTGAAGTGTCTCTCCCCCCACCAACCTAGATTTAACGTCATTCCCTTCATGTTCCATGCCAAAACTAATCGACTTACATACAATTACTAGTACTAATTAACTCTCTATGGTTCTTGTCTTATATATATAGTTAGCTTTACTTACTTTTTAGTGCACTTATCATCTTCCAAACCATGGACTCTCTCTTTGAATTTAAACACATAATAGTCATTACCATCTTAGTCTTTATCTTTTATAGATGGCTTGAGAGGATGTATAAGCACAAGAAGAACACCAAGAAGGAAGCACCGGAAGCAGGCGGAGCATGGCCTATAATCGGTCACCTCCACCTCCTAGGCGGTCGCGAGCAGCTCCTTTACCGCACTCTCGGATCCATGGCCGATAAATATGGGCCTGCATTCAACATTAGATTGGGTCTCCGAAGGGCTTTCGTTGTGAATAGTTATGAAGTAGCCAAAGAGTGTTTCACCACCAACGACAAGGCTCTCGCCACTCGTCCAACCACAGTTGCTGCAAAGCTCATGGGCTACGACTACGCCGTCTTTGGCTTTGCTCCTTATAGTCCGTTTTGGAGGGAGATGAGGAAGATAGCTACGCTTGAGCTTCTCTCGAATCGGCGTCTCGAGATGCTCAAACAAGTGCGGTTCTCCGAGGTGGAGATGGGCATTGGAGAGCTTTTTAGGCTTTGGAAAGGCATTGGTGCTAATGATAAGCCATTGAAGTTTGAGTTGAAGCATTGGTTTGAGGAGCTGACGCTTAATGTCGTGGTGAGAATGGTGGCCGGTAAGCGATACTTCGGCGGTGGCAAAGGCGATGAGAGTGATGAACTCGTGGCACGACGATGCCAGAAAGCGATCGCCGACTTCTTCCACCTTATAGGGATCTTTGTTGTTTCAGACGCCGTGCCATTTTTAGGATGGTTGGATTGGCAAGGCCATGAGAAAGCTATGAAGAGGACGGCAAAAGAACTCGATTTCATTCTTGACGGGTGGTTGCAAGAGCATCGTGATCGAAGGCACTTGGACGGTGGCCGCGCCAAGGCTGAGGCCGACCAAGATTTTATCGACGTGATGTTGGCATTGCAAGAGGATGGCCACCTCTCTAATTTTGACTACACACCCGATGTTTGCATCAAGTCTACCTGCCTAGTATGTTTTCTCCAACTTAATTGTTACTTTTTTTTTTCCATACAGCCGGCCTCAACTAATTTAAAATCAAGCAGTTCTCATAGCGCATTCATTCAATATTTTTTTTGTTGATTGCATTCATTAATTAATCCCAACTAATTTGAAATTAAGGTTATGTTCTTTATTGTTGTTGTTGTTGTTGTTATGTTGATTGCATTTGTTCATTTTCCATGACTAAGAGAAGCTAAATTAATTAAAATCCATTGATATGCATATAAAGATACTAATTGACACTAATCTCGATGCACATCCAATGTCCTTGCTCAACAAAATACAGGCACTCATCTTAGGTGGCAGTGATACCACAGCTGGTACTCTAACATGGGCCATCTCTTTGCTACTCAACAATCCGCACGTGCTTAAAAAAGCCCAAGATGAGCTGGACCTCCACGTCGGCAAAGAAAGAAAAGTCGATGAATCAGACATCAAGAGCTTGATGTACCTCCAAGCCATCATCAAAGAAACCCTTCGCTTGTACCCAGCTGGCCCACTCCTGGGCCCAAGAGAAGCCATGGAGGATTGCCACGTGGCTGGGTTCAATGTGCCAGCTGGCACACGCTTAGTGGTCAACATATGGAAGCTCCAGCGCGACCCACGGGTATGGCCCGACCCGGACAAGTTCTCGCCGGAGAGATTCCTGACTAGCCACATAGACTTCGATGTGAGAGGTCAGAATTTCGAGATCATGCCATTCGGGTCGGGTCGGAGGTCTTGTCCTGGTGCGTCGTTTGCACTGCAAGTGATGCATTTGATGCTCGCTCGGATCCTCCATGGGTTTGAGTTGACAACGCCGTTTCATGTGCCCGTGGACATGACAGAGAGCCCTGGCTTGACCATCCCTAAAGCCACTCCCCTTGAAGTTTTGTTGACTCCAAGACTTAGGTCAGATCTCTATTGAGATGAGCCATATATGAATCGGGGGTTATTTTGGCAAGTGCCCTAAATTTGAAACTTGTTCCTCCAGAAATATGATATCACATTAAATAATTTGGAATTGTGGTTGGATTTTGTTGCAGAAAATAATTTTAATGCAATTTATGTTAACATATAACAAAGTCTTGTCATATAATATGTTAACATCAAATATGTACATAATTAAAAGTTCTTTATAAGTTATTAAATGTAACTTAAATCTTGAAAACTAGGGTCAGGCGAAACTAAAAGGAAAGCCAGTGTAACGGCCCAATTAATATTTTCCGTTATTTTATGACGTCATTACAGACGTGGACGCCAGCGTGGACGTTCGTGGGTCCCACAGCGAGGCTGGAGCGCGTCCGTATTAGGTAAATAGTTATTTTGTTTGTTGATTTGACTAATTTGCGATGTTTATGTTAAAATAGGATAAACGACATCGCGATGTGTGTAATTATATTTTAAATTGACGTGTGAGATTGTGTGATGAGTATTCGCATCGATATGCGTGTCGGCGCGGGTACCGGGTAGATTAAAGACGAAATTTTAAGTTGAGAAATAATATTACACACATTAAATGGATTAAATGTGATAAAATACGTAAATTGTTGGGCGCCTAAGGACACGCGGGGTCGTGGTCGACACGCGTGGGTGGTACGATAGTGTGCACGTCCGAGTACGCTCGTTGGCGCGCACGACGAAATTTTAGGCGCGAAAAGTATAGGTGAGTATATATATATATTTATATATATATGTATATAAGGAATTTAATATATATATATATATATATATAAATATATATTAAAAATCAGAAAAATAAATAAATAATAGTGAAATTACCAAAAAGGGTATTGAAGGAAAGAAGGGAAATGGATATGGATAAGGGCAAAAGGGTCATTTCACCCCAAAATGTGATAAACACCACCACCGCATCACAATTTCCTCATTTTTTCCCACATTTCGATCGATCGAGGAGACCGAGAGGAGAAGAGAAATCGAGAGGAAGAGGAAGAGAAATTGAGCTTGTGGTGGAGAGACCAAAGAGGTGAGTTGATGTTGTGTTGTTGTGTTGTTTTTGTTGTTGTTGTTGTTGTTGTATGTTTTTGGATGGTGGTGGTGGCGGTTTGGTGATTCGGTGGTGGCGGGGTGGAGCGAGGGAGCTCGGACGAAGCGCAAAGCGGATTCGTCGAGGAGGAGACGACTCCCATGTCGTTTCCCTCTCCTCTCCCATTGCGATTCAAAAAAAAAAAAAAAATAGAGGCGCTGTGCGCCTCTGTTTAAGGAAGAAGAAGACCCAACCGGGTCGGGCCGACCCGGCCCTGTCCTGGGCGGGTCAGGCCGACCCGGTTGGGCCGAACCGGGCCTGGGTGAACCGGGTCCGGTTCAGCCCAACTCTAAAAAAAAAAAAGAGAAAACAGTTTTGGAAAAAAAAAATCTGGAAAATTCATAGAAAATTCAGATAAAATGGGAAAAATTAGAAAAAAATATATTTTGATCAAATAAAGAAAATTTGGGATTTTCTTGGAAATGTTGGCGAGATATAGTCGGGGTTTTAGCCTCGAAAAATGAAAAATTGACATAATATATTAAATTGAAGCTAACTTAATGATAAATGGTAATAGGTATAATTCAGGTGGTAATTTGAATTGTCGAGTGCTATTGGAGCTGAGCGAGGTTTAGTTTGGAACGAGGAGTGCGATTTGAGGTGTGTAGTATCCCAATTGAACTTCACTTTAAGTATTTACAGTTTGATTTATTTGAATTCAGTTCCATTTATTCTCTACTCCATTTCATTATTGCTTTACGGTGGTTGAGTACTCTCACCTGGTGACTTTACGGTAGTGGAATGTACTCCTACCTGGTGTCTTTACGGTGTTGAGATCACTCCCCACCTGGTGCTGATTCGTTACGGCCATAGAGTCCACTAAATCATAGCACTTGTCTAGGTATACGCCGGTGAATAGGCTACCCGGGTATGGTAGGCTTGTGTGGGTGCGTCGTGGGTCTACGCCGACCACCTGAGGTCCGGGGCCAACCCATTAGTGTGTTTTCATGGGCCGTGCCTGGGGAAAAGCCCGAAGTATGATTTAGTTTGATTTTTATGTGCACGTACTTTGTTTTGTCACTATATTTATGCATGCGATGATCTTTCTTTTACAGTTTTCTGTATTATTTCTTTGTTCCGCATGTTTAAATTATAGTATTTCAAATTCCAGTACTTTTACTTTCGTAATTACTTGGTGAATTTCCTTGGGATTACTCACTCTGGACTCGTCATCTGTTTTTTTTATGATGGCTGAGTGCAGACCCTAGTACGAGCCGGGGAAAGGGCAAGCTTGAGGATTACATCGATTGACAGCTCTAGCCCTACTCGTACGTATGTTTATATTTACTCGTTTTATATTGGGTTTTGGGCTTTGAGAGATAGGTTTTATATTTTGATATTTTGTAAATCTTCGAGGATATGTATATGATGTACATTTGATATGGTTTCCACTTAGGCATTATGCTCATAATATACATGATAAATCTTTTTGTGGTTAGCAAATATTCCGCTGCGTAATTTGAGGTTAAATAATATTAAAGGAATACAAGTTAACTCATAACATCAAAGTTAACTAGAAATTGATTAATAATGGATAAATGGGCATGTGACACAGCTGGCGGTGACGTAGACAGTTGTGGGCCTGCGTGGCCTCCCGTGGCGGACCAATGTAGAAATTGGGGCCGCCACATTTTGGTATCAGAGCTTAGGTTTGAGGAACCTAAAGTATAAAACAATGATGATAGTTAACTCTGATACCGCCACAATTTGCTACTTGGTATCAATGAATAAATCTTAGATGTGGAAACCACAAGTGAATGATTAGAGCCTTAGTTGGGAAGTGATGTGAGGTAGGTAGATTCAGGAAATTTATATACGTGTATGTTTTGATTGTGTACTACATATTATACGCGTATATATTGGGTCTGATCCGATGCACTTTGGCGGTGCATAATTACTATGGACGGACAGACTTCTTCTATTTCGCCGACTACTCAGCAGGGTTGATGGAGAGTTAGACATGATCAGGGTCGACGAGATGGACGTTCCGAGCATCAGAGAGGAGACGAGAGGCAGGTGGTGTACGTTACCGTACCTGCACCAGCTGAGCAGCCTCGACAGCGTGTGCGAGATGGAGGAGGTCGTGGTAGAGGACAAGAGAGGTCGAGGTCATGATAGGGCCCGGGTCCATATAGTGCCCCGTCTGATTGGCGGGATACACGACGATGTTTCAGGTGTCATCAGGTCGGGCATATACATAGAGATTGTCCGATGTCAGCTTCATCCTCACGACCACAGACCGAGCCAATTAGGGAGAGGGCTCATGCAGCTGCTACACCTACTACCATACAGCCAGAGCGTGATGCGACTCGTCAGCTCGTCGAGGGTATGTTATCTATATGCGATGTCTTCATGCATGTATTATTTGATTCCGACAGTACATTGTCATTTATATCGGGACGTAGGGTCGGACAGTTAGGATTACAGGTTGAGACCTTAGACCCACATCTTGTCCTCAGTACGGCTGCTGGGGATAAGATTTACCCTAACCGGATATGCCAGAATTGTGTGGTAGAGATTGAGGGACACTAGTTACCTGTCGACTTTCGTGTCCTAGAGTATTTAGAGTTTGATGCTTTATTGGGTATGGACTGGTTATCAACATATCGTGCACACATCGACTGTTTTGGTAAGATGATAGTATTTGATATTGAGGGTATTCCCGTATTTACTTTTGTTGGGACGGCATCAGACTTACCGATTACTAGAGGACAATTAGCTACGACACAGGAGATGGAGATGTTTAGGACGGTGGTTGAGCCAGACCTGAGACCAGAGGTTAGATTAGAGGATGTCCCAGTAGTGTGTGAGTTTCCTGAGGTGTTTCCAGACGATTTGCCAGGTTTACCACCTCCTAGGTCAGTTGAGTTTATGATTGAGTTGATTCCGGGGACGCAGCCAATATATAGCCGACCGTACAGGATGTCAGCTTCGGAGCAGGGAGAGTTGAGGTCCTAATTAGAGGAGTTGTTGCAAAAGGGTTTTATTCATCCCAGTATGTCTCCTTGGGGCGCACCAGTCCTATTTGTTAAGAAGAAGGATGGTTCTTTGAGGTTGTGCATAGACTACAGGAAGCTGAATCAAGTGACGATTCGAAATCATTATCCACTTCCTAGGTTTGATGATCTATTCGATCAGTTGGCGGGTGCTAAGTTTTTCTCGAAGATTGATTTACGATCTGGTTATCATCAGTTGAGGATTCGAGAGAGTGATATAGAGAAGACGGCGTTTAGCACGCGTTATGGATTGTTTGAGTTCATAGTCATGCCATTTGGGGTGACTAATGCTGAAGCTATCTTTATGGATTTGATGCACCGAGTATTACACCATTTTTGGATCGTTATGTGATTGTGTTCATCGATGATATCTTAATATACAAGTAAGACTCGTGAGGAGCACGCGAGACACCTCGAGAGATGTTTTGATGATGTTGAGGAGCATAGATTGTACGCTAAGTTCAGCAAGTGTGCTTTTTCTCTGAGAGAGGTGAAATTTCTCGGACATGTCATTGGTAGTCAAGGAATATCTGTTGATGGAGACAAGATTCGAGCGATAATTGATTGGAGGACACCTGAGACAGTTGCAGACATTCGTAGTTTCTTGGGGCTTGCGGGCTATTACCGGCTGTTTGTGCAGGATTTTTCGTTGATTGCAGCGCCAATGACGAGGTTGACCAAGAAGGATGTCAAGTTTGAGTGGTCTGAAGACTATGAGGCGGCATTTTTAAAGTTGAAGAGGAAGTTGACTTCGGCGCCAGTGTTGGCTCTACCTGAGACAGGGAAAGGCTTCTTGGTCTATACAGATGTTTCCGGGACTGGGTTAGGATGCGTATTGATGCAAGAAGGACACCCAGTTGCATATTTATCGAGGCGATTGAGACCCCTTGAGGAGAATTATCCGGTACATGATTTAGAGCTAGCTGCAGTTGTGTTTGCGCTCAAGGCTTGGCGACATTATCTTTATGGAGAGCGGTTCATGTTATTCACAGATCATCAGAGTTTGAAGTATCTGTTCACTCAGAAGGATCTGAATATGCGGCAAAGACGGTGGCTCGAGTTTCGAAAGACTACGATTTCGCGATTGAGTACCATCCTGGGAAGGCGAATGTAGTTCCGATGCATTGAGCGGAGTGGTGTAGAGAGTCGACCGTGGCTGTCTTTGCGGCGAGATGACACATGAGCATGGATTCTTTGGAGGCTGCGACGGTGTTGTGTTTGTCGATGCTTTTTGCGATGTTCATATCGTTGCTAGATGCGTGTTCTGTTGTGTCGTTAGAGAGGTCGCCGAGTGGCAAAGGGCGACGGACATTTTGCTCGCTTCGGTTGTCCGGCTCGGGATGCGGGTTGCGCAGATTGGTCAGTGGTTCGGACCGGTGCTTGAGACACGGGGGCGGGTTGTGGATACCGAAGTGCGGGAACTACGTGATAGCATTCTTGAGGATGCACACCGTTCGCGGTATCTGATCATCTGGCAGGACCAAGATGTATCATGATTTGCGACGTTTATTTTGGTGGCCTGGGATGAAGGCCGATGTGGGTGCATATGTGAGAGCTTGTCATATTTGTCAGCAGGTTAAGGCCGAGCACAGGAGACCAACTGGATTGTTACAGCCACTACCAATTCCACAGTGGAAATGGGAGCATGTTACGATGGATTTTGTAAGCGGGTTGCCACAGACTGCGAGACGTCATGATCGCTGTGTGGGTTGTTATTGACAGATTGACGAAGTCTGCACACTTCATTCCTATATCAATGAAGTATTCATTTCCTCAGTTGAGTATCATTTTTGAGAGAGAGATTGTTAGATTACATGGAGTACCGCTATCTATTGTGTCTGACAGAGATCCCAGGTTGACTTCGAAGTTGTGGGAGAGCATGCAAGAGCAGTTTGGGACGAGACTACAGTTCAGTACGGCTTATCATCCTCAGACAGATGGTCAGTTAGAGAGATTGATACGGATATTGGAGGACATGCTCAGAGCATCCATTTTGCAGTTTGGAGGTGCTTGGGAAGAGTATTTGCCGTTGTGCGAGTTCGCGTACAACAACAGCTATCAGGCGAGTATTGGTATGCCACCATTTGAGGCTTTGTATGGTAGACCTTGCAGATCACCAGCTTGTTGGGCAGCACCTAAGGATGTGGCAGTGATTGGACCTAAAGTTGTAGTTGATCATACCGAGAAAATTCGACAAGTTAGGTTGAGATTGCAAGCAGCTCAAGATAGGCAAAAGAAGTATGCTGATAGGTATCTTGAGGGTTTGAGTTATGATGTGGATGACTTGGTATATCTGAAAGTTTCGCCCTGGAAAGGACATCGAGGTTTGGAATCAAGGGAAACTAGCACCGAGATATATTGGACACCGTTTAGAGTTATAACACGTGTTGGGACAGTAGCATATAGATTGGAGTTGCCAGCAGAGTTAGCAGGCGTTCATCCAGTGTTTCACGTGTCTATGTTGAGGTTAGCTAAGTCAGGACCGAGGCCGATGGTGGATATTAGACAGATTGAGGTTCGTCCTGACGTTTCATATGAAGAGCAACCTATTGAGATCATGGATCGTAGAGTTCAGACTTTGAGGAACAGGGAGATTCCGAAGGTGTTGGTACGATGGCAGCATCACGGGACTGAGGGACTCACCTGGGAGCTCGAGTCGACTATGAGACAGAGATATCCTCAGTTATTCACTGGTGAGTGTGGATTATAACTTAAATTTCGGGACGAAATTTCAATTTAGTTGGGAAGAATTTTAACGGCCCAATTAATATTTGCCGTTATTTTATGACGTCATTACAAACGTGGACGCCAGCGTGGACGTTCGTGGGTCCCACAGCGAGGCTAGAGCGCGTCCGTATTAGGTAAATAGTTATTTTGTTTGTTGATTTGACTAATTTGCGATGTTTATGTTAAAATAGGATAAACGACATCGCGATGTGTGTAATTATATTTTAAATTGACGTGTGAGATTGTGTGATGAGTATTCGCATCGATATGCGTGTCGACGCGGGTACCGGGTAGATTAAAGACGAAATTTTAAGTTGAGAAATAATATTACACACATTAAATGGATTAAATGTGATAAAATACGTAAATTGTTGGGCGCCTAAGGACACGCGGGGTCGTGGTAGACACGCGTGGGTGGTACGATAGTGTGCACGTCCGAGTACGCTCGTTGGCACGCACGACGAAATTTTAGGCGCGTAAAAGTATAGGTGAGTATATATATATTTATATATATATATATGTATATAAGGAATTTAATATATATATATATAAATATATATTAAAAATCAGAAAAATAAATAAATAATAGTGAAATTACCAAAAAGGGTATTGAAGGAAAGAAGGGAAATGGATATGGATAAGGGCAAAAGGGTCATTTCACCCCAAAATGTGATAAACACCACCACCGCATCACAATTTCCTCATTTTTTCCCACATTTCGATCGATCGAGGAGACCGAGAGGAGAAGAGAAATCGAGAGGAAGAGGAAGAGAAATTGAGCTTGTGGTGGAGAGACCAAAGAGGTGAGTTGATGTTGTGTTGTTGTGTTGTTTTTGTTGTTGTTGTTGTTGTATGTTTTTGGATGGTGGTGGTGGCGGTTTGGTGATTCGGTGGTGGCGGGGTGGAGCAGGGAGCTCTGACGAACTGCAAGAGCGATTCGTCCAGAGAGGAGACGACTCCCATGTCGTTTCCCCTCTCCCTCTCCCATTACCGATTCAAAAAAAAAAAAAATAGAGGCGTTGTGCGCCTCTGTTTAAGGAAGAAGAAGACCCAACCGGGTCGGGCCGACCCGCCCCTGTCTGGCGGGTCAGCCGACCCGCCCCCGTGTCTGGGCGGGTCGGGCCGACCCGGTTGGCCGGTTCGATTGGGCCGAACCGGGCCGGGTGAACCAGTCCGGTTCACCCAAAAAAAAAAAAAAAAAAAAAAAAAAAGAGAAAACAGTTTTGGAAAAAAAAAATTTGGAAAATTCATAGAAAATTCAGATAAAATGGGAAAAATTAGAAAAAAAAATATATTTTGATCAAATAAAGGAAATTTGGGATTTTCTTGGAAATGTTGGCGAGATATAGTCAGGGTTTTAGCCTCGAAAAACGAAAAATTGACATAATATATTAAATTGAAGCTAACTTAATGATAAATGGTAATAGGTATAATTCGGGTGGTAATTTGAATTGTCGAGTGCTATTGGAGCTGAGCGAGGTTTAGTTTTGAACGAGGAGTGCGATTTGAGGTGTGTAGTGTGACGGCCCCAAATTCCAAATGCATTCGGGTACGCCCGGCCTAGACCCGTGCAGGTCCCGAGTCAGCGCTCGGCGGGCCTGACGAGCCTAGTCAGCCTCAAATCATCAAATTTCAAGTTTTATGAAAGAGTTATTGCAATTATAATACAGCGGAAGCAAAAATCATATTTTTATCAAATAGTGGGAAATAACTCAATCAAAGGGAAATTAGGAATCTATATAAATGTGGAAAACCCCAATATGTTCAATTCTAAGTCAACAAAATGGATTGATGGAATCCACCTCAAAACATATTCCCCAGTTCCAAAACAACCATATATATAAACGATATACATAAAACAAAACATATGGAAACCTACAAGGTAGTCTCCAAGTCATTTGCTGCCACAAAAGTCTCCTAGGCAAGGTCCTTTGCCTCTACTGCACTCCGCCCTACTGCACCCACCGTCACAAACTAGACGGTGAGCAACTGAGAGAAAATCGAAAGTAATGCCAGAAGAATATAACAGTAATTCATGAACTTTCAAACAAGACAGTCTAGATATCATGCTGGAAATTGGAAGACAGTAATTTAAGTAAACAAGATGCATGATAGATAGACTGAAAATGATAACAATCGAAACGTGCGTGTTCTACGAGTCAAGAGAGGCAATAAGTGGTCTAAATTCCACAACAATCCACAACAGCGATGTCGCAACATCGAAATCCACAACAATATCCACAACAATCCAAGTACATGGTATCACACAATCACTAGGGGTGGTCAAACACTCGTGCGCTCGAGTGCCCGCGTTTTATCCCTTCTAGTGCAGGCCGCATGTACCTACGAGACACACACTTATGCCAAGAACACACATACAAGGAATATGAAATGGAAAGCCAATAATTTGATATTAACAAATACAAAGAAGTGAAAATGAATCACACGATATTTTCTAAACTGGCTTACTAACGTACAAATGCTTTTTTTAAGGCAGATGTACTTACTTGAACTATCGTAACCCGCGTACAACGCTCCCGCGAATCCTAACGCGTATCCCCGAGTTTTCCGCTACCTGACAAGGTCGGAAACTCGTATTAATAGGTCAAGTCATTAACTAAACTAGGTTTAACCTTATCATTTCCCAATGTTTTAAATGACTTGAACAACGCGACAATTTAATCGAAAAAACGAATACTCTCTCTCTCGGGTTTTGAAAACACAATATTTATAAGCCTCATCGCGAATCATAGGCTCGGCTCAGTCGTATATGGGTCATGTCATGGTCTCGAGGACCGGCGACATGACTACGACGTCATAACCATTCATCGCCACGCGATGTTTCAATCCAAACCAACACTCAACCATAACTCCTCGTGAAAACCGCATTGACATGTACAAACAAACATGAAGCCTCGCTGGTGTTGTCCGACGTCGGGGAAGGGTTATCACGGCATGGGAACACCGGAAAACCCTCCACCAGTTCGGAAATTACGTCAACACACAAATTACGACTTGACGACGGCAACACATGAAATCACGTCAAAACGCCTTAATAACATTGTTTCGGACTTAACCAAGGGTTGCGAGACGTCAACCAATGTTAGGTGAGATCTCGACAATCGTCACTAGTCATGGTTCGACCGGTAGCACCGCCGGCAGTGGCGGTTTCTGGCGAGGCTCCGACATACAAAACACATGAAATGATGACTCTTTCGCGCGTAATAAAACTGTTTTCGACCACTCTTAGGGCTGTGGGACCCACGTAGGAGTTTGGTGGGGTCCCCGACAACATCCCGGTCATGGTGGTCCGGTGGTGGCGTTGCCGTAAGGGCGTTTTCCGGTCAACAAACACCACCATACACATGAAATAACAAAATTGTTTAAAACGCAAGCGGATATTTTTTTTGGACACACGGAGGGTTGTAGGACATTTGTATGGGCGAGATCTAGTCCCCCGAAAACCTCCCTGGTGCGGCGGTCGGCCGGCCAAGAAGCACCGCCGGTCACGGTAGTTCGGCGAGAGGGCAAAAACCCTATAAAACCAACTTAAAGTGTGTAAAATCAGTAGGGACTTTGCATGGGCCATGGGGGAGGTGCTCGGGACGGTATGGACTCCGGTGAGTCACCGGAGGTCGTCCACGACGGTCCTCGTCACGGCGCCCACTCCAACACACCATGCATGTACACACATGCATGACCACCGTGAGAGAATGAGAGAAAAAGAGAGGAAGGGAGAAGGAAAGGGAACCCGGTGGGATCGCCGGTCACCTCTCGAACCTCCGACGACCGGCGAGGACTTGGCCAGGCCGAGAGACGAGTGAGCCGAGAGGGAGGGAGGCCGAGAGGAAGAACAACCGAGAGAGAGTGAGAGAGCAACTCAAGAGAGAGAACCGAGAGTTCGAGAAAGAGGAGATGAGTGCTTACCTCCGGCGTCTCGACTTCGGTCACCGGCGAGGAGGAGAGGCTGGTGAGAAAATGGAGGGTGAGGGAGGCCGTGAAGAGTGAAGAGTGAGGGTAGAGATGAAGACCGTGAGATGAGAGAAAATGAGAGAGAGAGAGAGAGAGAGAGGAGTGACGTGAATGAGAGAGTGAAAATGAGAGAGGGAGTGACGTGAGAGAGGGAGGAGTGTGTTTGCATGACATGCATGAGATGGGAGAGGGAGGTGAGTGACGTGAGAGAGTGAGTGTGTAAGAGAGTGATGTGAGTGATGGGATGGGTGTGAGTGATGGGATGGGTGTGAGGTGATTTGAGTGATGAGAGTGATGGGGGTAGGTGTGTGTTTGAATTTTTTAAATGGGGGTGATAGTTGTGTACACCCATTTCTTTACCAACCCACACATCTCAAAGTTAAACCCAAGGATTCCCAAACACCCGTATTTTCCCAAATATTTTTCCCCGACACATCTCACTTCCTCGGTCCGTATTTCCCCGTCACATGCATACTTTCACCTTGTCTCGCACCAATAATTATTTAAATTATCCAATAATTCCTTTAATTAAGTTTTTTTTTCACTGTATTTTCTCCCCCGGTTACCTAGGCGGAACCTCACTCACATTGACTATTGCCTGAACGGCCCGCGACACGTATTAATGTAAAATACTATTACACTCATCAAAGAATCATAAAATTACCTCGGTGTCGACTCCCAAGGTTCGAAATACGATCCAAGATCGCGTAGCGGGTCAAAATCCCGGCACGTGTCACCAAAGTCGGAGTTAAAAATTGAGGGATGTTACAGCTCTCCCCACTTATTAGAATTTTGTCCTCGAAATTTACTAATAAGTAAACTAGATTTAAAACTCACCGGAATCAAATAGATAGGGAAAGTGCTCTCGCATGTACGACTCTAACTCCTAAGTCAGTTCCTCGTTCCCATGAAATTGCCATTTCACGAGGACCGAAGGAATTTCCTTGTTCCTCAGTGTTTTGACCTTGCGGTCAATAATTTGGATTGGCTGCTCCTCGTAAGTGGCATCATCCTGCAACTCAATTTGACTTGTCTAGTCGAAGCATTGAAATGTGAAACACCGGATGAATGCCGGCGAGCTCTAGCGGTAACTCTAGCTGATAAGCGACCTTACCGACCCTCTTCAGAATTTTGAAGGGACCGATAAATCTAGGAGCGAGCTTCCCTTTGATTCCGAATCGTTTGTGACCCTTCAGAGGTGAGACTTTCAGGTATGCATAGTCTCCCACGTTGTACTGAAGCTCATCGTGATACTGATCATAGTATTTCTTTTGCCGTTCTGGGCACTCTTAAGTCTCGACGAACTGTCGTACCTTCTCGGTGTGATCAACAACAGTCTCGGGACCAACTATCACAACATCCTCCGGTTCACCAAGAAGAAAGGTGATCTACAAGGCCTACCATAGAGCACCTCGAACGGTGCCATACCGATACTCGCTGATAAGCTTGTTGTTGTACGCGAACTCGCACAAATGAAGGTACTCTTCCCATGACCCGCCGTACTCCAACACACACGTCCTGAGCATGTCTTCCAACACTTGGATTAGCCTCTCGGACTGTCCGTCTGTCTGCGGATGGAACGCCGTACTCAACTCTAATCAGTGCCGAGGCGAGCTCGCATGCTCGCCATAACAACGAAGTAAACTGCGCTCCTCGGTCTGACACAATCGACAACGGAACTCCGTGCAATCTGACAATCTCGCGCTCATAGATAATGCTCAGTTTGTCAACTTGGTGTGTAGTGGATACCGGCATGAAATGAGCAGATTTCGTCAATCGATCCACCACTACCTAGATGCTATCGTGACCACGAGGAGATCGGGGCAAGCCACTGACGAAATCCATAGCAATGTGCTCCCACTTCCATCGAGGAATGGGTAGGGGGCCGCAAAGCAATCCTCCAGGCCGTCGATGCTCAGCCTTCACGCGCTGGCATATCTCACACGCTCTAATGAACTCCGACACATCGGACTTCATTCCTGGCCACCAAAAGAGACGTCTCATGTCAGCATACATCTTAGTTCGACCCGGATGCACAGAAAAACGAGAACGGTGAGCCTCCCGAAGTATCTCGGTGCGTAAGTCACCGCCAATGGAATCCACGATCGCCCACGATACCTCAAGCAAGAGTCGTCGACCGACTCCAATCTGGATATTCGAACCGTCCGCCATCTCACCGAAATCTTTGGTAAGACTCATCGCCCTCTTGTCCCTCGAGAACGACTGCGGTGAAACGATGTCTCGCAACCTCATCCGACCACAAATCGTGTTTCGGTAGTCGTCGGCACGTCCGTGAACTCATCAACTCTCGCCGCCTCAAGAAGACCATACTCGTGGGTTATTTGACATACGACCACCTCAAAGATCAAATCCTCTACGGCTCAAAGCATCAAGCAACCACGTTAGCTTTCCCGGATGATACTCTAACGAGAAATCATAGTCTTTCAAGAATTCTAGCCAACGTGTGTCTGTCTCAGGTTCGGTTCTCTCGAGTGAATAAGTACTTCAAGCTCTTGTGGTCTCGTGAACAACTCGAAACGAACGCCATACAAGTGGTGCCTCCATATCTTCAATGCGAACACTATCGCGAGCCTAACTCTAAGTCGTGTGTCGGGTAGTTCCTCTCGTGAACCTTTAGTTGTCGAGATGCATAAGCGATAACTCGCCCTCTTGCATCAACACACAACCCAAACCAATCTTCGACGCGTCGTGTACACAACTAAGTCTTTCCCGAGTCTCGGCAACGCTAACACAGCGCGGTAGTCAATTTCTTCTTCAAAGTGTTGAATGCATGTTCACACTCCTCATTCCAATCAAACTTCGCATTCTTTCGAGTCAATTTCGTCATCGGTGCGGCGATCTTGGAGAAGTCTTGCACAAATCGGCGATAGTATCCCGCCAATCCCAAAAACTACGAATTTGCGTAACGGTAGTCGGCGTAGGCCACTCAATCATCGCTCTAACCTTTCTCGGATCAACAAAGAACACCGGTAGTTCCAACAACATGCCCAAGGAATCGAACTTCCGACAACCAAAACTCACACTTGCTCGAACTTGGCAAACAATCGATGATCTCTCAAAGTCCGCAATATCGTCGTAGATGTCTTTCATGCTCCTCACGAGTCCCTGGAATAGATGAGGATATCGTCTATGAACACAATCACGAACCGATCAAGGTATTCCCTCATCACGCGATGCATGAGATCCATGAACATTCTTTGGCGCATTAGTCAAGCCGAATGGCATGATCGTAAATTGAAAGTGACCGTATCTCGTCTTTGAACGCCGTCTTTTCTCGATCTTCCGCCCTAATCCCGAAGTGGTGATAGCCGACCTTAGATCTATTTTCGAGAACCACCGCGCTCCAGTCAACTGATCAAACAAGTCATCAATGCGCGGTAACGGGTATTTGTTCTTCACTGTGATTCGGTTCAGTTGGCGATAATCTATGCATAGCCTCAAACTACCATCCTTCTTCTTCACAAACAATACTGGTGCTCCCCATGGCGACATACTCGGACTGATGAAACCAAGCTCTAACAACTCGTCTAGCTGACTCCTCAAGCTCTCGAGGTGCCATACGGTACGGTGGTATCGAGATCGGCTTAGTCCCTGGTACAAGGTCAACGATGAAGTCGATCTCCCTCGGTGGTGGTAATCCTTGTAAGTCCTCCGGAAACACATCTGCGAAGTCGCACACGACTGGTACTTCGGTAATACGAATCTCTTGTTTCGCCCCAGTGCTCATGACGCTCGCAACAACCTTAATCTCGCCACTATTGGCTTCCCTGGCTCTGATGATTGGAAGTAGCGATGTTGTACCCTGAATGCTGATCTCTGAACCATCCACTAATGGAATCGTGATCCTCTTCTCATAACAACCAATGTGAGCATGAAATGCTCCTAACCAATCCATGCCAAGCAAAGCATCAAACTCCAAAAACTCGAGCACTCTCATATCTACTGGTAACTCGTAACCCCCTATCTCTACCGGAATATCGAAACACAACAAATTCGGATAAATCCTATCTCCAGCAGCAGTGCTAAGGATGAGGGGTTTACTAAGCCTAACAGGTTTCAAACCTAGCTTATCTACCATTCGACCCACAATAAATGAAACAGTGGAACCAGGAATCGAACATGGTATGCATGAAAGTACCGTAAATAGAAATCATACCCTCAACAAGGTTTCGGACGCCCCCGGTCCGGCTCAACAAGCTGCCCGAACACGCTCCCTCAGTGCTTTGGTGATCTTTGCGGCGGTGCTCTCGGTGGTTGAGGGCACTCCCTCCGAATGTGGCCAACCTTTCCGCACCTAAAACATGTGCGAGTATCCTGCGATCCCCGAGTCCGGCTCGGCCTCGTCCCCGTGCGAACTCGAGTCCGAGTCCGACCTGGACCTGTGTGTCATCCTCTGCTGTCTCCTCGATCGCACCCCTACTCTCTGCAGTCGCGCTCTGCGATCGCTAGCATCGGTCGACTAGGCTACGGTGGATGACTCGGCAAAACTCGTACTAGCGGAATGGTGCGTGTGTCGGACGAGTAGTCGCTGTCGTGCAACGGACCCTACACTCGAGTCCTACGGTCACGGTAATTCCACCTACCCTTCTTCCTCTTCTTGTCCCGATGGTGTTCCTCCGATCGAAACTCGATCCGGCGGTGGCCTAGCCTCCTCGGATGAGTAAGCGGGTAACCCTCACGTGCTAGACTCGCTCATATGTAATCTGTAAGGTCTCCGATGCGTAGTGACTACAAAACCTCCAATCGCAGTAGCAAACCTTCGGTGAAGTAGTAAATCCTATCGATCTCGAAACAGTGATCCTCCCGCATAAGGCAATAATCGAATGAATCTACCCATGTAATCCATAACCGACTCGTAGTTCCCCGCCTCAACGCCATAAACTCATTCCTCTTTGTTCGAAGAACCGTCGGTGGAAAGTATTTCGATTAAACCGGGTCTTGAAGTCGATCCAATCTCTCGGAACGCTCTCGGTAGTAACGATAGTCGTCTACCGCCATCATCGCCCCCCCTCGTAACATAGACGAAGAGATCGTCGTCGCATACTATCCTCCGTGGCATTAATCGAGTGAATCTTCTCATGATTCTTGAGAAATAACTCATTGCTCGGACATCGCACCGCCATAGAACCTCAATGGATCATGTCTTTTAAATTCCCTCCTTTCGCTTCGCTCCTCAAGGTGGCTCCCAAACTCTTCTCTCGGAGTCGTAGTCGGAGTAACTTCGCAAGTAACTACGGCATAATCGGTGTCTCCTCCGCTCGTACTATCTCATTCCGTAACGGAGGTGTCTCCTCTCCTGCTCGTGTACTGACGCAACAACCACTCCTCGGGAATCGTCGCTAACGGAATCGGAGTTTGTAGATGCCGCAACAATCGAGTCTCTGCTCCTCGAGTAATAGTAGGTGGTAATGGTGTAGTCGGAGTCGATGGTGTAGTGGTAGCTGGTACGAGTGTCCTCAACATTCGTAACATCTCCTGTAACTGCTAGTCCTGTGTCGCAACTCTCTGTGTCAAAGCGTGCACATCGTCCGCGCTAGCATATCGTGTGCCGGAAGTGCCGCTATCGTCGCTCGGACCAGTCTGATCCGCCATCGTCTTCTGAATCAAGAGAACGAACTTCTCGGATCAGTGGATAGCTACCGCATATAATATAATAATACACATAGCAATCATAATATGTATTAAAATAATTCGACTCAACCCATTACTTCCCCAACTAAGTTTCTACGGGATCCTAGGGTTTCCACTTCTTAATTTGACCGTTCCTAACATCCGCTGGTTTTAATGGCTTGTGTTTTATGAATTTAAATCAAGAGTCAGGTCTATATAACCTTGTGCTCTGATACCAACTGTGACGTTGGTATCAGGTTAAAGAATAACCTACACCTCATCCCTAGGCTCCTCAAACCCAGGCTCTGATACCAACTGTGACGGCCCCAAATTCCCAATGCATTCGGGTACGCCCGGCCTAGACCCGTGCAGGTCTCGAGTCAGCGCTCGGTGGGCCTGACGAGCCTAGTCAGCCTCAAATCATCAAATTTCAAGTTTTATGAAAGAGTTATTGCAATTATAATACAGCGGAAGCAAAAATCATATTTTTATCAAATAGTGGGAAATAACTCAATCAAAGGGAAATTAGGAATCTATATAAATGTGGAAAACCCCAATATGTTCAATTCTAAGTCAACAAAATGGATTGATGGAATCCACCTCAAAACATATTCCCGGTTCCAAAACAACCATATATATAAACGATATACATAAAACAAAACATATGGAAACCTACAAGGTAGTCTCCAAGTCCAGCTGCTCACAAAAAGTCTCCTAGGCAAGGTCCTTTGCCTCTACTGCACTCCGCCCTATCTGCACCCACCGTCACAAACTAGACGGTGAGCAACTGAGAGAAAATCGAAAGTAATGCCAGAAGAATATAACAGTAATTCATGAACTTTCAAACAAGACAGTCTAGATATCATGCTGGAAATTGGAAGACCGTAATTTAAGTAAACAAGATGCATGATAGATAGACTGAAAATGATAACAATCGAAACATGCGTGTTCTACGAGTCAAGAGAGGCAATAAGTGGTCTAAATTCCACAACAATCCACAACAGCGATGTCGCAACATCGAAATCCGCAACAATATCCACAACAATCCAGTACATGGTATCACACAATCACTAGGGGTGGTCAAACACTCGTGCGCTCGAGTGCCCGCGTTTTATCCCTTCTAGTGCAAGCCGCATGTACCTTCGAGACACACACTTATGCCAAGAACACACATACAAGGAATATGAAATGGAAAGCCAATAATTTGATATTAACAAATACAAAGAAGTGAAAATGAATCACATGATATTTTCTAAACTGGCTTACTAACGTACAAATGTTTTTTTAAGGCAGATGTACTTACCTGAACTATCGTAACCCGCGTACAACGCTCCCGCGAATCCTAACGCGTATCCCCGAGTTTCCCGCTACCTGACAAGGTCGGAAACTCGTATTAATAGGTCAAGTCATTAACTAAACTAGGTTTAACCTTATCATTTCCCAATGTTTTAAATGACTTGAACAACGCGACAATTTAATCAAAAAAACGAATACTCTCTCTCTCGGGTTTTGAAAACACAATATTTATAAGCCTCATCGCGAATCATAGGCTCGGCTCAGTCGTATATGGGTCATGTCATGGTCTCGAGGACCGGCGACATGACTACGACGTCATAACCATTCATCGCCACGCGATGTTTCAATCCAAACCAACACTCAACCATAACTCCTCGTGAAAACCGCACTGACATGTACAAACAAACATGAAACCTCGCTGGTGTTGTCCGACGTCGGGGAAGGGTTATCACGGCATGGGAACGCTGGAAAACCCTCCACCAGTTCGGAAATTACGTCAACACACAAATTACGACTCGACGACGGCAACACATGAAATCACGTCAAAACGCCTTAATAACATTGGTTCGGACTTAACCAAGGGTTGCGAGAGGTCAACCAATGTTAGGTGAGATCTCGACAATCGTCACTGGTCATGGTTCGACCGTAGCACCGCCGGCGAGTGGCGGTTTCCGCGAGGCTCCGACATACAAAACACATGAAATGACGACTCTTTCGCGCGTAATAAAACTGTTTTCGACCACACTCTTAGGGCTGTGGGACCCACGTAGGAGTTTGGTTGGGTCCCCGACAACATCCGGTCATGGTGGTCCGGTGGTGGCGTTTGCGGTAAGGGCGTTTTCCGGTCAACAAACACCACCATACACATGAAATAACAAAATTGTTTAAAACGCAACCGGATATTTTTTTTGGACACACCGGAGGGTTATAGGACATTTGTATGGGCGAGATCTAGTCCCCGAAAACCTCCCGGTGCGGCGGTCCGGCCAGCAGCGCGCCGCCGGTCCACGACGATTCGGCGAGAGGGCAAAAACCCTATAAAACCAACTTAAAGTGTGTAAAATCAGTAGGGACTTTGCATGGGCCATGGGGGAGGTGCTCCGGGACGGTATGGACTCCGGTGAGTCACCGGAGGTCGTCCACGACCGGTCCTCGTCACGCAGCCCACTCCAACACACCATGCATGTACACACATGCATGACCACCGTGAGAGAATGAGAGAAAAAGAGAGGAAGGGAGAAGGAAAGGGAACCTTCGGTGGGATCTTGCCCGGCCACCTCGAACCTCCGACGACCGGCGAGGACTTGGCCAGCCGAGAGACGAGTGAGCCGAGAGGGAGGGAGGCCGAGAGGAAGAATAACCGAGAGAGAGTGAGAGAGCAACTCAAGAGAGAGAACCGAGAGTTCGAGAAAGAGGAGATGAGTGCTTACCTCCGGCGTCTCGACTTGGCCACCGGCGAGGAGGAGAGGTTGGTGAGAAAATGGAGGGTGAGGGAGGCCGTGAAGAGTGAAGAGTGAGGGTAGAGATGAAGACCGTGAGATGAGAGAAAATGAGAGAGAGAGAGAGAGAGGAGTGACGTGAATGAGAGAGTGAAAATGAGAGAGGGAGTGACGTGAGAGAGGGAGGAGTGTGTTTGCATGACATGCATGAGATGGGAGAGGGAGGTGAGTGACGTGAGAGAGTGAGTGTGTAAGAGAGTGATGTGAGTGATGGGATGGGTGTGAGGTGATTTGAGTGATGAGAGTGATGGGGGTAGGTGTGTGTTTGAATTTTTTAAATGGGGGTGATAGTTGTGTACACCCATTTCTTTACCAACCCACACATCTCAAAGTTAAACCCAAGGATTCCCAAACACCCGTATTTTCCCAAATATTTTTCCCCGACACATCTCACTTCCTCGGTCCGTATTTCCCCGTCACATGCATACTTTCACCTTGTCTCGCACCAATAATTATTTAAATTATCCAATAATTCCTTTAATTAAGTTTTTTTTTCACTGTATTTTCTCCCCCGGTTACCTAGGCGGAACCTCACTCACATTGACTATTGCCTGAACGGCCCGCGACACGTATTAATGTAAAATACTATTACACTCATCAAAGAATCATAAAATTACCTCGGTGTCGACTCCCAAAGTCAGGTTAAAAATTAAGAGATGTCACCAAAGTCAGGTTAAAAATTACACGTGTCACCAAAGTCAGGTTAAAAATTAAGAGATGTTACATGTAGTATCCCAATTGAACTTCACTTTAAGTATTTACAGTTTGATTTATTTGAATTCAGTTCCATTTATTCTCTACTCCATTTCATTATTGCTTTACGGTGGTTGAGTACTCTCACCTGGTGACTTTACGGTAGTGGAGTGTACTCCTACCTGGTGTCTTTACGGTGTTGAGATCACTCCCCACCTGGTGCTGATTCGTTACGGCCATAGAGTCCACTAAATCATAGCACTTATCTAGGTATACGCCGGTGAATAGGCTACCCGGGTATGGTAGGCTTGTGTGGGTGCGTCGTGGGTCTACGCCGACCACCTAGAGGGTCCAGGACCAACCCATTAGTGTGTTTTCATGGGCCGTGCCTGGGGAAAAGCCCGAAGTATGATTTAGTTTGATTTTTATGTGTACGTACTTTGTTTTGTCACTATATTTATGCATGCGATGATCTTTCTTTTACAGTTGTCTGTATTATTTCTTTGTTCCGCATGTTTAAATTATAGTATTTCAAATTTCAGTACTTTTATTTTCGTAATTACTTGGTGAATTTCCTTGGGATTACTAACTCTGGACTCGTCATCTGTTTTTTTGTGATGGCTGAGTGCAGACCCTAGTACGAGCCGGGGAAAGGGCAAGCTTGAGGATTACATCGATTGACAGCTCTAGCCCTACTCGTACGTATGTTTATATTTACTCGTTTGATATGGTTTCCACTTAGGCATTATGCTCATAATATACATGATAAATCTTTTTGTGGTTAGTAAATATTCCGCTGCGTAATTTGAGGTTAAATAATATTAAAGGAATACAAGTTAACTCATAACATCAAAGTTAACTAGAAATTGATTAATAATGGATAAATGGGCGTGGGACACAGCTGGCGGTGACGTAGACAGTTGTGGGCCTGCGTGGCCTCCCGTGGCGGACCAATGTAGAAATTGGGGCCGCCACAGCCAGGGTGGGCAGTCTCCCCCTCGGTCATCAGCCCCGAGACCCTTTTGTAGTACCATTGCCCCCGACCACGTCTTCCGCCCCTCAACTCCTCTCCCACTCCACCTTATGTTTGACACACTTTCTATGATTATAAATGCAGTTTAAATAATATAGGTGCTAATACGAACGAGTTGGAGTGTATTGAGTGGATAGTTTATCATTTAAAATAATGTAAACAATATTATTTAAACAAAAAAAAAAGTAAGTTTCTTTATTATTGAGAAATATTGATTATGAAGCCAATTATGAGTTGCAGTTAGAATGTTATGAAAAAAATACTCAATTAATTAAGGACGAGAATTATATGTAATCATGAAATGCCCCATGAAAATAAAATTCTTAAAGTTCTTTGCCTCATTTTTATTGTTTTAAGCCTTAAATAATTAAGAAAAAAAAATTGGGAGAATGGAAAATTATTAAAAAGTCAATTTGATATATTTTTTCTTGTTTTACAAAAAAACATATAATAATGAAATACATGGGCTCGGAGAGTGTTGGACCGCACATGCACATGGTGGGTATACAAATGGGGTTGGAGCCCATCTTTGCACAAAACCAATTGGCTTGTGCTAGGATCTAATCTACACCACTTTATACCACACCAACTCTTATTATATTTCCAATGTGGGATTATATTCTAACATATAATTCAACTCTATTTTCGTAAAACTTTGCAATATCTTATTAATTTAGGGCCCTTAATTTATATATTGCAAATCTTAAAATTATTAATTTATTATTATATTTAAATTTTTTAATATAATATGTTTTTATTTTATGTGGTTCACCTAAACCCGATACAAGTCGAGTGTACCTGTGTCTAAGGAGGCTTAATTCAAACCTAGCTTTCAATAATTCATTTTTTAAGTCAACAACTCCTTTTTAAGTAAAATTATCAAAATGTTTTGTAAGTTTCACAAGGGCGGTCCAAGCTGATTAATGCAAATTAACTTAAACAACCTATTCATTAAATTATCGCACTTAAGTGTTCTTGGGTAGGTTTGGGTCTATATTATATTTATTACAACTCAAGTGAGATCCACGATGTCAGGCGCACGTATCAGGCGAGTATCGAAACCTAGCTACGAATAGGTTTAGGCTAAGTTCACCCCTTAATTAAATTTTCTGGTTTCGCCACTGTCGAAAACTAACAACTAGTTGGTCCAATTGGTAAGGGACTTGGTATCCTTAAATGAGGTATGGAGTTTGATTCTCGTAAATGAAAAAATTAAATTGGAAGGGTCACCCCTCATATGGGGCTTGTTAATGTCCAAGTTGTTGAGATGTGTGGACCGAAATAATAGTCCCACATCAGATAAGTGAAGCTTTATAATGAAGTATATAAGTTATGATCTCTCCTTAACTAGTATCGAGGTCTCTTAAGATAAAATCACATGCCTAAGAGTTGAAGGGTGATTAAGTTAAGAACAATATATATCGGTTCTTGCGGAAATTATAGGTTCGCAGAGAAGTGTCGCGTACTTGAAAATTTAATACGATTTATCGGACTTGTCAAGAAAAAGCCCATTATATGTATTTCGATCCAAGGCGAAGTGTTGAGATATGTGGATAAAAATAATAGTCCAACATCGGATAGGCGAAAATTTATAAAGAAGTATATAAATGGTGGATTCCTCTCAATTTAGCACCAATGCCTTTTGAGACCGCACACCTAGCTATGAGTTGAAATGTGATTAAGTTGAGGATAATATCGGTATTGACGAAGATCATAAATTCGTGGAGAAGTGTCGCATGTGGTCTGCTTTATGATAATGTGCCAAGCATGCATGAAAATTTAACACGGGCGTGGATATATATTAGTCGCCTAGATGGTGCAGTGTAGCTCGAAGTGAATCCACTAATTCTTGTAATAGCGAAGATTCAGCATGTGCCTGTATAAAAAAAAATGTACCTTTTCTATAAAAAATAATAAAAATGAAACTTACCTCCATTCAGATTGAACCCACAAATCTCTTACCCTAAACAATGTGTCAATGGCTCATATGCCTCCTCGACGTAAGGTGTGCTACTTTGACGTTGTCATTCTAGCATTTTTCTACAAGCTAAACTACCTATCTAAACTATCATATAACATTAAAAAAAAATACAAAATCATGTATGGAGACGTTTACAAAGAAAATCTTAAAACACATAAGAAGGCATAAAAAAACAATAAATCTTTTTTTTATACCAATTTTTTGGTGCTCGGATATCCGAGGTTGGTGCCCCGACTAGTCCCAGACTCAAGGTGGGTAAGTTCATTTTTTGAGTGGTGGTAACCCCCGACCCAGGGATTTAAAGTAACTCATTTCTCATGGTTCGAACACAAATCCCTAGGAAAGGGTGGAGCAACCACTACCACTGCTCCACAACCTCTGGGTTTAAAAACAATAAATCTACTTGAACCCATTGTGTGCAAGGGCGGAGTCAGACTCTTGGGACAGAGGGCCAAATTTTCTAATATAGATTAGACTTAATAAAAAAATTATCCATTATGATGCCTCAATTTCATCATGTTAACCTCAAATGTAAAAATTTTATTCAGGACAGGCAGACGCTCAACAATTAAATTGATGTATAGTATATAATCATTACTATGTATCAATCAAATAATCCTAACTACTAACTTGATCTATACTTATCATAAAAAAAATTGATTTTTTGATTCACCTGCTAATTAACACTATAGCTTTAATTTCATCTAATATTTAACACGAAAAAAATAATAATTATACAACACAACTCACATTATTTTATAGACATCGACCATTATTAATTGGTGAAAGAATTAGTAAGAAAGGGCATGAAAATAGGTCTTAATAGAAACGTTTTAAGACAAAGTTATAATTGAGAGATAACTAGTAGGAATATATTGTGATCGGGAGAAAATTGGTAGAAATAATGAAGCACTATTGAATAAATTATTAGTTGAGGTTGCAATATTGCATGTAAAATAGAAAGAACAATCGACTATTGACTAATCAATATATGAAGTACCTCAAATGGTGTCAATGATGAGTATTTGAGGTTGAGGTTGAGGGTATAAATGTACTTTCCATGTTGTACAGTGTAATTGTGTTAGAGTGTGTCACATGTATTGAGTTAGTTAGATGTTCTGTACACACTATATATACTATGTACACTGATACTTCACATTTTTGAGAATGAAAAACCAGATGAATTTCTTTCAAAATTCTGTTCATGGTGTCAGAGCGGGAAATTTTAACAATTCAATATTTTTGATTTTGAGTTCAATCTGGGGCTTGTGAGGGTTGTTTTTAGTGTTCATTCTTCAAGAATTGAAGAAATTTTTCTTCTGAGTGATCTAGGTTGATATAATTTCAATCTAGGTTTTGAGTTCTTGATTTCAAGATTAGGGTTTCGACTTGGAGCATTCATGACGAATGTTCAAAATAGTGAGATGAATGTGAGTAGTGTTGCTGCGAATGAAGCTCTGCACTTGCAAAATTCAGATCATCCAGGCATGGTTCTTGTTTCAAATCCATTGACAGGGCCAAACTACTTAACATGGAGCAGAGCAATGAAAATTGCGTTAGGAGCCAAGATGAAGTTGGTGTTCATCAATGGTGGATTTCCAAAGCAAGATGTTGCAGATCCAATCTTTGAGAGATGGCAGAGAGCTGATTGTATGGTAACTTCATGGATCTTAAATTCAATTGCTAAAGATGTTGTTGATGCTTTTCTTTATTCAGATTCTGCATTTGATTTGTGGAGTGAACTTGATGAAAGATTTGGAGAGTGTAATGGTCCTCTACTTTACCAGTTAAAGAGAGAAATTAGTACCATCACTCAAGGGGAATTGAGTGTTTCGAAGTATTTTACAAAATTGAAAAAGTTATGGGATGAGCTTGCTTGTTTGGTTCCATTGCCTAGATGTGGATGTGGGGGGCAAAGGCAAAGATGATGGAGTTGGATTCAAATGATAAATTGATGCAATTTTTGATGGGTTTAGGAGACATTTATGACCAAACAAGAAACTGATTCGGTAATGGATCCATTACCTAGTATTAATAAAGCTTACTCTATGATTATAAGGGTAGAGAAGCAAAGAGAGGTGAATGTTAATTTTGCTCCTAGTGTGGATACAACTTTCTTGATGAGGAATCAGTCTTTTCCAGCAAATAAATCTTTGCGAGAAAAGTACTTTTAAGAAATCGATGAACAAGGAAGATCTTTTTGTGATCATTGTAAGATGAGAAAGCATACTAAAGAAAATTGTTTTAAATTACATGGGTATCCCGATTGGTTTAAAGAAGTGAAAGAGAAGAAGAAAAGCTGGGATTCTTGAAAGCGAAACAAAATTTTGCACATATGCTAGAATCACCAATGGATATAAGTGGTGAGAATGCAAATTTGCAGATGGATATGGAAGCTAATATAGCAGCTTTGGTGCAAGAGGTATTGAAAAATTTATGAAAGGGAAGAGGGTTCTTTTTGATGATTCAGATGCTCATGTTAATTTTGCACATTCTGGTGAATTTGAGGGTGGTTTCTTCAATCAAAGTTATTGTTATAGTGCTTTGGTTGGTTCTGATTCTTGGGTTGTGGATACTGGTGCCACTAATCATATGTGCATTGATCGTTCTATGATTGTTAATCCCATGATACTTGCTAAACCAACCCCAGTGTTTCTTCCTGATGGATCTACAAAGCTGGTTACTCATACTGGTGATGTACATCTTACTTCTCAAATTCTATTGAAGTCAAGTTTACATATTCCTACTTTCAAACACAATTTATTGTCTGTTAGCAAGCTTACCTCTTCATCACCTTTGAGGTTTATTTTTCTCAATGATTGTTGCTTGTTACAAAATCATGAGAACTCCAGCATTCTAGTAGTGGGCAAACTTGTGGCTGGTTTATACATATTGGATGCTACTTCTTTTTCTTCACAAACAATCCAATCAATTTCTTCTATTTCACTATGTCCTATTCCTGCAACTACTTCTTATCATGTTGAAGATAAGAAGTGTTTTTGGCATCAAAGGTTAGGTCACCCATCTCAACAAGTTACTAAACATTTGCAGTCTATTATTCCTGCAAATTTAGAAACTTGTGTTAAGCCTTGTGATGTTTGCCACTTATCCAAACAGTGTAGATTGTCATTTCCACTGAGCAGTATTCAGTCTACTTCTCCTTTTCAGTTAGTTCATATGGATGTTTGGGGGCCTTATAAGCAAGTTTCTCTACAAGGGTCTCATTTCTTTTTAACAATTGTGGATGATTTTACTCGATTCACTTGGAATTATTTGATGCCTTCTAAGTCGAGCACTTTCTCCATTATTGAATCATTTTTGAAGTTTGTTCAGACTCAGTTTCAGTCATCAGTGAGAGTTGTTCGGACAGACAATGGCACTGAATTTGTTAATCACAGTTTTGCTAATTTGTTTTCTCAATCTGGTATTTTACATCAAAAATCCAGTCCTTATACTCCTCAGCAGAATGGAGTAGTTGAGAGGAAACATAGGCATCTTCTACAAATCACTAGAGCATTGATGTTTCAATCTGGATTTTCAAATAAGTTTTGGGGAGATGCAGTGCTTACTTCTACATATGTTCTTAACAGGCTTCCATCTCCTTTGTTAGATTGGAAGTGTCCATACGAACTTCTATTTGGTACTGTTCCTGATTACCTATTTTTGAAGAGTTTTGGTTGCTTATGTTTTGCAACTAATACACAGCCTCATAAAGACAAGTTGGAGAGGAGAGCTTTCAAGTCTGTCTTCATTGGTTATTCACCAGGACAAAAGGCTTGTAAGTTGATTGATTTGGATACTCAAACAACTTTTGTTTCGAGAGATGTTGTGTTCTATGAGGATGTTTTTCCTTTAAAAGGCCTTGATAGGTCTTCTGATCATTCTGTTTTGGCTGTATTGTTGGATGATGTTGATTGTGAGGTTGAGGTTGTTCCTCCATCCACTGTTGTTCCAGCTTCTATCACATAAGGTGTTACTTCTTCTAATGATGTTGTTCTCAGGAAGAGTTCACGTGTTAATAAACAACCATCTTGGATGAATGATTATGTTCTCCAAAAGAAAAAGTCCGTTAATCTTCTTGTTCTTCCAACTATGGATGGTCCTCCTACATTTCCTTTTTTAGTGAATCCATGTTTTACAGGAAATTACTTGGATTTTCTTGCTAATGTTTTAGCAGTAATAGAACCAGTTTCTTTTGAGCAAGCGAGTTCAGATCCTGCTTGGGTAGCTGCCATGAAGAAAGAATTAGATGCTTTGGAAGCTAATGATACTTGGGACTTATCTCCTTTACCAGCTGGGAAGAAGGCCATTGGTTCTAAGTGGGTGTACGAAGTAAAGCTTCATCCTGATGGTTCCCTTGATAGATGCAAAGCACGGTTGGTTGCAAAAGGCTTTAATCAAATTGAAGGAATTGATTATACTGATAGTTTTTCTCCAGTTGCTAAGTTGGTCACTGTGAGAATTTTACTAGCAATTTCAGCAGCAAGACAGTGGTCGCTTCATCAACTTGATGTCAACAATGTTTTTCTTCATGGCTATATTTCTGAAGAACTGTACATGAAACCTCCTCAAGGATATACAAAGGCTTTGCCGGGACAAGTATGTAGACTTAAACGATCCTTGTATGGATTGAAGCAAGCTTCTCGTCAATGGAACTGCTAATTGACATTGAAACTTTTGGATTTTGATTTCTTGCAGTCTTCTCATGATCCTTGTTTGTTCATCTATACTAAGAAGAGTGTTTTCTTAGCTCTTCTCGTTTATGTTGATGATGTTTTGATCTCTAGCAATTCAGATCATGACATTATACTTGTTAAGGATTATCTTCACAAGCTTTTCACCATCAAGGATATTGGGCAGGCAAGGTATTTTCTTGGTCTTGAGTTAGTTCGATCTGGTAATGGATTGTATGTTAATCAACGAAAGTATGTGCTTGATTTACTACATGATGCTGGTCTTTCTCATTCTAAACCTGTGGCAACTCTATTACCCAGAGATTGTAAGTTTTATGATCAATCTTCACCATTACTTTCTGATCCTGATAAGTTTCGACGACTGGTGGGAAGACTCCTATATTTGGGATTTACAAGACCTGATGTCACCTTTGCTGTTCAACAGTTGAGTCAATTTGTGCAGAATCCAACTGAGCAGCATTGGAATTCTGCAGTTCATGTTCTTAAGTACTTGAAAGGGACTCCATCTAAAGGTTTATTGTATTCAGTTCAGGATGATCTTCAGCTCACTAGTTACTGTGATGCAGATTGGGATGGGTGTCCTATTTCTCGAAGATCTGTCACAGGGTATTGTATTTTTTTGGGTAATGCTTTGATCTCTTACAAGACTAAGAAGCAGTCAACAGTCTCTAAATCATCAGCTGAAGCTGAGTATCGATCTCTATCTTCTACAATTTGTGAACTCTTGTGGATCTCGTATGTATTGAAGGATTTGAATGTTCATATTACTCTGCCTATCTCTCTATTTTGTGATAATCAAGCAGCACTTCACTTGATGCTAATCCGAGTATTTCATGAGAGAACAAAGCATCCAGGAAATTGATTGTCACCTTGTTAGAGATCACTATTCAAAAGGCTTTGTTCTTCCTCAATATGTTTCTTCAAAGCTTCAGCTTGCAGATGTATTTACCAAGTCATTAGCTTCTCCTGCATTTCAGTCACTCATTTCTAAGATGGGCTTGTGTGATTGGCACCAAGCACCATCTTGAAGAGGGGATGATGAGTATTTGAGGTTGAGGTTGAGGGTATAAATATACTTTCCATATATTGTACAGTGTAATTGTGTTAGAGTATGTCACATGTATGTGTTAGAGTGTGTCACATGTATTGAGTTAGTTAGATGTCCTGTACACACTATATATACTATGTACACTGATACTTCACATTTTTGAGAATGAAAAACCAGATGAATTTCTTTTAAAATTCTGTTCAGTCAAGAAAGTCAATTAATTTTTTTAAGAAGAAAGTTGATTAATTAAGAACAATAAAATATTTCATTAAAATAAATCATTTCTTGTGTTAAGATAAGTCCATACACACGTCCTAGTGTACACCTCCACACCACACCCCTTACCTCGAGGGCTATTTCAAAAAGTGAGGTTGTTTTTCTTTAAAATTCTTTAAATATGTTAAATTTTTTTAAAATTACAAAAGTAATGGATTTCGCGTTTACTAAATGCGAAATTGGTTGGACGCGGCTGATGAGGCGGGTGACGTGTAATGAATGGCGCCTTTTCTAAAGGCGCCATTCGTTGAGGTGTGGTGTGGCATGACACGTGCATGTTTTTTCCAATTTCTCTTTTTTTTTTTTTTTTTTTTTTTTTTCTTTTTTTCTTAAGGCGACGGGGCAGCCCGTCGCCATAAGAAAAAAAAAAAAAAAAAAAAAAGAAAAAAAAGAGAAATTGGAAAAACAAAATCCAGAAAAATAGAGAAAAATATGAAAAAATAGTATTTAGACGAAATAAATAGAAATTGAGGATTTTATATGGAAAATGAGAAATTCAAAAGTAGGCACTGGGGTTTTACCTCGAAAAATGTAAAATTGACATAATATATCAAATTGAAGCTAATTTAGGGTTTAGGGTTTAGGGTTTAATTCAGGTAATAGGTATAATTCGGGTGATAATTTGATTTGTCTGGTGTTATTGGAGCTAAGCGGGGGTTTGGAATAGGTATATATATTCATTAAAAATTTATATTTACGGTTTTAGGATTTAATACATTCATATATATTACACTAAACCCTAAATTAACAACAATACAAAATTTATATATCATAAACCCTAAATTCATATACAATGAATTCATACATTCCTAATTCATTCTGGTTGGTGGTTGCTTAATACATTTCACGACACCAATGAATTAATACATTCCATACATTCCAATAGAATTTAATCAAATTTGAATACATAAACTCAATGTATCAATAATTGTCTCTTTCCATATCTATACAAAAAAAAAATTCAAAATAGGAGAACACAAAATAAGTTTCCAAAAAAATCATCATAAAAATACACTCCATTCATCATATATACCATAGTTTCCTGCAAAAAAAAAAGAAAAAGAAAAAGAAAATAAGTTAAACTTTCAGGTATACAAAAATTGATATTCACATATATAAAAGTCATATATTTTATGAAAAATAACCTATAATAAAAAACAAATCATATTTATTTCAATACAAAAGAAAAAATAAGTCACAACAAGTAAAATTAATTAACAGTTAGTATATAACTACAAGAAATTTGCATATTAATGACATTTAAAAGCGACGTTAAAAGTATAAGAGACGGTTTTCAACGATCATAGAATGGAGGTATTGTGGAAAGTATTTACTTACAATGACAACATGTTTAGTGTCATCTTTAACGTATAATGACACTTAAAAGCGTCATCGTAACTATACAATGACATTGAACAACTATCATAAAAGAGCTTTAACGACAATTTTTAAATATCATTAAAATTGTATGACAAATAAAAAATAATCAATAAAAACTATTCAAATGATACAACATATTAAACAATCAAATTCATTGCCCTAAAATTAAAATACCAACAATATCTAAATTCAAATTCAAATTCAAATAACAATTTCAATATTGTAGCAACTAAAAGCTACACCATGTATTTTCAAAAAAAAAAGCTACACCACATATTTTCAAAAAAAAGAAAACTACGCATGTAACAATTACATATGAATGCAACATGACAAGACAAGTACACCTTCGAATTCGAATTTGCAACTTTTGTTCTTTGCAACTTTGTCAACGAAAATGAAAAAATCAATAATAGTGTAGCATATCTTTTGATCGAAGAACATTGAGGGAAAAAATTCAAATGAGCTCAACCAAAATGGCAACCCAAAAAGTACCAAATTTTTGTCAAAAACTCTAATGAACACAAAAAACTTGGTCTTCTCATCATCTACGTTACAACTAAATATCTAACAACAACGAGATAAGTTTCTCACCTTCCAAACAAAATCATCAAATCATGACCACAATAAACAATCTTACAAACCACATTCGGAATGCTTAAAATTAAGTTAAGAAGAAATCAACTTTTACAAATGGTTAGGCAATAAGAGAGTTCTACAAATGCTTGGAATGATAGAAACTAACTATGATTTGAAACTTTTTTTTTCGTAGGATTATGGTGAAACTTTAAGTTCTCAATCCTATGCATCCCTCTTTCGAAGGGTTACCGTAAACGAGCAAACAAACAATTCTAATGGTTCTTAATTTGTTACATCACAACCCATAAAGGAAAAAACATTATATGCAGGGATTTAACATATCAAACAAAAGAAACGAATTTGAAAACAAACATTAAAGTGGTTTGAGGGCTTTACACGATTAGAGATGGCATATGACTCGTGTTGGATAAACCCTCCAATTGTGTGTGCGCTCACACTTACATCAAGCATCCACAATTGGGTACTCCATTGTGTTTCGGAAACTTAATCGATCACCTTTTTGAAAGACATTGCCAAACTGTTGGGGAGCGCTTGAAAGAAAATAAATGTGACCAAGCTGTGATTAGCAGATAATTAAGGTTAACTAACATTGCTAGACAAATTAACATGGGAACAAGGTAAGAGCTCAGTGTCACAAACCAAAAGCACTACCCAAATTCGATGCATCCTCTAGTGAATTTCTCGATGTCAAAACGCTATGTATGGCTCACGCAGTTCTTAATCAACCAACGAAGAAGAAATTAATGTTTCGCCGTAAAAACAATGGGAAGCAATAAACACGTACATGAATCTAGTCTTAGTTCTTATGTATGTACATGCAAGCCCACCTACACACAAAAACACGTACATGAATCCAGCCCTCAATTTTTCAAATGAATCATCAACACTCAGAATGAGCAGATAAAGCTCCCAATAAATGCAACATGCAGACATTTATTCATCCAAGCTTATACTTGTCCTGCATATCAACCAAACTGAAGATACGTCGCATTTTAAGAAGTGATAAGACACTTACCACTCAAAGTAATAAAGTAACAAGAATGGTGTGACATGGGGGCACCAACATAGTACCCCAAGATTCATCCTAAATTTTGATTACTAAACTTCAACGAACAAAATCGCTTTCGATGCTTTTCTTTTTTTTAACCAATTGAAAAGGAATGCATGTTACTAGGATGGTTTGTGCTTATAGTTAAAATGAATGGACATTAAGTTTTCAAATTCTTAGAATTATTTAGATGTTTGAAAGCGATATGATGAATTATCTTCTCCTAGGACCCATTTAATCATTTGTATGATTTTATCTTATTTGTGAAGGAATTAGTAGTTCCACGGCTGGAAAGAACACATCATTACCTATTTAACGCGCAATAGGAAAAAATCAAGGATAACTTCACTACCGTACCAATGTGTCCTCCAATATAACGGCGAAAGGCATAAATATTAGATGAAAGAAAATTAAATCATACCTTCTCTAAGGACGAGAAGTACTTCTGAGGAAGATTCTGTTCAGCACGCATGAGGGAATATCACATTATGTCAAGTGCGAAACCTCGGTTTCAAGTCACCATTATCTCGCATATCACCTTCTAATTATTAGTACGTGTTTTGAAATATTTTAAAAGAGTTCTCAAAATATTTCAAAGCATTACTATAACCTTCTAATAATAAAAGAATTGTTCATTATACTTATAAATTTTTTATGAGCATCTAATAGAAATGTTCCCTCCCCTGCACACCTACCATATAAGGTTGTAAACCCAAATATACATTATGTTCATTTGTTTCTCTTTATTATAAATCATTATATCATATCATATCATTATATCATATCATATGTAACATACATTCTGTTCATTTGTTTCTCTTTATAAGAAAACGAGACTATCACTCAAAACCACAGAGAAGAAGACAAAGATGATGCGATATATACTTTAAGGATCCTAATAAGCTTTTTCAGAACTAGGGCCTAGTCAATTTTGTCTCAAATCGCCTAGGCCTCACTGTGCAATCATTGGTCTGGGTAATCTAAGACATCCAACACTATTAAAAACATGAATGAATAGATCGTTGAAATAAAAAATTATATCAATTCACACATACCACTAACAATGGCACAAACAAAGCTGCAATGTATAAGGATAACACCAATGTAGCAACCATTTGACAAGTTCAAAACATACAGTTCAGTTCGAGCCTGCATAATGGCTTTGTTCAGTTCAGTGGGTACCATTTCGTCTGACCACAAAATTTAAAAAGAATCAACTATATACAAGTAGTAAGCATTTGCAACTCCAGGCCTTAAAATGTATGCAGTCTAGCTAGCCACCTTTAAAACAAGATCCATCAACATTCTCTAAAGCATAGTTCCAAATATGAAATGATAAAGAGATTTAGAGACAATAATCAAATGTTGTATACAAATTTATTACAAAAGAAATATATGGAACCATATAAGTGTTTGAAATTAAAAATAGAATTGAGTTACCTTTCCAATATTAACACAAGTAGATGAATGACATTGCATAATCAAATCGGTGTACCTTGAACCATTATCTCCAATGCCATGTAGCCAAACTATTGTGACTTGTGCTTCCCTTTAGGCCTGACTACATGAGCCTTTCCAAACTCGAATGCTTGCATGCTACATGGACTTCCTTAAATATTTTTGATGCCATCACCATAAAAAAGTCCAAATAATGAAACCAGCACCATTATCATTATATGAATGTTAAGCTTTTAACCAAACCATTATAGACAAAACAATAAAAACATGAACTGCAGACTGAAATACACATATATTTAAGAGAACATGTTCAATACAAACTGATCTCAAACATAGAAAAACATAGCAATATTGAGCAGAACTAACCAGAACTCATGGTTAGCCCACCAAAGCTCATATCAAAACAGATAGCATATGGCCATATTTGCATCTACATCTAGAACAAGTACTTGCTCACCACCAAAATCGAGATAAAACAACTACAAAGCAGCCCTAAGAGTAACAAGCGCATTAGAAAATCAGTCCACTCCTAAATATTTGGTAAAGCGAAAAATAGAGCAATACCGAATACAAGTATTTAAGTAGAAGAACTCTCTCGAAGATAGTTTTATTCATAAAGCGAGATTGCCTTTATATTGGCATTTGATCAAACCTCCAATAAGCGCAAATTGTGGACACATATCCACGTGCTTTGACTTAACAACAAATTAGAAAATTAAGGAAATACAATCTGAAATTTGAACTAGAATTATTCAACAAAAAAATAGAGTAACTAAATTAGACTAAGTCCTACAAGCAACGGTAAAATAACTAACAACTTTGAATCACATTTTCAATACTAAAACAGATCATATTGATCATATACTAGAGATTAACATGAGTTCCAACTTGATTTGGAATTCGGTAAACCAATTCCACAGCTAAAGACACTCATACTAAGGATCTTAACGAATTAGTTATAAAAATGAAATAGAAATTTGTGAAACATTCAATACCCTACATGTTAGACACAAATACAAACAAAACTTAAACATCTACAAAATTTTCTATAAAGCACAAAAAAAATATACAGGACAAAGGGGTAGACTTAAATTGTTTACATGATTTATGTTTCTATAATGGTTCCTAATAAATTCATAAGATTTATAATGGTTCATAATAAAAAAAACTTATAAGTATCAAGTAAAAAATGAACCAAAAAAATCTAACCTTTTTGGATGTTGTGAAAAATAAATCATCATTCATCATCCTCGGTCGTTGAGTCATTGTAAGTGGCATCATCATCATCAACATCATCATCATTAACATCATCTTGCCTTTTTTGTGCAGCTGATCTCTCCATGAAACCCTGTTCCATGCGTTGTAACCGTCCTTGCATTTCAAGCAATTGATCGCGATTTACAGACGTGTCATTAAGCATCTTTAGTATCATTGCTTGCATCTCCTCGAATTCCTTATTGAATTGCTCAAATGGCTCATCATCTTTCAATATAGGACGAGAAGATCCAACTTCATCATGTCTACGCATCTTAGACCCTGACGGTGTCCAACCAAGACCAAATCTCCGGCCTTTATCATTTATTTGCACAATCTCCAAATATAATTCTGTTTCATCAATTGGAGTGTCCGTCGCAACCGTGAAAGCTCTCTCGGTCCTTTCGTGTATAGCGCTGTATTAAGAATTTAAACAACATTGACAAGTCATATAAGTCATTGATACCTATAATTAACAAAAAACAGATTATGGTCAAGTAGTTTCTTACGACAATCGCTCTCGCTCTCGGATCCGAGAAAGTGACGCCATCATGATTCCTTGTATGGAGATATAAACATAAATCCAAAGCGATCGGCTTTCTACCGAGTTCCTTCTCCTATAAAATATGTTTAACTTAAAATTAAGTTTGAAACTTATATGAATCTAATGTATATATATGTATGTATGTATCTATGTATGTATGCCCCAAAACATACCGGTCTCAACGAATGCTCATAAATGGATATGGCTCCACCTCCGTGCATGAGACGAACCCGAACCAGGTCCCCCCCTCTCGATCTCCGATTTCGGCTCGCTTGTTCGACTTTGCTTTATATTCGGAGTAGACCGCATATTCTTGTAATGCTCAAAAACCTCCAGAGATACATGTGATGGTTTTGTCGGCTTCCTCACCATCTTACTAACAAAGTCAGCGTAACGAGTGGCAATCTGCCTGTCGTACAAATGTCTGACCATAGCGTCATCCGATCGTCTCCAATCAAAATGAGTCGTAATAATAGAAAGTAAAGTCTTCAACATATGCTAAGTAAAAGAAACTTAATTTTCTTATTTAAAAATCTCTTACCGCCCAATCGTTAAAATATTGCTCCTTGATATGGTTGGGAACCGTATCCCAACAGTAGCCATCCTTATGTAAATCGAATTTATATATCCGCGTCATTTGCTTTGACACTTCGGATGACGGATGCAAAAAAGTACCACTACATTTTTACAAAAAAAAGTTAGACCAATATTATAGTAAGTTCATTAAACGTAAGTATATATACGTAATAATATTTCATTGACTTACAATTCATTCGTAGTTTTTACGGTCAAAAGCACCCGCCCCGCGCCTCGGTCATCATTACTTCTACGTCTCGGGGCCCTAGCTGACTCATCGTCTTGTTGTGATCTACGCGAGGCACCACTAATAGATGGCTCACTCGAAGGGTGGCTTGAAGTATTGGACGAATGTGATGCAGGCTCGACATGATCATGACTCCTCGATGGGGAGGCATGCATACTAGATTCGAAGGAAGCAATCGGGACATGCTGGTAGTACTGCTGATGGGAGGGAGATGCGTGGGTAGATTCTCTAGAAGTAACGTGACCAGCGATAGATGGAGGGAGTTGCGACGCTAAAAAAGAGGAGTAAGCCTGTTGAGTGGTTGGATCATCATGGCCAAATAAAGATGGCCCCGATTCTTTGAAGGAGAGGGCCCCCTGGTGGGAGTCTTTGCGCATAAGGCGGACGAGGATATCTGCTTGAAATAATTGTGATTGGACAAAAACTTGTCGAAGGTAAGCAAGCGCCGCCGAGCAAGTTGTTGTCGAACGAGTACTCTTCGACGCCGCTGAAACTCAACATCATTAGCGGGAGATCGTACTAGCGAACGATCCACGTCGCGAGATGAACGATCTCTGCGACCACCGGATCGTTCTTTGGATCGTCCACTAGATCCGTCCCGGATGACGATGCATTATTTCGCACGACATGACTTTTTTAAGGTTAAAGAGTAAGTTAGAAACAAATGTAAATGTCATAATCAATTATTACGAAATGAACAAACAAATGTGTAACTAAATTTACTAATTAGGTTTGATTTCTTAAACCTACTTAAGTGAGTATGTCATGGTTCGTTGTCACTATTTTCACCAACCACTACTTTATTTATTCAAAAATGACTCCGTATAGGATGGTAAAGGCATATGGACAAGCTAATAGACTAATCAAGTCGAGTACAAAGTTCATAGTCTCATTCATAAAGTCTCTAATCCTAATAGCATGCTATTTAAAGCTCATTTACCATTAAAAACATCAAATGAAGACATAGAGCACACGAAATGATATAATGAAAGCATCAACAAAACAATATCACGATGAACAAGTTCAAAGAGTAAAGATTATCAACAAATATCATTATATTAGAGTACAAAGGCACCATATAGTCAGAAAGACTGCAAATCAATAAGTAATAAAAGGAAATGAAATGCAATTCAAAGTATCATCAGGTATACTCACTTTTTCATGCCGTATTCCTAGTCCAATAGGCCTCTCGTCACCCAAACTATCGCAAACGGACTCATATGGACTCATATATATCTCTCGAAGTTTGCTGGTGACAATCTAGGTTATATTAGATGTACTTAGTCTGTAAATTAAACGTTGATACTATCCGACACCAAAAAGACCCAAAAACATTTACACAAATGACCATTATGCAATTCAAAGTATCATCAGGTATACTCACTTTTATGCAAATAAGTGGATATGAGCATACCTTAAGGTTGATGCTTGATTGTATATAACTAGATCGCGTTCTTGATGATGAATAACCTCCTAAGGACTACAATTTCCAAGCAAATAAAAGTCCCCAATAGCTCGAAATTTTTTTTTCATTTTTTTATTGAAAACAACATGCAAATATGAAGCAAAAAGGCTAGGAGTTTGTATTTATAGTTCTTGCCTTTCATCCAAATGTACAACCCCATCTCCATGACATCTAAGGGACCCTAAACACTCATATCAACCCACTCATACAAAGGTATGATGCGGTTCTATCGACGTCGACGACTATTTGCTCCTCCGTGTGGCAAACCCGGTCGTACTCTATTTCGACGTGGATTTCTCCGTGCTTGTACGTCCATTTGAGTTTGTTGAGCTTGATGACTCGACCGAGCTTCTTCCTCGTGTTGGCTCGATTGACCTCTACTACCGGTGCTATCAAAGATAGGGGTTGAACCATTCCAATATACCGACTTCTGTATGTGGTTGGGTGAAAGGAACATGAGGTGGCATGCCTAATAAGGGGCTGAATGAGCCATCTCCACTATATGGAATATTGTAGTTATAATATGGCGGAGTAAATGGACTTGGCATGTATTGAGGCAATGAACCATGCATTGAATGTGTAGGCATTCTATGGTCCATGTACGAAGATGATGGCCGGGAGCATATGGATCAAAATGATATGGATGAACACTCATGCTCGGTGTCCTAGGCAAAAACATATGAGCATCCGATTGCGTTGGGGCGGCAAAGGAGAGTACCCATAAGAAGAAGGGCGGGTTAGAGGTGGCGAAGGAGAACGTCGTCGCTCTCACCAATAGTCTCGACGTTCTTGGTGTTGGACGAGTTGGAGGTGGTGGAGAAGAACGTCATCTTGCTCTCACCTAGAGTCCGAGTCGTCGTTGTTTTTCTTCTCCTCCCTCTCTCGCTAGGCTTTGATCCTCTTCTTGTTGTTCTTCCTCTTCTTCTTGAGATGCTTCGTCATCTATGTCCCGCTCAACTACATTTTCATCATTCCACATAGTAGTCCTTTGCCGTTCATCCTCATCTAAGATTCGATGCCTTCATGTAGAGCGACCATGCCTTGTTCGACCCCGTCATCGAGAGAACACTCGCTCCAATTGACGCGCAAAGGTAGACTAATATACAAAAAAATGCAGTGTTTGCTTAACAATTTTAAATATGACTCATGAGGATAATAGCATTATAGTTTCAACGTTACCGAGAATTCGCGCAGAGCCCCGTCATGTCCAATGTATCGCCTGGTGATAGATCGTACCACCTCATGTACTCTTCGTGATCGTGTTCCCCCTTCTTGTTGTATCGTGGCTATCGTATTACTACGATTTTCCCACAACTCTATATATCTTCGTGATACACGCCCAATTTTCTTGAGGGTGTCCTCTCAATTGGACGCGGTGCAGACGTGTGTCAAAATCACAGTTAGGTGGCACGACCTGTGTCAGCCCAAACTGTCTCATGACCCTTTCCGGTCTATGCCACTCAACTATATGGAAACAAATTAAAGGACACGTCGAACGCCAGCTCTCGTGACCTTGAGTACATAATTGTGGAAGTGACTCGATGACATCAACGTATGGTTGCCACTCCACGGCATTCTCCCTCTGCGTGTCAAGTGCATCACGAAATGATGATATAACGTGTGTGGCAGTCCTAGTTACAGAAAATGCAACTATCCATCTGTATACAAAACAATAAATTTGTCGTAAATTAAAAATACCCAATGAATTGTTAAAAATAACATGCGAAACATTTTTATTACCGATATCCCAAAGGAACGTCATTGGGCATGTAGACTCCATCACACGTTCGAGGTCGACCTCTAGGAACAGGCTTGCGCCTTGGTGCTATAAATGGAAATCTATCCCAGGCCCATAGTTGTATAAGAATTGTCGCACCAATGACCTCGTGCGCACCAGAGCGAGATCCACGACACAACTCCCTGTATAAATATGCCAAACATGCACTTCCCCAACTATATTGTCCAGCTGTTTGAAGGTCCTCGAGCAACGGAAGAAACATCAAATGAACATATTGATTTGACTTGTCAGCGAACACACAACCACCAATAAGTTGTAGAATGTATGAACGAACATAACGTCGAACCATTTCCTCATTCTTTGTCATCCTCTATAGGTGGCACATTGTCTTCGAGCCATAAAACACGAACTCTATTCCCAGAAAGGTGAAGTGGTTCAGGTCTTGCACCAAGTAGTCTTTCACACACCGCGAGATAGTCGACATCTGTGCTTCCAGTCACAGGCATACCATTAATTGGTAACCCGAGTTGAATCTCAACATCTTGGAGTGTTATCGTACACTCGCCGCAACGCATGTGGAACGTATGTGTCTCTGGACGCCATCTCTCAATGAAAACGGTGATCAAAGCCCAGTCAAGTCTAAAAAATCCTACGCGTGAAACACCATAAAAGCCACTAGATCGTAGTAGGGGTGGGCACGGGTCGGGTTCGGGTCGACCCGACCCGATACCCGACGACCCGACTCATTCGGGTCGGTATAAAAATGACCCGCCACCCGACCCGCCAGACCTTAAACCCGAACCCGACCCGACCCGCCAGACCCTAAACCCGAACCCGAACCCGACCCGAACCCTATAAAACCCACAAAAACCACAAAAACCATATAAAACCCATGATGACGCCCGGACCCGACCCGAACCCGACCCGACCCGACACTATTATGACCACACCCGAACCCGACCCGACACCCGATGGGTCGGGTTTTATGACCCGACTCGTTTGCTCCACTCATCCCACCCGACCCGCCACCCGCCACCCGATTCGGGTGACCCGACCCGAGTCGGGTTCTCGGGTTTCGTGCCCACCCCTAGATCGTAGGTAAGGGATCATTCGAGAATGGTAATTAATCCGTCGATCAACAATACCCAGTCTTCTTTGCACGCGCATTGTATCATGTACCTTACAATTAAAAAATATGTCGATATATATATGTGTATTAAACGTTTTTGCATAAATATTATGCACATACATGTTAAATGTATATACCTGACCCCTCCAGACTTGCGATGACCTGTGTGTAGATTGGAGGCGTAGAAGAGAAGGATCAGATGGTCCTGGTTCCATGTGTACTCGCTACAACTGTGTGATTAGACAAATTGGTCGAGTAGTTTTAAAACTCACAACAAATCATTACTATGAGTTATAACATTAACAAATACGTATCTATTACTTTACGTAACATAAGGTTATACTATATTAATATAAATGTTATGAAATTATCAACTGACACCGTTTACAAACAAAATACAAATCCTCTCATTGGTTTGGATTGGGGGGTTGGGGTTGAGATATGGATGGACAATTTTTTTTGTTATGTCCCTCTGCACGACAAACGCTGCAACGGTTCCTCCTAGTAGGGACTCGACCACGATCTCTATTCGGACATGTTCTTCGTTTATGTCCTTCTTGATGACATATGCCACATCGCAAGGTCCTCGAAACATTAGGAAGATCCATCTCATTTTGCCTTCGTGTTCCCTTTGGTCTCCCTCGGTCATGTCTACACCTAGGATCTGGTAAAATCTTCGTCGCAAAAGTCGGCCAATACTTCTCATCGGGGATGGCTTTGAATTGAGAGGAGTAGCATCGTGCGTACACGTCCATCCTGTAGTATTGCTCAATAAATTGTGTATAATCAATTCGAATATGAGCACATGCAGCTAACACATGTGAGCAAGGGAAACCAAACGATTGCCATTTATTGCAGCTGCAATACCAGTTCCTCAGGATAACAATCTATGTATTGTTGCCTTTATGCATACGATCGCCATGACGTCCAGTGAGCACCTCAAACTCACCAGTGTCGCAATTTATCAATTTCACGTAATGTCTCCTTGCAGATTGTTGATAATATGCAATTTTATCCATGGCATATCTCGTGTAATTGAGCCCGTGCGATATTGCATCATCGATTTCCTCCCTTGCGTCGGTTGGTGTATGTCACCAACCTGTAGTAAATCATTTGAACCATTCTTTGTTATCGGCAAGAATCGTGCCCCTTTCAATACACCGTTAAAACATTCTACAATGGTAAGATAATGCCGTGTCAGTAATATCAGCACAGTAAAAACACATATAGGATAACAAACATAACTACTATCGAATACATACCAACCCCGTTAGAATTCATCCATCCGTCGTACCGCAGCCTCCATCATGCGATTGAGTCCGAGTTCCTTGGGAATGGCATTCACATATTGAAGACACTGAGGACTTCCTGATGACAAATAAGCAAAACGCTCCATGTATGCATCAAATTTCCTCACTTGATGTTGACCAGCAGCTCGAGATAGGATATTCTTTAACGAATCATTTTTGAAATGCGTGTTAAAATTACTGGTCAAGTGTCGCAAGGCAATAACGATGGTATCCTCTTGGTGGACAAAAACCATTTGTTGGTGTGTTAACGGCCTCGAGAATGCTAGAGTGACGGTCAGAAATAATACAAATACCATCTCTATCGGTCACGTGTTTGCGCAACATTCTCAAAAACCACCCCCACGAGTCGGTTGATTCGTTTTCCGTAACTACAAATGCAACTGGAAGTAGATGTCCATTACCATCAACAGATAGGGCAATCATTAGCTTACCACTGTATTTGCCATACAAGAATGTCGCGTCAATCTGTAGAAGAGGCCTACAATGTTTGAACCCTTCGATTGATGCTTCGAATGCGAAGAACACACGACGAAATTGAGGATGCTCTGTCCTGATCTCATCTGCAGCCCATTGTCTATGTGACCACTCAATCTTCGTCCTTGGGCTCTTATTATGTACACTGTGCCAACCATCTTGGTAACGTAGCATATGACGCGTCCCAATCTCCGAATGCATTTGCAATTGCTTTCCTTTTAGCATCCCACATTCGCTTGTAGGGAACTTCATGTGAGTATTTTAGCTTAATCATTTCTTTCAAGGCCTTGATAGCAATTGTCTGATCTATTTCGACAACGCTTTGTATCTCACGTGCAAGCATGTTGGCGTCGAGTTGGGCATGACTGCGTTCTATGCCGGGATTTATACAACTGTGCGGCTCGTCTAACTGAGTGATCTCCCACAATTGTTTCTTCTTTCGCAAACAAGCACGAAGACGCCACATGTACCCAGCTTCCGGCGCACTTCTGCACTTCAATGCCCATAAGGTTGTAGTTGACTCCAAAACAAGGTATTGACAAAAGTTGTTAACATGCCACAATTTTATGGCATGCTGCAAGTCTTTCTTATTGTCAAAGCACATTCCTCTTTCCAACTCAAAATTAGGCATGTCCCATCCAGTCGAATGATGAGAATGTTGGGTTGCAGTAGAATTAGCCACTTCCCAATCAATTTCATTATACACCGGCAATGGTTGGTAATCTTCTTCATCGCTTGCTTCTTCCATCCACTCCTCCTCGTCAATTACAAATTGCTCATCATCTTGCAAGTTTTCCGCCCTTGGAGGTTCGTAGGTTGGGTCGTCTGTAACAACATTTATACTTTCTCAATTAACAGATGGCACAGCATCCTCGAGGGGACATACGTCCTCGTCAATGTCGTTGTCGTGGTCCTCATTACGGTCATCACTGGGGGCACTAATGTCATCATCAATCGAAGTAACAAATCTATCTTGCACAACATCACCTATAGGTGATTGCATACGTAATCTTTCCATCATTGATGCAGGGCATGTCATGCCCACATTTTCTTCTACCACTTGTGAATGTACAGTAGAATTTTGATAAGGCTTGATTGGCTCGAAGGTTAAATAAATATCTACCTTCGCTGATAATGGTAGATTCGCCACTGTTGACCACATCAACTCGAAGTGGGTGTCGTCTTGCAACGACACGGGGATAAAATATTGTGAACCTGATGGATGAGTTATTACGTGACGATACGTCATCGTAATGAGAGTCTCAGTGGACGAAATATCAAACGTGTTATACACGTGATCCATCAACTCATGTTTACTCGTTCCAAACTTAATAATCGTGGTCATTGATGGGGGTCTGCTGTACTCGATGCCTTGCGAAACCTTAACAATTTTTTCAAATGCATAAAATTGAAACGGGATGTTCCTACCTTCCATGACCTACAAAATTTACCGCATTGATAATGTAAAAAAGATTACATATATATCAAGCGAAGAAATGATCAAAATGAGGATTTGAGGCACGATACTTTTTACTAAATATATCGTCTATAATGTTATTATTCTTAATCAGTGGTTATCGAAGCTTCAAGTGGTAGATAGTGAGTTCGAATATGATCAATTGCGGTCACAGTTAGCAAGTTAGCTACTTCCTTGCATGGTCGTGGCCAGAGAAGAGGGAGAAGAATGGACTGACGTATTCAAAGATGAGTAGTGGCATGATTTTTTTATTGTACGATGGTTGACCGAATAATTGGAAATAACTATATCGGATGGGCGGCGCCTATAGTCTCTTGTCGGCAAGACTAGAGAGCAGAGTGAGGACACTTATGAATGCGAGATTACGTATTTTGTTACTGATGTTCACTACAAGAAATTCAACTTTTAATTACAAAACTTTCAATCACGAATATAAAAAGTGTAAGTAAAAGTCCATATTTGCTTATGACTCTTAAGTTTGTAAAAAAATTGATAAAATTGTAACTAAAAATATTGTTTGTACTTATGACTCATGAGTTCTAAGCAAAAACTAATAATTATTAAGTAAATATCGACCCAATTCGGCAATAGTTTTTAGTGAGTAATATAATTTCTTTTACTCACAAAAATATATTTATATAAACTACTTTTGTTCGCAAGTAAAAATACTAACTTTTGCTTATGAATCTTAGAGGAAAGTAATATGCATAGCTTTGTAAGTAAATATGTATTTTTACTTACAATATATATACTCAATAAAAGGGAAACTACCAAACTAGAAAAAAAAGAAGAAGAAGAAGAATAAAATTAATTAACAAATTAAGCTTTCACTAAAAAGGGACGAAACAAGATAATGCAATATTAAATTTTGAATTTTGTCTTTTGTACAAGTAAATCTAAAATAAATAAAAGATAGGCACAAAAAAATATCAAAAATAAGAAGATAGGCACAAAAAAGATAACGATCTTGCTACGTACTTGAACACGGACGTGGGAACATACACCCGAACCCCCACATCCTACCCCCAATGCACACACGTTGTTTCAAAAGATAATAAGTTAAAAACCCAACAATTTCTCTCCCTATCTCTTAGCCTCACGGTCGTATCTCTCACGTTGACCTCACAACTAATTTCTATTTCATCACGTCACAAATCATCAAAGAGTTCATCTTAACATTGTCGCGCCTTGCACTTCATCTCGATTCTGCATCGTCTCTTAATTTCATGGGTTCATCCATGTCAGTACATGCAATCTCTACAAAGGTTTTGATTTGCATTTCACCTACATTTGTTGATTAATCCTAATGCATTCTATACATTTCAACTTATTTTCTTCATATTAATTGGGTGCATGTAAAATGCATGAGCCTATTGCAAAGTCGCTACAAGCTTCAAACATCCAATGGCTTTTTTGAAGGTTGTATTCAATTTTTTTAATTTCTTTAATTTTTTTAATGAAGAAAATTATAAATAAATTTTAAACTGTCTAACTTTATTTTTTCTTCTCTTTCTAGTTATTGGTTGAATGAGCTTTGGAACATTGTTTGGTTACCCAGCTAAATCTACTCTAGCTAGCTTTGGGCTCCCGAATAAGACAAAGTTTGTCAAATTGATGAAAAACTGATCAGAACAATAATCATGAATAAATAACTGTATTTTATTTAAGTTCTCTAACTCATTAAATTTTTTTATACCAAAACGAAACTCATTAAATTAACGTGAAAAAAATAATGAAAGGCACAAAAATTAAACAAAATAATATTTAAATAAAAAATGTAGTTATATTAATGAATATTATTGAAAACGAATAGAAATTTTATTAATAGATATTATACACTTTTACTTATGATGGTGAGTTCGCAAGTCAAAAAGGATCTCTTTACTTACAATTAAGTTTGTAAGTGTAAACTTTTACCGACGACTCTATTCTTACGATGTTTTTACCAATGACATTTTGTAAGTAAAAACTTTTACTTACAATTTTAACACTTTTACTTACAAATTAAATTTGTAAGTAAAAGATTTTTTCCTTCTTGTCGTTGTTGGAGATGGTGAGGCGACTAATAGTGTATACACCGAACACTACATTAATACTAACTTGTAATTGATATCTTGTCGCAATAATCAAACACTGATAATAAATAACATAGATAATATTTATCTTTGGGTCAATTTGCCACTCACTTGTAAAATGTGCCAAATAATTATCATGCATTTATCACTACACACAATAAACTACGACCACCACTACAAAAAAATTAATTTTTCTATAGGGTTTAATATTTGTAATATTTTAACTATGATGTTCACATTCTTTACTAACTATTTAAAAATAAAATATTTAAATTACACACACCATGCAATAAACACATTTTCTTAAAAAAATCTATTACACTATAAATATATTAAATAAATAATAAATTTTTGTTCTTACTATTTTTCTTTCTGTTTGTTCTTCAATTTAATATTCCTTTACCTACAAAAAAAAAAGATTAATATTCCCTGTGAAAAAAAATAGTTATTTTATTGAAATGAAAACTAAACAACAACAAAATATTTATAAAAAGAATAATTAAAAATATCGGTTCTCCCCAACATAGAATCTTTTGCTAAATACATCAAAACAAACACTCTCTCACGCCCTCTCTCTCTCTATAAGCCTAACATACTCAACCCAATCCCAAACCCAAACCCACACACTCTCTTTCTCTGTTTGTTCACACTCTCTTCCCTCTCTCTCTCTCTCTCTCTCTCTCTCTCTCTCTCTCTCTCTCTCTCTCTCTCTCTCTCTCGACACACTCTCACACTCTCCCCCTCTCTCACTATCTCGACCTCTCTCTCTCACACACCACCTCTCACTCTCTCACTCTCTCACTCTCTCTCTCTCACTATCACGTCCTCTCTCTCTCACTCTCTCTCACTATCTCGTCTCTCTCTCTCTCACAAACCACCTCTCAACCTCTCACTCTCTCTACAAACTCTCCCCCTCTCTCTCTCACGGCACTCTCCCCCCTCTCTCTCTCTCTCTCACGCCACCTCTCACCCCCTCTCTCACACTCTCACACGACACCTCACCCTCTCTCGCACACTCTCTACCTTTCTCTCTTTCTTTCTCGACAAACTCTCACCCTACATGTCACTCCTTACCTCTCTCTCTCGCGACACCTCTAGCACCTCTCTCTCTCTCACACTCTCTCCCCTCGGTTGTTCCCTCTCTCTCGGCTCACAAACTCAACCCAAACACACACACTTCCACTTACACACTTTGCGCTTCGCCGTCGCCGTAGCCGTCACCGTCGCCGATCGCGGTTGCCTCTCTCGATCTCCTACACACTCTTTCTCTCGATCTCCCTCACACTCTCTCTACACTTTCTTCCTCTCTCTTCTCATCGCTCTTCGATTACTCTATCCCTCTCTTATCAACGAAAACCTTACTGCCTCTCTCCCTCTCCCTATTTTAAATCTCCCCACCGTCCCCCAACCAACATTCAATGCGACATTGATGACCCTAGGTCGATAGGGGTTGTAGGGGGCGGTGGTTTGCAGATATTCTCTGCAATGCGTTCACGTGTGGTGTACGCACCCGTGAACTCTACACACGCATGCATGCGTGGTCGGTCTCGCATCCCACCCACGAATACATGCATACATGCATACATGCCCACGAATACATGCATACATGCATACATGCATGTACGCATACATGCATGCGTGACTACGCATGCATGCGTGATGCGTGCATGCATGCTTCCATGTGCATGCAGTGCATGCATGCGTGGTATCATACGGTGGAGCGTGTGGTGGAACGTGGGAGACATGTGGCGTAACGTGGGAGACGTGAGGTGGCGCGCGAGGTAGTGGTGAGGTGGCACACGAATGGCGCATTTCCGAAACGCGCCATTCGTGATGTCGTGATGTGTGGTGATGTGGATAGAATGGCGCCTCTTGTAGAGGCGCCATTTGTATGTGTGGTGCTGAGGTGGATGCAATGGCGCCATTTGTGCTGAGGTGGATGCAATGGCGCCTCTTGTAGAGGCGCCATTTGTATATGTGTGTCCACATCACTCCAATTTTGCATTTCGAAAACACGATATACATCAATTAAGGAATAAAAAAGTAAATCAATATAATTTACGAAAAAAAAAAAAAAAAAAAAAAAAAAAAAAAAAAAAAAAAAAAAAAAAAACAGTACGGATGTAATTTTTTCTTACCTCGGCGCCTGATTTCTGCGACGTTGATGTGTTAATATACAAACAAAAAGTAAAAAAACAAAAATGACGAAAAGTTTACATAAAAAAATGTGCACACCAACTCCCGATAAGGTTCAATAATACATACAAACCTTGAGTGCCTCACATATTCAATCATATCCAAAAACCCATCACCATGAACTCAGCTCTCCAACCACTACTCCTCTCCTTGACCTTCATTAATGGCGCTGGAACCACCATCATTTTAATCACCACACTATTACTCCTCCTCCTCACTCTCCACCACCTCCAAAAAACCCCAAAAACCAACAAAGCCAAACAGCCCCCAACAGCATCGGGAGCATGGCCCATCATGGGCCACCTACACAAGCTCCGTGGGCCGGACCTCCCCCACCGGGTCCTCGCGTCCATGGCCGACCGATACGGCCCAATCTTCACAATCAAGCTCGGGCCGACCACGGCCCTAGTAATTAGCAACCGAGCCGTGGCAAAAAAATGTTTCACCACAAACGACCTCACCTTCTCATCTCGACCGACCACTGTAGCCACAAAGCTCATGTGCTATAACAACACCATGTTCGGGTTCGCCCCGTACGGCCCGTACTGGCGCGAGGTCCGTAAAGTCGTCATGGTCGAACTCTTATCGACCCGACGGCTCGAGTTGCTTAAGCACATTTGGGCCTCGGAAATAAACGTGTCGGTTAAGGACCTAGTCGGTTACTGGAGCCGAAAAGCTTGTAACGGGTCGAATGGTGACGTGGTCGTGGAAATGAGTGACTGGTTCGGGCAGTTGACATTGAATATCGGGCTCAGACTTGTTGTAGGGAAGAGTTGTGATGATATGGGGAGTGTTGAGTCGGAGAGGTGCTTGAGTGCTATGAGGGAGTATCCGGAGTTGTTGGGTCGGTTCCTGTTGGAGGACGCGCTGCCTTGGCTCGGTCGGTTTGATGTGCATGGAAATCAGAGGGAGATGAGGAGGGCAGCGAGAGTGTTGGATGAGATTATTGATGGGTGGTTGGATGAGCATAAGAGAAATAGGGGGTTAAGTGGTGGTGGTGATGGTCATATAGATCAGGATTTTATGGATTTGATGTTGTCTGTTCTTGATCAAGATCAAGATTCAAGTCTTCGTGACCATGACGCTGATATGATCAACAAGTCCACTTGCCTGGTACGCTCCCACTACCATAATTAATTATGTTACTTTCAGAATCTAATTGTTAAGGAAATTATGCATCAATTAATTAATTTGTTTTCCATTTTTTTATTATCGATGTATATATTAATTAATTGTTGGCTGGGTGTGGATAATTGGATGCAAATATTTTTGATGTTGAGAAATTATTGGTGTGTTTTATTTTATTTCTATTGTGCTAATAAGTGCATTTTTTCAACAAATAATATTAGAGCCAACAATTATATTTTTATATTTTTTTTTATCATAATTTGTGATGAATCGTGTTCTATTTTTGAGTAATTTTTTACGAAGAGTCAACTAATTTTACCTGAATCAATCGAATGTCCAATTTAATTGATAATGAAAAAATTAGAGCACCGCTGTATGCACCTCAATTATTTATGAAGGTACCCTAAAATGCATGTAAATTGGGATGTCCTTATAATCAATTGAGGTGCACATAACATTGTCCAAAAATTAATATATTTTGACAAAATGTAATACACGCACGCTCGCTCGCTCGCGCGCGCACACACACACATATATATATATATATATATATATATATATATATTCTTATGACAAAATCTGATAAGGTCACGAGATTTTTTTATTTGTTATTGATTTGGATTGATATGTAGCTGATAGCATTAGGTGAAAATTAATATATTATAAAACTTATTTTAATTATTTTGTATCAGCATCAGTAAAGAAATTTTAGTTAGGTATTTATATGTTATTTTAATTATTTGTTTACCTACAAATGTTTGTTTGATTCGCAGAATCTAATCTTAGGCATGACTGACACAACAATGGTGACCTTAACATGGGCCATTTCTCTCCTCCTCAATAACAGACCAGCCCTCAAAAAGGTCCAAGAAGAATTAAAAGCCCAAGTCGGAAATGATAGACACGTGGACGAATCTGACGTCAAAAACCTAGTCTACCTCCAAGCAGTCATAAAAGAAGTGCTCAGGCTCTACCCACCAGAGCCCCTATCGGGCCCACGAGAGACCCTTCAAGACTGCGAGGTGGCAGGATACCATGTCCCGCGGGGCACTCGGCTTATCGTGAACCTGTGGAAGATACATCGTGATCCGTCCACGTGGGAGGATCCTATGGAGTTTCGCCCTGAGAGGTTTCTGATGAAGCATAGACACGTGGATGTGTGGGGCCAGCAGCACTTCGAGTTCATGCCTTTCGGATCGGGTCGGAGGTCGTGCCCGGGTGTCTCGTTTGAGGTTCAAGTGCTGCCGTTGATATTGGCTCGTTTGATACATTCGTTTGAGATGACGACACGTGGCAATGCGCCGGTGGACATGAGTGAGAGACCAGGTCTTGTAATCTCAAAAGCGAGCCCACTAGAAGTTGTGATTTCTCCGCGCTTGCCCCTTCACTTGTTCAACTAATTGTGTAGGAGTAACATCATGGCCTAAATAAGTACTATATATAGTAGGATTAATGGATTATAGAATTTCTGAATTTGAGGGTCATTGGTAGGTGATTATTGGTTGTTGTGATTGCGTTCAGTCCCTTCTCAATGTTACTCTCTCTGTTCTTAAAAATATATTTGTGTTTTAATTAACTTGTGCATAAAAATTAAGAAAATAATTAATCCCGTTAAAAAGTTTCACGTCAAGACTGAACTACCCTCATATAAACGAGACTATTTTCTTGCATATATTGTAGAAAATGCCTACTAGTTTATTAAACATAAGAAAATCAGAAGTACTTAGACTAAGAGACTCTCGATCACTGTTACATAGAAGCTCCGAGGCTTGAGACCATACACAGATGTCTCTGCCTATCTCTCCATTTTTGAAAAAGAACAGAACGGACTTTGTACTTGTCAACAATTTCAGGGTTATTATCAATATTGAGAACGTAAAAATTGGCCCTCCCTTCATTCTCTGTAGTCTGTAGCAATACTCCAATTTGTTGGTGAACTATCCTTCAAGGTCCGCACCAATCAGCCGAAAATTCAACCACGACAGTGCCCGACCATAAAAAATTAGGTTGGGAGGGCCGCCCTCAAATAGCCATATAGGGTCCAATAGTACCCGAACATGCATTAGTCAGTGCGGTTGACGCTGGACACCACGTAGAAAACAAAGAAAAAATATCGATCCCTATCAAGATAAAAGGAAAATTGTATAGAACTACAATTAAGCCAGCTATAATTTTATGAATATGTAAATGTTGAGCAATAAAAAAACTACATAAAATAAGTACAACAAAAATGAGCGAAGATATTTAAGTAGTGGACATTTGGTAAAACTCCTAAAGATATAATAATTGAGTAAAGAATATAGAAACACAAAGAAAAGTTAAAATACTATGAATTGACAAAAAATTAAGGGTAGTTTGTTGTCATTTAGACACCGCTAAAAATGGCCTACAAAATACTCTAGTTAAAAAAAAAACTAACTCAATAAAAATTGAAGAAGTTCGATAATGTAGTGATTGACCGAAACTAATTAAGTTAACTAGGACCCATGCATGCATCAGTTAGGAAGGATTTAAAGAGGTACTTAATCCAGCGTACTAAAAGAGTTTGATCGATGCATGTAGCCACTAGCCAGCCTAATAACTTATTTGGAATCAAGGCTTTTGTTGAACTTATTTGGAATCAAGGCTTTTGTTGTTGTTGTATAGATATGGTATATATAGTCCCCCGTTCCTAAATATCCGTAGCAATTTTACATGTCTTTGCACAAGTGTTAAAGAAAACAATTGGTTTGACATTAAGAAAACTATCAATATTGATTAACGGTTAAGATTTCATAACAACGGGCCGGACTATAGTTCATTTATTATGGGTATTTGTGAAAAAAGTGATTAATGTGGTTTTTTTTTTGTTAAAAGTGATTAATGTGGTTATTAATTAATTAAATTGGTTTGGTTTAAAAAAAAAATTGGTTTAAAAAAATTAATTTTAAACTAATAGAGTTATAATTAGAAATGAATGATTTCTTAATGAGACATTTGTTAGAACAAAAAAATTTAAAAATGCGACCGGCATATGGGAATGAAATGAGTACTATATGTCAAACTTAGAAAAAAAAGTACTGGTATAACCAATAAGGTTGTAATGGGTTGATGGTTGGCAAGTCCATTCTAATTAACCAGATGTCTCGAGTTTGAGTCCGAGAAATAGAAACGATTTAAAACTTTTAGCTACAAGCGTTGCTTTTATACTCCTACATTCCTCAACTCCGAGATTAGTTGTGGCTATGCTGTTAAGTTATATATGCAGGTATTTAGGGTTTGGCCTATTGTGCCTGGTTATGTGTAATTATACATATGCCTTTATACCCTAACAATAATAAAAAAATAAAAATAGACAAGTGTTATACTATTCATACTAAAGCGCGCTTATAAATTATGTATTAACCACCATTTGCGCGCACTGGTAGTTACATCATTAAATCATTGCCACTTCGAGCTTCCGAAAAGCTTGCTTGAAGAAAAGCTAACGCGAGAAGACCCCAAATAAGAACTGGTGCCCTTGCTTCGCCATGAATATATCAACTGCCTAGCTTCTTATCATAAAAAAACTGTCTTGCTTGGTATGAATTACTCGAGCTCTCTATTTATAATGAATAGAAGAAGGGCAGTGGCAGCGGCTATTTCGACCCCACTTTTTACTTCTTGTACCTTATTTTTAAATTTTTTATTTCGTTTACCCTACCTTTTACTTAATTTACCTTTATTTTTTTTTTCAAAATTTCAAAAATACTCTTACTCGCCCCATCACCCTCACCCCCAACACCCCTCAATCCTATCAATTTCTCGATTTTAGTAATTGTAAAGCACTATTACTAGGTTACCAAGTATTGTGAGAGTTTTTTTTATCGAACAATGTCAAATGTGGTCGCGTTGTGTCCTAGAAGTGAAAAGTGTCGCCTGTAAGGTTTCGGTCGCACTGGTATCGACAGACTTTGACCGAGATCTCTAAAGGGATAGCGATCGAATCTGACTAAAATATCTAAAGAGGTGTCAGTTGAATCCGACCAAGATTGTGAGAAAATTCAGTCTCAATAGATGACGGAGGGATCCAACCAAGACCTCTTCAGAGGTGTCGGCCCTGTGTATCCGATACCTCTTAAGAGATATCGGTCATGTGTGTTCGAACACCGTAGGCAACAAGAATGAACAAAAAAATTTCAAAACTCCTCAAAACTACATGAAAATGACAAAAAAATATTGGGTTTTGCTCATAATTGCTTGATATTTTCGATTTCATCAAAACTTTGTACCAAAAATGCAAGATTCAAGGCTCAAATTGAAGCCCTAAACCCAAAAAAAATAAAAAACAATACCGACTCAAAAAAAAAATAGAATCCTAAAAAACCTCAAATTAATACTAAAAGAGACGAATAATGCACCGACGGCGTCGAATCGACGTGGTTTTGCTCGATTTCATCGAATTTGGATTTGTGGTGAGAATGCGATTGGAAAAAGGGGTGACAACTGGGGTGACAACTGGGGTATGGGTGACTGAGGTATAAATGAGTAAAAACATTTTTATATGAAAGGGTAGTTGAGTCATTTCACAAGGATGAGGTGCAATAAACAAAAAGTGAGGTTCGAATAGCCACTCCCTTTATTTATATTTATTTATTTATTTATTTATTGAGGTTAAGAAACTTAAAGATTGTTGACTTTTGAAAAATCAAATCTCCAAGATATATATGGCAATTCATTTTCTTTTTATTAGTTTTTTTTTTTTACTTCAGTGAGAATCGAACCATGCATGATCTCTCTAGGTCTTGCCTTTTTAACAAGTGACGTCTTTACCATTTCACCTAAGAGGCTTTTACAAGATATGTCAATTCACTACTTAATTCATAAAAACTAAAGGCCGCCCACTTCTTCATAATAAAAAAACAAAAAACAAAAAAAAAAAAAACCTCAAAGATTGTTGACTTGTGGGGAAATAGGTCTCCAAGATATCTTTATCTATATCTGTTTATATATACTATATATAATGCCAATCCTCCCAAAGATCCTATTAATCAAAACTTTGCAATATTTTCTATAGTATCCCTCATTTGTTTTTCTTATTGATTTGAAAAATAAATGACAACTAGATAATAGGGGTATTTTGGGTAAACAAAATATATTCAGAGTTAGTTTCTTTTTAAAATCGAACTTTATCCTACTTTTCATACGTTTCTCTCCATTTTTCTCTTTCATTAACAGTTTTTCATTTCACTTTTTTACTACTTTCCTTTTTTGTAGCAATAAAGATACTACTTTCCATACGTTTCTCCCCCATTGCTTTCTTTCATTAACCGTTTTTTTATTTCACTTTTTTACTACTTTCCTCTTTTGTAGTAATAAAGATAGAATTTGTTACCTTAACTATTTTCACGTTCAAATTTCAAAAAAAAACTGCCCTCACATTTATTTAAATTAATGAGTTTTCTATGATCAGTTTACTTTTTTACTACTTTCCTTCTATGTTAACAAACGATTGTTTGACTCTCCAAATCTCTCCTGAATTCTCTCAATGCCAACGTAAAAAAAATAAAAATCAAAAACTGAAATAAGCATCTATATATAAATGGATTACAATCTTCCTTTTGTCACCACCCTCTACTCTTTCTCATCTTCTTCTAAACTACATCAAGTTTTTGCTCCTTATTTTTTTCATCGGAAAACTTTGTAGTATTGTCAACTATTTCCAAACAACATACTGAATACTATGTAAGTACAAACTTTATTCTTTCTTACGATTCTTTGTTATTTAGTAGAAATTTATGTTAGTCAATTTATTTGAATGTAATAAATCAAAATCCCATGCATTTTTTTTAACTTGAGTGGGAGTCCAATCATGACCTCCCGACTTGTCTTATGGCAAGTTGATGTCTCCACCATCTCACCTAAGATACTTTGACAGTTGAAATCAAAGCACCATGCTTATATCTAATTAAACTTTAATTCGATGCATGAATTTTATTTACTTAGACTTTAGTATTATCATGTAGTTAAAATTCTATGCACCAATTAATGATCGCCAATAATCAACCTTTGGCTTCATATGATCATGTGTTCATGGCTTTAGTTATTGTTTATATACCACAAAAAATAGTAATGCAAGTTTTATAAATTTTCTAACAAAAACCAAAACAGTCCAAGCTGGAGATAATTAAAAAAAAAAAAAAAACAAAACAAAAAACAAAAAACAAAAAACAAAACTGTCCAAGCTTCATAACTTTTGTAAGGAAAAAAAATTAAGCCTATATTATATAGATATTTCCATGTGCCATGACATTGAAAAATTCAAGCAGATCGTTTTTTTTTTTTTTAAATATCATGTATATGTAACATACTTTTCCTATCATTTTAGTATAGCATGACACCGAGTCGGTGCCTAAAGTGAGTACTCCAATCATTTTTCAAAAATAAATACTCAAACTCTAAATTTCTCAATTGTAATTTTCTCCAAAGAAAAATCAAATAAGAACATTTCTATTTGCTTCAATTGCACGTGCCCATTGACTAGTGATAACTAATAACGGTCACTCAACTCTGCATGTTGTAACACTTTAGTCATAATAAACTTACGTTTCTAACAATATAATTAGTCAACCCTGCAAGTTGTAACATACTAGTAACTGAACTTTATAAATAGTAATGGGAAAGTCATTCGATGGCTTTTCATTCAGAAGTCCGGTGAAATTTCACACATAGCGTTCAATGGCCTCTTGTCCCACATAAAATTTAGCGAATTTGAGTGCAATGCTACTGAATGTTATGTACGTGTGCTCTCTCACTGAACCTCCAATCGAAAAGCTACGTGAGCTACTTTTTGCGCTAAAAATTGTAAGGTTCGGTGACTAATGTGTTATAAGTTGCAAGTTTAGCAACCAAACTGTTACAAATTATAAAGTTGGATGACCATTTATGTAATTTACCCTGCGAGACACATCAATGGAGATGTCTGTTTAGTGAATTCAAGAGAACATTTATACCAAATTATACTTATATTACCTTCGTTTAATTAAGTATTGACAATTTTTTATTATATAATTAAAACACATATTTTGTGTCAACAGGTGGAAATATAATTTTATTCCGTAGTCAAAGCTATTCTTTTTTTTGAAGAAACATATATAGAAATTTCAATAATGATTCATGACTCGATATAAAACTGTACATAAAAATAATTTGCCCAAATAAAAGTGCATTGATTCAATCACAAATATTATTTGTTCTAAAGAATTACTGTTACTAGTTTAAATGTGAATGTGATTGTAAAATAGAAAAAATATGAACAAAATGACACTGTTCACTACAACATGTGAAACACAATACACAAACATCACTAAAATTATATAATGAATAACAAAACTTTTAACAAAAAAAAAAGGTTTAAGACTTTTAATAGGGGAAAATAAATCAAAACCTTCAAATCTGAGGAAGACAAAACTAACTATTAAAAAAAAAATTAAAGAGGAAGCCAACCAATTGCCGCATAAATTCACGCGCAAATCATTGAGAGAGAGATGTATGAAATATCTGTTTTATACTTTTGGACAGAGGGAGTATGTGGTTGTGTAAATTCAGGTTGAGACATCAAGCCTATAGATTGGTTTTAGATGTGATGGTAAGAAGATGGAAGGACGAGATGATGTTGTGTTGAGTGGTGTGCGACGAGATGATGTTGTGTTGAGTGGTGTGCGAAAAGCACATCATTAAACGCCCACCCACATAGCAAAAGAAAACGCAAGAAGGGGTTAGGGTTAGGGTTAGGGTTACGGTTACGGACTCACAAAAACGCAAAGGGGGTTCGCAGTTCACGCAAGGGAGATCGAAGAACAAGATCCGCCGAGACTGAGAGGGCCCCGTACGCATTTCAGGTGAACTTCTCTCCCACTTTGAACTCCATTTTTGTTTCAATCTTTGAAGTGACTTTTGGATTGCTTCAGAAAATTCGTGATTCTTTGTTGGAATCCTTGTACGATTAGAAGTTTATTAGTTTTTTTTTTATGTTATTAGAATTAGTAATTTTGAATATTTTCGTCACTTTAATTAATGTAATTTTTGGAAGGTGATATGGATTTCAAAATCCTAATTGTATTAGGAGTCTTACGATTTTTCTTCTATTTATATGAGTCTTGGGTATTTCTCATGGGATATAATTGATATTTGCTGAAATAACTTCAATCCCTCTTTGATTCTTCCTTCCAATTCTCCATTAAGTAGATTCACGCATTACTGTAGTACATTTGAGTCTAAACAACTGCGTTATTCCTTAATTGTTGTAGATACTCGAGGGTGCTTACTTAATTGAGTTAGGTAAACAGCGCAAAGCGAGGTAAGTGAAGTTTCCCCTGTTTATCATTTATGCCATGAATATGATAGTATAAGATCGGATTCATATAGGCTAGTGACTTGGGATTGGGCGCAATGTTAAGTGGTTGAATCTTATGCATTGACGTGCTTTTGACGCGTCGCGTCGGGTTTGTTTCGTACTAGACATTGGGAAGTGTAAGGAAGTAGAGCCTTGTGTCTGTTTCGTACCATGGATAACGGACCTACCAATAGTGTAGGGGCATAAGGCCTTGCGTGCCTGTTCCATTCCATGTGAGACCTACAGAACATAAGGCCTTGCGAGCCTATACCCCATTGGGCGAGTACGCATGTCATTGACCGGAGAACCTATGCGTGACTTAAGAGAGAACCATTATAACTTAGAGAGTCCTAGTTGAGCAATACAAGCCGAACCGTGTTGGCTCAATAGGACAATCTTCTTTATATGGGTGCAATTGGTTTCGGGAGTTGAATAAGGTCGCCACTGGTACATTGCAATATGCCGAATGACTTTCATTTATATTTGATTTATCTTATGTATTCTTGAATGCTCTTGCATTTGCATACGAGTTGTTGCACTTATTTATCCCTGCACATTATGTAGTATTGGATACTTGATGGCTAGGTGGAAACGCCAATTTGCTCACTCCAATATTAACATTTGCCTCAGTGATAGCTAAGCTATATGGATGAACAGGTTGTGGACAGGTTTTGAAATTTGTGGATACTCCAAAATGTGGCGGAAAAGCTTTGTCGAATTTTTGTTAGAAATTTAGGGATAGATAAATTGGATATTTTGAGGTTAAGAAAAACTTTAAATTGACATAGGCAATGGTTAGTGTATTATATTGTGTTCGTTTCACATGTTTAAGCTTACTAAGCCATCACTTGATTGCCTGGAATTCTCGAGGGATTTTGTGATGGTTTAGGTCAGGCAATGTTATAATGGGAGTAGGGTTGTCATTGTTGGTATTTGAGGCTAGGTTTATGGAACTTAGGGAGAAAGTATTAAGGAATGAGTCGGATAGAATGGTTGGTTTCTGAGCCAAGGTTGAAGAAACTAAGGGCAAATAGAACACAACTTTGGATTGGGGGTTCAAAATTTTAAAGACTTATGATGATGTTATGTGCTATATGTATGTATATATATCACTAGATATATAGTGGTTGCCTTTTCTATACATTATGGTTTGTCTCTGACGATTCCCAAAACTCCTATTGTTTCTTAGAACGCGATGAGTACGATAAAGGGACCTAGTTTCCTTAGAGAGAGAAATGAGGAGGATAGACAATGGAAAGAACAAATGGTGGCTAAGCTAGAGGCCCAAGGGAAACAAATAGCTGATCTAATTGAAATAGTTAGTACATTGGTGTCGACGCCTCAACCTGCAGAGCCAATATCTCCTGCACCTGCAACCAATTCCAAGGTTAGCAGAGTGGCGGTTGGAGTGGAACCTATTGGAGATGTAGGATCTACAATGGCCCAGGTGGCAATGCACTCCCCTAATCAAAAGCCTAGTAAGAGAAGCAGGAAGAAGGCTGGATTTGGCGGGTATACGATACCTAATGTAGCATGGAGTCTTCCAACGACATCAGTTAAGACTGATGCCATCGCTCCTCCACTGCTAGCTAAACAAGATTATCTCGAGAGTATGTCTGTGAGTTCTAGAAGAAAGAGACTTAAGAAGAGAAGGATGGAAAAATGTCTGCGCATGTTTGCAACGCCTAGTGAAGCTATGGATCTTTCAGCGACGTCAGTTGGGACTACAATCATGATGCCTTCACTAGCAACTATTCAGGGATCAAAAACTAGTCCGCCTCAACTCTTTCTGCAACAATTAGGAGGTGGTGAACAGCGACCCCAGAATATTTGTTACCAATGTGAACAGTCAGGTTATGTCTGGGAAAATTGCGACAATGCCCCAATACCTTTCGTGAGAAGCGAGACACAGGGCATCATCACTAGGGACCCAATAGGTATTTCAGAGTCGAATCATGTGGATATGAGGCTGCTTACAGAAGGTACGATTAATGTTTGTAGTTGGAATATGCATGCATAAATTTATACTTGGTTTATTGAATTCACTATTTCCGTTGCACTGATTGATAAAGTAGGATGAAAAACCAGTTAGGCATTGCCAGACCTAAACCATCACTTACTCTGAGAACATCCAAAGATTCCAGACGTGTCGACCAATGTCCTAGTTAGCCTAATTTTCACATATAATCAACAACTTTTTAGAGTAGAGAGACAATTAATAGCAGAAACCTTGTATCATATCATAAAGTGGAACTAGAAAATTTCAAAAAACACAAGTTTCCCTTGCTACATTTTCTAAAATCTATAATATATATCATTGTTCCCGAAACATCTTTCCTTTTTTAAATTATCCACCAATTCTCAGAAATCTTGAGCCTGCAAACTCTCTTTGTGCTGACTTTCCATGAATGGCTTTCACTAAATTGCTGCTAATATTAGGAGTGGTCATCCATTTTCTTTCCCCTCTATGGTTAAATTTGGAAATTTCGCAATGAGCGACTCTTGCAGGGTGGAGGCTTTAATCTTCCTACTTTAAAAATCTGTTAGGAATCTCTTATATTTGATATGAAACTTGTCTTTGCTACTGCAGCAGTCACTCGAAAGCGACCTAGGCGTTGGGTTCGTTGGGACTTCCCAAACACTGGATGGGTTAAGCTCAATGTTGATGGTGCTTCCAAAGGCAATCCAGGACCAGCTTCTTTTGGGGGGGTGATGCGAGATGAGTTGGGACGTTGGATTTTTGGTTACATGGGTCACATTGGCATAGCTTCTAGCACTGTGGCGGAGTTGTGGGCGATTCGGGAGGGCCTTAAATTGGCGTGGAACATGGGTTTTCGCAAAGTTTTACTCGAATCAGACTCGCAACCGGCACTCCAATTTCTTAAGAGCGAGATCGGTGAATCTCACCCGCTTGCTCCACTTGTTAATGAATGCATCGATCTTCTTGAGCTCGACTGGTGGGTTCGGCCGCAACATGTGCTTCGCGAGGGGAATCGAGTTGCAGATCGTCTTGCCAATCTGGGAGCTGCGTTGGGTGATCAGGACCTCGTTGTGCTGGATTTCCCTCCACCTTCCTTGGGATCAATTCTCACAGCGGATATCTCAGGAGTCCTCTATGAACGCTGAACAACATGCTTTCTTGCACCGCTTAAAAAAAAATTAAAAAAATAAAATCCACTTGATGTAGAGATATTCAAAAGTGTAAATCAGTTGATGCTGAACAATTCTAGGAGGTATACGGTAAAGTCACAAGAGGTCAAATCAATAATTACTCATTTCGATTAATGATACAAGTCGTTCTAGTAAAAATTTATTGTGTAAAATTGTAAGTTGTTTTTAAATTTATTGTTTTTTACTCATTTTACCTTTATGCAATTTAAACATTTATGATTTTTCAATCACAACGGCTTTTATTTTTGACCGGAGGGAGTAATTAATACTTATTGTTTTTGTAAAACATAATTAATTAATTAACAATGTTTAATTGGGGTTCTCTTAATGTTCTGAAAAAATAATTAATACTCCAATGGAATTAACAGATGAACTTAGGGGTCATGAACTCTCCAATGAAATTGAAATGAGTTGTAAGATTCTTGATGAAAACCAATTATATAAGTGAGCTTTTATATGCGTGTGTGAGTGGCGACAAGTGGTGGTAGATATAATTTTGAAAAATCATTGGGTGTCTGGATGGACGAACCGCAAGTACGGAAGCCTCTAGGGCAAGAGTTTTTTTTTTTTTGGTTCGTTAGATTCTAACTCAAGACTTTTTGTAAAGGGACAAGTGACCCATGCCGTTCTGCCAAAACCCTATCAGTTAAGGTATAATTAATAGATTTATATATTTTATTATATATATACATGTATCATGTAGTTATTATGATTTTTTAAATTTTGAATTGAGATGTTTGCGTATATAGTATACAAGAAAAGAGACTAACTAGGCAACATTAACATTTTTGATACATAAGTGCACACACAAGGCTGGCCCTCAACTGGGGCGAGTAGGACGATCGCGTCGTGCCCTCGCCCCTGTTGGGCCCCATTTTCTTTTAAAAAATAATAATTATATATGCAATAATTTTTTTATTTTAATAATTATTGTTGATTATGTGATGCAATGCTACTTATAAAGATTTTTATGTATTTTTTTTATAAAAAAAACTTAGAACTTGAACCTCCAACTTCTTACATCACTACTACCACATAGCAAATCATTGATCCAACTGCTTGATTGGTAAGTTCTTACAGCCCGTTTGGTTGGAGTGCTAGCTTGTCTAAGCCTAGGCTTAGCGGTAAGGCCATCGTTTGGTTCGAGTGTTAAGTAAAACATAGGCTTACTAAAACACTCATACACCATCTTACCAAATGACAAGGGGGGACTCTGTCATTAGATAAGCCCACCGATTTGTTTGGATGAAAAGTCAAAAATGCCCTTATGACATGGTGGGTGGGTTGGTTGTTGAACAATTAATATCGACATTTTAGACTTTTCACCCACTTTTCCTTATTTTAATGACCAATATACTACTACATTTGTACTTGAACCAAATACTTTTAAGTAAAACTCTTATCTCTCACAAAGACAAAGCTTATCTAAGTTAATTCCTACACCTTACACATAACTCCAACCAAACGGGTAGTTAATGTCTTATCCCCTATTGAGTTATTCATTTTACTTCAAAAAAAGCTAGCCTTTTCAACTTATTTTCTCATATTAGACACTTAATGACCCGTCTTCATTTTTTTTTGGTCTAAATCACTTGATATCTGGATTGTCCGACTACTCCAAATTCGCCTTGAGTCGTGCATTGTGTAGTTGGGGGGAGCTCTTAATATTAGTGTTTATATCCAAAGGACTCAAATTCAAGTCACTAATTAATGGACAACAACCCGCTTCTAATTGTGTCAACCAATCATTGGTCGATTTGTCCTCTCCTTTGTATTTTACTATTTTATAAGTGTCGTTACACTTTACTTTTTTCTTTTTGAAGTACTATTAATTTTATTACTTGATTTAAAGTAATTTTGTGTGTGTGAAGTGCATATTTGTTTATCAAGTATTTAATTATAATTAAGGGGTCCCAAATTATAATTTCACCTCGGGCCCCTAAATACTTAGGACCGGTCCTGTGCACACATTTGCTAATTACCTAGTTGTTAATTTTGGTACTGAGATATATTTTCATATTGAGAAGTGTCATGGACGGCTCCTATGAGCTAATGTGTCTTGTGGTGTAACATATGGTAGTCATTCTAGTATTTCGCTTTCATGTCTGTGCATGTGTCTTATAAAGTACCTAAACATTGCTAGTATTTACCACCACAACTCGCTCTGTTAAAGGTCTAAACTGTCTAGTTAATATTTTTTATTTTACCAATTAGTTGTGGTTCTTTAAGTTTTTTATGCATTGAGATGTGCACACGCTTATATAAGGAAAGAGACTGATTAGGCAACATTTAGTTAATTGTTTGATAAGAACTGACAACATTCATAGGTGCACACCTTTGCTACTTAGAGCATCTATAATAGGGTTTGTGGATTGGGGAAGGATGTATGTCACTTAAAATCGGAAAAACTACATTGTTGTGAAAAATTCTTCTTTAATTAAAGGAGATGGATTGAGAATGTGCAATTAAAATATCTGGAGTGATCCCTATTGTTTTTTAAAAATTAATAGATCTTCAAATCATGACTCACATGGAGCCTAGGGGATGGAAATGATGTTTTGTTCTGGAAGGATAAGTGGGTAGAGAATTTAGAAGAACTCTCGCATTACGCCATCAATAACCTTAAGGAATTCGATTGGACGGAGCATGTGTCTAGCTTCGTTACGAGTTCAGGGACCTGGGACTTTGCCAAATTAGATTGGGCCAGAGATTGTGGTTGATCACATAGAGAAGATACGCCAGCTCCGATTGAGACTGAAGGGTGCGCAGGAAAGACAAAAGAAGTATTATGACTTGTACCACGGAGAGTTAGAGTATCAAGTGGGGAACTATGTCTACCTGAAGGTTTCCCCACTGAAGGGTCACAATAGGTTTGGGATTAAGGGAAAACTTGCGTCGAGATTCATTGGTCCGTTCAGAGTGTCGAAACGGGTTGGTAAGGCTGCTTATAAGCTTACTAAAACACTCATACACCATCTTACCAAATGACAAGGGGGGACTCTGTCATTAGATAAGCCCACCGATTTGTTTGGATGAAAAGTCAAAAATGCCCTTATGACATGGTGGGTGGGTTGGTTGTTGAACAATTAATATCGACATTTTAGACTTTTCACCCACTTTTCCTTATTTTAATGACCAATATACTACTACATTTGTACTTGAACCAAATACCTTTAAGTAAAACTCTTATCACTCACAAAGACAAAGCTTATCTAAGTTAATTCCTACACCTTACACATAACTCCAACCAAACGGGTAGTTAATGTCTTATCCCCTATTGAGTTATTCATTTTACTTCAAAAAAAGCTAGCCTTTTCAACTTATTTTCTCATATTAGACACTTAATGACCCGTCTTCATTTTTTCTTGGTCTAAATCACTTGATATCTGGATTGTCCGACTACTCCAAATTCGCCTTGAGTCGTGCATTGTGTAGTTGGGGGGAGCTCTTAATATTAGTGTTTATATCCAAAGGACTCAAATTCAAGTCACTAATTAATGGACAACAACCCGCTTCTAATTGTGTCAACCAATCATTGGTCGATTTGTCCTCTCCTTTGTATTTTACTATTTTATAAGTGTCGTTACACTTTACTTTTTTCTTTTTGAAGTACTATTAATTTTATTACTTGATTTAAAGTAATTTTGTGTGTGTGAAGTGCATATTTGTTTATCAAGTATTTAATTATAATTAAGGGGTCCCAAATTATAATTTCACCTCGGGCCCCTAAATACTTAGGACCGGTCCTGTGCACACATTTGCTAATTACCTAGTTGTTAATTTTGGTACTGAGATATATTTTCATATTGAGAAGTGTCATGGACGGCTCCTATGAGCTAATGTGTCTTGTGTTGTAACATATGGTAGTCATTCTAGTATTTCGCTTTCATGTCTGTGCAGAGTTCCAACGAAGAAGAAGGGACCGGTTCGACTTGGTTGAGCCGAACTGCCCCTAATTATAAAAAAAACTAGAAACATTCATAGAAAATTCAGATAAAATAGAAAAATTTTAGAAAAATTATATTTTGATCAAATAAATGAATTTTGAGATTTTCTCTGGATTTTGGAGAGGTTGTCGGGGTTTTTACCTCATAAAACGTAAAAACTGATATAATATATCAAATTGAAGCTAATTAAATGACAAATGGTCTTAGGTACAATTCGGGTGATAATTTTGATTTGTCGGGTGTTTATTGGAGCTAGATCGGGGTTTGATTTTCAGGACGAGGAGTGCGGTTGAAGCTGTGTAGTAACCCAACTGAAATTCACTTTAGTACTTACTGCTTGATTTATTTGAATACTGTCATGTTATTCAATACTCTCTATTTCCTATTGCTTTACGGTGGTTGTGTTTGTTCCCACCTGGTGTTTATTCATTGTGGCTTATTACTTTACGGTGGCTGAGTACTCTCACCTGGTGTCTTTACGGTAGTTGAGTTTGCTCCTACCTGGTGTCTTTACGGTGTTGAGATCACTCCCCACCTGGTGTTTATGCACGCACTTTGATTCTTCTACTATATTTATGCATGCGATGATCTTCCACAGTTGCCTATATTCTTTTGTTCCGCATGTTTATTTATAGTATTTTTTATTCCAGTAACTTTACTTATGTATTTACTTGGTGAATTTCCTTGGGATTACTCACTCTGGACTCGTCATCTGCCTTTTTGTGATGGCTTGAGTGCAGATACTGGTACGAGAGCGAGAAGGGCAAGGTTGAGGATTATTTATGATTGACTGCACGCTGCCCTACTCGTATGTTTGTTTATTTTTATTTGTTTTATGTTGGGTTTGGGTTGTAAGAGTTACATTTTAGTTTGTTTATGACTTTGAGGATCACACTTGATATGTATTTATGGACTACATTTTGGTATGGTTTCCACATCAGATTAATTGATATTTAAACGCGTTACATTTGGTATCAGAGCCTAGGTTTGAGGAGCCTAAGGAATGAATTGTAGGTTTATTGATATGAGACTTCCGCTGCATAATTTGAGATTAAATGATAATAATGAGTCCATAAGCTAACTTGAACTATAATTTAGGAAAATGATATTGAGTTAGCAATAATTGATTGGTAATGAGTTATGAGTGGCCGTGGGACACAGCTGGATGGTGAGTTGGAAGAGTTTTGGACCCGCGATGCACGCCGTAGCGGCCGATGGATTTGGGGCCGTTACATTTGGTATCAGAGCCTGGGTTTGAAAAACCTAAGGGATGAAGTGTGGATTATGGTTGACTCTGATACCACTACATTTTGAGACCTAGGTATCATTTTGAATTAAGGATAAACCTGACTATAAAATTAATGAATAAATTTTAGATATGGAAACCACAAGTGAATGATTAAAGCCTTAGTTGAGAAGTGATGTGAGGCGGGTAGATTCAAGAAATTTATATACGTGTATGTTTTTGTAACAACCCCAAATTTTTAATCCGACTTGTACGGCAATTGTCAGAATTGTGACCCGGCTACGTGAATACTGGTCAATATTTCGAACTTCGGGAGTCGACGCCGAAGTGATTTTATGATTCTTTGATTGTGTGTAATAGTATGTTAGTATTTTACGAGTCTCGCGCCGGTCGGGCGATATTTAATTGAGTGAGGTTTCGACTAGTCAAACGGGGGAGTAAAACATATAAATAAATGAATTTTAATTAATTTAATAAATTAGTTAACGGGATGTGGCGAGAAAATGGACACGACGAGCCAATTGACGGAGAAATACGGACCGAGGAACGTCGTTTGAACGTGGGAGTTAGTTAAATATGTAACATGCGGACTATGTGATTAGTATTGTTAAAGTGACACAACCTAATGGTGAGGAGCCATGAGATTGGCCTAGAGATGTGTGTGTGTGCTAAGATGAGATGATGTGGTAAAAGACCCATAAGGGTAGATGTGTTTAAATGTATGAAGTGAAGGGAGAAGGGCAAAAAGGTCATTTGATGTTATATATATACAAACCGTTTCATAACCAAACCCTACTATTCATACACTATTCATCTTCTCTTTTGTTGAACCGCCTCCACCTCTCCTCTCCTTCCTTTCCCCCCTCTCGGCCTCCCTATTGGTCACGCGATCTCTCTCTATCGGTCTCGGGTTCTCTCTCTCACGATCTTTCTCTACCTCTCTCGCTGTTCTCTCACGTTCTCTCATTCCTCCCTCTCGGCCTCACGCCCTCTCACGCTCTCGGTGGTCTCCTCTCCCGGGTGGAAATGAACCACCACCACCGCCTCTTCTCGCGTCACCGAGGTAAGTGTGTGTATCTCCTCTCTTGATCGATTCATATGGAGAAAAAAAAAATGAATGAAATGAGAAAACAGAGGCGCCGCTTTGTGCGCTCTCGTTGAAAAAATTGATGGAAGGAGATGAAGGGCCGGTTCGGCCCTGAACCGGGCCGGTTCGGCCGAACCGCCCTTAAAAAGAAATATAAAAAAAATGGAAAAGAAAATCCAGAAAAATAGGGAAAATTATGAAAAAATTCAGAAAAATCCAGAAAAATATGAGAAATTAGAAAAATGGTTCACAACGAGTTTTGGGATTTTCTCGGAAATGTTGGCAAGATATAGTCGGGGTTTTACCCTAGAAAAACGTAAAAATTGATATAATGTATCAAATTGAAGCTAATTTAATGACAAATGATCTTAAGTATAATTCGGGTGGTAATTTTGATTTGTTTGGCATTTATTCAAGCTGGACTAGATAATTGGAGTGCGGTATAGGAAATCGGGAAGTCGCGTTAGGATCTCGGAGTTGTCATACGGGTCACGATAGTTCAGGTAAGTACACTTGCCTTAAACAAGCATTTGTACGTTTGTAAGCCAGTTAGAAAATGCCATGTGATTCATTTTCATGCCATTGTGTTTGCTATTATTTACTTGTTGGCCTTCCATTCCATACTTCTTGTATGTGTGATTCCCGGCGTAAGTGTTTTGTCTCGAAAGTACTAGGACCTGCACTAGAGGGATAAAACGCGGGCACTCGCGCCACGAGTGTGTGACCACCCTTAGTGATCGTGTGACACCGAGTACCGGGTGGATGGGTTCGAGTCCCTTTCCGAGTCATAGTGTGCCTTCGCTTGTGTCGATGCCCGGGAAGACCTCGCGAGGTCTTCGCCGTTATGCTATGGACTAGACCACTTATGAGCCTCTTTTGATTCTTTGGAACACACTTAACTCTCGATTGATATCCATTAGTCGTTTATCATGCATCTTGTCTATTTAATTTCCTGTCTTTTTATTTCCGCATGATATTTAGACTACTTTATTTAAATTATCATGAATTATCGTTGTTTTTTCATTTGGCATTACATTCGATTTTATTCGCTTGCTCACCGTCTAGTTTGTGACGGTGGGTGCAGATATAGAGAGAAAGCAAGGGCAAGGGACCCTACCTGGGGATCATTTGTGAGGATTAGCTATTTGGATTTGAAGACTATTTTATAGGTTTTTATTATGTTTTGCTTTTATGTACACCGTTTTATATATACATGCTTTGGGTTTATTAAACTTGGCAAATTTTGATGAGATTGGTATCATGTACCTTTGCATTTCGAATTGTACATGAATGCCGGGGTTTCCACACTTATAGAATTCCTTTACTTCCATTTGATAGAGTTATTTCCCAATATTTGATTTGAATTTGACTTTTGCTTCATTTGTGTTATAATTGCAATAACTCTTTCATAAATCTTGAAATTTTGATATTTTGAGGCTGACTAGGCTCGTCAGGGTTGTCGAGAACTGACTCGAGGCTTGCACGGGTCTAGGCCGGGCGTACCCAAATGCATTGGGAATTTGGGGCCGTCACAGTTGGTATCAGAGCACAAGGTTACATAGACCTGACTCTTGATTCAAATTCATAAAACACAAGCCATTTAAACCAGCGGAAGTTAGGAATGGTTGAACTTAGAGTGGAAACCCTATGATCTTGACTTAGAATCCTAGTTGGGGAGTGGGATAAGTCGGATGTGATGTTTATACATATTACGATTGTTGTGTGTATTATATGGTATCGGTAACTATACACTTATCCGGAAATACGCTTTCGTTATGAGATGGCGATGGCGGATCAGAAGGGTCCTAGTGACGATCGTGGGACGTCGAGTATTTGAGTGTTAGCATCGACGAGTTTCGACTTTGACGCAGAGAGTCGCATCTCAAGAGTGATAGTTGGAAGAGATTTTGGCGATAAAGAGAGGCGTCGATTCTGTTGTTGCATCGGTGCCATCAACGGCTAGAGTAACCATTATTCAAGAGGCACGACCCCCGTCATTTCTATGGGTACCGACGTGACCGTAGCAGAGTTGTTCTTGAAGAGTCACGAGAAGATTGAACCCGATCGACTTGAGTTGTAATTAGAGCGCCAATCGGGGAAACATGATGGGAAACGAACGAGAAATTCGAACGATGATAGTGGTTCTCGAAAGCGGAAGTTGTGTTACCCAGTGCGGACAACCTAGACATTTTTAGAACCGATGTACCGATTTGTGCGAGGATGTGCACGTGGCGAATGAACAATAGCTGATAGTGGTTCGTGATGTTATCGGAGGTAAAGAAATTTCCTGGTTATCATATAACATGTGTTGAACCGAGTAATTGAGACTTTAGGTGTTTAAATGTGATGTCGGACGTCAGGTGACAGTGTTAGGGGTCAATATTTGCTAGAGTTGCGTCGTTTAAACTTAGCAGAGTTGTCTAGGATGAGATAGACCTAACTTAGACCAAAGTCCGAAAGAGATGGTAAGTTTGGGCACAATGGGTGCCAAAACTAGCCACAAGTACACCTAAAGAGAGGCAGGACCAGACTGGTTGTGATTCATCTTACGATGCATGGACACGTAGTGTACATGGTGGCCACGGTTACAACTTTGTCGAATCTATTTTACTGCCTGGGTATAGATAAATTTGCGTCGAGACGCGAGTAGGTTGGGAGGTTTTCACGAGTATGGCGTACTAGTCGCGATCGTAGCGTCTTACGTCGTGATCACCAAGCTTGAGTCGTGGTAGTGGGCGATGTTTGCTACGAGGTCGTGGCATTCCTACCATTTTGGGAAACGGGAGCGGTCTAGAGAGACCGTAGTTGAATTAGGTTGTTTAAATTGGTTGGGACCTACAGTCCGAAGACTGAGATAAAATCAAGCTGTTCGAAGTGGCAGAGGCCCACAGTTTGATGGATGTGGAGAAAAAGGAGTGAGTTGAAGATGTTGTGTTGTTCGAAGAGACTTTGTACAAGTCCGCAGTTCAATACCAGATGTCGAGCTGTTGGAAGTGACATTCGCGAGAGTTCACAGTTGGTTATAGCTTATTGAGCTGTCTGAAGTGACTATGCATTGGTTTGCAATTCAGCGATGATGAACGAGCTGTCTGAAGTGACTTTGAGGTAGTCCACAGTTCGAGAAAGAGGATCTAAGCTGTCTGAAGCGGCTGTAAGCCCACGGTTTGGGAGAGGTGCGAACTAGATATAAACATTATATGCGCTGATTTGTGGATAGGAGAAGATCAACGTTATTGCTGATGCGTTGCGCTGCAAAGGATTGGATGCAGAGGTAGTTATATGTTAAAGAACCTACGAGCGTGGTTTATGTGAGGCATTCGAGTTGATGAGATCAGCGGACGTGCCGACGACTACCAGAACCCAGATACGTGGTCAAACGATGTTGTGGACCGTCTCATTTGGCATTGTGCGTGAGGGACAGCAAGGCGATGCGTCATACCAGCGGTGCAATGAGATGGTGGATAATTCATATTGCCCAGACGAGTCTGGTCGACGGACTCATGCTAGAGGTATCGCGGCGCGTGGGGATTCCATTGGGGTCTGATGCTTGTGAAGAGTTACTTCAGGAGATTTATCGTTTCGGTTTGGTTGTGTATCCGGGTCGACCTAAGATGTGCGCCGATATGCGACATTATCTTGGTGACCAGGAATGATGTTCCGAGTTGTCGGAATTGTTCGAAGCATGTGACATGCCGGCGCGTAAAAGCCGGGCATCGACGACTGGAGGACTATCGCAGCCCCACCCATTCCTTGATGGAAGTGGGAACATATTGATATGGATTTCGTTAGTGGTTGCCCCGATCTCCTCGTGGTTACGATAGCATCCGGGTAGTTGTGGATAGTTTGGTTTGAGACTTAAGAGTGCTCGGGAGGGAGTGGCGAAGAAATACTTGACGAGTATCACGATGAGCTTCAGTGCGATTCAGGGAGATTATGAATACCTGAAGGTCTCTTCACTGAAGGGTCACGAACGGTTCGGAGTCAAGAAATGACTCACTCTGAGTTTTTATCGGTCCCGTTAGGAGCTGCGAAGAGTCGTTAATCTAGCTTACTTATTAGATAAATTTCGGGGACGAAATTCTAATAAGTGGGGAGAGCTGTAACAACCCCAAATTTTTAATCCGACTTGTACGGCAATTGTCAGAATTGTGACCCGGCTACGTGAATACTGGTCAATATTTCGAACTTCGGGAGTCGACGCCGAAGTGATTTTATGATTCTTTGATTGTGTGTAATAGTATGTTAGTATTTTACGAGTCTCGCGCACGGTCGGGCGATATTTAATTGAGTGAGGTTTCGACTAGTCAAACGGGGAGTAAAACATATAAATAAATGAATTTTAATTAATTTAATAAATTAGTTAACGGGATGTGGCGAGAAAATGGACACGACGAGCCAATTGACGTGAGAAATACGGACCGAGGAACGTCGTTTGAACGTGGGAGTTAGTTAAATATGTAACATGCGGACTATGTGATTAGTATTGTTAAAGTGACACAACCTAATGGTGAGGAGCCATGAGATTGGCCTAGAGATGTGTGTGTGTGCTAAGATGAGATGATGTGGTAAAAGACCCATAAGGGTAGATGTGTTTAAATGTATGAAGTGAAGGGAGAAGGGCAAAAAGGTCATTTGATGTTATATATATACAAACCGTTTCATAACCAAACCCTACTATTCATACACTATTCATCTTCTCTTTTGTTGAACCGCCTCCACCTCTCCTCTCCTTCCTTTCCCCCTCTCGGCCTCCCTATTGGTCACGCGATCTCTCTCTATCGGTCTCGGGTTCTCTCTCTCACGATCTTCTCTCTACTCTCTCTCATTGTTCTCTCACGTTCTCTCATTCCTCCCTCTCGCCTCACGCCCTCTCACGCTCTCGGTGGTCTCCTCTCCCGGGTGGAATGCCCACCACCACCGCCTTCTGCGTCGCGTCACCGAGGTAAGTGTGTGTATCTCCCTCTCTTCATCGATTCATATGGAGAAAAAAAAAAATGAATGAAATGAGAAAACAGAGGCGCTGCTGTGCGCCTCTGTTGAAAAAATTGATGGAAGGAGATGAAGGGCCGGTTCGGCCCTGAACCGGGCCGGTTCGGCCGAACCGCCCTTAAAAAGAAATATAAAAAAAAATGGAAAAGAAAATCCAGAAAAATAGGGAAAATTATGAAAAAATTCAGAAAAATCCAGAAAAATATGAGAAATTAGAAAAATGGTTCACAACTGAGTTTTGGGATTTTCTCGGAAATGTTGGCAAGATATAGTCGGGGTTTTACCCTAGAAAAACGTAAAAATTGATATAATGTATCAAATTGAAGCTAATTTAATGACAAATGATCTTAAGTATAATTCGGGTGGTAATTTTGATTTGTTTGGCATTTATTCAAGCTGGACTAGATAATTGGAGTGCGGTATAGGAAATCGGGAAGTCGCGTTAGGATCTCGGAGTTGTCATACGGGTCACGATAGTTCAGGTAAGTACACTTGCCTTAAACAAGCATTTGTACGTTTGTAAGCCAGTTAGAAAATGCCATGTGATTCATTTTCATGCCATTGTGTTTGCTATTATTTACTTGTTGGCCTTCCATTCCATACTTCTTGTATGTGTGATTCCGGCGTAAGTGTTTTGTCTCGAAAGTACTAGGACCCGCACTAGAGGGATAAACGCGGCACTCGCGCCACGAGTGTGTGACCACCCTTAGTGATCGTGTGACACCGAGTACCTTGGGTGGATGGGTTCGAGTCCCTTTCCAATCATAGCCTGTGCCTTCGCTTGTGTCGATGCCCGGAAGACCTCGCGAGGTCTTCGCCGTTATGCTATGGACTAGACCACTTATGAGCCTCTTTTGATTCTTTGGAACACACTTAACTCTCGATTGATATCCATTAGTCTGTTTATCATGCATCTTGTCTATTTAATTTCTGTCTTTTTATTTCCGCATGATATTTAGACTACTTTATTTAAATTATCATGAATTCTTGTTGTTTTTCTGCATTGGCATTACATTCGATTTTATTCAGTTGCTCACCGTCTAGTTTGTGACGGTGGGTGCGATAGGCAGCGAGAGAGAGCAAGAAGGGCAAGGGACCCTACCTGGGGATCTGTTGTGAGGATTAGCTACTGGATTTGAAGACTATTTTATAGGTTTTTATTATGTTTTGCTTTTATGTACACCGTTTTATATATACATGCTTTGGGTTTATTAAACTTGGCAAATTTTGATGAGATTGGTATCATGTACCTTTGCATTTCGAATTGTACATGAATGCCGGGGTTTCCACACTTATAGAATTCCTTTACTTCCATTTGATAGAGTTATTTCCCAATATTTGATTTGAATTTGACTTTTGCTTCCGCTGTGTTATAATTGCAATAACTCTTTCATAAATCTTGAAATTTTGATATTTTGAGGCTGACTAGGCTCGTCAGGGTTGTCGAGAACTGACTCGAGGCTTGCACGGGTCTAGGCCGGGCGTACCCAAATGCATTGGGAATTTGGGGCCGTCACAGTTTTCATTGTGTACTACATATTACACGTGTATATATTGGGTCTAATCCGATGCACGTTGGCAGTGCAGAATTACTATGGACGGACAAACTTTTTCTACTACTTCGCTGACTACTCAGCAGGAAGTCGAGGAGACCAGTGACCTCACTAGGGAGGTAGCTGATATGAGGATTATGGTGCAGAGAGTTACTGATCATCAGTTGTTACAGCAGGCACAAATAGCGGAGCTTATGGAGTATATACGAGGCTCGAGAATGCCTGCAGCGGCGCCTATGAATACTACATTGGCTGCTCCTACCACACCGGCAGCCATGGCGCCACCTGTTACCACACAGGCGGCAGCGTCAGAGACAATGATAGAGAAGGCCGACCCTATTATGGTGCCAGCAGATATTACAGCTGTGACACCGACTACGATAGAGCAACCGGTAATGACGTTGACACCTAAGAGTAATATTTCGGAGGCAACGAAGATGGTGAAGGACTTCATGAGGTTTGACCCTACCTACTTTTATGGAGTCAGCGATCCAGAGTTAGCTGGACGTTGGTTGATGACGCACCAGCGGCTTCACCAGTTACTAGAGGTGCCAGAGGCAGATCAGGCACGAATCTCAGGATATTATTTGAGAGGTCAGGCGACGGTTTGGTGGACGACATATATGGATACACATCTGGAGCCGATGACTTGGGCCGAGTTTCGTCAGCTGTTCTTAGATGAATACATTTCGATAGAGGTACAGCTGAGGCTCAGAGAAGAGTTTCACGCGTTGAGGCAGGGTACCATGTCTGTGTTTGCATACATGGAGAGATTTAGGTATTTGATGCAGTACGCCATGGATGTAGCGAATTCGGAGAGACTCAAGATCTATTATTTCATTAGAGGACTGGATGAAAGAATCGCTGATGTTATTGTCGCAAGTGGGGCCCAGACTTTACAGTGCATTTATGACCATACACTGGCTCGTGAGACATACTTGCTACAAAGCGAGGAGCAATCAGATCATTGAGCACCTAGAGATGATTTGCGATTGGATCAGGATTTCAATGACGATCGTGATTCGAGAGATGATCAGTACGACTATGATGACGGGCAGACAGATTGGAGTCGTGAGGACGACCAGGATTAGACTGATGATCAGTTTAGCGATTACGATTGCCAGGCGGTACATGAGTTTTGTACCCATACTGACAAAACAGCTAATACAGTCATATCGACAAAACCGGGATCAGAGAGACCGGAGTTGGGGTCGGAGATCCGAGGGTCGACAGTCTGGAGGACGTGACAGACGCAGATGTTATAGATGCGGTCAGAAAGGACACATCGGAGTGGATTGTCGGAGAGCTTCTCCAGCATCAAAGATACCACCGGCTGATGAGAGAGCTTCTGAAATGACACATCCTGTCAGAGAGACAACATGACAACACGTTTTGGGTACGTCGTCATTATATATTTTTGCTAGTCCTATTTTTCATGCATTCGTTGCATATAGGTTGGTTAGTTTATTTTTGAACCAGTGTGTTCTAATTGATGTGTGCATTAGGGTTATTGTGAAACTGGTAGATGTGTTCACCAGGAGGTGGTTATGAAACTGGTTGATTAGTTCACAAGGAGTCCATTTGCAACTGATTGTTGTGGGATTGGTTTATGTGGTTCACCAGGGACTGGTTGATATGGGACTAGTTGATATGTTCACCAGGGATTGATTAGTTGGTACACCAGGAGTTAGTGGACGACTGGTTGATCGGCTCACCAGTGACAGGTTGATTTTTTCACCTAGATTTGAGTTTGATTAGTTCAGCAAGTTTGCTTTCTAGCTAAGTGAGGTAAAGTTTCTCGGACATGTCATCAGTAGTCAAGGAATATCTTTCGATGGGGACAAGATTCAAACGATTTTTGATTGGAGGACACCTGAGTCGGTTTCAGATATTTGTAGTTTCTTGGGACTTACGGGGGCTATTACCGGCGGTTTGTGCAGGATTTTTCTTTGATTAGCTCACCAACGTTTGTTTAGGTTGGTTGACCTAATGGGTAGTTGCATCAGTATTGGGGTTCCCGGAGAAGAGATGTTAGTTATCTCAAATTTCGGGACGAAATGTCAAATTAGTTGGGAAGAACTGTAACGGTCCGATTTTCAATGGCCCTTATTGATGACGTCATTGCGGACGTGGACGCCAGTGGGGACGTTCGTGGGTCCTATAGTGAAGACAGAGCACGACCGGATATGGTTTACAGTCCCTTTTGTGTGCTCTGGTGGTGAAGTTGCGATGTATAGGTCCAAGTTAGTTAAATGGCATCGCAATATGTGTGTTTTTATTATCATTGACGTGTGAGATTGTGTGTTAAGTATTCATCTCGATATGCGTGTCGATGCGGGTACCTGATCGGCTAAAAGACGAAATTTAGGCCGAGGGAAAATAATACACATAAAATGAATTAAATGTGACAAAATAGTAAATTGGTGGGCACCTAAGGACACGCGGGGTCGTGGTCGACACGCGTGGGTGGTACGGTAGTGTGCACGTCCGAGTACGCTCGTTGGCGTACACGACGAAATTTTAGGTGCGAAAGTATAGGCGAATATATATATATATATATATATATATATATTTATATATATGTATATAGGTAATTTAATATATATATATATATATTAAAATCAGAGAAATAAGAAAATAATTGTGAAATGACCAAAAAGGGTATGTTATTGTGAAGAGTGAAGATAAAAATGTAGGGGTATTTTGGTCATTTCACCTCTAAATTATTGATAAACACCACCGACACCCATTTTCTCCATTTTTGATCGAAATCGAAAAGAGGAGGAAGAATTGGGAAGAAGAGAAAGAGAGATTGGCAGAGAGAGAGCACAACGACGTCAAAGTGAGTGTCGTGTTGTTGGTTTTGTTGTTGATTTTGTGTGTGTTGTGGTGGTGGTGGTGACGATTTGGTGGTATTCGGTGGGGTGCTTGGGCTTGGACGAACTGCCATGGCAGTTCGTCCGAGGAAGAACATGGCATGGGAGATGTCTCCCATGCCAAGAGGAGATGACGGGTTGAGGTTGAGAGCCAACCCCAATCGAAATGAAAAAAAAAAAAAAAAATTCTTCTGTTGGAACAGAGCTGTTGCTCTTTTCCAACGAAGAAGAAGGGGACGATTCGGCCCTGAACCGGGCCAGTTTGGCTCAACCGGCCAGGTTCAGGCCGAACTGCCCCTAATTATAAAAAAAATCGAAAAGATTCATAGAAAATTCAAATAAAATAGGAAAATTTTAGAAAAATTATATTTTGATCAAATAAAGGAATTTTAGGATTTTCTCGGGATTTTGGAGAGAGGTTGTCGGGGTTTTTACCTCGTAAAATGTAAAAACTAATATAATATATCAAATTGAAGTTAATTAAATGACAAATAGTCTTAGGTACAATTCGGGTGATAATTTTGATTTGTCGGGTGTTTATTGGAACTGGGCCGGGGTTTGGTTTTCGAGACGAGGAGACTGAAATTCACTTGAATACTTACTGCTTGATTTATTTGAATACTGTCTTGTTTATTCAATACTCTCTATTTCCTATTGCTTTACGGTGGTTGTGTTTGTCCCCACCTGGTGCTTATTCATTGTGGCTTATTACTTTACGGTGGCTGAGTACTCTCACCTGGTGTCTTTATGATAGTTGAGCTTGCTCCTACCTGGTGTCTTTACGGTGTTGAGATCATTCCCCACCTGGTGTTTATGCACGCACTTTGATTCTTCTACTATATTTATGCATGCGATGATCTTCCACAGTTGCCTGTATTCTTTTGTTCCGCATGTTTATTTATAGCATTTTTTATTCCAGTAACTTTACTTATGTATTTATTTGGTGAATTTCCTTGGGATTACTCACTCTGGACTAGTCATCTGCTTTTTGTGATGGCTTAAGTGCAGATACTGGTACAAGAGCAAGAAGGGAAAGGTTGAGGATTATTTATGATTGACTGCACGCTGCCCTACTCGTATGTTTGTTTATATTTATTTGTTTTATGCTGGGTTTAGGTTGTGAGAGTTACATTTTAGTTTGTTTATGACTTTGAGGATCACACTTGATATATATTTATGGACTACATTTTGGTATGGTTTCCACATTAGATTAATTGATATTTAAACGTGTTACATTTGGGATCATTTAATGATTTGAGACTTCCGCTGCATAATTTGATATTAAATGATAATAACGAGTCCATAAGCTAACTTGAACTATAATTTAGGAAAATGATATTAAGTTAGCAATAATTGATTGGTAATGAGTTATGAGTGGCCGTGGGACACAGCTGGATGGTGAGTTGGCAGAGTTGTGGACCCACGGTGCACGCCGTAACGGCCGATGGATTTGGGGCCGTTACACAAGGAAGAATGAGAGAATGAACCCAAATTAAGATAGGTATATGATCTCTTCTTTTTCATTTTTCTCAAATTTTATTAAGATTTTTGGGTAGAAAATGGGGTTAACAAGGCCAAGGTGGTGGTGGTGGTGGCACGATCAAGGCAAGGGCGGCGGCCTCATTGCCGCCGCCGCTGCTGTGGGTGGTGGGGTCCCCTCAAGGGAGCCCCATCTTCGCCGGAAGGGGGTTGGAAGCCCCATTAGGAGGCTCCTCCTCCCCCACCCATATGAACCATGGAAAGGGGAGGGAAGGGGTGGTTTGCCACCCTTCCTCCGCCTCGACGGCGGCCGGACGGGGGAGGCGGTGGCCCACTGGCCAGCCGCCGGAGGCCCTCCCGGCGTAGTCAGCGCTGGAGGCGGAGAGGCCAATAGAGGGGAGCTCCACATTCCAACAAGGGGGAGCACGAGCTCCCCCTCCCTCTGTTCGGTCAACAAGATAGTTGACCGGTCAACCAGACTAGTTGACCAGATACCAAAATGTCCCTACAATAGTAAAATGAGGGGCTGGAATGTCTTATCCCCTCTACGGCTTCATCGGGGGCGCACATGCGCATTTCGGGGGACTCGACGACGGGTCACACCCTCGACAATGCGACATCGGGATCCCGACAAGGGCTCTAGGTGACACGAAACCCGCGGGACCCGCACTAATGGGTCCCTAAAGGTAAATGAGTTAAAGAATTAATGACCTTGTAATAGAATATCCATTGATATGTTGTTATATGAATTGTCTTAGTGACACGCGACGGTTCACATCGAGCCCCGGGTACGCAAGGAGTAGTCTTAGGCGCAGCGAGTGCAGGTAAGTGGGATTTATGGGTTGCGTCGTGGTATTGGCTCTAATCTACGTATCTATGGAATGTGAATGTACTGTTTTTCTCATCTATGTTATTCAGGGCCCCAGAATGTTTCTGGAGTTCCACCGAGGGCCTTATTAGCAAGTAAATCTATATGAATACCTCAAAATGTTGTGGTACTACCGAGGGTTGTTAACACCCCAGGATGTTGTGGAGTTTACCACCGAGGGCTTTACTTGATTAATTGAAATTCATAAGTATGTCATGGACATGAGTTGGAACTCCTTCTCTTGTACTCTTGAGACATAGGGATGTACATCGATGATGGCTTGGACGAACCTACTGTTGATTTCATGGGACAAACGAGAGGGCACATAAGACCTATGTGCTAGCTAGTTATTTCCATCTCCTCGAGAGTAGAAGAATCGGTCACCGGATTCTTGCCAATACCTTGTATGCATTGAATGAAACATCGACTTATCGTATTACTATATTTTACAGTACATAATCTCGCGAAACCCTCTCCTTTGCATGAAAGCTTGAATTTATGTAATGATTTGTCAATCTCTTTAATGCTATGCATGATTATTGTTGTTACAACTGGACGGCTTATGAATATGTCGTATTTGCTATGAAATGATGAATTTCTATTTATTGTGGCTTACAAACCTTATGTCCATGATAATACTTGATGGTTCATTATAAGTTCATCTCTTATGAAATCCTACTACCATGCTAGTATTCAATGAATCTTTGTTTGTTTTCAATTACATGCTAGACTTTACATGCTTATTAGGTATTACTTGCATATTTGATGGTTGAGCGGATTTTCCGCATTACTGAACTCTGTCGGTTCTTTTAGCTCACCCCACTTATATCTTAGGTATCCACGACAGCGCTAGGTTGAGCAAGGGAGAGACGAGCTTGAAGTCTCCTCTTGATGTGAGCCTTTGTTGATGTATATTATGTATATTTGATTTTGAAACTATTCAACTTTGGGTTAAAATTAAAATAGATATTTGGGTAGCTTGAATCCTAGTTACCTTTAGTTGATCCACTTCGGAGATTTAATAACTTGTTTAGTTTAAATAAGCATGAACCCATGTATAGTTTTATTACTGTTCTATGAACTTATATCTATTGGCTTAAGGATATCTCTTTATATTTATTCCACAATTATTATCCTTTGTTTAGCCAATGTGTTTTCCGTAGGTTTATTTGAGAGGCGTTCCAGACCGTTATTTAGGTCTGGTTCAGGTATCGGGTCCAAGTGGCGATCTGGGCCGGGCAACTCGACCCTAGGTCGGGGGAGGGTCGTCACAGTTGGTATCAAAGTATAGGGATTAGAATTTATGGAAACGTTAGGTTAGGGAAACCTAAGTTGTAGGTCCTTTAAGTTTAGAGGTCAAGTTAAGTCGAACAAATCAGTGGTATGAGACATTGGTTCAAAGTCGACTTAACACGCAATAATGAAAAATCCTAGGATGGGATGGGACAAGAGTAATTTGATAAAGATTTAATGTGATGATTATTTGTTACTTTGTGTATATAAATATATCATTAGATATATAGGTAAATGTCTTTCCTTAAGACGTGAAACGTTGGTTCCACAAGTTGGGAATGACAATTAACGACACAAGAAAATCGAAGGGAAGTCCGCAGAAGGTTCCACATGCGTTGCAAGGAAGTCTACAACGCTTTGCTGCAAGAATGGTTATGATAGAACGACTAAACTTAGATTGGAAATTGTATGGCGAGATGCGCCTATACTTAACGATAGAGTGGCAAATAAAGACTTAAGCAAGAATCGATAGACTTGAAAGGACAATGAGACGCCACGCTAAATACGCAAGATGGAATTGTGACGTGGTCACACTTCAGAGAAGTAGCTCTAACGCCGAAAACTCTATTAGAATAATTAAAATTAACGATATCTTGTTAAAAACAGAAGTTAACGATCCTAGTAAGGATGCAAATGAATATTTGATTTCAAACAGTGATAAGCAAGTTAATCTGGCCAAGAGGCTGAACTTAATTTAAGATATAGATGACACGTATACACTTAAAACTTCTAACTCTCGATTAAAGATGTGAATCATTGGTCTATAAATTCGATTAGAAAGTTAATACTATGAATCGAATTTTGTTATTTCATGTAATTTATTTTCTTGAAGACTAACTCTTTCGACTGTGTTGGACCATGATTTTTGTATTTCGTTGAGTAGGTATTTATCACATTTTGATGAGATTTTCAAGGAAGCATTCTACTTGTCCGTACAAAGTTTTGAAAAACGTGAACAATTATAAAAGAAAATAGTTTATTTTCCTTGGTGTTCAAAAAAAATAGATATATATATATATACATATATATAAAATAAAAATAAAAAAAAAATAAAAGCTTGAATTAGCTTGAAAAATGGAAACTCAATACTTTGAAATGGGTTTTGATTCGGATTTAAATTCTCGATTGATTAAGTTGTGACATTCAAGTTTCGATCGAACTTGTGTAAAAGAAAAATAAAGCTAAGCTAGTTATCGATAGGTTGAATACTAAATATGAGGACTCAAATTGAGAGTTAGCTCGAAGCATAAGTGCATAATGTACGAGATGGCAAATGAGAAATTAAAGAATACATTGAAAACTACTCAATGAGAAAATCTAGTGAATACAAAATATCAAATTAGTACACTCAAAGATGGATGAGTTACTAAAATTGGGGATTTAAAGTCAAAGACTATTTCGGTGAAATAGCCATGTGTGAAGATCGTGTTACCAAGTAAAAAATTTGTAGATGTTGTAAAGACTCAAGATCTGAGGTTAAAATGATATAAATCAAAGGTAACCACTGCAACAAAGAAATTATTCTAATATAATTAGAAGAGAGTTGATTCATAAAGTTGGGGATACCAGGAATTGATAAATTGCGTTCGAAATAAATGGGGAGTACGCAATAGCAGTACCATGATTGAATAATTAAAGGAAGCCCCCAACTAAACAGTATATATGAGTCATATTAATAGGTTTTAAAGAGCGTACGACGCAGTTAATAATATTATAATGAACTCGATGATAAGTGAATCATTAAAATTGGGGGTACACCAATAAAAAGAATATTTATGATATGATTAGTCGTGTGGACTCATAGCTTTTAAGTCAAAATGAAACCTAACCTGCTTGGTAGGGATGGTTGAATGAAAAATGACGTTGAAGAGTAATCGAGGCAAATGATTGTCACATAACCTTAGTCAATAATGACTTGGTTCTTAAAATTGCGGATCCTAGAATAGGATCGACCCATGGAAAAACGAATGAGTAATTTGGTGATAAGAAGAATTGCAAACTCAAGAGAGACAACATGTACTGCAATAGTACCCTGTCGATTTCGACCCAACCAATTTCTCACGACCCATGTAGATACCAACGTGTGGGGCAATCATTATGAGTTGATTCCATTTGGGTCCGGACGATGGTCGTGCCCAGCTGTAGCATTTAGCCTTCAAGTCGTTACGTTAACCCTAGCTCGATTGCTTCAAGGATTTGACCTTACTAGTCGAGATTGTGAGCTGATTGATATGACTGAAAGTGTTGGGCTCACCAACGCCAAGGCCACACCTATTTATGCTGCAATCATGCCTCGCATTGCATTATTTGGCTCTCGATCTATATGATAAACTAATAAAGCTAATTAAGAAACCAAATAAGTAGGCAGTTCAATGAGTAGTTAGATGCTTTGGTAAGTGTCTCCAAAAATAATTATGTTAAAAACAACATTTTCGTTACGTGTGTATATTATCTCATTGACATTTTAATTACAAGTTTATGACTTATCAAAAAAAAATCACAAAAAAAAAATCACAATCTTACAAAGACTAATTTTAATGTTTTTTTTAAGAAAGAAACTAACATCTTATCTTGCTCCCACTACGACTCAATCTTCCACCCTCTTATTATTGTTATCGCATGCCAAATCATAGGCCACCACTCTCGGTAATATCCACCGGCACGCTGGTCGACCCGACTCGAAAGGAGTCTGGCAGTGCTGGCCCCACACGTCTCGTGGGTGATCAGAAAAATATCTGGACGAAATTCGAGGGGATCAGTCTAGATGGACGGATCACGTTGAATCTTCCATAGGTTTATTCTAAGTCGCGTGCCTGTGGGTACATGGTAGCCTGCCACCACAGCGTCTTCTATGAACTCTCGTGGGCCGGATACTGGATCGGGCGGTAATAGTCTCCGGGTTTCTTTGATAATGTCTTGGAGATACACAAGCTTCTTGATGTCTGATTCGTCTTCGTGTCAGTCATGGCCAACTTGGGCCGTGAGTTCTTCTTGGGCTTTCTTTAACATGTGTGGGCTGCTGATGGTATAGAGAGGGCCCACGTGTTTTTTTTTTATCAAAAAAAAAGAGTCAGTCAAGATCGACAAAACAATTTGATTAGTGCTAATGATTAGTGAGTTAATTGATTCATTACGAAACGCAATGACACATTGTGTTAAATGGAGTGAACGTATAAGTGAAACAAAATTAGGCTTCTGCTGTTAGTGGGAGGTGTTGTGATCTTATTGTAGACTCATATGACAATCCCTTGGCCAAGAAATTCTTTTTTTTTTTGATAGGAATGGACAAGAAATCATAAATGGAGAAACCTTAATTATCTCAAGAAAAATAGTAAGTAAGAATATCAGACAATTAACATTTAATAATGTTTACAAAAAAATGAAAACATTTAATAATATCTAAGATTATCTTACACGGTATACATACGGTGGATTCAAAAGTTCAATGGATACCTATCAATCAGTAATGTAATTTAATGTTTTCAAAAAAAAAAAAAGAAAACTTTTAATAATATATAAGATTCAAAAAGGAAAATAATAATCTAACACATTTTGGACGTACACTTTACTTTTTTATCTATTTATGACTTTTTTTTGTGCCCTGAACGTGGGTCTCGTATCTAATAAAATACCATAAATGGCTAAAAAATAAAGTTTTCGTTCAAAGTGTATTAGATTATCATTTTCTATTCAAAAAAATTTATTTAAACTCTTAGAGTTCGGATTTATATGAAGTTTTTAAAATTTTTACAAATATCAAATGAGAGTTATAAGTTATTATTTCAAAGTAATTTATTGTTTAAGGGTGCGTTTGAAATAAAAAATTTTGAAAGATTTTTTAGGAGTTCTTGACTTTAAGAGTTTACAAACTTAAAAATTGTGCAAACTGTCTCTTTTCCCAAAAAAACAAAAAAATAATAATAAAAAATTATGGACCTATGATTTTACGGTCCACATTGGTGGCTTTTTTTGTTTTGGTCGAGGGTTCTCTATCAGAGATAGATGTTTCCTGTTCGTGTCCAACAATGAGTTGATTTTTTGAACTGCAACGTTATCCGCAAGAGGAACTTCTCGACGGTGCTGTGGATCTAATTTAAGTTGTAAAAAAGGATAGTATAGACCCGACTCTATCTAAGACACTATATAAAGTGTGATAATTTGATGTACAAGTTAAATTAATTTGTATTTGCAGCTCAGGTCGCGCCTTTATGAGATTTATAAAATGGTTTAGTATTTTTAATTAAAAACAAAATTTTGACCTACAAAAAGAGTTTTTAAAAGTAAGGCTTGAGTTAAGGCTGCTTAAATATAATTAAGCTCGACTCGTATCAAGCTTAAGAGGACAACATAAAATAAAATTTACGTCAATAAAAGAATTATATTATAAAATTTAAATATAATAATAAACTAATAATTGCAAGATCTATAAAATAATTAATAAGATACTCCAAAGTTTTACGAGAAAGGAGTTGAATTATACAATTTTTTGTCAAACTAGAAAAAAAATGTATTTTATTGACTTCTTAATAATTTCTCATTCTCCAAAGTTTTTTCTAAATTATTTTAAAGCTTAAAAATAATGAAAAATAATGAAAATTAGACAAAAAGTTTTAAAATTTTTATTTTCAAGGGGTGTTTCATGATTATATATAATTTGTATCCATAATTAATTAGGTTCATAACATTATAATCACAACTCGAAATTGAGTTCTATAAAATTTTGGTCAAAATAGATATCAATACCAGCCTTAATTTCTAACAAATATTTACATGACTCACTTAGAGTTATTAGAACAATTATGATTTTGCTAAGTTCACTTAACAATCTATTTTCCACAATAATTGAGAAAGAAACGTACTTTTTTTTTAACTGTGTATACACATTATATAAATAATAAATTATTCATCCAATTAATACAATTCGACTTGTTTGTATTAGCACCAATATTATTTAGACTATATGTAATGACCCAAATTTAATTTCGGGGATTTACGGTTAATTCGGGCGTTACGTGGACAGCTGGGATGACTCGGATAGGAGTACCCATGATGTATATGTTATTTTGTGTATGTTGTATGCCTACTATTACGGTGTTAAAGTTTATTAATATAAATGCCACATCGCATATGTGTATGTTGATGACGGGCAAGGTTGAGTGCCGGGGTTTTGTCTCGTAGAACGTGCTAACGCGAGGTTTTCGATAGTCGTTAGGCCGGGTGTTGGGGATGGACTGAGGCAAACAATTTTAATGTGATGATTGATTGAGGACTTGGGATAATTGTGTTAGTATAACCTTAGGCTAAGTAGATCAATTGGGTACACTAAGTGTGGGACCGCCTTGGGGTGCGTGTCGGGTGCGGGGCACGGGGTGCCGGGTAGTCGGGAAGTTAGCGTGACCCTACTTACCATTTTATGGAATTTAATAGGTTATATAAGTTCAATCAAATTAAAATATACTGTAACGGCCCAAATTTTATTAAGGCCGTTATTTACGTATTTTCAGACGTGGACGCCAGCTCAGGTCTACGGAGACGCCACGGACTGGCGAAGATACGCCTGGTTGGGCGGGAAATATTATTTTTGGTGATTGTTTGACTAAGCGTGATGATAATGACTAGACTATGACTCATTACATCGCAGGTGTGGTTTAATATTGTTTAGATCGGGTGAGATTTAGTGTCGGGTATTCGCCTAAAGATGCGTGCGGACGCGGGAACCGGAAGGGCGAGCGACGGGAACACTAGGCCGGGGAATGCGTTTAGTTCGATAAAAATAAAATAAATTTGACAAAAATAGTAAATTGGTGGGCGCCTAGTGACACGCGAGGTCGTGGTCGACACGCGTGGGTGGTAGTGTAGTGTGCACGCCCGAGTACGCTCGTCGGCGCGCACAACGAAATTCTAGGCGCGAAAGTATAGGTGAGTATGTATATATATATTTATATATATGTATATAAGGAATTTAATATATATATATAAATATATATTAAAAATCAGAAAAATAAAATAGAAAATGCAAAATTACCAAAAGGGTATTGAAGGAAAGAAGGAAAGAAATAGACATGAGGGGCATTTTGGTCATTTCATTTCCAAAAATGGGGATAAACACCACCGACACCACCATTTTCCATATTTTGATCAACCGAGAAGAAAAGAGAGAAGCCGAGACGAGGAGCGAGAACCGAGAGGAGGAGAGGTGGTGGTCTCGTGGTGGAGAGGCAAACGAGGTGAGTTGTTGTGTTGTTTATTGTTGTGTTTTTGTGTTCATTGTTGGAGGGTGGTGTTGGCGGATATGGTGGTTTGGTGGTGGCGGGGTGGAATTTGGGAGCTCGGACGACCGCAGAAGCGATTCGTCGAGAGGGAGACGACAACATGTCGTTCTCCCCTCTCCCTCTCTCGATTCATAAATGAAAAAAAAAAAAAAAAAAAAAAAAACGAGCGAGCGAGAGCGACGCCCGCTCTTGAGAAAGAAGAAGAAGAAGGGCCGGTTCGGCCCTGAACCGGCGGTTCGGCGAACCGCCCTTAAATTAAAAGAAAAAAAAAAAGAGAAAATAAAGAAAAATGGAAAAGAAAATCCAAAAAAATAGGAAAAATTATGGAAAAATTCTGAAAAATCAGAGAAAATGTGAGAAATTAGAAAATGGTTGAAAAAGTGAATTTCAAGACTTTTGGGGTGGTTGGCACCCCGGTGTAACTCGAAAAACGTGCTACAACTAAAAATTGGAATGAAATTCTAATTTTTATTGTCACGATATAAAATCAATTAGTTTGATGCTAAATCACATAAAATGACTTATTCGGACACCAGGGACTTAGGAGACCATAGTCGGGTGTCGTGCGTGTATCTCGAGGCGAGAGCGGGATCAGACCGGGACGTATATCGAGTAATTGGAGTACGATTGAGGTAAGTAAAACCCTTAAGTAACACACTCGAGTGTTTATTTATTTGATTTCATTTGATTCCAGCTATTATTGTTTATCGTTGTTTACTCTATTTCCATGTTCATACCTATGTTGCACGGTTGGTTTTGTCATTCACCGCCGGATCTTCTGGTTTACTCTGTGATGTGTGGGCGGACTTGGGTAGGCTGGACAATAGGGACGAGAATAAGGGTTCGGACCCGGTGAGGGGTTGGAGAAGCCACCGGGGAATGCCGATGTCCGGATTAGGGTTCGATCTGCTACACGCACACATCCATTATTGTTGTTTATCGATGTTATGTATGCATGCGTCTTAATTACGATTTTACTGTTTTCTCGCGCATGTTTATTTAACAGATTTATTGGCTTCACTTATTATAAATGCTTTGGTTTGTGTACTTTTGGGTTTTACTCACTGGACTCGTCATCTACTTCTTGTGATGATTGAGTGCAGGATCTACTACGACTAGGGGTAAGGAGACTCTCGCAGACTACTTATGACCTTGTTGTGTCATTTTGAGTTTGACTTGTATGTTTTTATTTTCTTTGTATTGACTTATTTTTGGGTTTATGGGAATTTGTTTGAGATACCAAGTACATGTATGTATCACATTTTGTTATGTTATATACGGTGTACTTTACCGGGTTTTCCACATAGGATTAATGCTCTCTAATTTGAGGAAATTACATAATTTATAAGCTTCCGCTGTTTACAAATATTAAAATGTTAATTACTGACTAACTTAGACTGAATTGATTGATAATTGATTGATAATAGATAATTGGGCGTGGGACACAGCTGGCGGTGGCGTGGACAGTTGTGGGCCCGCGTGGCCTCCCGTGGCGGACCAATGTGGATTTTGGGCCGCCACATTTTGGTATCAGAGCATAAACTTTAAATAAACTTAGATGTGGAAACCCGAAGTGATGCCTAGAACTCTAGTTGGGAAGTGATGAAAGGCGAATAGATTTAGGAATCTATATACGTGTATGATTTGATTATGTATTACATATTATACGCGTATATATTGAGTCTGGTCCGATGCACGTTGGCGGTGCAGATTACTATGGACGGACAGACTCCGACTATTACTCTGCCGACTACTCAGTAAGAGGTCGGGAAGACTAGTGATCTCACTAGAAAGGTAGCCGATCTGAGGACTATGGTGCAGAGAGTTACCGACCAACAGTTATTACATCAGACGTAGATGGCAGAGGTTCTCGAGTACATTCGGGGTAGGTGAGTGGCGACAGCTGCACCGACGACTACTTTGGTAACGACCACTACTTAAGCGGTACTTGCTTCAACTGTCACTGTTCAGGCAATAGGTTCGGAGACATTGGTTGAGGAAACCACCCCAGTTGTTGCATCAATGATTAGACGAGTTCTCGATCGATCGAGACCGAAGAGACAAAGAAATCAATCTAGCAGTCAGGAGCAGGATTTTCGAGCACGTAGAGTTCACTGGCAACAGGATCATGATTTCATTAATGATTGTGATTTGAGAACGATCAGTACGACTATAATGACGAGCAAATAGATTGGAGTCGCGAGGACGACCAGGACCAGACTGATGATCAATTCAATACTGATGATCGCCAGGTGGTACATGAGATTGTACCTATACCGATACAGTCGAGACAGTCGTATAGACAGGACCAGGATCAGAGGGACCAGAGTTGGGGTCAAAGATCCAGGGATAGACAGGTTAGGAGACCCAGAGACACGTCGTTGGCCATCGTTGCGGTCAGATTGGACACCTCCGAGCGGATTGCGGGAGAGCATCACTACCACCGGAGCAGTGCGGAGTTAGAGATAGGGTCCACGTTGTTGCACCGTCGATCCCGGAGGAGACTAGATGACTGATTGTTGTGGGTACGTATGAGTTTATTTACTTATTGTGTCGTTTTATTTCGTAGGTGTAACTATAGTTTTATTACCTACGCGATTGCGGACGGTCGATGTGTTCACCGGAAGATGTTGATGAAGATTTGATTGATCACGCGATACACTAGGCCATAGCGAGGACTATCGGGTGATTGACTAGGATTGGGCGTTATCACTGGTGGGATCCTAGAGGGATGGGTTCTAGGTGATTGGCCAGGTGATGCGTACACTAGTGGGATCCCGACGTACCAGAGTATGGTCTAGGATTGAGTCGCGGATGAAATGGTGATGTCAGCTTATTTTTGCCAGTGTTGCGGTTTCGTGTTTCGATGTGGAGGTCTACACAAATTTCGAGACGAAATTTTCCCTTAGTTGGGAAGAACTGTAACGGCCCAAATTTTATTAAGGCCGTTATTTACGTATTTTCAGACGTGGACGCCAGCTCAGGTCTACGGAGACGCCACGGACTGGCGAAGATACGCCTGGTTGGGCGGGAAATATTATTTTTGATCGATTGTTTGACTAATCGTGATGATAATGACTAGACTATGACTCATTACATCGCAGTGTGGTTTAATATTGTTTAGATCGGGTGAGATTTAGTGTCGGGTATTCGCCTAAAGATGCGTGCGGACGCGGAACCGGAAGAGGCGAGCGACGGGAACACTAGGCGGGGAATGCGTTTAGTTCGATAAAAATAAAATAAATTTGACAAAAATAGTAAATTGGTGGGCGCCTAGTGACACGCGAGGTCGTGGTCGACACGCGTGGGTGGTAGTGTAGTGTGCACGCCCGAGTACGCTCGTCGGCGCGCACAACGAAATTCTAGGCGCGAAAGTATAGGTGAGTATGTATATATATATTTATATATATGTATATAAGGAATTTAATATATATATATAAATATATATTAAAAATCAGAAAAATAAAATAGAAAATGCAAAATTACCAAAAGGGTATTGAAGGAAAGAAGGAAAGAAATAGACATGAGGGGCATTTTGGTCATTTCATTTCCAAAAATGGGGATAAACACCACCGACACCACCATTTTCCATATTTTGATCAACCGAGAAGAAAAGAGAGAAGCGAGACGAGCGAGCGAGCAGAGACCGAGAGGAGAGGTGGTGGTCTCGTGGTGGAGAGGCAAACGAGGTGAGTTGTTGTGTTGTTTATTGTTGTGTTTTTGTGTTCATTGTTGGAGGGTGGTGTTGGCGGATATGGTGGTTTGGTGGTGGCGGGGTGGAATTTGGGAGCTCGGACGACCGCAGCAGAAAGCGATTCGTCGAGGAGGAGACGACAACATGTCGTTCTCCCCCTCTCCCTCTCTCGATTCATAAATGAAAAAAAAAAAAAAAAAAAAAAAACGAGCGAGAGCGAGACGCTCGCTCTTGAGAGAAGAAGAAGAAGGGCCGGTTCGGCCCTGAACCGGCCGGTTCGGCCGAACCGCCCTTAAATTAAAAGAAAAAAAAAAGAGAAAATAAAGAAAAATGGAAAAGAAAATCCAGAAAATAGGAAAAATTATGGAAAAATTCTGAAAAATCAGAGAAAATGTGAGAAATTAGAAAATGGTTGAAAAAGTGAATTTCAAGACTTTTGGGGTGGTTGGCACCCCGGTGTAACTCGAAAAACGTGCTACAACTAAAAATTGGAATGAAATTCTAATTTTTATTGTCACGATATAAAATCAATTAGTTTGATGCTAAATCACATAAAATGACTTATTCGGACACCAGGGACTTAGGAGACCATAGTCGGGTGTCGTGCGCGTATCTCGAGGCGAGAGCGGGATCAGACCGGGACGTATATCGAGTAATTGGAGTACGGTTGAGGTAAGTAAAACCCTTAAGTAACACACTCGAGTGTTTATTTATTTGATTTCATTTGATTCCAGCTATTATTGTTTATCGTTGTTTACTCTATTTCCATGTTCATACCTATGTTGCACGGTTGGTTTTGTCATTCACCGCCGGATCTTCTGGTTTACTCTGTGATGTGTGGGCGGACTTGGGTAGGCTGGACAATAGGGACAGAATAAGGGTTCGGACCGGTGAGGGGGTTGGAGAAGCCACCGGGGGAATGCCGATGTCTGGATTAGGGTTCGATCTGCACACGCACACATCCATTATTGTTGTTTATCGATGTTATGTATGCATGCGTCTTAATTACGGTTACTTTTTGTTTATGCGCTTGTTTATTTAACGGTTTATTGGCTTCACTTATTATAAATCTTTGGTTTGTGTACTTTTGGGTTTTACTCACTTTGGACTCGTCATCTACTTCTTGTGATGATTGAGTGCGGGATCTACTACGACTAGGGGTAAGGAGACTCTCATGCAGACTACTTATGACCTTGTCGCCGAATTTTGAGTTTGACTTGTATGTTTTTATTTTCTTTGTATTGACTTATTTTTGGGTTTATGGGGACTGTTTGAGATACCGGTACATGTGTGTATCACATTTTGTTATGTTATATACGAGTGTACTTTACGGGTTTTCCACATAGGATTAATGCTCTCTAATTTGAGGAAATTACATAATTTATAAGCTTCCGCTGTTTACAAATATTAAAATGTTAATTACTGACTAACTTAGACTGAATTGATTGATAATTGATTGATAATAGATAATTGGGCGTGGGACACAGCTGGCGGTGGCGTGGACAGTTGTGGGCCCGCGTGGCCTCCCGTGGCGGACCAATGTGGATTTTGGGCCGCCACATATACAAATCCTATAGTTGTAACTAAACTAATTAACACACCTAAGATTGTCCTCGAGACACACAACAGAGAGATACAAGGTAATTAGTGTCATGATAAGGTGTCTAGGAATTGAGTGACACAAGCTGACTAGGGACCTTCCAATCAGCCTCGAGGTGCGTGTGCGCGTTAGATTAAAAGAACAACTATAAATAACACCCAATTAGTGAACACATGCAAATCTAAACATTTCAACCAAAATTTGAGCTTTGTGAGAGGAAAATTCAGTATAGAGAGACGAATTCAAGAGTTGGAGAGCGGATTTAGACTTCCAACAACGAGATTTAAAGGTAATCTACTCACCGAATGTTTAAAGTTCCATGAACATATGGGTTTTGATGAGTTGAAGTAAATTCGGATTTATAGGGGCATTTACAACTGTTTTTAAAGGATTTGATGTCCATGGGGTTTGTTTTGGTGAATTATGTTGATTTGGATCCAATTTGTGGGAAATTCGAGTGATTTGGATAAAGTTTGGTTTTTGGACATGCATGTTTGATCCACTGGTTTTGGGGTTTAATTGTGTTAAAATCTGTGTTTTGGTCATGTTTTGGTGCGATTAAGTTGTTGTTTTGTTGATAATCATGTTTGGGTGTTGGAAAAATCCCAGGAACCCATAATTCATTGGTGGAATTCTGGGTAGGGGCGTACCTAGCGCGCTGGGCACGCTAGAGAAGACGAGTCTTCTTCCTGGGTGAAGAATCGCCTAACGCGCTGGGGACCTAACGCCCGGGAACAGTAACTAGAGCACGCTGGCCACCATGCCTAGCGCGCTGGGGACCAGAACCTATAAATTTGATTAAGTGATAATCGAGTCTAATTGATAATAAACCCACTTAATTAACCATAAAACACCGAAAATCGATCTCAGGAGTCACGGGACAGTATTTGGAGTTGGGGACTAGTCGGGGTTGAACCGAAGGGTGTTTTCGGGGTTCTTGAGCACGGTTTGAGGTACGTAAAACCCAACTGAACACCACTACTGCATTTACTTATTGTTTATTCATTTGAGCTGTTATTTCTTGATAATCAGTGAGTCTATTCTTTCGAGCAGCATTTCAAGCATGGCTTGCAACTGGCATGGGATAAAAGATGTAGGAAACTCATTGTGGAGCTAGACTCACATGAAGCAATTGATCTTATTATGGACTCAACACAAAGCCAATTTCGAGATCCATTGATTCATGATATTCTAAGGGAGACGGACAAGGAGTGGAGTGTAGTTTTCAACTACACATTTAGAGATAATAATGCTTGTGCAAACCACATGGCCAAGGAAGCTTTTCATTGTGATATTGATTTTAAGATTTGGGAACATATTCAAAATCATATTTTCATGCTGTTAGAGCAGGATATCCTGCAGTTACAGATGTAACTTAGACCGGATTTGGTCTTTGCTAATCAAAGAAAAAAAAAATTCATATACGACAAAGGGCGGTTGCGGTGATTTGGTTACCTGCAAAAGACAACCTACAAAATATCCTCATAGAAAACTTGACTCAATAGAAATTGAAAAAATTCGACAAGGTAGGGGTAGACCAAAGTTGATTTGAAACGCATTAATTATGAGAAATTTGAATGGTTTGGAAAGCTCACAGCCAATTGCACTAAAACAAGCACAATGGAAGAATTTTATCCATGTAGCCGACTCTAATTAACTTGGGATTGAGGTTATGTTGTTGTGGTTGTTGGTATACCTAATTGATGTTTATCTAACTTATGTACTGTATTTTTATTTTTTTTTAGGTCAAGTATGTCGTACTGTATTTAATTAGCAATATTTAATTGATATTCTACTATCTCTCTTTTGCCAAATGCCTGAATAATTTAGGGAACGAAGATTGTCATATACGTACAAGTTGTCAAGCGATAACGCCAGGATAGATGACCAAATGCCATTTAATTTTAAGTCTATTTCATAGTTTTATTCAAAGTTAATTTGAAAAGATTATTGTTCCAGTTTGCTTCATGGTACTATCTTTCTATGGTGATGACTGTTGATGTTCTCATCTGCGTTGTCCATATTAATTTGTTAAAAAACACAAAAACAAAAAACGTTGTCCATATTATTATATGGAAAATGTGTGTTATTATATAAAGATCGGTTGTCTCATTTTTTGGACACTAAGATCAGATACATACTTATTCAGTTTTGGACACTAAGATTAGATACATACTCATTTAGTACGTACTCAGACGATGCACCTCAAGATGTGCGCGTGTGGCGAGTTTGTTCTCTTCAAGCCTTGCCTCTTTTTATTTTTTTTGATAGAAAATAAACAACTTTTGCACCCTCAATATATATTTGAACATATTATCTCTTACTTTTAAATTTCATATCAAACCATAGAGTCATCCAATTTGTTGGTTTCAAGCCTTGCCTCTTTCCCTTAGTGCATTTCAAAGTTTGAAGTGACCATATTATATGTGTAAAATCGTTTTCCTTTATAAATGGTCAATTTAGATCATTTAAACAATAAGTAATTAATTAATTAATTAAGACAAGTATAAAGTAATTTGAAAATAGAAAGTATAAAAATATATTAAAAAGAAGATAAAGAAAAAGATAATTATAAAATAAAAAATAAAAAAAGACAATTCGATGCTGCAGTATTCATGTTGGCCTACTGCCACAATTTTATTTTACTATTAATTATTATTATTTGTGACAAGATTCGCCTACTACAACATTTCTTTTTTATAAAATGCATCTACTCTACTGCAACATTTTTTTCTTGTAAGATAATGCGCCTACTGCAACAATGCTCTTCTTTGAATATGTACACTCCCCATGAAACCATGAACTGCAAGCTTGAAACAATCATGGATTACACAAACCTAACCCTGCAGCTTGCAGCCACAATAATTGTAACCATCATTTTGGTTTACCTTAAAAAGCTAATCCACCAATACTACCGTCGTAATGACAACGAAGCCCCAGAACCCGCCGGAGCGTGGCCGGTCATCGGCCACCTCCACCTTCTTAACCATGGCCTCCCCCACATAACCCTAGGCGCCATGGCCGACCGACACGGCCCGATCTTCACCCTCCAACTCGGCATCTACCGGACACTAGTCGTCAGCAATCAAGCCGTCGCAAAAGAGTGCCTCACTACCAACGACAAAGCCTTCTCAAGCCGCCCCAAAAGCATCGCCTTCGAAATCATGGGCTACAACAATTCCTTATTCGAGTTTGCCCCCTACGGCCCCTATTGGCGCGAACTACGCAAAATAACGATCCTAGAACTTCTCTCGCAACGCCGCCTCGAGTCGCTCAAACACGTGTGGATCTCGGAAATCGATGCATCCATCGATGAACTACATCGGTCCACGTCACTAATAGTGGACATGAAAAAGTGGTTTAATGATTTGACTATTAACATAGTTGTGAGGTTAATTGTAGGGAAGGCAGGGTTTGCCAAAGAAATGGGTGGGGCCCAGGGCGAGGCCTTGGAGAAGTTTTTCAAGCTTGCGAACGAGTTTTTGTTGGAAGATGGTTTGCCATTCATGAGATGGTTTGATTTTAGAGGGAGGCTGAGGGAGATGAGGAAGGTTGGGAAGGAGTTGGATTGTGTACTCCAAGTGTGGTTGGATGAGCATAAGCTGAGGAGAAGTGAGGGGGAGTATGAAGGTGATGAGGATTTCATGGACGTGATGCTGTCTGTGCTTGGGGATTCGAAAATTTGCAATGATGGAAAGTTGGATGCTGACACGGTCAACAAGGCCACGTGCTTGGTATATATGCGTTCTTCATTTTCTTGCAAGTTACCTAGATTAACTAATTAACCACCAAAGAAAATATTCCTGTTTTTTTTTTTTTTTTAACGTTTTTTGAAAAATTATGTTAAGCATATATATACTTGTGCCAAGTATATAAGCACTCTTAAACTTTATATAGTCGACCAGGTCTTGAATTTAGATTAAGAAGAGTTTTGTAAAATTAAATTGACATTTAGCTAGTGAAGCGTATTTGTCTCTCTAATTCTAAATTAAATAGATCAGCATTTAAACTGAGCATGAAAGAAAAGTTTGAATTCATAGACTATGTTGTTAACTCCTAATTTACAACCAAGAATTGTTGACATTGAAAAAAATATATTTCATATATATATATATATATATACATATATATATATATAGACATTTAATGCACAACACATTTTGAAATGTTCTTATGGCATGAGTATATATTTGGTTTTTATTTTAAAATTTTCTATATATATAAGCTAGTATTCAACTAATTTGAGAACTTTTTACGATATGCTCGGACATGTTTGAAAAAAAAAAGTGATTTAAGTTACTTTCGGTATACCTTTCATTATAACAATTGATTGTTGCATTGATATGTGTGCATTGATGAGTGCACAAAACTTGATGTGCATGTATCTAAGGAAGTGTGTCGAATTAATTGGTACAAAAAATCTATTTGGACACTAAGGGTCCGGACTCAAAGGGAGGTTTTTGAGATTTTTGTAAATATTAAAGGAGTGTTACAAGTTATAATTTTGAAGTCATTGATTGCTTGAGGATGACTTTGAAATAAAAATTTTTTAAAAAACCCCTTAAGGATCCGGACTCATGAGTCCAAGTAGCACTACTCTAATTGGTATGCCTAAATTGTGTCAAAACAGCATCAATTTTTGAAAAATGAAAACAATTTTCTCGTAAGTTAGTAGAGTAATAACCATATATCATTGTTTCCTAAACAATCTTCTTTTCATGATTAATTGCTTGGATCGATGTTTCAGAACCTAATCTCAGGTGGAACGGACACCATCATGATCACTCTCACTTGGGCCATATCTTTACTGCTCAACCACCCACATGAGCTTAAAAAAGCCCAAGTAGAACTGGAGGCCCAAGTAGGCAATGACCGGCACGTGGACGAATCAGACATCAAGAATCTAGTGTACCTCCAAGCCATCATCAAAGAGACTCTGAGACTGTACCCACCCGCCCCGCTATCCGATCCGCATGAGTCTACGGAGGAGGCTACGGTGGGCAGATACCGTGTTCCGAGCGGTACGCGGATCATCATAAACCTATGGAAGATTCAACGCGATCCGTCGATTTGGCCCGACCCGTCTCGATTTCGACCCAACCGATTTCTCACGACTCATGTGGATACCAACGTATGGGGCAATCATTATGAGTTGATTCCATTTGGGTCCGGACGACGATCGTGCCCAGCGGTAGCATTTAGCCTTCAAGTTGTTACGTTAACTCTAGCTCGATTGCTTCAAGGATTTGACCTTACTAGTCGAGATTGTGAGCCGATTGATATGACTGAAAGTGTTGGGCTCACCAACGCCAAGGCCACACCTGTTTATGCTGCAATCACGCCTCGCATTGTATTATTTGGCTCTCGATCTATGTGATAAATTAATAAAGCTAATTAAGAAACCAAACAAGTAGGCAGTTCAATGAGTAATTAGATGCTTTGGTATGTGTAACGATGTAAGAGGGGGTGAGGGATGAAAATTCACATGGGCTAGAAAAGTTGATTTCTTTCTTATAAAAAAAATAAGGCTAATTAACAAATGTCTTTGTTTATATATATATATATATATATATATATATATATATATATATATATATATATATATATATATATGTTAAAAATTGACTCCAAAAATAATTATATTAAAAACCACATTTTCGTTACATGTGTATATTATCTCATTGACATTTTAATTACAAGCTTACGACTTATCAAAAAAAAATCACAAAAAAAAAATCACAATCTTACAAAGACTAATTTTAATATTTTTTTTAAGAAAGAAACTAACATCTTATCTTGCTCCCACTACGACTCAATCTCCCACCCTCATATTATTGTTATCGCATGCCAAATCATAGGCCACCACTCTCGGTAATATCCACCGACACGCTGGTCGACCCGACTGGAAAGGAGTCAACTGGCAGTGCTGGCCCCACACTTCTCGTGGGTGATCAGAAAAATATCTGGACGAAATTCGAGGGGATCAGTCTAGATGGACGGATCACGTTGAATCTTCCATAGGTTTATTCTAAGTCGCGTGCCTGTGGGTACATGGTAGCCTGCCACCACAGCGTCTTCTATGAACTCTCGTGGGCCGGATACTGGATCGGGCGGTAATAGTCTCCGGGTTTCTTTGATAATGTCTTGGAGATACACAAGCTTCTTGATGTCTGATTCGTCTTCGTGTCAGTCATGGCCAACTTGGGCCGTGAGTTCTTCTTGGGCTTTCTTTAACATGTGTGGGCTGCTGATGGTATAGAGAGGGCCCACGTGTTTTTTTTTTTATCAAAAAAAAAGAGTCAGTCAAGATCGACAAAACAATTTGATTAGTGCTAATGATTAGTGAGTTAATTGATTCATTACGAAACGCAATGACACATTGTGTTAAATGGAGTGAACGTATAAGTGAAACAAAATTAGGCTTCTGCTGTTAGTGGGAGGTGTTGTGATCTTATTGTAGACTCATATGACAATCCCTTGGCCAAGAAATTCTTTTTTTTTTTGATAGGAATGGACAAGAAATCATAAATGGAGAAACCTTAATTATCTCAAGAAAAATAGTAAGTAAGAATATCAGACAATTAACATTTAATAATGTTTAAAAAAAATGAAAAATTTAATAATATCTAAGATTATCCTACACGGTATACATACGGTGGATTCAAAAGTTCAATGGATACCTATCAATCGGTAATGTGATTTAACGTTTTCAAAAAAAAAAATGAAAACTTTTAATAATATATAAGATTCAAAAAGGAAAATAAGAATCTAACACGTTTTGGACGGACACTTTATTTTGTATCTATTTATAACTTTTTTTTGTGCCCTAGACGTGGATCCCATATCTAATAAAACACCATAAATGACTAAAAAATAAAGTGTTCGTTTAAAGTGTGTTAGATTATCATTTTCTATTGAAAAAAATTTGTTTGAACTTTTAGAGTCTGGACTTATATGACATTTTTAAAATTTTTATAAATATCAAATGAGAGTTATAAATTATTATTTCAAAATTATTTATTGTTTGATGGTGTCTTTGAAATAAAAAATTTTGAAAGATTTTTTTAGGAGTTCTGACATTAAGAGTGCATAAACTTAAAAATTGTGCAAACTGGCTCTTTTCCCAAAAAACAAAAAAAATAATAAAAAAAAATTGTGGACCTATGATTTTGCGGTCCACATTGGTGGCTTTTTTTGTTTTGGTCGAGGATTCTCTATCAGAGATAGATGTTTCCTGTTCGTGTCCAATAATCAGTTGATTTTTTGGACTGCAACGTTATCCGCAAGAGGAGCTTCTCTACGGGGCTGTGGATCTAATTTAACTTGAAAAAAATTATAGTATAGACCGGACTCTACCTAAGACACTATATAAAGTGTGATAATTTGATGTGTAAGTTAGATTAATTTGTATTGAAAAAAAAATGGATTAATTTACATTTGCAGCTCAGGTCGCGCCTTTATGAGATTTATAAAATGGTTTAGTATTTTTAATTAAAAAACAAAATTTTAACCTACAAAAAGAGTTTTTGAAAGTAAGGCTTGAGTTAAGGCTGCTTAAATATAACTAAGCTCGACTCGTTTCAAGCTTAAGAGGACAACATAAAATAAAATTTGCGTCGAATAAAAGAATTATATTATAACATTTAAATATAATAATAAACTAATAATTGCAAGATCTACAAAATAATTAATAAGATACTCTAAAGTTTTACGAGAAAGGAGTTGAATTATACAATTTTTTGTCAAACTAGGAAAAAAATGTATTTTATTGACTTCTTAATAATTTCTCATTCTCCAAAGTTTTTTCTAAATTATTTTAAAGCTTAAAAATAATGAAAAAATAATGAAAATTAGGCAAAAAGTTTTAAAATTTTTATTTTCAAGAGGTGTTTCATGATTATATATAATTTGTATCCATAATTAATTAGGTTCATAACATTCTAATCGCAACTCGAAATTGAGTTCTATAAAATTTTGGTCAAAATAGATATCAATACCAGCCTTAATTTCTAACATATATTTACATGACTCACGTAGAGTTATTAGAACAATTATGATTTTGCTAAGTTCACTTAACAATCTATTTTCCACAATAATTGAGAAAGAAACTTAACAATCTATTTTCCACAATAATTGAGAAAGAAACTTACTTTTTTTAACTGTGTATACACATTATATAAATAATAAATTATTCATCCAATTAATACAATTCGACTTGTTTGTATTAGCACCAATATTATTTAGACTATATGTAACGACCGAAACTTAATTTCGGGGATTTACAGTTAATTCGGACGTCACGTGGACAGCTGGGATGACTCTGATAGGAGTACCCATGATGCATATGTTATTTGTGTATGTTGTATGCCTATTATTACGGTGTTAGAGTTTATTAATATAAATGCCACATCGCATATGTGTCAGTTGATGACGGGCAAGGTTGAGTGCTAGGGTTTTTCTCGGAAAACGTGCCAACGCGGGGTTTTCGATAGTCGTAGGCCGGGTGTTGGGGATGGACTGAGGCAAATAATATTAATGTGATGATTGATTGAGGACTTGGGATAATTGGGTTAGTATAACCTTAGGCTAAGTAGATCAATTGGGTACACTAAGTGTGGGACCGCCTTGGGGTACGTGTCGGGTGTGGGGCACGGGGTGCGGGGTAGTCGGGAAGTTAGTGTGACCCGACTTACCATTTTATGGAATTTAATTGATGGGTTGGCTAAGTTATATAAGTTCAATGAAATTAAAATATACAAATTCAATAGTTGTAACCAAACTAATCAGCACACCTAAGATTGTCCTCGAGACACACAACAGAGAGATATAAGGTAATTAGTGTCATGATAAGGTATCCAAGAATTGAGTGACACAAGCTGACCAGGGACCTTCCGATCAGCCTCTAGGTGCGTGTGCGCGTTAGATTAAAAGAACAACTATAAATAACACCCAATTAGTGGACACATGCAAATGTAAACATTTCAACCAAAATTTGAGCTTTGTGAGAGGAAAATTCAGTATAGAGAGGCGAATTCAGCAGTTGGAGAGCGGATTTAGGCTTCCAACAACGAGATTTAAAGGTAATCTACTCACCGAATCTTTGAAGTTCCATGAACATATGGGTTTTGATGAGTTGAAGTAAATTCGGATTTATAGGGGCATTTACAACTGTTTTTAAAGGATTTGATGTCCATGGGGTTTGTTTTGGTGAATTATGTTGATTTGGATCCAATTTGTGGGAAATTCGAGTGATTTGGATAAAGTTTGGTTTTTGGACATGCATGTTTGATCCACTGGTTTTAGGGTTTAATTGTATTAAAATCTGTGTTTTGGTCATGTTTTGATGCGATTGAGTTGTTGTCTTGTTGATAATCATGTTTGGGTGTTGGAAAAATCCCAGGAACCCAGAATTCATTGGTGGAATTTCTGGGCAGGGGCGTACCCAGCGCGCTGGGTGATGAACACTAGTGCACTGGGCACGCTGGAGAAGACGAGTCTCCTTCCTGGGTGAAGAATCGCCCAACACACTAGCCACCATGCCTAGCGCGTTGGGGACCAGAACCTATAAATTTGATTAAGTGATAATCGAGTCTAATTGATAATAAACCCACATAATTAACCATAAAACACCGAAAATCGATCTCAGGAGTCACGGGGCCGTATTTGGAGTTAAGGACTAGTCGGGGTTGAACCGAAGGGTGTTTTCGGGGTTATTAAGCACGGTTTAAGGTACGTAAAACCTAACTAAACACCACTACTACATTTACTTATTATTTATTCATTTGAGTTGTTATTTCTTGATAATCAGTGAGTCTATTCTTACTGGGTTGGTTGAGGTTACTCCCACCTAAGTATCTTTGAGATGTTGGGGTCGCTGCTAGGTATGTAGCGCGTGTTTGCGGCCTCGGTAGATGCTATCCCGAGTTGAGTACCGGTTCACGTGTTCGATGTACACCAATAGGGCTACCGCTAGGATACAGTCGTAGGGATTGGTAGATTTCATATCCAGGGCTCCTGGTCCAAAATACATAGCTTAGTCAGCTGGGGTTACATCTGCTTTGTCTTTTCTTGGTATTTTATATTAATGCGATGAGCTTTGAACAGTTGCTTGCATTTTCCTTTTTTTCCGCATGATTATCGAATGTTATCTTTGGATGTTATTTATTTATTTAATAATGCACGGTGGTTTTACTTGGGATTTTACTTACTGGGCTCGTCATCTGCCTCTTGTGATGGCTTGAGCGCAAATCTTGTGTATCAGTAGGGGCAAGGAGATCACAGGCGACACATCTTTACTTGTTCACTATCGAGGACCTACTGGTATGTGTATTAGTACTAAATTGTTTTATTTATTAGTATTAAGGACTTGTGACTATATCATTTTTAGTACTAGTATATAAATATTCACTAATGGCAATTGTCGCCTATATACTGAGTACTTTCGGGTTTTCCACCATAGGTATAACATGTTTAATTTATTTATGCTCAGTTATGGTAATCAAAAGCTTCCACACATTCAACATATCAACAATTAACTTGACAATTAGGAAATTATAGTGACTAGTTAGCCGTGACGTGAGAGTATGTGAGGGACGCAAGTGTATGCGCTGAGTTGAGTATCGGAATGCCCGATAGTTAGGTTCTTGTGTTGAGCAAGATAATGTAACGACCCTAAATTCTAATTCGTGCCACGTATCAATTAGGTCGTACGTGGGCCCATTCATCGTGATACAGTTGTTCAATTCTCGGTCGTCGAAGCCGATGTATGTTATCTGTGTTCGGTATTTTATATTATATTTTATTATCCGAATGTTAATTCCAATGTCCCAAACGTGCGAGCACGTTTGAGTGTGAGCGTTGGTATTGGGAACGAGTTCGGCTCGATGGGAACGCGAATAACGAGTTTCGGGCGAACAATTGTCGAATAATTAGCAGTCCAAGGAAATTAATGAACTAAAAACACTGACAAAATACAAAATAAATAATAATTAAAAGGTGTAAATTGTGTTTGATACGTTGGTACGTCCGGGATAACGCAGTGAGCGAGTCGTGGTACGAAACGGATTTCGAAACATGAGTATTGTGCGTGAAATCACTAAGTAGAGTGATTGTGTCACCTATTGAAGTCATCAAAGAGTGTCAAGGTGGTTGGGATGAACTTAAAAGAAACCAAATGATGAGCCTCGAGATTCGTGCGTGTAAGTGGATGTGAAGGGGGAGAGGTATAAAACCCACCACCATCACCTTTTCTCTCTCATCTCATTTCTCTTTTCAACGATCAACAACAAAAACATTGGGGAATCTTCGGAATTTTAGACGCGATTTGACGTCGCGAGAACGCGTGAATTTAAAATCTAAGGTGAGATTCGGATTTTCCACGTGTGTATCTATATTTTGACAGTGATTTTGTGGGTTTTTGTCGCGATGGATTTGGACAGCGATTTCGAAAATCAGGTTTTTATGGTTAGTTTGGATGGTTTTACGATCAAATGGTTGAGCAATTGAGGTTTTGTGAATTAGTTTTGGTGATTTGAAGAGTTCCTGAATTTTTGGAGATTTTTCAATGATTTTTAGAATCGCATGTTTTGTCGAGGTTTCAACATGAACCAAGGGTAGTTTGATGATGTAATGGAGGTCCTGACGTGGTTGGGATAGGCTCGAAGCATGGCGAAGCGAGTCAGGGTGTCAAAAACCCGACTCACAGGCATTCTGGGCTGGACATCGTGAGCATAAACAACTTACAATGCCACCTACGACGTCTGGGGCAGAGAGCCCCAACACCCACGTTGTGTGGGTGCCGCCCAGGTAAGGACTTCTACAGCGCCACCCACGGTGTGTGGGGCAGTGAGCCTTATTTTTCACGCCTTGGGGACACCGCCAAGTGTAAAAACGTTGTCTCGGCGGCGTGACACTGTTCACAGGCCTAATTTTGGGATTTTTTTTGAAAATTTCGGGGATTTCTCGGGTATTCAAATGGGTCTGAATACGACCCAATATTCGAAAAATCAACCCAAATAGGTGAACGAATAAAATTATGGAAATGAGATAAAATGAGGATAATTAACGGGAAATTACAAATTAAATGTTTTAACAGGGGTTTAGTTGTTGACGGGCTATCCGAGAATTCGTAGGAGATGAGTCAGGGTCCGGTTTAGGGTGTACTAGTTGGACACAGGTAAATAAACTAGTGAGGGATTTTATAGTTATTTATGAGCTTTGAATTGTTGTTGCTATTGTTCCATTCCCATTTTGGAAATTCTATTCTTTTGAGTTGTCAAAGGGCAAGGGAGTCAACGGATCCTTGCAGAATTTTTGGGCTTTCTGAGGTAACATGTCAGAGGTCGACGGCTAGTGTAACAACCCTAAAAAATTTAATGAGGTGACATGTGTGTATATCCAGGTGTATGTGGGCCCTCCGCGGTGACACAATTAGCATTAGCAAATTCTCGGGTGTCGACACCGAGGTATGTTACATGTGCATGGTGTTTGTATTATATGGTATTATAATTAGGAAATTTCAAGTTTCTACTGTGTAAGGGTGTTGGCGTATGAGCGTTGGTAGTCCGGGGAACAAATTTAATTAAAAACACTGACAAAAATATAAAATAAATAATAATTAAAAGGTTGTAAAGTTCGTATGTTATGTCGGTACGTCTGTGGTGACGTGACGAACAAAGTTAGTGTTATGAATCGGGTGCGGGAATACCCGAGGGAAGCTTTGAGTGTTGTTTGAAATGGATAAGATCAAAAGACCAAAGTCAACAAAGAGTCACCTATTTGAGTCATTAAAGTTGGTGGAGGTGACTGCAAAATGACCAAAAAGGACATTTAAATTTGTAAAGAGTATGGATATGGGTGAAGGGTATTTTGGTCATTTGACCAAACCCCCTAAAAAAGGCCAACATGCCATCGTCCTCACCATGTCTTCACCATTCCACAGAGAGAGAGAGAGAGAGAGAGAGAGAGAGAGAGAGAGAGAGAGAGAGAGAGAGAGAGGGAGAGATTTGGGTGATCTTGTGAAGATTGAAAGCATCAAACACCACATTTGAGGTAAGATCTTGGTTGTCCATTTGATTTTCATCAATTGAAGTTATGGATATGAAGTTTTGAATTTATTGGTGAGTTTGATGAAATTGGATTTTAATGGTGGTGTGGTTATTGATGTTGAAGTTGAGTTGTAGTTGATGTTGTGGTTGAACAAGGAGAAGAAAGAAAAGAAAAGAAAAGAAAAGAAAAGAAAAGAAAAATAAAAAAATAAAAAAATAAAATGTGAAAGTTGATGGGTTGGTGGGCCGGGTCAGAGTGGACTCAACCCAACCCGGAGACCCACCCATCATTAAATAAATAATTATTTACTTATTTTATATTAAATAGTATTTTAATTGAAATAAATTTTAGGAAAATAGAGAAAATTCATGAAAAATTCTGGAAAATTATATTTTTGTCAAATAAATAGAAATTTAAGAATTTCTATGAAAAAAAATGAAGTATTCGAGGTTTTATGAGACGCTATGTCGGGGTTTTTACCTCGTAAACGTGAAATTGGCAAAAATAGTCAGAAATTTAGAAAATCATAGGAAAATTATGGAAATTGATACAAATTGCATTATCAGGATTATTGAACACACGAGGACCGTAAGGGCGTATCAAAATTCATGTGAGCGCGATTTAGCTTGGATTGGAGGTAAGTAAACCAGTAGGGAAAATGTACAGTTATTTCTTGAGCCCTTTAAATTCTTTATTGTGATCGTTCATTGCTATTGGTTGGAACTCTATTCCTATTTGAGTTGTCCCAAGTACAAGTGAGTTGCACGTAATCTTTGCGAGACCCGGGCCTTCTGTGTGAGTACACCAGGGGTTTACGACAGGGGATTACGTGTTGTGGTTGTGAGCACGGGGTAGATGTGACAGCCCCAAATTCCCAAAACATTTGGGTATGCCCGGTCTAGACCTATGCAGACCCCAAGTCGGTACTCAGCAAGTCTGACGAGCCTAGTCAGCCTCTAATTAATCAATTTAACAATTTATGAAAGAGTTATTGCAATTATACGCAGCGGAAAAACTAAACAAGTATTGGGAAATAACTCAATCAAACGAAGATTAGGAAAAACTATGTATGTGGAAACCCTGAATATTCGTGTACCTCAAATGGAACTCCTAATAAAGTTGTACATGATATCAAGTACCTATGATCCCAAAATCAAACCAACCTGTGGCATATATATATATATAACAACGTACAAGCAGTAATCCAATATAATATAGGCTAAGGTGCTCGAATTTATCTGCAAGTCTTCACAAAAACTCCTAAACAAGTTCCTTACCTTTCGAGAGCCCTGGTACATCTGCACCCACCTTCACAAACTAGGAGGTGAGCAACTGAGAGAAAATTGAAAGTAATGCCAGAAGAAAATAACAGTAATTCATGAATATCAACTAAAGCAGTCTAAATATCATGCGAAAATTGAAAGACAGGTAATATAACAAGATCAATGTGCATGATAAACAGACTATCAGATATCAATCGAAAACATGTGTTCTAAGAAAACAAACGAGGCAATAAGCGGTCAAAATCACAGCGCACGGAAAGAGGACGCTGGCTCTTCCCCGGCAATGTCACGACACTAGCGCAGCTTGATAAAAGAGGGACACAGACCTCAAGAATCACATCGACACGCTCACACCAAGAACACACATACCAAGGAATCAACAAGATAGGAATGTCAACAACGGAAATCAACAAGCAACAATGAACGAAAATGAATTACATGCAATGTTCTTACTGGCTTACTAACGTACACAAGCTTTAAGGCGAGTGCACTTACCTGACTAATCGTAACCAGTAGACACTCTCCGAGACTCTAACGCGTCTCCCGCTATTTCCTGACTACCTGATAAGGATTTTAGTCCTAAATATTAGTTTAAGTCTTAGCATTTAGTCTTAAGGTGATTCTTTATAAATTTGTTTTAGGATCGTTAGTTAAGGCAACTTAAACCGTTAGAAAAGTCCTCCGATACGGTAAATATATTCCTACTTTCATAGGTTATGGGCCTTAACATTATTTTATTCATATTTATGCTCTTGTTGGGCCCAACCACCTAGTCCATACTTACCCATGATACACCCCACACCCAGTCGTGGGGTGTATCACACCATCACGCACCCATGTTGTGGGTACACACACAATCACACACACCACTTGATTGTCCACACCATACACCGTTACACACCCCACCAGCCACACACATACACAATCACACACACACCCACGATTACACACACACACACCACACCACCGCACCACTGTCCAACACACACCCCATCCGCAGCGTCGCCTCCAATCAGCCGTGACCGGGGATGATCCCACCGGCTACGACGACGCCCAACGCCGAGCAGAGCACCGGCTGAGAGAGGGAGGGGAAGACACCGTGAGGTGAGGGTGTGCAAGGCCGAGAGAAAGAGAAGAAAGGAGTGATATACCTTTAGCGAGTTTAGGTGCCGTAGAGGGTGGCGGTGGCGACGATCCAGGGAGGAGAGTGAGCCGTGAGTGGGAGTGGGAGGGAGGAGACCGTGAGAGTGAGAGAGATGGAGAGGAGACTGTGAGATCGAGTGAGAGAGGAGAGGCCGAGAGTAGTGAGAGATGAAATGGATGGGAGACCGGGAAGGAGGGAGGACGAGAGCGGGGGTTGGGGAGGAAGAATCAAGAGGGAAGGGAAGGAGGGGCGGCGAAAATTAGGGTGTAGAAAGGTTAAGGTTTGTTTACATCCCATTTTATACATATTTATATTAATTGGGTCAAAATGACCATTTTTCCCTTCATCCTCCTTCACATTCACTTAAAAATCGTTGCCCTTATGCGTCTTTTACCCCTTCTTCACAATTCAACACACATACAAATCTCGATGTAAATCCAGTGACTCTCCCCATCAAGCTGTGTTACTTTAATAATTTCTATCCCATAGTCCGTATGTTGCGAGATTATCCAACTCCCACATTGATCTTACAATTCCTAAGTCCACATTTCTCCGCAATTTAGTTCGGCGCGCCCGTTTTCGCGCCATATCCCATCAACTAATTAATTAAATTATTAAAAATTCATTTATTTGTATTCTTTATTTGGTTTTTCTCCCCCGTTCATCTATGCGACGCCTCACTCAGTCTAAAAATTTCCCGAATGGCACGAGACCCGTATTAGACGAAAATACTAATACACGCATCACAGAAACATAACATTACCTCGGTGTCGACTCCCGAGGTTCAAAATATCGTCTGGTATCATGTAGTCGAGTCAAGGGCCTAACCAGTGCTATATCAATTGGGTTAAAATTGAGGGTTGTTACAATAGAAGTTTTTACCGGAATACCGGGGACATTGCAGTCGCGTAAGGGGTTAGAGGAGAGTTTTTCCTCGACCCCGGGCCTTAGTGGAGAGTCTGTCCTCGGCCCCCATATATAGTTTAGATTATTTGACTACTTGTGCCTTTCCTTTGCATTATCGGACACTCATATTCAGTTGTTTATCATTATTTTCAGTCTTTCATATTCATGCGTTCTTTGTCCTTTCTTTCTACCTTGCATGAATGATGACTGCTTGTTTATTTATTTCGAAATACCGCATTTGATCTTGCTTGGCGTTACTTACTTGGGCTCGTCATTCTTGTGCTTGACTGAGTGCAGGTCCGCAGACTAGCAAGGGTAAAGCTGCACAGTTAAGTGACATACTTTGGGAGGCTACCTTGCTGACTAGGTAATCTTTGTGTATTATGTATTTACCTTTTTGTTTTGGAACTTGGGTAGCTAGATGGACTTACATGACTTATATATTTTGGCTTATTTATGAATATGATATGAGTTTCCACATCTAGCGTTTTCCTAGTTTATTTGATTCGAAGTTGATTGATTGGCTTGAGGTTGTGTGTTTCTGCTATTTACTTTGATAACTCGCTAACTAGTTAACTTTACATTAAAATGTTATAAAATGAATGAATGGCAAGATAAGGCTTACCGGCCCCGCGCGACTCGTCGGGTCGATCTCGGGGACTCGCGCGGGTTCAGGCAGGACGGCGCCCGAATTTTAGGTTTGTGGAATTTGGGATCGTCACAGTTGGGGATGCACGATATTGGTTCTGGTTTTATGTGGGATGAGTGTTCTTACTAGACTACCAGGGAATCTCATTTGCGTCCTAAGCGTCGAGTCTTGTAGGTGTATACCTCGACTCAAACTATCTTCTGGTCGGGACTACTTGCGCCTCACTATTATTTTGGGGACACTCATTTTCAATTGCTCAGTTGATTTATTTACAGTCTTATTTATTCATGGATTCCTTGTCTTTTTCTTTATATCGGCATGAATATGACTGTGTTTATTTATTTCGAAATGTTGTATTATTGTCCTATTTGGCGTTACTTACCTGGGCTCATAATTCTTGTGTTTGACGGAGTGCAGTGTGACGGCCCCAATTTCCCCATGCAATTGGGTACGCCCGGCCTAGACCTGTACAAGCCCCGAGTCATCACTCGGCAACTTGACGAGCCTAGTCAGCCTTCAACTTAATCAATTTAGTAATTTATGAAAGAGTTATTGCAATAGTAAACAGCGGAAGACTAAACAATTAAAACAAAGGGAAATAACTCAATCAAAGGAAGTAAAGGAATTCTATAAATGTGGAAAACCTCGGGTATTCATGTACAATCCGAAATGCAAAGTTACATGATACCAATCTCATCAAAATACCAAGTTCAAATATCCCAAAACATATATATATGAAACGATATACATAAAAGCAAAACATAAGAAAAACCTATAAAATAGTCTCCAAATCCAGCCGCTAATCCTCATAATAGATCACCTAGGCAAGGTCCCTTGCCCTTGCTGCTCTCCGCCCTATCTGCACCCACCGTCACAAACTAGACGGTGAGTAACTGAATAAAATCGAATGTAATGCCAGAAGAAGATAACAGTAATTCATGATAATACAAGTAAAGCAGTCTAAATATCATGCGGTAATAAAAGATAGGAAATTAAATAGACAATATGCATGATAAACAGACTAATAGATATCAATCGAAAGTCAAGTGTGTTCCAAGGAATCAAAAGAGGCTCATAAGTGGTCTAAATCATAGCATAACGGCGAAGACCTCACGAGGTCTTCTCGGGCATCGGCACAAGCGAAGGCACAGCTATGACTGGAAAGGGACTCGAACCCATCCACCCAGTACTCGGTGTCACACGGTCACTAAGGGTGGTCACACACTCGTGCGCACGAGTGCCCGCGTTTTATCCCTCTAGTGCAGGTCCTAGTACTTTCGAGACGAAACACTTACGCCGGGAAACACACAACAAGAAATGGAATGGAATACCAATAATAGAGAATAACAAGACTGAATAAATGATAATGAATCACATGACATTTTCTTACTGGCTTACAAACATACAAATGCTTTTTAAGGCAAATGTACTTACCTGAACTATTCGCAACCCGGTATTCACTCCGAGACTCTAATACGTTTCCCGTGCGTTCTCGACTACCTGATAAAGTTTTGAATCTCGAATATTAGTTTAAGGCTCGCATTTAGTCTTAAGGTGTTTGTTTTACAATCATTTGTTGATTATGACCCAAACCGTTGTGGATTAAACCATCTCTATGGTTGTTCCCTTTTTTTTTACAAAATATAACTCTTGTTGGGTCTATTTATCAAGTTTTATACTCACCTAAGTAAGCCTTTGATGTGAACACTTATTGGGCCTAGATACATAAACTTATTCTTATATTTTACGTCTTCGTCTTAACCTCAAGTTGTATTTATTCTATTGGGCCTTTATTGGGCTTTACATAACCTATAAACACACTATTTGTAACTTGTTATAGACCCATATTATCATGAGTGTATTAGGCCTTAATACAAATCCATATTCATTTGAACAAGTATCCATACTTTTTATCCTTTTTATTTATTCTAAAACATAACATAATACACACATCCTACACACATGTACAACTGTTGTGTACACCCCATATTTACATGTGTTAATGTCACTTTATTAATTAAAACTATATAATATACATTAATCTATTCTTTTACACCCACAACCATTGTGTACACCCCACTGTGGTGTACACATACACGCTAGTGTGTACACCCCACAGTGGTGTACACATATCCCCATTCATGCACCCCATGTACACCAACCCACCAAATCGTCATGCATACACCCCAAAAATTACAAAAATCCACATAAAATCATGAACCCGAGAGACAAGAGAGGAGGAGAGGTTCACCTAGGGTGGGACGTGGGGTCTCTGACGGCGAGGGAGGTGGCGGCGACGTGAAGCCGAGAAGAGGAGAGGTGACGTGAGGCCGAGAGGAGGAAGGAGAGATCCGAGAGAGAGCAACGAGAGTGAGAGAGAAGAGATCGTGAGTGAGAGAGATATCGCGTGGCCGAGAGAGAGAGATGGAGAGAAGCCGAGAGTGAGGGAGAGATCCGAAATGGAAGAGAAGGAGGGTGGGCGGCGGTTATGTTGAAGAAGAAGATGAATAGTGTAGGGTTTTGTTTGTTGTTGTTATATTTATATGGTCAAATGACCTTTTTACCCCCAACTTACTTCCTACACCATTTTTAAACCATTGCCCTTATGGGTCTTTTTACTTTTCTATTTATTTCTCTTTATTACACATTAAAGTGTGTAACCATTCTATTTATTTCTCTTTATTACACATTAAAGTGTGTAACCATTCTATTTATTTCTCTTTATTACGTTGTCACTTGCATAACTCTCCACCTCAACACACCCACATCTCGAGGTCAATCTCATGGTTCCTCACCATTGAACTGTGTCAATTTAACAATTCCAATTTCATAGACCATATGTTGCGTAATTAACTAACTTCCGCGTTCAAACGACATTCCTCGGTCCATTTTTCCTTGTTCCGACTCTCGTAATTCGCATAGTCTCGCATTGTCTCACCAACTAATTAATTAAATTAATTAAAAATTCATTTATTTTGTATGTTTTACTTTTTTTTCTCCCCCGTTTAACTAGTCGAAACCTCACTCAATTAAATACCGCCCGAACGGCTCGAAACCCGTAAAATACTAAAATACTAATACACACAATCAAAGAATCATAAAATTACTTCGGTGTCGACTCCCGAAGTTCGAAATACTGTCCAGTATTCACGTAGCCGGGTCACAATTTCTGACAAGTGCAACGCAAGTCAGTTAAAAATTTGGAGTTGTTACATGCAGATCCACAGACCAGCAAGGGAAAGGCTCCAAAGCTTGGAGATTTGATTTGAGGATATCAGAGCACGCCTTTCCACTTAACTGATTAGGTGACTTTCCTTGTATTATTGTATATATATTGTTTTGAAACATTGGGACTTGGGGTTTTTAAGAGATTCTGGGCATGTATATTTATACGTTGTTCTCCTCTGACTGATCACTTATGATGATATATACATGTGGGGTTTTCACACCTTAGGATGACTTATTTTAAATGGTTGTGATTATTCGATTGGTTTGAGGATTTATTGCTTCCGCTTTGCAAATATTAACTCACTAATCGATGTTTTTAACTTGTAAATGATGTAAAAATGGTAAATGATAAAGGAAGGCTGACTAAGCTTGCGTGACTCGGCGAGACTGGCTCAAGGTTCACGTAGGTCTAGGCCGGGCGGGGCTCAATTTAGGGTTTGAAACTAGGGCAGTCACAGATAAGGTCAAGGGAGGGGATTCACCCACCTAAGTCACCTAAAGCTGGACTAATTGACCTCTTAATAGCCATTTGATCAAGCCTTGAGATGTGTAACTATTCATTTTTTATCATATAAAGCCCCTACGAGATCACCCACAACGTCCAAACTAGATAGCCACCCCACACCCACATTTTATGTCACGTCGTAGGGGTGGGTTCGTGGTGGCGTGATCCATGGCGATGTCACTCACGGTGCTCCAACCAGAAAAATAAAATAAAATTTAAAAATGAATTTTCTGAATTGGGATTAATTGGGGATTTTTTTAGGATGATTAATCAATGATTAAAACGATTAATTTGATAGGTAAATAGGAAATTTCGAGTTTGAGGAATTAAAATGGATTTTCGATAATCAGCTGTTCGGGACTGATTTACCGTGATTGGACACACATTGGGGCGTGATTAGGATGATATTGGATTAGTGGAAGTGCGAATTGAGGTGTGTAGTATCCCAATTGAAATTTCTTTAGCATTTACTTATTTTTAGCATTTGAATTCAATATTGTTTATTCAATTATTCTATTTCCTGTTGTGGTGTCGATATGGACGAACTTTAAGGCTCTTCTTCTGTGTCATTCCCGTGTGATGTCCACTAAATCATAGCACGTGTTGCCAGATATCTCGATGGATAGTCCAACTCGAGGATTGCGGGGGCACGTGTCGGTGCGTCGTAGGTACTACATCGACCACTGAGCAGATCCAGAGACTGACCTTGCTTGAGTGCTACTCGTCGGCAGTGCTCTATGGAAGAGTCTAAAGGAGCAAATATGACCCTAGGCTCTAAGAACACACATTTCGAGCTTTTCTATTATTTAAATCATGTGATGAGCACAGTTGCTTGTCTTTATTTCCGCATGTTTATTTAATGGCTTATTTAAATTCCAATATTTACTTTCGTGACTGCTCACTGAATTTCCTTGGGAATACTCACTCTAGACTCGTCATCTGTCCTTTTTGTGATGGATTGAGCGCAGATCCGAGTATGAGTCGCGACAAGGGAAAGCTTGCTGACTACCTGTGATTCCAGACAGACTGATCGGACTTGTACGTTTGTATTATATGTATTATTGTTTTATTTTGTGATTTGGGAACTGTGAGACACCTATGGATATGCATTATGATATTTTGTGACACATTTTGAGGTCTTTTATAGTTATATGATGACATATGAGTTTTCACACTAGGTATATGATCTAATGAATTGACTTTAATGTTTTCAATTTGATTTGTCATGTTTTAAATCTTCCACTGTGTTTTGAGGTCTTTCGCTGTGTTTTGAGGTTTAAAACGATATTTAACAAATGACTTGAGTTCAGTAACAATTTAAACTGTAAATTATTCGTATATTGAGGATTAATGATGACTGGATGAGATGATTGCGTGTGGGACACAGCTGGTGGCTGCGTGGCCAGGTTGTGGGCTCGCATTGGCACCCGTGGTGGTTTATAGGGGAAATAGGTCGCTACAGTACCAACTTGTGAAGCTCAATTGAATTAGAATATGATTTGAAATCACAATCATAAATCTTCAAGTCTAGTGTGCTTCATAGAGTGATTGAATGAAGATTGAAACTCAAAATATGTAAAAAAAAAAAAAGAAAAAAAAAATCAATCCATGTAGATGTTGAACTGCAATGGAAGGCGTATAAATGGTTCGTTTTTTTAAATAATAAAGCATTTCATTCGTGTATTTGTTGAGGCGTTTTTGTTTCCTTTTTCTTGGTTATATTTTATCTTTTAGTCTTTAGAGTGATTTTCTTGTACAAAAGTTTACAATTTATTTTAGGAAACTGTTTGTATGTATAGGGAAACCATCAGAAACAAAACAAAAAAATGCCTAAGTGGCTCTTGCTTGGGGCGGGCTCTGAATCCCCTATATAAATTTATCTGCAGATAAACTCATTAATTAGCTTCCTTACCACAAAAAAAAAGCTATGAATTCAACAAACCAAATCCTCTCCCCACCCACTCTTCTATTCTCCCTCACATTAATTATCCTACTTTACTTAATCTCCAATCTATTCTCAAAACAAAAACAAGTCAAAAAGCTTCCACCACAAGCGGGCGGAGCGTGGCCGATCATCGGCCACCTCCACAAGCTCTCCAGCGACGGCCTACCACACATGATCCTCGGCGCCATGGCCTTCACACTTAAAGTCACATTGGCTTACACTAGAATAATTTTGGTCTTTAAATAAAGTTTTAAAACCCCTATCAAAGATGGGTGTTACTAAATATCATGTGAAAAACTTTTTCGATAGGTGGTATTTTAATTCATAGAAATGTTTCGGCATTTAATAACACCTAATTGATAGAGAATAAACAACCTTTACGCAATAATTGTATTAGCAATTAAAACATGACTCGTTGAACATGCTTCTTACACACCCATCTTTAATAGGGATTTTAAAATCTCTATTAAAGATCAAAATTGTTCTAGTGTTATAAGAGTTGTCCGTGCATCCTCGACCCATGTACGTGTTATGTATCCTAAATTTGTATACACCCACATCTTGAGACGCGCACAAACTGCTCAAAGCCCCGAGGTGACTTTTTTGTTGTCATTTTTACATTTCTTTTGCTGCGAAGTTTTGTTATTCGTTTTGTGGTTCAAGTACTTTTGTGTATTGTTATGAGTTTTAACGTTATAGAGAGTAATCCCTGATTGTCAAACTGTTTTAATTTTAAAAAAAAGTAAAATTAATGACAATTTATTTACATAAATAGAATTAACAAATCAATGTACTTAATTCAATGTTTAGTCTGTATTTAGCCAAGAATGATAAATGAAAATAAGATTTCTCTTAAAAAAAAAAACGCAGCCCGAGGTACAGAAGATGTGCATTCCGCGTGGGATCCGATATATATGTCATTGTAGCAATTTTTTTTCTCCACAAACAACTCGAGTATTTTGACTATCAATGGTTAATTGTCAAAGGTTATCATGAATATTTCGAACAACACTACTGATTAATTAATTTTTCCAACAGACAGTAATATTAGGAGCAAGTGACACAACGATGCTGACTCTCACATGGGCTGTCTCTCTACTACTCAACAATCCAAATGTGTTAAAAAAAAGCACAAGAAGAACTGACGGCCCAAGTGGGCTATGATCGACACGTAGACGCATCAGACATGAAAAATCTCGTGTACCTCCAATCCATGATCAAGGAAGTCATGAGACTGTACCCGGCCGGCCCATTGTCAGGCCCACGAGAGTCCATAGAGGATGCCGTGGTGGCAGGCTACCATATACCCGCAGGCACGCGGCTTATCGTGAACCTGTGGAAGATTCAACGAAATCCGTCCATCTGGACTGATCCCCTAGAGTTTCGTCAGGAGAGATTTCTGACCACCCACAAAGGGGTTGATGTGTGGGGCAAGCACTACGAGTTGACCCCTTTTAGGAAATTGCGGACGTGGACGTCAACAGGGACGTTCGTAGGTCTCATAGTGAAGACGGAGCACGACTGGATAGGGTTTACAGTCCGTTTTATGTGCTCTGGTGGTGAAGTTGCGATGTATAGGTCCAAATTAGTTAAATGACATCGCAATATGTATGTTTATATTATTCATTAACGAGTGAGGGGTGTAATGCGGTTTCGCCGCGACGGGTGCATAGGCGCACGGATCGGGTGGTGAATAGTTAATACGCTAAGACGGGGGACTAGGTACACCCAATAAATAATAAAATTCATTAAATAATTCATTAGAAATGATGTCGAGACGGTCGGTACTGTCGTTGTGTGCGAACGGCACCGGGCGAGGTTCGGAGTCGGGTATTGGAATGCCCGGGAGAACAAATAATTGGTGCCATTTGAATAAGACAAGGAAAGGGGTATGAGGTCAATTTTGACATTTTATGGGACCATTTGACTTCATCTTGTCCCTTAAAACAAATCTTGAGATGTGTATTTGATTTGAGATGAAATGATGTATATATATAAGTGTGATTTTTACACTTTTGGTCACTTTCTCTCTCCTCTCTCTCTCTTGGACGAAAATGGAAGGAAGAAAGAGGGTTTGAGGTGTTTATTTGAGGATTTGAAGGCTTTGTGAGTGGGGAATCAACAAACCAAGGTTAGATCCTCAATCATCTTTAATTGCTCTATGATTTGATACCATTTTTGGTGATTTTGATGAATGGGTTTGAAAATGGTAATTTTTGCTTAAATGGTGTAATTGAGGTCATTGATGTTTTATGGAAGTATGGGAATTAAATTTATGGATTTGGAGAGTCAAAATGTTAAATTTGGAAATTTCTGGACAGCGAGCAATTAGCGCGCTAATTGGAGAAATTAGCGCTAATCACGCCGATTGAAGACAATAATGAACAGTGATTGAGATCAATTGGCGCGCTAATTGATCTCATTAGCGCGCTAATTGTTCACTGGACTCCCAAAAATTGGAAAATGAGAAAATGAGTCAAACTAATATTATGAACCTATTAATTGATCATTAAACCTCACAAATGAATTCCAGGAGTCTTGGAATAGTAATTGGAGTCGGGGATTTGGAGGAATCGGATTTGAGATTTGGGTTTCGGGTAATCGGAGTGCGGTATAGGTGCGTAAACCCCAACGAAACACATTTGAGTATTTAATTCTTTCAATTCTTGCATATCTTGTTGTTGTTGCTATACATACTTATGGGGATCATGTGTTGGTGCGGTGGTCGATGGGTGTTGGATTTGTTTTCTCTATCGGAGTTTATTCGGGACGATTGTGGCACGTGATCAAGCATGCTAGATTGTAGCACGTGTACTTGCGCCGCCATTGGTGGATTGTGATCCGAGCGCGGGGTGCACGTGTTCGGTGGGTTTGTGATTTGTTCCGGTCATAGTTAGTAGTTCGGATGTGGTTTAGACTTGATGTGCTCGATCGGGGTCATCCGAATCTACGAAGTATGATCTAGTATGTGAGATTGCATTCTACTTTTGTCTGGTTTTATCGTAATTGTTGAGCATATTGTTGACATTATGATTATTCGTTGATCATCTTGCATGCTTGTTACCTACACATGCAGGGTTTTATGGCTGCCCATACTCTTTGCATGTGTAGCTAACGTTAGTTATTGGCTTCTGAATTTGTTATTATTTACTTGATGGTTTTCTTTGGGAGTTTACTCACTTTGGACTCAAATCACCGTATGTGTTGGGTGATTTGAGTGCGAGGATTTGATAAGTGCGGGGACAAGGAGACACGTGAAGAATATCTCGTGATGAAGACGTGAACTACTCCTCTTATACTTTGTTGATTGTATGTATGTATTTGTTTTATGCTGAGTTTGGGTTGTGAGAGTTATATTCTAGTTTGTTTATGACTTTGAGGATGACATTTGATTTATATTTAGGGACTACATTTTGGTATGGTTTCCACATTAGATTAATTGATATTTAGACTTGTTACATTTGGTATCATTTAATGATTTGAGGCTATGCCATTGCATAATCTTCCGCTGCGTAATTTATGGTTAAATGATATAAAAGGGCATAATTTAAGGATAAATGATATTAGAGGAACTAAAGTTAATAGGAAATGGATTAATAATGGATAATTGGTCGTGGGACACAGCTGGAGGTGACATGGTCAGTTGTGGGCCCGCGTGCCCTCCCGTGGCGGACCAATGTAGAAATTGGGGCCGCCACATTTTGGTATCAGAGCTTAGGTTTGAGGAATTTAGGATGGAGGAACCTAGGGAATGAATTTTGGGTTTGTTGATACCTCTGATACCGCCACATTTTGGTATCAGAGCGAGGTCAAACTTTGAGAATTGGAGATGTAACGAGAGCATAAACTTAATGAATAAAACTTAGATGTGGAAACCACAAGTGAATGATTAAAGACTTAGTTGGGAAGTGATGCGAGATGGGTAGATTCAGGAAATTATATAAACGTGTATGTTTTGATTGTGTACTACGTATTATACGCGTATATATACCGAGTCTGATCCAATGCACGTTGGTTGTGCAGTTTATGATGGACGGACAGACTCCTACTACTCCGCCCACTACTCAGCAGGAGATTGGGGATACTAGTGACCATACCACTAGTGATGTTGCTGATTTGCGAGCCATGATGCGAGACCGATCGAAAGAAGACGATTGATTCAAGCAGAGAAGCAGTTAGCTATTAAAGAGCTCGATGATCGAGTTGATGGAGTACATCCGGAGTTCGAGGACGCCAGCAGTAGCACCGAATGCTGAGCGTGCTGCACTTACTACCACTCGATAAACATTAGCCCCATTTGTTGCTACACAAAGCGGGTCGGTCGAGACGATTATAGAGAGGGTTGAGCCTGTGGTAGTACCAGCAGAGACTACGGTGGTGACACCCACTACTACGGAGCAGCAGATAGGGACTGCGACTGCTAGGAGTAGGATGTCAGAAGCAGCGAAGATGGTGAAGGATTTTATGAGGTTTAACCCTACATACTTCACTGGAGTCAGTGATCCTGAGGTTGCAGGACGTTGGTTGATGACTCACAGACGACTACACCAGTTGTTGGAGGTACCCGAGATAGATCAAGCACGTATTTCAGGCTATTGTTTGAGGGGTCAGGCTGCAGTTTGGTGGACCACCTACACTGATATACATGCTACGCCAGCGACGTGGGGGGAGTTCAAACAGCTATTTCTGGACGAGTATATTCCCACGGAGGTGCAGTTACGATTGAGGGAGCAGTTCTTGGGTTTGCGACTGGGTACCATGTCGGTATCACAGTACATGGATCGATTCAGGTACCTCATGATGTATGCTATGGATGTGACTAATACTGAGAGGTTACAGATCTACTATTTTATCAGAGGTCTGGATGAGAGGATCGGCGGTGTGATAGTTGCGACTGGTGCAGAGACGCTACAGATTGTTTATGATAGGGCGTTGGCTCGGGAGACATATTTGCTGTAGAGCGAGGAGCAATTAGATCATCGTACACCCAGAGATGATTTGCAGTTGGATCATGATTTTAGTGACGATCGTGATTCGAGAGATGATCAGTACGACTATGATGACGGGCAGATAGATTGGAGTCGCGAGGACGACCAGGACCAGACTGATGATCAATTCAATAACGACGATCGCCAGGTGGTACATGAGATTGCACCTATACCGATACAAAGAACCGAGAGACGAGTCGTACGAGACGAGAATCGGGATCGAGAGGACCGAAGTTGGGGTCAGCGCTCTGAGGACCGACAGTCTGGAGTCAGGGACAGACGTAAGTGTTATCGGTGCGGAAAGAGAGGTCACATCAGTGTGAATTGCCCTAGAGCCTCTCCAGCATCAGAGATTCCACAGACCAGGGAGAGAGTTCACATTATAGTACCACCAGTCAGAGAGACGACCCGACAACATGAGTAGGGTACGTTGTTTTACTAGTCCTTTTTCATGCATTCGTTGCATATAGGCTGGTTAGTTTATTTTTGAACCAGCATATTCTAGTGGATGTGTTCACTAGGGTTTTGTGAGATTGTGAGATTAGTAGATGTGTTCACTAGGAGGTGGTTGCGAAACTGGTAGATGTGTTCACTAGGAGGAGGCTGTGAAACTGGTTGATTGGTTCACCAGGAGGTTGTGAAACTGGTTGATTGGTTCACCAGGAGTCCATTTGCAACTGGTTGTTGTGGGATTGGTTCACCAGGGACTGGTCGATGTGTTCACCAGGGACTGGTTGATATGGACTGGTTGATGAGTTCACCAGGGATTGATTTGTACACCAGGAGTGAGTGGACGACTGGTTGATCGGTTCACCAGTAGCGATTGATTTTTCTTCACCTAGGTTGAGGTTGATTTGTTTACCAAAGTTAGAGGTTGAATAGTTCACCGAAAGTGTTAGTGGAATAGTGATTGATTAGGTTGACTACATTTGTTTAGATTAGTTGACCTGATAGATAATTGTATCTACGTTGTAGTTCTCTGAGACGAGATATTAGTTATCTCAAATTTCGGGACGAAATTTCAAATTAGTTGGGAAGAACTGTAACGGCCCGATTTTCAATGGCCGTTATTGATAAGGAAATTGCGGACGTGGACGCCAGCAGGGACGTTCGTGGGTCCCATAGTGAAGACGGAGCACGACCGGATAGGGTTTACAGTCCGTTTTGTGTGCTCTGGTGGTGAAGTTGCGATGTATAGGTCCAAATTAGTTAAATGGCATCGCAATATGTGTGTTTATATTGTTCATTAACGAGTGAGGGGTGTAATGCGGTTTCGCGCGCGACGGTGCATAAAGCGCGCGGATCGGGCGATGAATAGTTAATACGCTAGGATGGGGGACTAGGTACACCCAATAAATAATAAAATTCATTAAATAATTCATTATAAATGGTGTTGAGACGGTCGGTACTGTCGTTGTGTGCGAACGGCACCGGACGAGGTTCGGAGTCGGGTATTGGAACGCCCGGGAGAACAAATAATTGGTGCCATTTGAATAAGACAAGGAAAGGGGTATGAGCTCAATTTTGGCATTTTATGAGACCATTTGACTTCATCTTGGCCCTTAAAACAAATCTTGAGATGTGTATTTGATTTGAGATGAAATGATGTATATATAAGTGTGATTTTTACACTTTTGGTCACTTTCTCTCTCCTCTCTCTCTCTTGGACGAAAATGGAAGGAAGAAAGAGGGTTTGAGGTGTTTATTTGAGGATTTGAAGGCTTTGTGAGTGGGGAATCAACAAACCAAGGTTAGATCCTCAATCATCTTTAATTGCTCTATGATTTGATACCATTTTTGGTGATTTTGATGAATGGGTTTGAAAATGGTAATTTTTGCTTAAATGGTGTAATTGAGATCATTGATGTTTTATGGAAGTATGAGAATTAAATTTATGGATTTGGAGAGTCAAAATGTTAAATTTGGAAATTTCTGGACAGCGAGCAATTAGTGCGCTAATTGGAGAAATTAGCGCGCTAATCACGCATTTGATTGAAGACAATAATGAACAGTGATTGAGATCAATTAGCGCTAATTGATCTCATTAGCGCGCTAATTGTTCATTGAACTCCCAAAAAATGGAAAATGAGAAAATGAGTCAAACTAATATTATGAACCCATTAATTGATCATTAAACCTCACAAATGAATTCCAGGAGTCTTGGAATAGTAATTGGAGTCGGGGATTTGGAGGAATCGGAGTGAGATTTGGGTTTCGGGCAATCGGAGTGAGGTATAGGTGCGTAAACCCCAACAGAAACACATTTGAGTATTTAATTCTTTCAATTCTTGCATATATTGTTGTTGTTGCTATACATACTCATGGGGATCATGTGTTGGTCTGGTGGTCGATGGGTGTTGGATTTGTTTTCTCTATCGGAGTTTATTCGAGACGATTGTGGCACGTGATCAAGCATGCTAGATTGTAGCACGTGTACTTGCGCCGCCGGTGGATTGTGATCCGAGCCGCGGGGTGCACGTGTTCGGTGGGTTTGTGATTTGTTTCGGTCACCGTTAGTAGTTCGGATGTGGTTTAGACTTGATGTGCTCAGTCGGGGTCATCCGAATCTACGAAGTATGATCTAGTATGTGAGATTGCATTCTACTTTTGTCTGGTTTTATCGTAATTGTTGTGGAGCATATTGTTGACATTATGATTATTCGTTGATCATCTTGCATGCTTGCTACCTACACATGCAGGGTTTTATGGCTGCCCATACTCTTTGCATGTGTAGCTAACGTTAGTTATTGGCTTCTGAATCTGTTATTATTTACTCGATGGTTTTCTTTGGGAGTTTACTCACTTTGGACTCGTCACCGTATGTGTTGGGTGATTTGAGTGCAGGATTTGATAAGTGCAGGGACAAGGAGACACGTGAAGAATATCTGTAACTGAAGACGTGAACTACTCCTCTTATACGCCTATTGATTGTATGTATGTATTTGTTTTATGCTGGGTTTGGGTTGTGAGAGTTATATTCTAGTTTGTTTATGACTTTGAGGATGACATTTGATTTATATTTGGGGACTACATTTTGGTATGGTTTCCACGTTAGATTAATTGATATTTAGACTTGTTACATTTGGTATCATTTAATGATTTGAGACTTCCGCTGCATAATCTTCTGCTGCGTAATTTATGGTTAAATGATATAAAAGGGCATAATTTAAGGATAAATGATATTAGAGGAACTAAAGTTAATAGGAAATGGATTAATAATGGATAATTGGACGTGAGACACAGCTGGAGGTGACATGGTCAGTTGTGGGCCCGCGTGGTCTCCCATGGTAGACCAATGTGGAAATTGGGGCCGCCACACTCATTATAGGAACGAGGCGTTTTTTTTTTTCGACTTTATTTAGATAAATAATAATTTATTTCTCGTCTTCTTTTGTATATAATTTTTTTGCTATTTTAAACAAAGTCTCAATATTATTATAAAAAAAAAAGAATTTGAATAAAGTAGCCTCCCTTGGCCATTACAAATTTTCTTTTTTATAATAAAGAAATAACTTGTCCGGAGAACCCACATGACCTTTTGTACTTCCTAATAAGTTTGATCAAATGACCTTTTGTACTTCCTAATAAGTTTGATAATTACAATTACGTGTTCGCTGCCCGACGGTGAATTAAGAGCATCTTCAATGAGACTATAAATTGGGATAAAAATAGATTCACTTAGAATGTAATTCACATTTAACCCAAAAAGTATTCTTCAATGAGACAATGGATTATGAATATCTATTCTATATGACAAAGAATCAAAGTGGAAGATATCTTCCATAATGTTTACTTATAGACATTGTGATCTATTGCCACATCATCAATTGTTTGTTACATAAAGTTAAAAAGTCATAATTCATAGTCTAAATTCACAATACCATTGGAAATCATTTTAAAATTTAAATGTCCATCTAATGTCACATAAGATAGACCTCCTCCCCTATATTCATGATAAGACACCAATCTATAATTTATACCCATGTTACCATTGGAGAAGAAGTAACGTCACGCCGGTCGTGTATCATGAAGTAAAGCGTCATGCGTAACGCGTCACGCTAGTCGACATTTGGGAACATAATTAGTAGTGCATTGCCACTTTTTATCGTCAATACCATCCCAGTTTTTGCATTAAGAGGGACTTTTGGAGCCTAAACGACAAATTTACATTCCAATCAAAGAAAAAACAACAAATTTACATGTTTGCGTATGGAATCTTAAGCTTGACAAAAAGTATTATAGTTTTTTTTTTTTTTTTTCAAGAAAAAAAAAGTTTTTTTTTTTTTTTTTTTTTTTTTTTTTTTTTATCTTAGCTAGATATTTTACACACTTGCATGTTGAGTTCAGTCCAAAAAGGATCCACAGCTATTTAAATTAAACAATTGGATCACGATGAATTCATAAATAAATTAAATAAAAAATTCCATTTAGCTTATTTAGCTTTTTAAATTTTCTTTAACCAACGAAAAAAAATTCGTACGTTATGATTATTAAGGTTGAAAAAAACTTGTCCTTAATTATGCAACTCAAAATAGTAAGATCTAATTGGGTAAGATTCACACTTGACACCGCGATGATCAATTTGAGAAAGGAAAATGATAATTTAACACACTTTAGATGCACAAATTGTATTTGAGTGCACCCTCAAATTTTCAAACTGGAAGCTTGGTAGAAATTATATATATTATTGAAGAGATATGTGAACTGTTTTGTGTCCCAGCTCGAGATGTAATCTTTACATTTCTAGATATGAGAACAAAGTAGCCCACGTCCTAGCAACAAAAGTTAGGGTTGAGGGTGTGTCCGCAATATGGCACGACAAGATGTCCTTATTCTTATCGCAAGTTGTATTGACCGATATTTGGTCCCTCAATTAATAAAATGAAATGTGGGTTATTTCAAAAAAATAAAATAAAAAATTAGTAAGATCCATTTCTCAAAAAAACAAAATAAAAAATTAGTAAGAACCATAAAACTTTCCTATAAATTTGCCATGTCCAATAAAGTCTATAGCCAATAAATTAAAATAAGTGTTGAATAAGCTACATGCATTAAACTCTTAGAAATATGATCAGCTCGATTTAAAACTCTAAGTAGGAGTTTGCGTATATAAATATATAGGTACGAAAGCATGAACAAATATGCTTGTCTTTCTAAGATGACAAAACATGCTATTAGCAATGGAACTAACATACCAAGCCCTCTTACCAACCCTTCTAATCACTTTTATTATTTTTCTTTACTTCCTCTACTATCTACTCTTAAAACCTAAAGAAAACAAGAAGCCCCCACACGCCAAAGGTGCATGGCCGATCATCGGCCACCTCCACAAGCTCTCTACCAACGGCCTACCTTACATGACCCTCGGCGCCATGGCCGACCGATACGGCCCGGCCTTCACCATCCAACTCGGCACAAAACGAGCTCTAGTAGTAAGTAATTGGGAAGTTGCTAAGGAGTGTTTCACTACTAACGACCGTGCCTTCTCAAGCCGGCCCAACAGTATAGCCTTAAAAATTATGGGCTACAACAACTCTCTTTTTGGGTTTGCCCCGTACGGTCAGTACTGGCGTGAGATACGTAAAATAGTAATGCATGAACTACTCTCTAACCGTCACCTCGAATCACTCAAACACATATGGATCTCCGAAATCGAGGTATCGATGAAAGAGTTATATGATATACGGGCAAGTGCTAAGAACAAATGTAACAAGAAGTCGCACGTATTAGTTGAAATGAAACAGTGGTTTGCGGACTTGACTATGAATATTTTGGTGAGGTTGGTAATTGGGAAGAGGTGGTTTGGGAGCGGTGTGAGCGGTGTCGACGAAGTGGCGGCGAGGCGATGCCAGAGAGCGCTGAAGAGGCTTTTCAAGCTGGTGGGGTTATTTATGGTGGAAGATGTGGTGCCTCACGTGGAGTGGTTGGACGTGCAGGGATATCAGAGAGAGATGAGGGATATAGCCAAGGAATTGGACATGCTTTTGCAAGGGTGTTTGGAAGAACACAAGGGCAAGAGAGGAGGAGGTGAAGTGAAGGGAGAGCAGGACTTCATGGATGTAATGTTGTCAGTGCTCAAGGACACAACCAATATCACTGATAGAGATGCCGACACTGTTAACAAGTCTACTTGCTTGGTAAGCATTCACTAATCACTATTGATTAATATTATATAGAAATTATATATAAGTTGATTCTAACTTAATGATTACAACAACAACAACAACAACATATATAGCCTCAATCCTAAATTAGTTGGAGACTGCTAATGGCTACATGGATCAAATTCTGCAGCTCGATTTGATTAGGATCAGATGAACGATACATGTCTATAAAACTTAATGATCCAATATGCATTAAAAATGTTTTATTCCTAATTGCAATATTTAAGAAATGGATGGTGTGAATGACGATCCAAACATTGAAGCACATTACTGATTGATAAGCATCCATCGAACTTTTGAATCCACTGTATAATATACCATGTACGATAATCTTAGTTGTTATTAAATGTTTTCTTTTTTTAAAAAAACATTATTAAATGTTAATTGTCTGATATTCTTATTTACTATTTTTCTTGAGATAAGGTCTCTCCACTTACGATTTCTTGTCCAATCCTAACAAAAAAAAAAAAAGAAGGTTTCCTGGCCATGGGAATGTCATGAGCCTACAATAAGACCACAGCACCTCTCACTCCAGTTAACACAACGTTTCATTGCGTTTCGTAATGAATCACTTAACTCACAAATCACTAGCACTAATCAAATTGTTTTGTTGATCTTGACAGACTCTTATTCTAGCAGCAAGTGACGCAATGATGGTGACACTAACGTGGGCCCTCTCTCTACTCCTCAACAGTCCACACGTGTTAAAGAAAGCCCAAGAAGAACTTACGGCCCAAGTTGGCCATGACCGACACGTGGACGAATCAGATTTCAAGAACCTCGTGTACCTCAAAGCCATCATCAAAGAAACTCTGAGACTATACCCTCCCGGCCCACTATCCGGCCCACGAGAGTCCATAGAAGACGCCGTGGTGGCAGGCTACCATGTACCTGCAGGCACGAGACTTATCATGAACCTATGGAAGATTCAACGTGATCCGTTCATCTGGACCGATCCCCTCAAGTTTTGTCCGGAGAGGTTTCTGACCACCCACAAAGGGGTTGATGTGTGGGGCAAGCACTACGAGTTGACCCCTTTTGGGTCCGGACGACGGGCGTGCCCGGGCATAGGTTTTGCCCTCCAAGTGGTCACGCTCACGTTGGCTCGACTGTTGCATGAGTTTGAGCTTAAGACTCCTGATGGTGCACCGATGGATATGACCGAGAGCGCTGGGCTCACTAATGTTAAGGCCACGCCTATGGAGGTTCTATTAGCGCCATGCCTTCCGCTTAAGCTATATGAAGCTTAAATTGGAAGAACCAGCTTAGATTAACTTGAGTTTGAAATCCACATACAGATGATAAACATAATGTGCAAGCGTTTGTTATGGTGTACAATTAATAATAAAAATAAATATGAAAAGTGTTAGAATAATGACGAGAAATCACACCGCAACACATATTGGCCCTCAAGAGTCATTCGTGTGTTCTTCGAGATGCGGACATGTACAAATCTCGGTGTATAACACACGAGTCGAGATTACATTGACAGCTTATGTGGTTCAATGTGTGTTGGGACGTTACATTATAGTATTTTCCAATAAATATATACTTTATAAATATCATAGAAGATACTCACTCTTTCCAATGGAAAAATGTGCTGGATTGTTTGTCCCACATAATGGCGACCACGGTTAGTGCATCTCCAATGCATGGTGCAATGTTTGCACCATTTCCTTTCACATCAAATCTCACACCAAAAGTGAGCTCCACCAAAAACTTCTTTTCATAAACTATATCAAAACTTTTTAAATAATAATAAATTAGTAGGTCCTACATCCAAACCAAAAAAAACAAAAAAATTGTAACCACAAAAAATATGGGCCCCACTTGACACCAATTTGGTGCAAGATACGATGAGTTGCGCCATCCATCCAATGCAGCACCAATTGGAGATGCCCTTAGAGTCACGTAAAAGATATGATGCTAATTTGTACTTCATATTTTGTTCAAGTTCATCATGGGGTACCCGTTCATCATGCATGGATCTTGATAGAATAATTAAAGTTTCATTATAAATTTGATAGATATGCAAGCTCATCGAACTTATTAGTCTCATTTAGGCTCTATGTGTTTGTTGCAACTCATTTGCTGTTATAGCCTAATAGTCTACTATGACCAATTAGATCAACTTAGGCCTTATTTGGTTTGGAAGAAAGTTGAAGAAAGTAAGATAACTTATAAGGAAGTTCTAACTCGTTTTATTTGGTTGGATATTTTCACAAACCTCTCTGAAAGTTTGAGCCCCCAACATCCTCCAAATAGGGAAAAATAACTTATTTAAGGGGTGGGTGAGTTATCTTCCTAAGAGAGAATGGATAGTTTTACCCTCATTTAATGCTCTCTCCCTATAAAGGGCATTTATGTTAATTATATTATTTTATTATTCTTGTTGAAAAAATGTATAACTTTTCAGAAAGTTCAAAGTTGAACCAAACGTGAAAAGTGCAACTTTCTTAGTGGTTAACTTCTGAGGAAGTTAGTAAAATGAACCAAAACGGAGCCTTACTCTTTGAATGTGAGCTAGTTGGTAATGCAAAAAAGAAAAAAAAAAGAAAAAAAAAAAGAAAAGAAAAAAAAAAAAAAAAGAAGCAGAAGACAAAGAACGAATATTTTAAGAGATTTTTTTATTTCTATCAAATATCCACTTGCCTCTATACATTTCAGCAATTATAGAGAACTAAAGTCCATATCTAAGAACATTTAAAACTTCTAAAACGTGCATAATAATTTGAAGTTAAGTTGTAACAACTACACTACAGTGTGCTCTCTTTCTCACCAAAACTTTTTTTTTTTTTCTTCATTCACTTTTGTGATTTTTGTTCTTGAATCATCGTCAATCAAAAAAAGGATCTTCATACAATAAACAATAGACCTAATCAGAAGTGTGGAGATTGGTCCATTCTTGTTGCGATGCATCTTCATCGACGTTGTTACGTAGATTCGTGCAACGCGTTGGATTGATCTTGTCTTTAATTTTTATTTTATAGTTAGTTTTCTTCTCTATAGTTATACATAAAATGAACGTAGTAAAAATGAGGATACTTAGATGGATGTGTGGCAAAACTCGTAAAGATAGAATAAGAAATACAAATTTTTTTTAAAAAGTAGGAATATCACCATTTCCTTTCACATCAAATCTCACACCAAAAGTGAGCTCCACCAAAAACTTCTTTTCATAAACTATATCAAAACTTTTTAAATAATAATAAATTAGTAGGTCCTACATCCAAACCAAAAAAAACAAAAAAATTGTAACCACAAAAAATATGGGCCCCACTTGACACCAATTTGGTGCAAGATACGATGAGTTGCGCCATCCATCCAATGCAGCACCAATTGGAGATGCCCTTAGAGTCACGTAAAAGATATGATGCTAATTTGTACTTCATATTTTGTTCAAGTTCATCATGGGGTACCCGTTCATCATGCATGGATCTTGATAGAATAATTAAAGTTTCATTATAAATTTGATAGATATGCAAGCTCATCGAACTTATTAGTCTCATATAGGCTCTATGTGTTTGTTGCAACTCATTTGCTGTTATAGCCTAATAGTCTACTATGACCAATTAGATCAACTTAGGCCTTATTTGGTTTGGAAGAAAGTTGAAGAAAGTAAGATAACTTATAAGGAAGTTCTAACTCGTTTTATTTGGTTGGATATTTTCACAAACCTCTCTGAAAGTTTGAGCCCCCAACATCCTCCAAATAGGGAAAAATAACTTACTTAAGGGGTGGGTGAGTTATCTTCCTAAGAGAGAATGGATAGTTTTACCCTCATTTAATGCTCTCTCCCTATAAAGGGCATTTATGTTAATTATATTATTTTATTATTCTTGTTGAAAAAATGTATAACTTTTCAGAAAGTTCAAAGTTGAACCAAACGTGAAAAGTGCAACTTTCTTAGTGGTTAACTTCTGAGGAAGTTAGTAAAATGAACCAAAACGGAGCCTTACTCTTTGAATGTGAGCTAGTTGGTATTGCAAAAAAAAAAAAAAAAAAAAAAAAAAAAAAAAAAAAAAAAAAAAAAAAAAGAAGCAGAAGACAAAGAACGAATATTTTAAGAGATTTTTTTTATTTCTATCAAATATCCACTTGCCTCTATACATTTCAGCAATTATAGAGAACTAAAGTCCATATCTAAGAACATTTAAAACTTCTAAAACGTGCATAATAATTTGAAGTTAAGTTGTAACAACTACACTACAGTGTGCTCTCTTTCTCTCCAAAACTTTTTTTTTTTTTTCTTCATTCACTTTTGTGATTTTTGTTCTTGAATCATCGTCAATCAAAAAAAGGATCTTCATACAATAAACAATAGACCTAATCAGAAGTGTGGAGATTGGTCCATTCTTGTTGCGATGCATCTTCATCGACGTTGTTACGTAGATTCGTGCAACGCGTTGGATTGATCTTGTCTTTAATTTTTATTTTATAGTTAGTTTTCTTCTCTATAGTTATACATAAAATGAACGTAGTAAAAATGAGGATACTTAGATGGATGTGTGGCAAAACTCGTAAAGATAGAATAAGAAATACAAATTTTTTTTAAAAAGTAGGAATATCACAAATTGATACAAATATTAGGAAAAGGCGGTTGCGGTGGTTTGGACACCTGCAAAGACAACCTACAAATGCTCTCACTAGAAAACTTGACCAAATAGAAACTGACAAAATTCAACGAGGTAGGGGTAGACTGAAATTAACGTGGAATGCATTAATTATGAGGAGACTTGAATGGTTTGGAATGTTCACCTCAATTACACATAATCGAGCACAATGACAGAGTTTAATCGCGTAGCTGACCTTAATTAATTTAATTTGGGATTGAGGCTAAGTTGTTGTTGTTGTTGTCGTCATCGTCTTCCCTAGTTAGAAATCTTTGATTTGTATTTTTCTTGTTGAAAAGTTTTGAGTATTCTTCTCTTTGTTGGGAAGTCTTGTTATTCATTTTGTGGTTGTAATAGTTTTACGTATTGTCACGAGTTTCAAAGCTGTAGAGAGCAATCTCTGATTGTCAAACTTTCATAATTTCGTATTTATAGTCAAATTAATGATAGATTGTTTGAACAAATAGGATTAGCGAATCAATGTGCTTGATTCTATGTCTGGTCTTGTATTGAGCATAAATGATTAAATGAAATTTCGATTTCTCTTCAAAAAAAAAAAAAAAAAAACTAAACTACAATGTCTGAAGAGACGTCAGTGTTGTTATTTTTCCTTGTAGCTGCAGCAATCAGCGAACACCTAAAAAGATTTTTCTTCTATTTTTTTTTTTTGTCAAATTTTTTTTCTTCTTGTTGATTACATCAGTGTATATCTAATTTTCTTTAGGGTGGCAAAATGGGTTGTAGCGTGTTCGTGCAACCCATTTATGACACACTAATCCATTTATTTTTCATGTAGTCGTGGCAACCCCTCTAACTAATTTACTCAACATATTATTTAATTTATTACTCTATAGTTTGATATATGTAATATAAATATAAGATTGTTTTGAAAATAATACTTCATTTCTTAGATTTAATTCAAATGACTAATAAGATTATGCAAATTATTTTTTAATAAATATTAGCACTTCGTTAGGTCCTAAAAAACACTTCATTATATCATTTAAATTTTTAAGATTACAATCCAATAATTTCCATAATAAAATAAAAAGACATATAATAATTTAAACGAGAATGGGTACCGTGTTTAGTTGTGTCAACCGTATACAAAACTAACTCACATAAACTAAACACTAACCCACTAATAACGAGAAATAAATTGTTTGACCAATCAAACAGATCCGAGCATCTTGCTTGGAATAGAATCGATCGCTAGCTGTCGGAGTTTCAGACGTGCAGGACATCTCCCCTAAAATTAGGTCGTCTGAAACTCAATATTGACGCTACGGTTATTAATGGCCTCAACAACTACAACGTTGGTGGAATTATAAGTGACCATCAGGGGATAGTGCTTGGTGCCTTTGCTCGACGACTACAAGGGAGGGTCTCACCATAAGTAGCCGAAGCAGCGGCAATCCGCTTGTGATATGCAGCTCACACTCAATATCATTCAAAGTGACTCTCACCGTGATTGATGCTCTTTAGTCACGACACTTGGACGGCGTGGAGAGACCTCTAATCGCAAAAGTTTGTATCTCAATGCGCATATATGAGATCTGATTTATTTTCATGTGCCACGTGATAGCAACTAGGTGGATCACCAATTGGCACATTTTGGCGATGACTGAGAATGGGATGTCACACGTTTGGCAATATCTTCGCATGGACTTACGATCTCTGTTCATGAAATGACATTTGCTTGTTTGGACTTCAAAAAATAAAATAAAGGCAAAACTTATCATTTGGTCCTGAACTTTGTGTTTTTTGTGCTCTAGGTCTCTGAACTTTTATTACTATACATTTGGTCCTTGAACTTTCACAAAGATTTACATTTAGTCCTTCCACCATTTAAAGTGTTAAATTATGTCAATGTGGGCAACAAAAGCGTTGTGTGATTAGTCAAGAAGAGTAAAATGGTTTATATTACTGAATCGGACGACTCGCATCGACCTAAAAAAGCCGAAAAAAATTTTAATTTCTCCTAAAAACATAAAAATCTCAAAGTTCAGGGACCAAAAACATAAAACTCAAAAGTTCAAGGACCAAATGTACAACAATGAAAGTTCAGGGACTAAATGTACACTATTGAAAGTTCAGGGACCAAAAGCATAAAAGACTCAAAGTTGAAGGACCAAAAAATACGTTTTGCCAAAAATAAAAAATACCAAAGTAGTCTCGTTAATTAGCTTATAATTTTATGAGATCTACTCAAACTAGGCTGACTGTGGTGTCACATTGGCATTAACTCAACTAAGTTGTCCCATGACAATGTAATGGGTAGAGTGACAGAATAAGGCAATTTAATTTCGGGCAATGCTTCCAATGGAGTTTCAGTTATAACTGCCTTCCATGAATGTACCAATGGGGCTGGCAAAAGTTATCCAGACTTTTGTCTAATTTTGTTCGAACCTGCTTTAAATCAATCCGAACATTATTTTTTTTTAAAAAATGCGGGTTTGAACATTTTTTTATGTCTATTTAAAAATACGAGTCTGGGTTCGGACATAAATTTCAAAAACGAGTACCCGTTTAACGATTAATTGGATTAATTTACAAGGGTATTTTTGTAATTTTACATATACTAAGTTCTAACTTTACTGATTAATACAATTTTACCCCAAAAACTTTATAAGAGTATTTTTGTAATTTCACATTTGAGATATCTTGAATGCTTTTGAGCATCACCACTAAGTTCCAACTTCATTGATTTCAATGATGAATCAAAATTTTTGAAGTTTTTTTTTTAAAATAATAATTGATAAAAAATTATTTGATCATATTTAAAAAGAAAATTGAACAAAAAAAAATGTCCTGTATGTTTTATAAAAATACGGGTCTGAACAAAAAAAGATGTCCGTTTTTAAATACGAGTACGGGTCCGAACACCATTTTAAGTTGTTATTAGAAAATGTGTCCGGATCCGTTTCCGTTCGGACCTATTTTTTTGCCAACCCTATACCAAGGCCGGATCCAAGTCAAGAGTGTCGATTACAAATATTTTGCTCTACATTTGGGAACAAATTTTTTTTTTTTTTGATAAGAAAGAGACTCATGATATTTGATCCCCACCACCTTTCACTACCTAACGATTTTATTTCATAGTATTTGATCCCCAACAACTTTCACTACCTAACGATTTCATTTCGTGGTTTACATTTGAGAACAAATGTGGTCCGCACATTTGCTCAAGTGGGCTCATGATTACTACATATCTTAATTTTCATAGGTAGCAAATAAAAACGTTCAAAACATGTTGTTTCCGTTCATTTATTTCATTACAAATCCCTGCGCATTGATTTCAGGGGGCAGGCATTGCCTATATAAATGTACATCCAAGTATGGCTAGCTAGATATACTTATCTTCACCAAAAAAATAAAACAAGATAATAGCAATGGATTCGATAAACCAAACCTTCTCAACACCAGCTCCTCTAATCACCATTATCATCCTACTTTACTTCATGTACTCTAAGCTCTCTAAACCAAAAAAGGCCAGCTGCAACAAGCCACCGCAAGCCAGTGGAGCGTGGCCCATCATCGGCCACCTCCACAAGCTCTCCGGCACCAGTCTACCGCACATTACTCTAGGCGCCATGGCCGACCAATGCGGCTCGACTTTCACTATCCAACTAGGCACAAAACAAGCACTAGTTGTAAGTAGTTGGAAAGTGGCCAAGGAGTGCTTCACTAATAACGACAGAGCCTTGGCGAGTCGTCCCAGTAGCATAGCCTCAAAGATCATGGGCTACAACAATGGCATTTTTGCCCTCGCCCCATACGGACAGTACTGGCGTGAAATACGTAAGATAGCGGTGCAGGAACTACTCTCTAACCGTCGCCTCGAATCTCTAAAAAATACATGGAAATCTGAAATCGATGTATCGATGAAAGAATTGTACGATACATGGGCAAGTACTAATAACAAAGATAACAATAACTCAAATGTATTAGTCGAAATGAAACAGTGGTTTACACACTTGACGATGAACATTATGGTGAGGTTGGTAGTTGGGAAAAGGTGGTTCGGGAGGAACGTGAGCGGCGTCGATGAAGCGGTAGTGCGGCAGTGTGACAGAACGATGAAGAGGTTTTTTACGCTGGCGGGGACTTTTATGGTGGAAGACACGGTACCGTTTGTAGGGTGGTTGGACATGCAGGGGTATCGGAGGGAGATGAGGAATATTGCTAGGGAGTTGGAGAGGGTTTTTGAAGGGTTGTTGGAAGAACATAAATGTAGGAGAAGAGATGGGAAGGGAGAGCAGGATTTCATGGATGTGATGCTATCGGTGCTTAAGGCGACACCCAATATTACTGATAGAGATCCAGACACTGTTAACAAGTCTACTTGCTTGGTAATTTTTTTTATCACATTTTTTTGTTTGATTTGATAAAAGGAAATGTTAAACGTAACACTCACTTAGTCGCCAGTGTGGCACATGTGCATAACACAATCGTCGTGTGCGCCGCATGGGCGAGTGTGCTTTGATAAGAGTGTTCACTATGTCTAGCATTTTTTTCATAAAATGTAATTGTGTGTGACCCTAGCCACATGTGTTAACAAATGTTGCTTATTATCTTTGCAGACAATAATCTTAGGAGGAAGTGATACAACAGCTGTAACTCTCATGTGGGCTCTCTCTCTACTCCTCAATAATCCGCACGTGTTAAAAAAAGCCCAAGAAGAACTGATGGCTCAAGTGGGCAATGACCGACACGTGGACGAATCAGACATCAAGAACCTAGTGTACCTCCAAGCCATAGTGAAGGAAGCCCTTAGACTCTACCCATCAGCCCCTCTATTAGCCCCACGAGAGACCATAGAGGACGCCGTGGTGGCAGGGTACCATATACCCGCAGGCACGCGGGTTATTGTGAACATGTGGAAGATTCAACGTGATCCGTCTATCTGGACTGATCCCCTCGAGTTTCGACCAGAGAGATTTCTGACCACCCACAAAGGGGTTGACGTGTGGGGCAAGAACTACGAGTTTACCCCTTTTGGGTCCGGACGCCGGTCGTGCCCAGGCATAGCGCTCGCTATGCAAGTGATTCAGCTTACACTTGCTCGATTGTTGCATGGGTTCAAGCTCACAAGGCCAAGTGGTGCACTGGAGGACATGACTGAAAGTGCTGGACTCACTAATGTTAAGGTCACGCCAATTGAGGTTCTATTGGAACCACGTCTTCCTCTTCGACTTTATGAAGCATAAGTACTTAAAAGTTTGCATGCTAAATCTTTACAAATAATTATCCATTTTACGTTGTCGCATGTGCTTTGAATTGGCACAAATTACGTGATTGAGGTACATTTTAAGTTCATCCTTGTTCATTAAGATTAGTGAAAACGTTAAGCTATATCACTTGTTTTCATTTGGACAACAATGTCTGTTTAGGAGTCATGTACTAAATGGTTACTTGTACCAGTTGTTTCTAGTTTAATTAAGGAAAAAAGATTGAGCTATATCACTTGTTTTTATTTGGATAACTATATCAGTTTAGGGGTCATGCACTAAATGGTTACTTTTACTAGTTCTTTCTAGTTTAATTAAGGAGAAAGATTGTTTTCAAAAAAAAAAATTAAGGAAAAAGATTAAGTAGAGTACTTGTTTTCGATATTCTGATTCATTTGTAAGTACTGATATACAAGAAATATGTTCAGATTTTTTTGATAAGAAAGAAATATGTTCTGATTTTGATTCTTGCTTAGATTATTCTGGCCCTCTTTAGCAAAACAAGTTGATAATCTAATTTTCTTTCTTTTTCTCCCCAAACCATGTCTTTTAGCAAGTTATGCTTCAACTATCTCATCAGAGATGCTTAAACTAGCTAATCTAGTTGATTAATTAAAGTTGTTCACAAAATGGGCTTACCAAGTAGTTGAAAATGCTTTTTTTTTTTTGTCAAATCTCAAAATGCATATTAACTTCAATGGACATTCTCCTATTAATTAATTTCATATAGAAACAATAGAATCACAATGAATTCATAAAAAAAGTAAATAAATAATTACCTTAGCTAGATATTTAGCTTGCTAATTTTTCTTAACCAAAGACAATGATCCGTACGTTACGATTAATTAGGTTGGCAAAAATTTGTCCTAATTGTGCAACTCAACTTAGTAAGATTCAACAAACGATCCCATAAATTTGTCAGGTCCAATAATAGAGTTTTCTAGTCGAAAAACTAAAATAGGGGATATTTTTTGGGGGTTACCAGATATCACAATGGTGCAACTACAGAAGTACTGGGAAGTAAGAATCAAGATCCACAAACCAAACAAACACCTATTTTTATCGAAATTCATTTATTTGCCACTCTCATACGTGATTAACGTTTTAAACAACTTATCAGTTATACACGTCAAGTTTTGCCCAAATCAAATTATTTGCCTCTTCCAAGCTAGACCAATGATTTTTACAACTTTTTCTTTTTAAAACTAAGCCTCAATCCCAATTTAGCTAGGATAGACTACATAGATCAGACTCTTAGAAATATGATCTGCTTTAATGCCCCAAGTAGGTGTTGTCTATATAAATGTACGTTTTTCCAAGAAAATAAAACAAGCTATTCGCTATGGAACCAACAAACCAAATCCTTTCACCAACCCTTCTAATCATCGTTATTATTTTCCTTTACTTCCTATACTCTCAACTCCTAAAACCTAAAAAGCCAACAAGAAGCCCCCACACGCCAATGGTGCATGGCCCATCATTGGCCACCCGCACAGGCTATCTGGCAACAACCCACCGTACAAGACCCTTGGTGCCATGGCCGACCGGTACGGCCCAGTCTTTACCATCCAACTTGGCACAAAACAAGCACTAGTTGTGAGTAATCGAGATGTAGCAAAGGAGATTTTTGCCACCAATGACCAAGCCTTCTCAGACCGGCCAATTAGCATAGCATTAAAAATCATGGGCTATAACAATGCTCTTTTTGCATTTGCTCCGTATGGTCAGTACTGGTGTGAGCTACGTAAAATAGTGGTGTTTGAACTCCTCTCTAATCGTCGCCTAGAATCGCTCAAACATATTTGGAACTCTGAAATTGAGGTCAATTAAAGAGTTGTATGATACATGGGCAAGTAATAGTAAAAAATACAACTCGCAAGTATTAATCAACATTAAACAGTGGTTTGTAGACTTCACAATGAATATTGTGGTGAGGTTGGTGGTTGGAAAGAGGTGGTTTGGGAAGCATGTAAGTAGCAATGAGAAGGAGGCAGCGAGTCAGTGGCAGAGAGGTTTTTTAAGCTGGTCGGAGTGTTTATGTTGGAAGACGCGGTGCCTTTTGTTGGGTGGTTGGACGTGCAGGGATATCAGAAGGAGATGAAGAATTTAGCGATGGAATTGGATAGTCTTGTGCAAGGTTTATTGGAAGAACATAAACGCAAGAGAGGTAGTGAAGAAGGCAGTGAGGCAAAGAAACAGCATGACTTCATGGATGTGATGTTGTCTGTGCTCAACGATACAACTGTTATTGCTGATAGAGATGCTGACACTGTCAACAAGGCTACTTGCTTGGTAAACACTAAACACTAATATTATTGGTAATGCAACTACAACAAAAACAATAATAACATAACTTCAATCCCAAATTAGTTTGGGTCGACTACATCGATCAAACTCTTCTATTGCACTCAATTTAGTGTAATTGATGATGTACTTTCAAAATCGTTTAAATCTCTCCTAATTAATGATCATTTGGCAGACAATAATCTTGGGAGCAAGTGACACAACAACGGTGACTCTGACGTGGGCTCTCTCTCTACTCCTCAACAACCTACTCGTGGTAAAGAAAGCCCAAGAAGAAGTAACAGCCCAAGTGGGCAGTGATCGACACGTGGACGAATCAGACGTCAAGAACCAAGAGTACCTCCAAGCCATCATCAAAGAAACGCTAAGACTGTACCCTGCTGCTCCACTTTCAGTCCCACGAGAGTCAATAGAGGACGCCGTGGTGGCAGGCTACCATGTTCCGCCGGCATGCAGCTTATCATGAACCTATGGAAGAGTCAACGTGATCTGTCCATCTGGACGGACCCTCTAGAATTTAGACCAGAGAGATTTCTGACAACCCACAAAGGGGTTGATGTGTAGGGCCAGCACTACGAGTTTACCCCTTTCGGTTCAGGACGACGATCCTGCCCAGGTACAGCATTCGCCCTGCAAGTGGTTACACTCACTTTGGCTCGATTGTTGCATGGGTTCAAGCTCAAAATGCCAAATGAATGATACAGTTGCATAACTAATTCTTTTAGCATGGTCAGAGTAAACTATTCTTACTTATCATGATGTTATGCTGCCTGCACATCTTTCATGAAATTCATCATACTGGTTTTGATTGTGAAAGGAGGTATGAGCAGCCTAATTGCTTATCAGACTTCTGCAGCCACCAGTAGATTGGCGGATGGTGATAATACTAACACAAATGAAATATTGTGAGATCCGTGAAGAGCCTAGATTCAGTTGGGTAAAAGTAGAACGAAAGATTCACGAAATTCCTTCCTCATTTTCAGTGTATGTCCTTATCCAATGGAGCAGTGAATTAATTGCTTTCTTTTTAAGGAAAATAAAGTTTCAGTTAGCATATAATGGTTGGAAAACATTCAGGTTTCTACTATAAAGACCTTATTTTTGCAAAAAGTATATTATTTTTCCATTTCGACAGAGCTGACTATAGGAATTTGCAACTACTTATGACTGGAGCAGTTAACTTTGTTTAATAGCACAACTGCCTTTTCTCTCAATAATATGCTATTGCTGCTTTGTTGGACTATCGTATTCATGTTGTATACTCTGAAGGGGTTGGCTTCATGCATCTCTCATGGTAAATTCTTCATCCTGCGGAAACAATGTATAATGGAGAACAGCGGTGGAGTATGCAGCGTAATGTGATGCTAAGTGAAGAATGTTCATTTCATCAAAAAGTGAAGAATGTTGCACCCGGCGGCTGTGGTGGAGTGGTGTCTATGGAGGCCGCTTGAGTTCGAATCCTGGCTCTCACATTGAAGCCATTCTTTGCCTGTCTCTCCCTGTCTCTCCCGGCTAATGGGTGTGGTGCCATCGACTTAGCCCCATGGGATTAGTCGGATTAGTTTGGACACCCATGGTTATCAAAAAAAAAAAAGTGAAGAATGTTCGTTGAAACTCCATTGTTTAATTATTCATTCACTTGAACAAATTGAAAAAGTGGATTCTCAGTAAATCTTTTTTTTAAGATAAAGTAAGTTGCATTTCATCTATCAAAAACTTCACAAAAAAAATGGGGTAGAACAATCTATACATATTATGTACACCCCATGTCAAAATAGACCAGTGCTATGACAAAAGTGGGTACGTAAGACCCACAATACAAAAACATAGGATAGCCTAAAACAGCCCAAGAACATAAAGCCAATCACCGAACACCACTGAATTGTAAGAAAAAAGTCACAAACTGGCCAGCAGGAGCCAAAATTAATTCAAGGAATCCAAGATGTAGTGCCAGTTCCGTGTAAGCTCGTTGAAGCTCCAGTTCAGTAAATCTTAAAAAATATGTTGTGGCTGAAGTTGAAAAAAAGCTAGTTTCTTTCTGTTCTTGAAAGACAAAGTAAATAGATAATGACAAGATTAAAGCTTGAAACTTAATATTCTTTGTAGACAAATTGGACTATATCTTAAGAATTCTTCACTTCCATGGTTTCAGATCATATTTCTAATTGGTTTTCATTTTTTGCAGGTAAATATAAGTCACTGCTTTTTTGAAGGCTCCGTTGGAAAATTGGCAAGAACGTAAAGTGGACTCAATGGTTAGTATCGACCACCTTTGTGACACCTCAAAGATCTCCATGATAATTGTAAAATTTTGTTGCCGTCTTATTATCTATCTTAACCAGTTCAGTTGCACAAAATGTGTTCACCACTTCATTTTCCTGCATCGTAAGCATACTTTTCTATATGATCTTCTAAATGCATTGTGATACCCTTTCAGATTGCCTTCATTCATTGATATTTGCAGTTTTACATTTACTAGCTTAGACTGCAACACCCACACACAAAGCCGAAAAAGAAAAGAATTTGCTTATTTGCAATTATGTTTTTCCCAAGGCCAGCGATGTCTGCTTTTTTTTGTAGAACGTATCCGCAGAAAGATAAGTAAACTGTTATTTTTTTATAATAGGCTCAAGTCCAAGTCACGAGAGAGTGTTGGAGTGACTAGTTTAATGTGTGGGCTAAGTGTGGAAGTGGGGTTCACTCCAAAATGCCAAGGCAAGTTGGAGTTCCCACTCCCAAACTTATAACCTTTATATTTCTTTTCAACTAGTCCGCGTGTGATTATTCCAACACTCCCCCTCAAGTCCAAGTGGTCTAGCCAATTGTGACTTGCTTTCACTTTGGTAAGCCTGAGCTTGTGTTCTTTTTTAAACCTCAGAGGCATCATCATTTTTGAATGGTCTATTGAGTGAGTATCTAATGAACCTAACATCAAAGTCTGTCTTTACCTACTCAAACGCTGTTGCGACTTGTATAGCTAATTGATGTCTTCCTTTGGGTATTTTTTATTTCTTTTTTACTATTGGAATAAAAGTTCTGTACCAATGATGTTTATCTATTGTCTCCTGAAGTAAAGTGTTCCAGATTAATTTTTTTCTTAACAAGCTTCACAAAGTGAAAATGCTTTCAAGTTAGTTAAACAAGAAAGTTCATATGGAGCTAAGGGAATGAGTGCTTAAATTAGGTGTTGACCTACAACCTCCCTTTCCCACTTCTCACTTAGCTTCTTAGGAAGTGGGCTCGATGCGAAGGTTTTGTCTGTTAATTAACAAGAAAATTGCCCACTAAATGACTTACCTGACTTTGTTAAACCAGCAGAAATGCTCACACTCTTCACTTCTGCACTTTCTTATGATAGTTCGATAGGAGTAAAGATGTCCTCGAACCAATTGGAGCCCTCAAGTCAATAGAAAAGCATATACATACAAAACTATAGTTGAGATGATGTTTCACCTTTTCATTAGTGGCAATGTTGTAAGCAACAATGAGAGCTTATTAGGCCTCTAAGTTGTTTTTAGCCATTTTTTGCTTTATTGAGTGCAGGGATCACTCGAAGAGACGTCTAAGTATGATGGAAGATGAGACTTTTATCAGCCCACAGAGAGATTAATAATGGGTGCTTTGAATAATTCGAATTGCGGCTTTCTGTGGACATATGGCTCATATGAGTGGTGGGGGAGGCCAAGGGGTGTAATTTTCAAAGAACTTGGTGCTTCATATCTGGATTTTCCAAATCACAGATTCAATGAAACTTGTGCATTGTTGCTTTTGTTAACTCTAGTTGAAAACTAATAGATCCATGCTTGGTGATACTTTCCATTTTCGTTTTCTTTTTTTACTGATTTTTCTAAGAACTGTAGATATTGCTTTGTTTTGATAGAGGGGCCAGGACTGATATTTACAATTATTATGTGAATATGTAATGTTATAATTTATAAACATACGTTGGGATTTTGAAAGCATGCCATTAACTGCATTAAATCGAGTGGAGTGGAAGAGTTTGATCCATGTAGCCGACCCCAACTAATCTGGGATGGAGGCTTTGTTGTTATTTTATATGACATAGGTTGAGAAGTTACCAAGACCTTGAGAGTAGAGGATTCAACTAGGAAATATCTACTACCATGTTATGTTTTCTCTCATCGACAGGATAACCTTAAATATAAGCCTTTTTGTCTCATTTGGAACAGTCTAATTCCACACATGTTAAAAGGTTTTGATTATTCTAGCATTTATCTTTCCATTTTCTCCACATAGATTCCCACCTGTGATCAGTTCATATAATATCCATGTTGGAACAGCAAGTTGAGAGCCATCATCTCTAAAGTTGCTATTTATTTATTTTTCCTCTCAATTGATTTCATTCAAGTTGCATATAACAGAAGTTATAAGCCTTGCCATGTAGTCGAGATATCGCAGGTGCATTTAAATCGAAACAATGGAGGTGGTGATATAATTTGTATTAATGGTTGTGCAAGAGTTTGCGACCGAGATAGTGGCGTCTCCACTCTGTTAGTTTAACAAATGATAATGATCTTTGTGTCTCCCAAGATCATGTATATAAATATCACAGTTCCTCACCAATACCAATCATACTTAGATTTACAAGAATAACTTCTGCATATTCACTTACCATGGCTTGCAAGTTTTCTTTCATCATTCCTTTATTCTGCCTCTTCTTGGCTTGCAGTGCCTACCAGCCCTACCCTTATGCGTTCTCCGAACTTGACTATAACTTCTATGATGAAACATGTCCTCACTTGCAAGCGATTGTCAGGTATGGTGTTTGGCAGGCCATGTCGAAAGAAAAAAGGATTGCGGCGTCTCTTGTTCATCTACACTTCCATGACTGCATAGTCGATGTAAAACCGCTCTCCTAATTTTTCTTTCCATTATGAACTTATAATCTGTATGATTTTAAGCTTAGTATTTCTCTTATCTTGTGATGAAAGGGATGTGACGCTTCCGTGCTACTGGATGATACTAGCACGTTTAAGGGAGAGAAGAATGCTCTTCCAAACCGTAACTCAGCTACAGGGTTTGAAGTCATCAACAGCATAAAAGCCGACGTTGAAGATGCCTGTCCATCAACTGTTTCTTGTGCAGATATATTGGCCCTTGCAACAATGGAGGCAGTTAACCTTGTATGAACTATGAACTCAAAGTTCTGTTATTTTTTTTTTTGGTAAAAAATTTGTCATTTTGAATGATCAATTATACTAGCTGATCTCTTATACAACTAGTTCTTCCTTTTCATAACTTTTCGAGGAAATCTTTTAAGTCACTCTTATAACCTTGGTCGTAGAGCTGGATATGCTTGTTAATCCTTTTTATTGCTCCATTCAGTCGGGGGGACCTTATTGGTCGGTACCATTGGGGCGGTGAGATAGCACAACAGCAAGTGAAAAATCTGCTAATGAGCAGATACCATCACCATTCGAGCCACTCGAAAATATCATGGCCAAGTTCAACTCCAAAGGCCTTGAATTCAAGGATGTTGTTGTTCTAGCTGGTTCACATCAAAAACCTTCTTTTGTTCAACTCTTAAGTAATTGAGTCTTAGGACTGCATGTATACTGATCATCGTTATTATTTTCCTTTACTTCCTCTACTCTCAACTCCTAAAACCTGAAAAGCCAACAAGAAGCCCCCACACGCCAATGGTGCATGGCCCATCATTGGCCACCAGCACAGGCTATCTGGCAACAACCCACTGCACAAGACCATTGGTGCCATGGCCGACCGGTACGGTCCAGTCTTTACCATCCAACTTGGCACAAAACAAGCACTAGTTGTGAGTAATCGAGATGTAGCAAAGGAGATTTTTGCCACCAATGACCAAGCCTTCTCAGGCCGGCCAATTAGCATAGCATTAAAAATCATGGGCTATAACAATGCTCTTTTTGCATTTGCCCCGTATGGTCAGTACTGGTGTGAGCTACGTAAAATAGTGGTGTTTGAACTCCTCTCTAATCGTCGCCTAGAATCGCTCAAACATATTTGGAACTCTGAAATTGAGGTCAAGTAAAGAGTTGTATGATACATGGGCAAGTACTAGTAAAAAATACAACTCACAAGTATTAATCAACATTAAACAGTGGTTTGCAGACTTGACAATGAATATTGTGGTGAGGTTGGTGGTTGGAAAGAGGTGGTTTGGGAAGCATGTAAGTAGCAATGAGAAGGAGGCAGCGCGTCAGTGGCAGGCTACCATGTTCCGCCGGCATGCAGCTTATCATGAACCTATGGAAGATTCAACGTGATCTGTCCATCTGGACAGACCCTCTAGAATTTAGACCAGAGAGATTTCCGACCACCCACAAAGGGGTTTATGTGTGGGACCAGCACTACGAGTTTACCCCTTTTGGTTCAGGACGACGATCCTGCCCAGGTACAACATTCGCCCTGCAAGTGGTTACACTCACTTTGGCTCGATTGTTGCATGGGTTCAAGCTCAAAATGCCAAATGATGCACCGGTGGTGGACATGACTGAGAGGTGGACATGACCGAGAGCATGGGGCTCACTAATTTTAACGCCACACCACTCGAGGTTCTCTTAGCTCCGCTCCTTCCACTTAAACTCTATGAAGTATAATAACTTCACAGTGCTGGGTTGACATGAAATACGCATGCTAAATGTGTCTACAAATTATTCCTAATTGTATGTTGTCAAATGTGTCTTGAGTTGCACAAACTACATGATTCGAGGTACATTTTACGCTAATAAATGTCAGTAATGTTTATCTCATCCTACTCGTCTACGTTCATCCTTGTTCATTAAGATTGGTAAATTGGTAAAATTCACTCTATATTTTATCACTTGTTTTTATTGGGATATCAATCTTTGTACAGGGTCATGCACTAGATGGTTGCTATGTATTCCTTGTTTATAGTTTGGGATTTTTAGTGTGCCATTATCTCATTTCCTAATCCAACAATCTAATTGATGTCTGAATTTACAGTGTAACTAACCAATGGAAACAGAATTATATGGCAAAATAAATAAGCAAAACATAGGATCGAATGAAAAGACAAGTGCCTCTATCTGCTACAAAAAATAAAAGACAAATGCCTCTATGATGAAAAGTGGGAGGAAGTGTACCAGAAGTGAAGCTTGCCACAAGCAGCGAATGGATGTTGAAACACTTCATCAGACGGCAATTGCGGCAGCCAGTTGAAAATATTTTCACTTCCGAACTTACTTCCAATCGCTGCACTACCAATGCGCATAACAAGCTTTAACTTCCATACAACAGCTTCATGTGGTATAACGTTACTCTGAAGGCAATTCAGTCTTCAGATGAAAAAATTGCAAATCGGTAAATCATGCATCGCTGGTCTGTTAGGATCACATGAAAATCACCCATTGTTTTAATCTCCCTTGGTGCAGTGAGCATCTGTTCCATGTTGTGTACAATGATGGTATCCCATGCTAACTAAGAAACTACGGATCTCTTTCGCACTGCTGTTGCTTGCAGCCAGCAACCTCTCATCTTCTTCATAAATTATGTATGGAGCTTCACCAGCTCTTCTAGATAGAAGCTTTGATGCTCCTCTTAACACATGATGTTCCCAACCCTGTACATCTATTTTAAGCAAAACCACTTTTTCTGTCTCTGGGATCACTTCGTCTAGAGGAATAGACCTCACCTGCAACTCAATCTCTTCATTTGACTTGAATGCCAACTTTGCACCAGTGGCAGAAACTGCGCTATTGTCAAGTCGACCAACCAACTGGAAATACACATAAGAAAAATAATGAGCAACTAAAGAGAAACCTTCAGCTGATATAAATAACGATGCGCATAAAGTAGGTTGAAGAAGTTCTAAATTCTGATTTCCAGTTTAAATTTATTTAGTAGCTAAGTTTATATTCTTGGTGAAGTTTGTACTGCATGTTATAGCAAGTCTTTTGCCTACAAGCATGTAAAGTTTGTCAAATCGTGAGTAATAGCTCAGTTGATGCGATCCATGAAAGGAATATAGAATATCAAGAATTCTCAATAGCAGATCGCGTTTAAGATGCAGTTTCCGACAGAACTACTAGACAAAAACGTGTTTCATGTGTTTATGTTATGACATTAAATAACGTAAACGCATAAATTCCAAACTCCTTTCGTGGATTGCATCCTAAGTTAGGCATTGTCAAATCCAGAACTCCCTCACAAGTTCTAAGATTCCAATGGCAATTGGCAAGGCCATGGGCACCATAACTCTGACTGAGGGCAGAGGTCGCGGCTTCAATTCTATAGCTACATTATATCCCCTTGGTATCTCTCTAGTTATGAAATTGGGACACCTAGTCGAACCAAAATAAGTAGGAACCGAGAAAAAGATTCAGAGACCCGCGAAAAGCAAAAGCAAAAGCAAAAGCAAAAGCAAAAAGTTCTAATGTTCGAACACCAACGGATATCAAACCAAACTCATTTCAACTTAAGTTTTTTGCTATCCATTCCTAATCTATAGATTTCATCTTTCAATTCATTGCGGCATTGTCATCGAACCGTCGCCTTCGGCCTTCCTATATATTCATCAATGCCTTCTCTGATTCGCTTAGTCATAAATCCTTACATACAATGACAGCATTGGCTCCTAAATTGGAATTCAAACAAACAACCAAGAATTGCAAAAAAAGCTAAAAACTTTGAAATCAATACCTTATGAAATGTGATATTCCCAACTCGATCTGAGGCCACCGCCTCGAACAAGGTAACCAAACCAGCAACACGATTGAAGTACACGCCATCACAGATCCTCTGCAAGTTCTCAAACACCGGCTCGAAAGCGAAAACCCTAAAACCCATCGCCGCCGCCGCGAAACTCGCCATCCCAACATTCGCCCCAACATCAACCACAATTCCATCGCCTCCAATCCTCTGGAGCACCTCCTGAATGGCGACGGAGATGTCGGGCCTCCTGAACGGCTTCCCTTTCAGCAATCTGACGATGTTCTTGTGCGGCTTATCGGGGAGCGATCCGAGGTCGGCGAGGGAGTAGAGGAAGGGGCGGCGGAGGCCCTCGACGAGGTTGGCGATGACGGGGTGGGATTGGGGGGTTGAGAAGCAGTCGAAGGGCTTGATTGGGAGAGTGAGATGGGATGGGGAGTTAGGGTTAGGGTTCGGCGAGTGGGAGGAGGAGGAGAGGAGGAAGATGGTGAGGAGGAGGATTGGGAGGAGGAGGAGGAGGAGTGTGGAGGGTTTGTTGTTGTGTCTCTTCCACCCGCTCGCCATTGGAGAGGGTTTGAGCTCTCTGTGTCAGAGTGGAGGAAGAGAGGTGTGGGGTTGAGGAGGGAGTTACCGCGCGCTACGTGCGTATGATTGCGTTCGTTGGTAACGTGAGCGGGTTGGGAGTTTTTCTTTCGCAGAACGGCAGAAGTGCTGTAGTAACAGCAGGGTTAGATGGTGGGTTAGATGGTACGTCATATGCCAAAAAAGGATGGTTTTCATCTGTATGGTATGACTCTAACTAAATTAAAAAAAAAAAAAAAAAAAAAAAAAAGGAAAACAATCTATACTCAAAGTCACATTAGGCCTTTGAGCAGTACATGCACATTTAAAATGCGGGCACACAGATCTTCGTGTATAACATATAGATTGAGGCGACATGAAAGACTCTTGTAGACAAATATATCTTAAGGTGTAACTTATCCATTGTCATTTTAACTGTTCTCCTTATATTTTATAAGATTAATTAAATTAAATTAAGGAGGTGCTAAAAAAGTTTTTGACATTGGTAGATAGAAAAAAAATCACTAAATACAATGTAAATAAGAATAAAAATAATTTGTCAAAATCTCTTAAGTGAAATAATAAAGATATCATTTTGTCAAAAAGATAAAAACTTAAGTGACGGTGGTTAGATTTCCAAGTCAAAAATAATAAAAAAAAAAACGAAAAAGAACAAAAAAAACTTTTATTTGAATTGGCGCCATGAGAGGGAGAACTCCCATTCTTACTGCCATAACTAACTTACAAAACAAATGCATCGATTTCTTGAACTCGATCACTCACAAGCGCCAATTCAACCAAATCCTTGCATTCTTCTTCACAAATGGCCTCACTCACTCGAGCCATGTAACCACCAAGCTCGTAGATTTCTGCAATTCAATCCACCAAATGGACCTCGCTTGCTCAATCTTTCACCAAATCCCACACCCCACCTCCTTCGTTTGGACTTCAATGATAAGGGGTTTCGCCGAAAACGGCCCCCAACATCAATCGTTCCGTTTTTTCGCCGATATGCATCGAAAAGGCGCCAACGTTAACTACCTTACCTACCCATTTGTGTTGAAAGCTTGTAGTGGTGTAAAAGCAATGTTAGAAGGAGAGCAAGTTCATGCTCATATGTTTAAGTTCGGGTTTCGATCCGATACTTATGCGATTAATGGTCTTCTTGATTTGTATAGTAAGTGTGGGCGCGTCGACGAGGGGCGCAAACTATATGATGAAATGCCCGAGAGGGCGATGGTTTCACATACTTTGGTGATTTCGGGGTATCTTGGGGTTGGGGATTTGGATTCGGCTCTTTCGATATTCGAACGAGTTGAGGGAGCGGATGTTGTTCTATGGAGTGCGATGATTGGTGGGTATGCTCAGAATGGGGCTCCGGATGAAGCTTTGGGACTTTTTTATCGAATGCAAAGAGTTGGCGTGAGACCGAATTCGTTTACGATGGTGAGTGTGCTCTCTGCTTGCTCTCAGTTGGGTGATTTTGAAACGGGTCAGCGGGTTCATGAACTCATGGTGAGAAGTGGCATTGAGATGAACATTATAGTTTATACATCTTTGTTAGATATGTATATTAAAGGTGGATTTGTCGACAAAGCCCTTAAGCTTTTCGACGAAATAGAAGGTAAGGACGTTGTTTCTTGGAATTCCTTGATCAATGGTTATTCCAAAAATGGCTATGCAAAGGAGGCTTTGGAAGCTTTCCGACGCATGCAGGATTTTGGGCTGGAACCAAACCGGGTCACATTGCTAGGTGTGCTTTCTGCATGTGCTCAACTAGGAGCTCTTGAAAAGGGAAGAGAAATCAATCATTTAGTAGAGAAACTGGGATTTAGCTCTGATTTGTTGATAGGAACTGCACTTATTGATATGTATGCAAAAAGTGCAAGTCTTTCTAGCGCCTATAGAGTATTTAGAAGGTTTGAATCGAGGGATATTGTTACGTGGAGTGCCATGATCAACGGTTGTGCCACAAATGGACATTTGAAAGAAGCAATGTCATTTTTTGGAGGCATGCTGAAGAGTGGGTTCCGGCCCAATGAGGTCACTTTTCTAGGTCTGTTAGTTGCTTGTTTGCACGGCGGATGGATTATTGAAGGGTATGAGTTTTTCAATTCTATGACTAGAGACCATGATGTTCGACCGAGGATGGAACACTATGCTTGTATGGCTGACCTACTAGGCAGAGCTGGAAAATTGGACGAAGCCAAAAGTTTCATCGGTAGCATGCCAATTGAACCGGAGGTTAGCGTCTGGGGAGCTCTTCTTGCTGCTTGCACTATCCACCAGAACACACAGATCGGGGAGTTTGCAGCTCGACAACTTGCTTGCTTAGATCCTGCAAGTGATGAAAATTACGTGCTCATGTCAAACATATATGCCGCCAAAAGTAGATGGGAGGATGTCCAGAATACTAGGACATCACTGAAGCACCTTGGAGCTCACAAAAGACCTGCATTCAGTTGGATAGAAGTAGGGGGGAAGATTCATGAGTTTCTTGTGGGAGATGGAGAACATCCTCACTTTCATTGCTTGAACAGCGTCTCGAATGAGCTGTCAGAACAAACAAGACTTGTCGGTGAATAGACTTGAATAATCTTTGAGGCAGCTGATTTAGTCCCTTAGCATCTCTGGAGAAGTTGTCATATTTCATTGTGAATTACAAGCAGTTTATTATTTCCCTACAAAAAAGGGCATAGATCAGCAATTCTTTACCGTGAATCCGTGATAGAATTGTTTGTCATACTAGAGTATATGCTGACTCAAGTAAACTGAAAATGAGGATGGACCATTTCGGACAAACACCAAATATGGCATTTCTGACTACGAGATAGGTTGCTGAATGATACAGTTGCATAAGCAATTCTTTTAGCATGGTCAGAGTAAACTATTCTTACTTATCATGATGTTATGCTGCCTGCACATCTTTCATGAAATTCATCATACTGGTTTTGATTGTGAAAGGAGGTATGAGCAGCCTAATTGCTTATCAGACTTCTGCAGCCACCAGTAGATTGGCGGATGGTGATAATACTAACACAAATGAAATATTGTGAGATCCGTGAAGAGCCTAGATTCAGTTGGGTAAAAGTAGAACGAAAGATTCACGAAATTCCTTCCTCATTTTCAGTGTATGTCCTTATCCAATGGAGCAGTGGACTAATTGCTTTCTTTTTAAGGAAAATAAAGTTTCAGTTAGCATATAATGGTTGGAAAACATTCAGGTTTCTACTATAAAGACCGTATTTTTGCAAAAAGTATATTATTTTTCCATTTCGACAGAGCTGACCATAGGAATTTGCAACTATTTATGACTGGAGCAGTTAACTTTGTTTGATATCACAACTGCCTTTTCTCTCAATAATATGCTATTGCTGCTTTGTTGGACTATCTTATTCATGTTGTATACTCTGAAGGGGTTGGGTTCATGCATCTCTCATGGTAAATTCCTCATCCTGCGGAAACAATGTATAATGGAGAACAGCGGTGGAGTATGCAGCGTAATGTGATGCTAAGTGAAGAATGTTCATTTCATCAAAAAGTGAAGAATGTTGCACCCGGCGGGTGTGGTGGAGTGGTGTCTATGGAGGCCGCTTGAGTTCGAATCCTGGCTCTCACATTGAAGCTATTCTTTGCCTGTCTCTCCCGGCTAATGGGTGTGGTGCCATCGACTTAGCCCCATGGGATTAGTCGGATTAGTTCGGACACCCATGGTTATCAAAAAAAAAAAAAGTGAAGAATGTTCGTTGAAACTCCATTGTTTAATTATTCATTCACTTGAACAAATTGAAAAAGAGGATTCTCAGTAAATCTTTTTTTTTAAGATAAAGTAAGTTGCATTTCATCTATCAAAAACTTCACAAAAAAAATGGGGTAGAACAATCTATATGTTATGATATGGATGAACAATTGATCAAGACTTTGTATGACTAATCATTGTCAAGTATAGCTCTTACATTGAGTGGTAATATCAAGCATGGCTCTTACTTGCATCCATATCCAATGTACTCATTATTTCATGTGTTGTCAATATTGCTTGTAAAGAGTTGTATGGCATGTGATGTATGTGTAACTTGTAAACATTGTCTTAGTACATTTATCATCATCACCAAAGGGCCTATATAAAGGGTATCAACCTCATTGTAAAAACACACCAAGTTGTATACAACTTCTCATTACAACTCTCTCATTTCTCCTCTTCTACTTTGTAGTTGTAGTTCTTTGTAGTTCTTTGTAGTAGTAGAAGTTAGTAGTTCTTCTACTTTCCTTCTCTAGTTCTAGCAAGTTTCATTTCAATTTACAACACTACACATATTATGTACACCCCATGCCAAAATAGACCAGTGCTATGACAAAAGTGGGTACGTAAGACCCACAATACAAAAACATAGGATAGCCTAAAACAGCCCAAGAACATAATGCCAATCACCGAACACCACTGAATTGTGAGAAAAAAGTCGCAAACTGGCCAGCAGGCGCCAAAATTAATTCAAGGAATCCAAGATGTAGTGCCAGTTCCGTGTAAGCTCGTTGAAGCTCCAGTTCAGTAAATCTTAAAAAATATGTTGTGGCTGAAGTTGAAAAAAAGCTAGTTTCTTTCTGTTCTTGAAAGACAAAGTAAATAGATAATGACAAGATTAAAGCTTGAAACTTAATATTCATTGTAGACAAATTGGACTATATCTTAAGAATTCTTCACTTCCACGGTTTCAGATCATATTTCTAATTGGTTTTCATTTTTTGCAGGTAAATATAAGTCACTGCTTTTTTGAAGGCTCCGTTGGAAAATTGGCAAGAACGTAAAGTGGACTCAATGGTTAGTATCGACCACCTTTGTGAAACCTCAAAGATCTCCATGATAATTGTAAATTTTGTTGCCGTCTTATTATCTATCTTAACCAGTTCAGTTGCACAAAATGTGTTCACCACTTCATTTTCCTGCATCGTAACCATACTTTTCTATATGATCTTCTAAATGCATTGTGATACCCTTTCAGATTGCCTTCATTCATTGATATTTGCAGTTTTACATTTACTAGCTTAAACTGCAACACCCACACACAAAGCCGAAAAAGAAAAGAATTTGCTTATTTGCAATTATGTTTTTCCCAAGGCCAGCGATGTCTGCTTTTTTTGTAGAACAAATCCGCAGAAAGATAAGTGAACTGTTATTTTTTTTATAATAGGCCCAAGTCTAAGTTACGAGAGAGTGTTGGAGTGACTAGTTTAATGTGCGGGCTAAGTGTGGAAGTGGGGTTCACTCCAAAATGCCAAGGCAAGTTGGAGTTCTCACTTCCAAACTTATAACCTTTATATTTCTTTTCAACTAGTCCGCGTGTGATTATTCCAACACTCCCCCTCAAGTCCAAGTGGTCTAGCCAATTGTGGCTTGCTTTCACTTTGGTAAGCCTGAGCTTGTGTTCTTTTTTAAACCTCAGAGGCATCATCATTTTTGAATGGTCTATTGAGTGAGTATCTAATGAACCTAACATCAAAGTCTGGCTTTGCCTACTCAAATGCTGTTGCGACTTGTATAGCTAATTGATGTCTTCCTTTGGGTATTTTTTATTTCTTTTTTACTATTGAAATAAAAGTTCTGTACCAATGATGTTTATCTATTGTCTCCTGAAGTAAAGTGTTCCAGATTAATTTTTTTCTTAACAAGCTTCACAAAGTGAAAATGCTTTTAAGTTAGTTAAACAAGAAAGTTCATATGGAGCTAAGGGAATGAGTGCTTAAATTAGGTGTTGACCTACAACCTCCCTTTCACTTCTCACTTAGCTTCTTAGGAAGTGGGCTCGATGCGAAGGTTTTGTCTGTTAATTAACAAGAAAATTGCCCACTAAATGACTTACCTGACTTTGTTAAACCAGCAGAAATGCTCACACTCTTCACTTCTGCACTTTCTTATGATGGTTCGATAGGAGTAAAGATGTCCTCGAACCAATTGGAGCCCTCAAGTCAATAGAAAAGCATATACATACAAAACTATAGTTGAGATGATGTTTCACCTTTTCATTAGTGGCATTGTTGTAAGCAACAATGAGAGCTTATTAGGCCTCTAAGTTGTTTTTAGCCATTTTTTGCTTTATTGAGTGCAGGGATCACTCCAAGAGACGTCTAAGTATGATGGAAGATGAGACTTTTATCAGCCCACAGAGAGATTAATAATGGGTGCTTTGAATAATTCGAATTGCGGCTTTCTGTGGACATATGGCTCATATGAGTGGTGGGGGAGACCATGGGGTGTAATTTTCAAAGAACTTGGTGCTTCATATCTGGATTTTCCAAATCACAGATTCAATGAAACTTGTGCATTGTTGCTTTTGTTAACTCTAGTTGAAAACTAATAGATCCATGCTTGGTGATACTTTCCATTTCGTTTTCTTTTTTTACTGATTTTTCTAAGAACTGTAGATATTGCTTTTTTTTTGATAGAGGGGCCAGGACTGATATTTACAATTATTATGTGAATATGTGATGTTATAATTTATAAACATACGTTGGGATTTTGAAAGCATGCCATTAACTGCATTAAATCGAGTGGAGTGGAAGAGTTTGATCCATGTAGCCGACTCCAACTAATCTGGGATGGAGGCTTTGTTGTTATTTTATATGACATAGGTTGAGAAGTTACCAAGACCTTGAGAGTAGAGGATTCAACTAGGAAATATCTACTACCATGTTATGTTTTCTCTCATCGACAGGATAACGTTAAATATAAGCCTTTTTGTCTCATTTGGAACAGTCTAATTCCACACATGTTAAAAGGTTTTGATTATTCTAGCATTTATCTTTCCATTTTCTCCACATAGATTCCCACCTGTGATCAGTTCATATAATATCCATGTTGGAACAGCAAGTTGAGAGCCATCATCTCTAAAGTTGCTATTTATTTATTTTTCCTCTCAATTGATTTCATTCAAGTTGCATATAACAGAAGTTATAAGCCTTGCCATGTAGTCGAGATATCGCAGGTGCATTTAAATCGAAACAGTGGAGGTGGTGATATAATTTGTATTAACGGTTGTGCAAGAGTTTGCGACCGAGATAGTGGTGTCGCCACTCTGTTAGTTTAACAAATGATAATGATCTTTGTGTCTCCCAAGATCATGTATATAAATATCACAGTTCCTCACCAATACCAATCATACTTAGATTTACTAGAATAACTTCTGCATATTCACTTACCATGGCTTGCAAGTTTTCTTTCATCATTCCTTTATTCTGCCTCTTCTTGGCTTGCAGTGCCTACCAGCCCTACCCTTATGCGTTCTCCGAACTTGACTATAACTTCTATGATGAAACATGTCCTCACTTGCAAGCGATTGTCAGGTATGGTGTTTGGCAGGCCATGTCGAAAGAAAAAAGGATTGCGGCGTCTCTTGTTCGTCTACACTTCCATGACTGCATAGTCGATGTACAACCGCTCTCCTAATTTTTCTTTCCATTATGAACTTATAATCTGTATGATTTTAAGGTTAGTATTTCTATTATCTTGTGATGAAAGGGATGTGACGCTTCCGTGCTACTGGATGATACTAGCACATTTAAGGGAGAGAAGAATGCTCTTCCAAACCGTAACTCAGCTAGAGGGTTTGAAGTCATCAACAGCATAAAAGCCGACGTTGAAGATGCCTGTCCATCAACTGTTTCTTGTGCAGATATATTGGCCCTGGCAACAATGGAGGCAGTTAACCTTGTATGAACTATGAACTCGAAGTTCTGTTATTTTTTTTTTGGTAAAAAATTTGTCATTTTGAATGATCAATTATACTAGCTGATCTCTTATACAACTAGTTCTTCCTTTTCATAACTTTTCGAGGAAATCTTTTAAGTCACTCTTATAACCTTGGTCGTAGAGCTGGATATGCTTGTTAATCCTTTTTATCGCTCCATTCAGTCGGGGGGACCTTATTGGTCGGTACCATTGGGGCGGCGAGATAGCACAACAGCAAGTGAAAAATCTGCTAATGAGCAGATACCATCACCATTCGAGCCACTCGAAAATATCACGGCCAAGTTCAACTCCAAAGGCCTTGAATTCAAGGATGTTGTTGTTCTTTCTGGTTCTCATCCAAAACCTTCTTTTGTTCAACTCTTAAGTAATTGAGTCTTAGGACTGCATGTATACTGATATATATTGCTTTGCAGGTGCACATACTATCGGTTTTGCACAGTGCTTCACTTTCCAAAGAAGGCTCTTCGACTTCAAAAACACGGGTAAGCCAGATCCAACGCTCGATTCATCAATGGTTCAAACATTGAAGAGCATATGCCCAAATGGAGATCAAAGCGCAAATAGCAAACTTGCTCCACTTGATTCCAGCAATGAAATGTTTGATAATTTATACTACAAGAACCTCATGAACAACGCAGGCCTTCTTGAATCGGATCAAGTACTCATGCAGAGCACTCAGGGAGCATCACTGGCGCAGTACTATAGCATGTATCCTTATCGATTCTATGATGATTTCGCGGAATCAATGGCAAAAATGAGCGAGATCGGTGTTCTCACTGGACAGGAGGGAGTGATCAGAAAGAAATGTGGCATTGTTAACTAAAATTCTAAAATTCTAAAATTCTAGGTTGTGTTTTAAGATTTAAGTTTCAGTTTACATTCTGGTGTCTGTGTGTATTAAATGGTTCATAAAAGTCCCACAAGTCCTTTTGATCCATGGATCTTTGGATTCATAATGAAATCTGAAACACATGAACGTGCAATCAAACTCATTAGCAGCTACGCTAAAAATCAGAGACACTACTTAACACCAACAACAACAACAACAACAAAAAATAGGCACAATTTCAAATTAGTTGAAATCCGCTACATGGATCAAATTAATTCATCTATTCTACTTGATTTAGTATCCTCCTCATTTATTGAGACTTGGATTGACTATATAACGCATAAGAGAAACTTATATTATATGTAATGTGTTCTACATGTGGAGTTAAAACCTGAAAACCTATTCTTTTCTTTCTTATCAAAAAAAAAAAAAAAAACTTCTTGCAAAAAAATATATATGTAAATTAAATCCAAATTTTGACTAAGAAAACTAATATGAACTCGAAAATTCTTCAACTTTATTTGGTGATTTACTTTGTTCACAAGAACAACTTAGATGGGCTGTGGACTTTATCTTCAGCTAACATAAGAATTCAATTAAAAATTAAAGTTAATTATTCTAACCAGAGAATAAAATCAAAGACATCACTTTTTTTTAATTATTGTCAGGGTATCCAAGGCATAGCCCCGTCTAATTCTTGAACCCGAGGAACGTAGGACCACAAGAGCAGTGTCTCTAGCCAAGAGTTTTAAAATTTTTTCATTCACAAGACTCGAACTAAAGACATCTGGTTAAAGTAATTTGATTAATTACTACATAACAAAAACCAATTTCATAATAAGTAGCATTTAAATACCACAAATTAGGTCTTATCCCTCTAGAAGAATAACAATAATGCAATAAAATGGGTCCATAGTTTTTCTTTAATTTGACGTAAAAAATACTATTCTAATTGAGTAGTAGCTCCATTGATTTGGTTTATTGCTACCTCACGTCTATAAGTGGTTTTGGGTTCAAATCTCCTTGCATGGAATTGGGTTTGTTGTTGAATAGTGTAAAAGGCGGATTTCTTTAAATAAAAAAAAAAAAAAAAAAAACAGCTACTTTACCTCTTTAAAATTGTTTGTGAAATTGAAGAAGGTACATGTCCTAAAAACTCCTTCGTTGTCTAATTTTGCAATACTGATGTGTTTGCTGGTTCAAGTGATCGACATATGGAGATAATGGGCTAAAGAAGCTAACCGTTGTTTATTGAATTAAATTGCCATTGGCTTTTCAAATTGGTGACACCATGCATGCACCTGCGTCTCTCTTAATGGGCCCAAGATGTTTGGGTGGAACCTTAAAACACATTCTTTGACAACATTCTTACTCAAATGATGAGCATATATTAGTATCATGGCAGAAATGACTAACTCCAAATCTAAAATATGGAGAACCATCGATCTTCTTGTTTTAGGACTTTTAGCAGTGATGGAACCAAAAGGGGATCAAGGGGGTGCCCCTCCTATATAATACCCATATAAAATTGGACACACGCTAATAGTTAAAAAAAAAATTTCCCTGAACTTAATTTCTTGGCTTCACTACTGCGTCTTATTAGCATATGAATCATCTATCAAAATAAGCGGTCTGTATACTTTTTATTTGATGGAAATAGGATAGATCTGTAATGGAAATGTGGTTTTTGTTTCAAAATTTTCTTATAAGATTTTAGTCTCAAGAATTAGTCTCAAAGTGCGCAAAAGCTGGCTGAGACACTATATTTATGGATATAGTGTGAACTTTATACAATGCCATCCCAACCCATGTTAATTGAATTAGTTAAAAAAAAATAGGTCAAGTTCGGTATGTATGGATATAGTATGAACTTTTGAAATAAAGTTATTTTAATGACTACTAACAAATTTAGGTCCTCCTACCAAAAAGAAAAAGAAATGTAGGTCCAAACTTTTCAACATTTTTTAATTCTAGGCACCATCTTGCTCATCAAGTGAGCCAAACCTGGGCTCATCAAACTCCCTGCACAAGTAGTAACAGAAACGTTTTACAGAGCAATATGGATGGATTTTTTTTTTTTTTTTTTTTGAGAAAAGCAATATGGATGGATTTAGAGACACGATAAGACAATTAATTTACTTAACTAAAACTTTTTTTTAAGAGAAATCAAAATTTTATTAATCATAATAATTCATTGCTCAATACAAGACCAGACATATAATCAAATACATTATTTTGATAATTCTATTTGTTCAAATGAACTACCATTAATTTGATTATAAATACAATTGTGAAATTAAAATAATTTGACTATCTCTATAACGTTGAAACTCATTACAACACATAAACGTACTAGAACCACATAACGAATAACAAAACTTCTCAACAAGAAAAAGAAAACTTAAAAACTTCTTAACGAGGAGAAGACAAATCAAAGACTTCCAACTACGAAAAAACTAACTATAAAATGAAAAACTAAAGATAAGTCAATCCAACGCGTCACATAAATCTATGTAACACTATTAATGAACATGCACCGGAACAAGGATAAATCAATCTCTACAAATCTGACTAGATCTGCAGTTTATTGTACGAATAATGTGTAAAGAATTTTTTTTGCAACCACCGCCGATCGAATAGGATAATCAAGAATCGGTTGTGGTTCAAGAACAAAAATCACGAAAGAGAATCAAGAAAAAAAATTAGGGTTTGATTGAAAGTATCTCTCTAAAATACGTTTCACTAAAACTTGTTTACAAAATCTAATAAAAATATTAAAAACTACCAAATTAAAAAGCGAAGAATTATTTGAGAAACTACATATAATATTAATTTAAATTATAATTCTAGTAATTCCTATAATCTAAGTTACTTATCTAATTTTTGAAAAAAAATCATCTTCCATTATTTTTTTATTTTTTTCTTCGTGGCGTCCGACATCAACCAATTAATCTACACTCACATATTATCAGGCTCTATATGGGAGGCAGCCATCTTTCAACTTAATTTTTTCCATTCACAAAACTCAAATTTGAGATCTTGTTAAGAAAAATCAAGTCTTTTACTACTTGAGCCAACCTATTGTTTGTACATCTTCATTCTTCCATAATTTAGATTGCCAGTAGATGCAATTCATAAGAAGAAATACTCGTACTGTAAGACTAGTGCGTATCTCGATGCCCATCAAACGTTTCCAACCCTATCAGCAAACAAATAAACATTGTACAAAGCGTACAACCCCAAGAGACCATGAGCCATAATTAATAAACCTCTCTTCTTCGTGTCGTCTAGTGCCATTGGAATCAAACAACAATACAAACACATAAGTATAATTTACTAATAATGGTAGTAATATATGCATGGTGAGAGGCGTAGTACCACGCGACCCATGCACTGAGACAGAGGCTCTCTGGCGCGTTGAACACATTGACAAGTGTACAAAAGTTGCAGAGGTTGCTAACAGACTGCATGCATACGCGTGTAGTATTCAAGTACCAACCTCTTTTATTTACCATTTTTGAGACTAATAAACGTAGCATCAGACCCAAAAGGAACCGCCATTAAAACACCACCCAAAATTCTTGCAGTCCAAGAGAGTAGTACAACACATGTTTGCTTGCACATGCACACTTTCTTTTCTCATCTACTGTCCCAGATCCCAAATAGGAATACAGAGAAGAAATGTTTCTTTTCAAGGGAATCAAGCTCAAGCAATTTGGCTTATAGAGGTAAAACTAAAAGTCCACCGATCATATTTTTTGGCAAAAAAAAAAAAAAAAATTATTGGTGTCACTTGGAATTTAATGAAATTTTTTTGGTAGTTAATTTAATTTCAGTGAGTTTGATTGAAGTTTTTTTTTTTTTTTTTTTAAAAAGGGCACTTCTTTTTTAAATAAAATATGGGTAATTATTAAAAATGGGTATGTAATTAATACTTTCAATCTTTCTTGGAAACAAATTTGGGTGTGACTTTGAATTTGATGAAATTTAATTGGGTATGAATGTATGATTAAAGATTTTTTTTTTTAAAGATGGGTGAATTATTAAATATGGTATGGAAATGGAATTAATAGTTTCTACCTTTTTCTTGAAAAAAATTGAGGGTGTGTTTGAAGTTTATGGAGAGTTTGATTGAAAAAGCTTCTATTAATAGTTTCTATCTTTCTTGAAAACAACTTGGGTGTTACTTTGAATTTAATGAAATTTCAGTGGGTAGCTACAGTTTGAGTAAATTATTGAATATGAGTATCCATATATAATGTACGATGGGCTTCTCTTTTTTTTTTTTAAATACAAAGAGTTGGTGCTATGGGTTTCAATGATTTGTTTTGTTTACAAGAAAAAGTTGCAGTTTTTGTAGCTTTTTAAATTTTCTTTCAAAGTGTGTATATGTATGGCCACTTAACATCCTCCCTGATTTTACTCCTCTCTCTTTTTCTTTTTCTAGGGGTAGAAATGCTGAAAAGCCTCTCTTTTGATTTCTTTAGAGTAAGTGGAGCCTTTTTCAGTCCTCTTTTTTCATTGTTTTAATTGCATTTTCACATTTATTCTTCCTTCCTTCTCTTCTTGATTAAGCAATTTCATCTTATTCAAAAAACAGGTCTAATACAATTGAAGCTCCAAAGATCATCACTCCACACTTCCATATTGGTCAAAAATTACTTTTTTCAAGTAGAGAGAGATAGAGAGAGAGCTCTTCTTCAAAGGAGTTTTTGTTTCATTAGTAAAGTTGCATCTTTTTCAAAAAGTTGAGACTCTACTTTCCCTTCTGTGATGATCCAATCACTCTCTCACCCAAAATGAGGCTTCCTCAACATGAAACCAAAATCACCCAAACCCCTATTTCATAAATCCCCTCAAAACCCCCCAACAAAGTTGCAAACAATAACCAAACATGTCAGACTCATCAGACCCCCAACAACAACAACAACAACAACAGCAGCTACCACCACTGTATGTAGCAGAACAAGCAACAACAACACACACAGGGCACGGATCGGTTGGCGCGGTGATTGCAGTTCTCGCGGTGATCACGGTGTTGGGAGTGATTGCAGGAATGATTGGGAGGCTGTGTTCTGGGAGGAGAATCATGGGGTATGGTGAGTACGATGTTGAAGGTTGGATGGAGAGGAAGTGCGCTTCTTGCATTGATGGGCGAATTGATGCTCACCCAATTCGACGACAGGATAACAATGTTGTTAATTCTTCAGGGGGGTCTGTTCCCGTTGCGGCTCCGGTGGAGACCGTGGAGACCGTGGAGATGATTGTTGAGGAGATGAGGAAGCAGAGTAATACTGATCAGTCTACTGCTCAAAACCCGGATCAGTCTACTGCTCGAAACCCGGATGTAACTAGAGATTCTTGATGTGGGTTCTTCTCTGTTTTGTTTATAGATCTCTCTTTCTGCGGTACCCTGACAGGTTGGGTAAGGCAAGCTTAGAATTGTGTAGGTTAGGCACAAAGTTCCAAGTTTCCAGGTTCGATTCATTGCGTCAAGATTGTCATAGCTCAACCCAATTGCACCAAAGCCTTGTAAGAATAGTCAGGCTCGCCAAGTCTCTTTCATAGAGTTTTGAGCATGATGAAATGGGTTCTCTTAGTTCGTTGTTTTTTTTTTTTTTTTTCTCTTCTTTTTTTCCCAAAGTTTTAGTTTTGTATTGCTTTGATGCTTAGTTGTCAGTCAGCTATATAGAATTTTGTGTTTTTGATGTTGAGGTAGTCTTTTCAATCAATATTAGAGCAATTTTAGAGTAGGCAAATGTTTTACGTTGGTTGTTAACCTTTCTTGAACTTAGATATTGTGATGTACTTATAAAAATTAGATTCTTTTTTTTAATGTAATCTTGATGTTAATCACACCAACTAACTAAATGAATATGTGAAGTGTAAACTGATAATCCTTTCCCCTTCATTCAAAATATGTTGTTTTAGCAAAAGTCTCTTTCAAAATCACAATTTTTAAAATTTGAGAGTATTTATTGTTTTTTTACTCATTCTATCTTTACATAGCTCAAATATTTATTACAATTAAAAATTATTTACTTTTTAATTCATTTTGTATCAAAAGATAGATGTCTAAATCAAATTAATGATTGATACTATCTTAATTAGTGTGTTACAGGCAAAAGTATAGCAAAACAATCTATAATTTTGAATGGAGGGAGCATGTGTTCAACAGCAATAACTATTAATCTCAAATTAGTTGGAGTTAACTACATAGATCAGACTCTTTTATTGCGCTCGATAAACTGATATATGTGTTTAGTAGCGTTAAATTAAAATATATGAGCTCCTAGTAGACCACTTAAGATTTTCAGCTTTTCAACAATATTTTGTTCCATTAAAAAGAGGACTCAGTTGATCAATATGAAAATTTAATCGAACAGTCTCTTCTACATACATTCCGGAGCGAAGAGTTGAAGGATCAAAGGTTGTATCAATTTGATGCATTCACTTACAAAAATTATTCGCCAAATCTAAACATAATATGCATATTCATGACTAAGTTTTTTCCTTAGTACTATTTGATGAATTATTGCAAAGGCTGCTTCATTTTGAGAATATGAGTTGAATGATCAAAGGTTGTATAATCATGACTTAGTTTTTCCCTTACCAAAAGTATAGTAATAAAAGTTTAAAGACCAAAAGCATAAAAACACAACGTTCAACGTTCAGGGAGGAGACAGGACCAAATGATAGGTCTAAATTTTTAATAAGTCCAGCATTTTCATTCCAGTCTTTACTTTTTAACGATTGATTTCACTTCCACAACCAAAAAAGACATTTTAATATGTAGAAGCAATTTTTTTTTCTCATCCATTCACTTTTCGCTTGAAAACACAGGAAGCATCAACATTTCCGCGAGTCGCTGCAACAGATTTGAAGTTACTTTCATTACAGATGTTGATCATCAATGTTGGCACAGAAGGGTCACACAAACTGCAGACATGAACAAGCAATTGAAATCACAGGCACCAACCAACATAAATAACATGCTAGGTTCCAAAAAAGAGGTCTTAAAGCACGTTGAGATGATGATCGTGTACATTTCACTCAAAACCACACCTATAATCCTCATCTCATTTAATCAAGAACAGCATATAATTTAAGTATTCTATACATGAATATGGCATGGTTCAATCGATCTGAGTCCCAAATTTGCAACCTTATTTTTGTTTTCCTAAGGTTGCTTCATCTTGAGAATATGAGAAAGACCCGCGATTACATGGTTTCTACTGGTTGGAATGCCTGTCTTTGCAAGTGCCTGACCATGTTTGTCCAAAAGCACAAAGCAAGGAACATACTTAATGTTGTAGTAGAGGAGCTGCAAGGAAGCATAATAATTACAGTAGCTTTGCATTAGTGTTACTTCAGACTCCAGAAACCAGACATTCTCATTTTATGCAAGCACATGCACATCATATTAGCCATCTGTTCAAATAATTATCACCATGTCGGCAAGTTCTAATCGACTTTTTGTATCAATAAATTGGAATGTTGCAGTCACCAATCTAGACAGTAACACCATTACAACGGAAATACTTGTATTTGTGGACCTACATTCATTATACCACAGAAGGTTTGGTCCCCCAGTACTAGATCCCAGAAGTAAAACCTCTATATTCTCTACCACCCACTTTTATCAAGGACAGCCAACCAAGAGTCACTAATTTCACTTCCTTCCCACTTTTGTGATGGTGGTACAGGGTGCTTGAGTCATGTTGACATAGTGATTGAAAAATTGTTATTCTTAAATATTCCTTATTCAATACCAAAAACCGACAACTACTACAGTTCATTTTTGAGGAATAAATTAGCTCATAATCAAACACTGCCATTAGTCATTGCATAGGTACAACTCAACTACTTCACAGGCTCAATAATACTGTTATCTTCCAACTTGTCTGTATTATTCCACTTACAGACCCCCGGGAATTCACATAAGACTAGGCAATTATACGATTTTGAGCTAACAACAAAATTATGTTTATTTTGTCAGCTTGAAAAACGCGAACTATATTTTTTTAAGTTTGACAGTATTTCACATGGAGCAGCCCTCTTAATTTTAGGTAAAACTGAATGCTGCATATACTCCTAAAGCGCATTGCTCCTAAGTCCTGACCTTGACTCAAAGAGCAGGTAGAATGAGTGCCTAAAGAAACGTGGCATTGATTTCTTATGGTTATCAATCTAAGAGATTGCATATCAAAAGAACATGGCAGATCATCATGACAATTCGATAAATGGGACAAGGTACAAAAAATTGTTAGTAAAAAGGGGTCATGAAATTGGCACTATGGTGTTGGCAAACAATATGCTCATTGCCAGATGGTTGAACTGTATTTTTTCAAAAAGAGGAATTGTAACAACCCCAAATTTTTAACTGACTTGTGTTGCACTTGTCAGAATTGTGACCCGGCTACGTGAATACTGGACAGTATTTCGAACTTCGGGAGTCGACACCGAAGTGATTTTATGATTCTTTGATTGTGTGTATTAGTATTTTAAGTATTTTACAGGTTTCGAGCCGGTTGGACGATATTTAATTGAGTGAGGTTTCGACTAGTTAAATGGGGGAGAAAAACAAGTAAAAAGTACAAATAAATGAATTTTTAATTAATTTAATTAATTAGTTGGCGAGACTACGCGAGTTACGAGAGTCGGAACAAGGAAAAACGGACCGAGAAATGTCGCTCGAACGCGGAAGTTAGTTAATTACGCAACATATGGTCTATGGAATTGGAATTGTTAAAGTGACACAGTTCAATGGTGAGGAGCCATGAGATTGACCTCGAGATGCGGGTGTGTTGAGATGGAGAGTCATGCAAGTCACAACACACACATACTTTAATGTGTAATAAAGAAAAATCAATAAATAAACAAAAAGACCCATAAGGGCAATGGTTTAAAATTTGGTAGGAAGTAAAAAATTTGGTAGGAAGTAAGTTGGGGGGTAAAAAGGTCATTTGACCATATAAATATAACAACAACAAATAAACCCTACTATTCATCTTCTCCTCCAACATAACCGCCGCCCACTCTCCTTCTCTTCATCTCAGCCTCTCCTCCACACCAATCTCGGCCTCTCTCTCTCGGCCACGCGATCTCTCTCTCGGTCTCGGGTCCTCTCCTCTCTCACTCTCGTTGTTCTCTCTCGGATCTCTCCTCCCTCTTCTCGGCCTCACGTCACCCCTCCTCTTCTCGGCCTCACGTCACCGCTGCCACCTTCCTCGCCGTCGGAGACTCCACGTCCCACCCTAGGTGAACTCCTCCTCCTCTCTTGTTTCTCGAGTACACCAGTTTCATGATTTTATGTGGTGTTTTCTCAACTGCTTTTGGGTGTATGCATGACGGTTTGGTGGTGGGTTGGTGTACATGGGGTGCATGAATGGGTGTATGTGTACACCACTGTGGGGTGTACACACCAGCATGTATGTGTACACCACAATGGGGTGTACACAATGGTTGTGGGTGTAAAAAAAAATAGATTAATGTATATTATATAGTTTTAAGTAATAAAGTGACATTAACACATGTAAATATGGGGTGTAAATAGCAGTGGGGTGCACACAACAACGGGGTGTTGTGTGCACATAACAGTGGGGTGTGTGATGTGTGGGGTGTACACAACAATTGTACATGTGTGTGTATAATGAAAATGTGTGTGTGTAGGGTGTGTATTATTTTATGTTTGTGAATAAATGAAAAGGAGAAGTATGGACACCTTTAGTTAATTGTTGTAGGCTTGTGTTAAAGCCCAACAAAGGCCCAACATACACATTACTTAATAGAGGTCCATGACAAATATAAATGATATGTAAATTAGTGGTGTTAAGGCCCAAATGAGGGCCAATGAGATAGGTACAACTTGAGGCCCATGACAAAGACATAAAATATAAAAATAATTATGGAGTTAGAGTTTGGGCTCAACAAGAGCTTAAAGAGGTACAAAACGATGTTAAAGTTCATAATCTATGAAAGTAGGAACATATTCACCATATTGGGGAACTTTTCTTAACGGTTCGAGTCGCCTAAACAAACGACCCTAAAACGAATTTATAAAGACTCACCTTAAGACTAAATGCGAGCCTTAAACTAATATTCGAGATTCAAAACTTTATCAGGTAGTCGAGACTCACGGGGAACGTATTAGAGTTTCGGAGTGAATACCGAGTAGCGATTAGTTCAGGTAAGTACACTTGCCCTAAAAAGCATTTGTACGTTTGTAAGCCAGTAAGAAAATGCCATGTGATTCATTATCATTTATTCAGTCTTGTTATGCTCTATTATTGGTATTCCATTCCATTTCTTGTTGTGTGTTTCCCGGCGTAAGTGTTTCGTCTCGAAAGTACTAGGACCTGCACTAGAGGGATAACACGCGGGCACTCGTGCGCACGAGTGTGTGACCACCCTTAGTGACCGAGTGACACCGAGTACTGGGTGGGTGAGTTTGAGTCCCTCCAGTCATAGATGTGCTTTCGCTTGTGTCGATGTCCGGGAAGACCTCGCGAGGTCTTCGCCGTTATGCTATGATCTAGACCACTTAAGAGCCTCTTTTGATTCCTTAGAACACACTTGACTTTCGATTGATATCTATTAGTCTGTTTATTATGCATATTGTCTATTTAATTTCCTGTCTTTTATTACCGCATGATATTTAGACTGCTTTACTTGTGTTATCATGAATTACTGTTATCTTCTTCTGGCATTACATTCGATTTTATTCAGTTGCTCACCGTCTAGTTTGTGACGGTGGGTGCAGATAGGGCGGAAAGCAGCAAGGGCAAGGGACCCTGCCTAGATGATATACTGTGAGGATTAGCAGCGACATCAGAGAGACTCTTTAGTAGGTGTTTATATTTTTGCTGATGTGTATATCGTTTTATATTTACATTGTTGGAATCATTGAACTTGGTATTTCTTTTGTGAGACTGGTATCATGTATATTTACCTATCGAATTGTACATGAATACCCGGGGTTTTCCACACTTATAGAATTCCTCTACTTCCCTTGATTGAGTTATTTTCCCCTTTATTATAATTGTTTTAGTCTTCCATTGTTTACTAATGCAATAACTCTTTCATAAATTACTAATTTGATTAAATTGAAGGCTGACTAGGCTTGTCAGGTTGCCGAGTGATGACTCGGGGCTTGTATGGGTCTAGGCCGGGCGTACCCAATTGCACGGGGAAATTGGGGCCGTCACAAGAATTCCTTTCGCACAAAAGTAACTAATTGTACGTATGGTCTCAGTGACGATAGGGGTCTTAGAGGGCCACATTGTCTTAACCATCACCCATTGTAAACCCGGGAAATAACTCAATTACTATCATCCATTTCAAACATCCTTCAACCTTTTAAAATTGAGACGAAGTCATTCCATTATGTTTTGGGAGGATCAGCTGTTTCGAAAAACTGGTATGTACTATATACTCCTTTCTTATAACCTTATTCCTTCTCCAATCATCACTGTCAAACCATTTCAACCTCCAAAACAAATTCCCAATCCGATCCCTCATTCATCCCCACAAAGAATCCTAATTTCCAAAAGTACTTACTAGGTGAAAGGAATATGACATAACTTCACTCCTTTCACGCTTAAACAATGCTCAAATCACTTTTACTCAGTTCTAAATTTCTAATACTTTGTCCAGTAGCCTCGAATCTTCTGACCAATTTACATCTACAACCCTTCCGTTGTATTCGATTTAGTGCAATTGATGGTGGGCCCCAATTAGATGTGGTCTGCTACATGGATCAAACTCTTTTGTTGTGCTCGATTTATGCAATTGATGGTGAGTTTTTCAAACCATTCAAATCCCTCATAATTAATGCTTGTCAAGTTAACTTCACTCTAACCTTACCACGTCGAATTTCTTATTTCTTCAGTTTCTATTGAATCGAGTTTTCTAATGCAACAAATAATCACAAAGTCTCAAATTTAACCATCATAAATTTTGAAAACCCTAAACCCCAAACCGAACAAAAATCGAATTTCAAGATTGAATCTTTGGATTACCTCAGGCAACCACTTGTCGTTCTCGGCATCAGCCAAGACCACACTCAACCAACCCGCGTTCTTCGACTCGATCTCCATGACGAGCGGCAACAGCGAATTGCAGAGCCTGCACTTGGGAGAGTAGAACTCAACGACCGTTGCTTCTTTCCCGCTCGCGAGCGCCAGAGCCAGGGCTCTCTGCTCCGCCTCCCCTTGTTGATCCGAAGACAACGCCGCCATTGTAGCGTCGGAAGATTGTGTTCTCACATTGGTTTTGAAATTGGAGATTTGGAGGGACTTGATGGAGCTGCCTAGGGATTCGAGAGCGAGGGATGCGAGGGTTTGGGCGGATTTGAGGATCCATGGGAGGTCGGAGTTGCACAGATTGTTAGGGTTTTGGGGGTTTTGGGGGGAGGAGTCCCATGGAAGCTTGAAGCAGAACAGGGGACGGTGATGGGGATGGCTGCGTGCGCCTCCCATTTGGGCCAAGGGCTTGTTTATCTGATGAGCTTGAGAACACTAACTATCAACTATTGTTGATACAATATCAGACCATTCTGAGTTTGCCCTGAGTTATGCACCAACCACCGTGAACACTGAACTAATAAGCCTCATGCCTAGACTCTAGAGGTGTACATGGATCCGGTTATTCACGGATCCAATTCGATTCGAGCCAATAATTGTGAATCGGATCGAATTTTATAACTAATTGGACCAGATTGAATTGAAAAAATATCAATTTGCACTGATCAAATTGATTTGTGAATTTTACATGTGCAATTAGTAGATCCAATCTGCTTCGATCCGCAACATTATATATATATATATATATATATATATATATATATATATATATATATATATATATATATATATATATATATATATATATAGATCTAACCTTACACATACATCTAGTTCTCATTGATTGTTTTGTCTACCTATATTTGAACTTTTTTTTTGTTGTATTACTTTGTTACTTTTAGTTTTTTAGTCCAACTTTTAGTTTGATCATATCTTTTTTGTATTAAGTAGAATTAAGTTTAATTTATGGTATAATCATGTGCTTTGTTTTAATTGTTCTTAACTAATGTGCATATTTTTAATTATGAGATAATTGTATGATGACAATCGACGAACTTGATTCGATAAAATCTACATTTTATTAATTGGATCGAACTGGATTGAAAAGTTAAATGAATTTGACTAAATTGAAATTTCTCGATCCACAATAATTGAATCAAATAGCGAGTTCACCTTAAATGGATTCGATTCGTGTACACCCCTACTCATGCCCCTGCCAATTTGTGCATGAATTTGTATTTATGAAGTTGGTTCTTATCATATATTAGGTTTTATTTCTTATGTAGATTTTTTTTTCTCCATATTGGAAGGTTTAGATTTTTTTTTTCTCTTTGGAAGTTTTGTGTTTATTTTATTTGTTGAAAGTTTTATTTTTCATTATGATTCAAGTAATATATCTATGTACTATCGCGATCTAGATGTTTAACCAGAGAACAGTCGGTGATTGTCAAATTATTTTATTTTTACAGTTGCAATTCTCAAAAGTCAATTTTATGGCCGTTAAATGTTCATTTTTTTGAATATTTATTAAATAATTAAAATTAGCAAATCAATTTAACAAGATCTATGTCTGACTCTTATCCTATTCCATTGAATGTATTGAGGACCATTGATGATTAATTAAATTCTTATCTTCAAAAAAAAAAAATAATAAGCCCAACCATTACACCATGCAAACGTTGATAAATTACAAGTACATACATTTTGTATCAATGTAATGTTATGAAAATGAAACGTTACACTAATTCTCTCCGAATTCTTTTTTTTTTTTTGGGGGGGGGGGGGGGGGGTTCAAAATACGTGGCACGTTGCAGAGAAGCACGACACGTGGCACGCGCGAGACCCAGTTCAAATTGCCCGCCCATTCCTCCTCGCATCACGCCTAGTCTAGTCCATGAATCATGACACCCGATTAAGCCTCCCTCCCTCCCTCCCATTCGCTCTCTCAAATCCCATTCCACCTTTCCCATCTCTCTCTCTCTCTCTCTCTCTCTCATCGATCTCTTCGTTTTCTCTGAAAACTCGAATCGGATCATCTCGCCATGGATGAGGAGTACGACGTGATCGTTCTCGGCACCGGTCTCAAGGAATGCATCCTCAGTGGCCTTCTCTCCGTCAACGGCCTCAAAGTGAGCTTCTTCTCACTCTTTTTAACCTAATTTCGTGCTTTCTTTTCGGATCTCCTCTGATCTGATCTGATCTGTTGTCTATGGAGCTTGTGTGATTGTAATTGTTCAGTGTTTTAGATCTGCGCGGGGACCTGGATCTGCTTCATCTATTGCTTTCTTAACCTAAATTCTCTTGTCATTCTGATGATCTATTTTGCTATAGATTTGTAATTTGAGAATCGATTCAAAGATGTAATTAATTGAGGTGTGATATCTTATTAGGGAGGATTTCTCTTCTACGGTCGTGATTCATAGATTTAGCATTGTTTAGCTACTACAGCTGTTTCCATCAATTGCACTGATAAAAAATCAAGCACAATAGAAGAATTTGCAATTGAGACTCATCGTCAAACCCTATGTTGTTTGTAGCTGCAATTGTTTCCAGTTATTGCGATTTAGGGATTGAACTTCATGTAGCGTGATTTCATGATCCTGTTTTTGATCCAGAACTATTAGTGATCTGATACGAAATCTATCAATCTTCGTTTCAATGAAGATTTTGATATAGATCTTGATGTGATTGTTTGAGTTTTACTGGTTTTGCTAATCTCTCAAGATTTTGAAATGAAATGTTGTTCTGCAATTGATTTGCTGCAAAAGTTTTAGTAGGAAAACATTTGGCAGAATAGCAATGGCCTAATAAGATAAGTACAAGGACCCAAAGTGATCACGTATTGTCGTTCTAGTGTTTAGAAAGGTCTTGGAATAGCCGTAAGGGGTGTGGTGTAGTGGTAAAGAAAAGAACACTTTAACTCTGACCAAGGCTTAGGTAATGGGTTTGATTCTTAGCTGCACTGCAACATTATATTTCCTTGGTTAGACTAAGTATTAGCAATAACCAAATTATATGGCATTTAAAGCCAATTCTTCGAGTTGCATTTTCCAAAGCTGTCTATGGGAGTCAGTAGACCTAGTACGAGTCCTTTACCATATATATAATGCTCAATCGCTAGTTTCAAATTTGACATGCAAATCAATGATGGAAGACAAAAGGGAATTCATTGATTTTTAAATAGACTAAATAAGATCATTTCTATTATATGCATATTATAGGCATAGATCAATCAATGACCTTCCTAGTTTAGTAAGGATATCGGATTTTAAGTGATTTACTTTGAAACATTGTCAAACAGGTACTACATATGGATAGGAACGACTATTACGGAGGAGAGTCAACTTCACTCAACCTAAATCAGGTATTTATTTTTGCATTGCATGCTTCCATTGATTGTCAAATTTTGTATCGTCTTTACATTCATCTGACTTCTCTTCCCTGGCTTGTAGCTGTGGAAGCGTTTCAGGGGTGACGACAAGCCTCCAGAAAATATGGGATCAAGCAGGGAATACAATGTTGATATGATACCCAAGGTAAGTAATTATAATTGCATAATCAACGAGTCCTTTAGCTTATTTGTTTCTCCAATTCCATTAGGTGCATTCACATGTGAGTGTGAAACAAACAAAAAACTGTTAATAGTTGGTAACCTGGTTTACATAACTGTTAATAGCTGGCAACCTGGTTTACATTTTCTCAAGTTTCGTTCTGCAAAGATATTAAAAGGCAGATAACTTTCCTTTTCTATCTTTGGATAAATATCAACATGACAAAAAATAAAGGATATTTTTTCTATTCAACTTCAATAAAACTCAAACAACCAATCAGAGATCGATCGCATAAAGTGCATTGGTTAATCTACTCACAATTTTATATGCTTGCATGTAAGACAGTTTTTTATTTATTTATTTCGCAAATTGCTTGAAGTCTTGCTAGACAGACTTTTGCTTTAGCTATTAGGCAAGTTAGTAACATCCATCGGTCTGAATTAATTGAGCATTTTGGTAAAGAAATATTTCTAATACATAGTAAATTCGCTTTGTATCAAGTCTGCTGCTTTTGGTTTTTCAGTCAGCACTCAGGGTCTTCTATTTTTGTTAACTATCAGTGTCATTCTGATAGAAATTGCTATTTTCTATTTTTGTAGTTCATGATGGCTAATGGTGCTTTGGTCCGTGTTCTTATCCACACTAATGTCACTAAATATCTCAACTTCAAGGCAGTTGATGGTAGTTTCGTGTACAACAAAGGAAAGGTAATTTTATTCAAGTTACTATTTTGTTACTAACATAGCATAATGATAAACCTCAAAAAAAAAAAAAAAAAAAAATAGCATAATGATATGTTAAAGTTTTCAGATTCACAAAGTGCCAGCTACGGATGTTGAAGCCTTGAAATCTCCTTTGATGGGACTATTTGAGAAGCGTCGTGCTCGAAAGTTCTTCATTTATGTGCAAGATTATGAAGAAAGTGATCCAAAATCTCATGAAGGACTAGATCTCTACAAAGTGACAGCAAGAGATGTTATTTTGTGAGTTTCGCCCCATATATATATTTTTTCTTGTTTTTCTTTATTGCTTTTCGACAAGTTCATATTTTTGTTTATATTCACTATTTTCCTCTGGTTAAGTCCTCAAAAAGTACTCACTGCCACCCAAAGGTCCTAAACTTCTAGCATTAAATATGGATTTAGATGATACATCCGGTAGTAAAATCTTGTGAATTCTCCGTTAAATTGTTTTACTAGCTGACAGGGGAATATAATTTCTTTAACGATCACATTCATATCCTTAGGTTACTAAAGAAAAGCACATGATCTGGCACATTGATTTGTTAAGTAGGCTTGCAAATTATTTGATTCTTTGTACTTCTGATGCCCTCTTCCTCTTCTTCTTTTCGTATAAAATCAGCTTAAACTAAATACATAAATACAAGCACAGAGAATGAACACTCCTCCCAAAAACTAGAAGTACATATAATAAATATAAGAAAAAACAACAGTTAGAACAAAAATTTCCAAAAAGAAAAATAAAATAAAATTGTATGTTGCATGTTTGTTTACATGTGATAAGCAACAGCATATGCAGGCATGTTTCACTTCAATGGCCATTTTTCAGCATCTTTGATTTCACAAAGTTTGGCTGTAATTTTTTATTTTATTTTATTATTATTATTATTATTATTATTATTTTAGCTCTGGAGCCATGAAAAACATATTAGGTTTTAGTAAATAGTAATTGTATTTGTCTTCCCATTTGCAAGTTGTATATTGTGCATAATTCTAACGATTGATGAAGTGTCTTAGCTTTTATTTTATTTTTTTTTTTAATCAAAGCTTTTATTTTATTTTTTGAGGTAGCTAAGTTTGTACTTAATTTTGTGTTGTAGAAAATATGGACTTGATGACAATACTGTCGACTTTATTGGCCATGCTCTGGCACTGCATCTTGACGACAACTACTTGGATGAACCAGCCATGGATTTTGTTAAGAGAATGAAGGTGAATACTGTCAAATCTAGTAAAGTAACACTTCTCAAAGTCCATGATTTTTTTCCCAATTTTATAAATGATTTGTACAGTTGATTTCCACTTATTACTACTTTCTATACTAGTCTTTCTATCAAATAACGCCATCTTTTAAAACTTGATGCATCAAGGACCACTAGCATCTGTAGCTTATCTTGTGTTAACCATCTCCTTATTTGCAAGTGTAAATTATCTTTTAGAGTTGATGCACCAATAAAGATTTCCATTCATGTAGGACATGCCAACAGACCTCTTTAATCAAGATCATAGCAATAGGTATAGAGGATAATAAAGGAATTTTTGAAATATTTTTACTTTTTGTCTTTCCGAATGGATTTTTTATTTTAACTTTTTTTTTTTGCTAATGATGAATGCTCGTAAGAGAGATCTATATTTGTGTATACTGATTTGCCTCTATTTGCAAAGCTATATGCGGAGTCTTTGGCGCGATTTCAAGGAGGATCTCCTTACATTTATCCTCTGTATGGGTTGGGAGAATTACCACAGGTCTGTTTTCTTCATAACTGTGAGCACTCAGATACAAGTCACTGCAACATTATATATATCATGTTTTCCCAATAACAACATTAGATACCATGTTTTACAGGCATTTGCTCGTCTTAGTGCTGTTTATGGTGGTACCTACATGCTCAACAAGCCAGACTGTAAGGTAAATTCACTACTTTATTCTGGAATATTTAGATAAATCAACTTGACAATGTCTGGTTAGCATGGACAGTAATGAAAATAACGTAACAAAAACTGGATTTCTGAATTAATATGATGTGGTTGATTTATCGTCTAAGGTTTATTTCAAGAATCCTGTGGCGATATCTGATACCGTCCATGGCAGGTGGAGTTTGATGAAAATGGCAAAGCAATTGGTGTGACTTCTGAAGGGGAAACTGCTAAGTGCAAGAAAATTGTATGCGATCCTTCCTACTTACCTGACAAGGTAAATTTCCTTCTTTTTTGAATTTTTTGAATCCTATGGCCCTCGGTATTCTTCATTTTAATCGTTCTTATACTAAATAGGTTCAAAAGGTTGGAAAAGTTGCTCGTGCAATATGCATAATGAGTCATCCCATCCCAAACACCAGCGATTCTCATCAGTTCAGGTTATTCTTCCTCAGAAACAACTTGGACGCAAATCAGATATGTAAGGAAGAATTTCTTGTCTATTATGGTTTCAATGGATTAGATTAGATACTTGTGGCTGAAACGTAGATGGTAAAAAACATTTATACTTTTCCAACTTATTCTAAGGTGTTTTTTTTTTTTTTGTTTACTACCCATCATTAACCTTGGATTATGTTGTGCATATCAATTATATGTCAATATCTCAAATACTTGCGTTGAGATATTGAGCATTTCTTAGTTGAAGACTCACAGAAACGTTGTTATGCTCTGAAAAAGAAAATTAATTACATTGTTACTCCTATTAACAATAATATTTTGCGGTTTCGGAAGAAACAACTATCATTCAAAATGGATTGCGAGAGCAAATGGAAATTCAAACAATTGGTGATCGCTCTCCTGAACCCCAAAGACCCTGTTGATGCATGGTTTTTAGCTTTACAGGTACCTGTTCTGCTGCTCCTACACTCACAACGTAGCTCCAAAAGACAAATACATTGCTTTTGTTACGACAGAAGCTGAAACCGACCAGCCTGAAGTGGAACTGAAGCCTGGACTAGATCTACTTGGACTAGTAGATGAGATGTTCTTTGATGTCTACGACAGATATGAACCAAACAACAATCACGAAGATGACAATTGCTATATATCCGCCGTAAGAGTTTCCTTTTTCTCTTATCTTGACATTGATTTTTTTGACTCCTTCAGTTCCATGTCACAACATTTATCGATATCATTACTTCTGATTCAATTTTGAATTCTACTTACAGAGTTACGATGCAACCACACATTTTGAAACAACAGTAAAGAATGTGCTTGCCCTGTACAACAATATAACTGGAAAGGTAACATTCAGATCTGAAAAACTTCTATTCTTTTGGATATCTGTACATGCTTCCATATAATAATATGCACTATAAATAGTTATATTAGATTTAGGAATATAAAACGTGTTAGGAACTTTCATACTATAATATGTCAAGCCATTAGACGGTTTCTACAAATGGGAACAACAATTCAGTTATTTGCTTCTCATGTTTCGTTGCCAGGATCTTGATCTTTCTGTGGATCTAAGTTCTGCCAGTGCACCTGCGGCTGAAGAGTAGAACCCCTATTCATATTCTTTCAGGCATGAAGAGTTCCACAAAGAAACCTCTAATTCTTTGAATTATTTTCTCAAATTTTCCTACATTGTTTTTTCTTTTGACTGTCATACTAGTGACGTGCCTTATTTATTCTTTGATTATTCAATCGAATTATTGTTCCTTCAAAAACAAATTTATTGGTTATGTTGATGCAACAACTGTCAAGTTTTGACCAACATATATTGTTCGATTTGAATCTATTTTTCAATCTTAGTTCAACAAAAAAATGAAATAGGAAGAATATTGATTGTAAGACTACTATTGTTTTATTAAAGATGCAACCTTATAGAGTACTTGAATGTGAAACGATTATGCGCCCAAAAAATGGAAGTCAGATCCCACAAACTTAACCCAAAAACGACACATACTTGTTTGTGAACCACACGATGCACTTCACAATGCATGATGTGTAGATAGGTGTGTTGTTTCTGGGTCAAGTTTGTAGGTTACAGTAGTAGGCTCCATAAAAGTAGGAGAAATAAAAATTTTGAAGCATCGTTAGAGTAGATGTAGCTCTTATGGTATCCACCTATTGGTGTTCATTGATTTGTGCATCAATGTTTATGCGGACAAATCGATGTGTATTTAAGGGACAACAATAACTAAGTTCCCATTTCGAGCGTCCAAAGTGGATCACCCTAGCACTGTTACTTGGAACATTAGGACTAGAAGATGAAGAACTGTTAATGGCACTAATACAGAAGGATTAAAGAGATTCAAACAAATTGATTGGTTTATTATTTTAAACACTATTATATATTGAGATATGACAGATCTTTTTGCTCATCAAATGCCAAAAATATCAGAAACATAGGCCACTAAAGCAGCATAAATTAAAGAAAAATTATTGGATTAGACGGGATAAAATAAAATCCTCATCAAACACAAAAAAAATCTTACATGATACAAATTAGGATTTCTAATCCAGGAAAAGAAGGAGAATACAAAAACTGCAAGGTTTGGCCTTCTAGTCTCTCTTAGACTTGGAGAGAGCTTTCTTCCTCTGCCCAAGCATGTATGTGTACATATGAGGACTGCCTGCAACAGAAGCATTAAAAAGACAACTCAGCAAAGCGAAAAACCAGAGCGTGTGCCAGTTGATCCTGTATGTATCAGAATTGGAAAACAATACGTGCCTGGGACATAGATTCCGAGAGCTATAATAGCCGCATAGAAGTAATCGAAGAGAAATTCCATTTGTTTGGCATCCTTATGCAGTACTTCTCGGAATTCTGCAGATATTCCGCATAGAAGTAATCAATAAAGACTGAAGGAATAAAAAACTCAGGAAAACTCAATTCTTGTGGTGGTGCATAGATGAACTATTCCTATGCTACAAAAATGACGAAACCTTGCAAGAAAATGAATGCTCGTCTCCTTTATTCTTATTTCAGGGTTAATGCAACTTTTATGCTATACACTTTTACAGTCATTCTATAAGAATCGTTTGTACAAACACAACTGCTGACTGATGTACACGAATATAGAAGTGATCATTTTCTATCAAGGCATTTGCCTGCCTTGCAGCTAAAGAACATGGCATGCTATTGGAATTGAGGACAGGAAACTTATAATTGCCTCTTCCGTTCAAAAAATAAAAATAAAAATACCCACATTAGATGTTGGACTCCAGCTAAAGACCTTCAAGAGGGAAAAACACGTATCCTATTAGATTTACATCTTTCTTATTTGTATCATGTCAAATAAAACTTGAGTACACTAAGCTCAATCAGGTTATAGATTTATAAAGAATATTGAAAAGAGAAAGAACTAGAGAAGTTATATTCCATGAATAATAGTAGCAAAAATAACTCAAGTTAAGAACTTGAGACCATTAAGTGATTTACATATTGAAACCTTCCGGCTGTAAACCACAGCATTAACATTATCCAAACAGAAGAGGACATAAAGAGAACAAGATTTAATTACCTTAATGAATGGCAGGGCAATATATATTAGACCAACTTCGCTGGTGATTCCAGTGGGATAAAGTAGCAAAAATGTGCTGTACCTGCAGTAAATCACCATGGTGTTTTATAAAATGAATCACATGACAGTAATTTCATGCTGGCACAGAGTGCATACTGTACCTGAGCCATAATAACCATGAAGGTGCAAAACCCAGGGCCTCTTTCATGCCAAAAAAGGAATAGCGAATAATCTGCAATTAAGGTAATTCGAGCATATGAACTGACTGGAAGTAAAAACAGAATATTTTGTCATCTTCATCTACAACAACAACAACAAAACAATTTTCCTAATAAAATCATAATAATAATAATAATGTCACAATATCAATCAGTCATATCATGCTCCAATTCATTTTAAGTGTCCTTGCCACCTAAAGGCTAAAGGGCTGAAAAAGAACTTTGAAACATTTCACATAGCTCCAACATCATTTAGCACATAGTTCAAGTAATCATTGACTCACACCTAGTTGATGTATTTGGTACCTTAATATAGGACGAAAATTATCTTGAAGAGGTTAAGCAACCACAAAAATCTAGAACTTGTTGCACATCTTTTATTGTAGCAGTATCCAAGTTCTAATATGAGGACAACAGAAACATTTAACTGTCATGGTTCACAAATTTCAAATCTGGGAATAATTGGTCATTCCATGCAAGAGTTTCACACGTGCCTACTGATAGTAGTCTAGTCATTCTATAAAATAAAGGTCCTCCCAAATTGATTTCCTGATATGAATATCAAAAGAAAGACACAGTAAATACTTTCCATGACTCAAGAATTGCACACTGGCCACATTTCTATACCTCAGATCATAATTCATCAGATTTTCAAACAAAAAGAACACAATTTTATCTACATAAACTAGGTTTTCAGAAATATAACTTTACAAGATTGTTACAGTACATCAGTTCCTGGTTGCCGTTGATAGAATGCTCCATCTTTCACTTATGTAAGTATCAAATAATGAACTCATTTCAAGCAAAATTCAATTAAATGTGATTTTGAGTATTCTAACTTGTATTGAACATAAAGTTTCAGAGAACTGTAAAATCCAATTAAGAATTATAATGTTTAAATAAGTTGAATTTAGAAAGGAAACAACAAAGCATGTAACGCCATACCTCAGTGAGAGACCAACTGATAACCAGAGAGCTAACCAGGATGTGCTTTTGAGTCTACAAAAAAACAAGTTCTACTTTCTCACGAATCCAGGACAACCAAAATCTCTAATATTTTCTTTTTTGATATTTGTGGGTATTCAGGCAAGCTCGCCTAACCATTCCCACTAGGCCCTGGTGCAATGGGGCTGAGCCTGACCAAAATCTCAAACATAAAACCAGGAATCATAGGTTTTGTACCTCTGGAAAGCTCCACAAGATTCCCCAAGTCACATACAACCTCGAACCAATCTGCGGCAACGTCGCCGAAATCGGAGACCTCACCAAACCTTTTTCAATCAATCAAAACACAGCATCAAACATAGACAGATCCATCATATAAGATGCAACAAAAACACAGAACACAGGAATCTCACCTACAAGACCATGGAGAATCTGTGAAGAACACAAAGAACAAAAACAACAGTGAGCCACAAACCCAAATCACCAAATCATGAAAGCGAACCAAAAAACGAAGGCAGCCAAACCTCCATGACCGCCGCGGTTTGCGCGAGCTGCAGAGGCCTCTCAACCGCACTGTAGACATGTTCATGTCCGGATTCCTTCAACGTCTTCAAAGCGAAGTACATCACCTGACACCTGATCCAATCGATCTCCACAATAACCAAATCGAACATCACAAAACCTCTGAAATACCTGAAAAACAAGCGCAATCGAACGAGTATGGGACTCACCAGCCGACGCAGACCGACCAGTTGTAGAAGGTGAGGTAGATGCGCCTGAGAAGTGAAGCGAATCCCGCCATTGGAGCTCCGAATCTGAAGCTTCGTTCGGTGTTCGAGCGAGATCTAGGGTTTTGAAGTATAGTTTGTGGTGCGAATTAGAGCGATTGAGGCTGTGAGAGTATTTAATAGTTGAAGAATCGATTTCAACGAAGAGAGAGCATTTACGCGATTTAGGTGAGCGGATGAACGAACTGACGAGTGAGAGGTTTTAAATCTCAACTACTCGTAACTAGAAATTCAAGTGCGCTACCGCAAACGCATTTTATAGCGCCAATTTCACCATTGTACAACGGAAAAGTTCAAAAGCACATCTACATTTTACACTTGCTGTTGCTAATGAGTAGACATTTCTAACTTCACAGTATCCAACTTTAGCAAATATAAACGAAAAGTGTTAAAGTAACTCACTATTCACACTTACTAAGAACACACACCTTAATTTTTATTTTTTTTTATTTTTTATTTTTTGTACAATTTTGTACTTGAGGATAATGCTAAGATTCTCCACTACAAAAACTTACTACGACTACAAAATTGTTAAAAAATAAAAATAAAAAATCAAGATGTGTGCTCATATGAGTATCTGTAGTGAGTCACCGTAGCATTAGTCAATCCAAATAGGTTAAGTATTCTTAAGGAGGAGGAGGATGAGAAGGAGGCGTATGTTAATCTCTTATACGGAGATGAGTTTCTTCTCGGCGTTCGAGTTTTGGGAAAGTCGATTCGTGACACTGGTTCTACCAAGGACATGGTTGTTCTTGTCTCCGAAGGTGTATCCGAGTATGCCGAGAACCTATTTCAGGTATTATTTAAGAGTAGTGCTACGATGACATTACGGACACTTCTATTAGCACTCACCTTGATTTTTATTATTACTTTTTTTTAACAATTTTGTAGTCGTTGTGAATATTCGTAGCGAATACCCTTAACATTATTCTCAAACACAAAATTGTAATATATATATATATATATATATATATATATATATATATATATATATATATCAAAGTGTGTACTGTTAATGTGTGTCAATAGTGTGTCAGTTTAGCATTTTTCATCATTTAACATACATACAAGTCAACTAGCTTCAGTTCGATTTTTGAAGTTTTTCAAATAGGTCCAATGGTAATCTTTGGTGCGACGTTGTACTTGCTCAATTTGCCAACTTTGGCCTAATTTTTGAAATGTTTAGAAGGCATTTTTTCTGATTGAGTTTAATGTGTTCCTTCGATTGCTAATTGTGGATTGTTGAATCAGGCCGATGGTTGGATTGTAGAGTTCATAAGCTTATTGGCGAACCCCAACATTGTGTCATTCAATCATCTAAAACTAGTTTTGTATCCCTAAGTCGACCACTTCATCAAACATACAATCAAAGAAGAGGGTTCCCTGCAGAGTTACAAGCCAACAAAGGAATTATGCATATGACACGTATTGTGTCATTCCATCATCTAAAACTATTAATTTTCCTGTAAAACTATTATTAGGTTTATTGTAACTAAAATATTCTAATAGAACCCTCAATATATCTAACAATACTAAACCAAATACATGTGCATCCTTCCTTACTATTTCAAAGATTTGAAAAATGAAAACAGAAAACTATATCCAATCCCCGACTCAAATGCAACCTAAACCTATTAATAAGACAATCAAAACTATATTAATAACCAATTACATTTCACACGCCACAACTGATCGAAATAGGATTTGTTTATCAGACAACTCTACTAATTAGTTATGTACAAAGATAAGTTAAAAATACATTTCCCCATAACTTTAGGAAATTGGGATATATCCACAACCTCGAATCAAATAGTCATATATATTCACCTACATACACTAAATCACCCGATAATGCTGACGCGAATTGATGAAATTCTCACAACATACCCATTACCAATACACTATTCTGATTTCTAAATGAGAACTCCAACATAAAACATTCTTTAACAACTGTTGTGTTCACCCTTTATTTATTTATTTTTATTTTTTATTTTTACTTCAGTGAAAGCCGAACCCTAAACCCTGAATTGTCTTTTGGCCTATAGCTCTATTGATTTCATACACCTACTAACTAAGTTATTACGTGAAGTCCCTACATAACAGTGTGATCAATATATAATATAATTCACTAATCCAATAATATTCTTCTCATTCTTATTTTATTAATGGTACTGAAGTTAGTTAATTTAAATCAATATTTCGAACACAACAATTAGCCTCTTTTAATTAATTAAAATTTTTTTGGTACCGTCTATTTAACTAATTTTCAATAGCAAAATATTAGAATGACACCACAACGTCGTAAAAAATAAGTGTCAGGCATAACACGTGGGTTCACCCATCAACCCATCAGTAAATGGCATACAAAGAGTTACGTAGTTGACTTGACTCGAAGTCCAAGCCAAAGTGTACTGATGCAATAATGGGCCTCTTTAGTATAGGCCCATTTGAAGGTGGCTTGTGTATAATCCTTTGTTTTATAATTTTTCCAATTTTACTTGTGTCACCTCTTGATTGGCCCATGTATACACTCAAGAAAAAAAGAAGGGTGAAACAACATTGTTTCTTTAGTTCTCTATTTTGCCCTTCTCCCTCGTCTTCCCTAAAAAAACATAAAATGAAAATCGATTCTTCAAATAACTTCTTGTCAGAATTTGCTGACAAATTATCTTTATATTGTATATAGTATATAGCTAGAAGATTTTATAATTTTATCTGAATTGATTTATTAATGAAACTTAGATAAAAAATAAGAAACATTAGAACTATTATTTTAAGAAAGCACAACTACTAAGATTAATAGATTTTACATGCAATATTACATTGACTTAATTATTTTAATGTGGGATATTGATGTTATATTAGTAGATGCTAATGGTTAGGAATAACATTTACAACAAAAAAAAATGGTTAGAAATATCTTTTCTATAGCAAGCAGTTCGTAAAAAAAAAATAGTTTTCTTGGAGATGAGTACGGAAGATAGGGAGAAAAAGTGGGGAAGCCATAAAACATTTCATAATTTTATTTGAGTGTACACTTGGACCAATCAAGAGATGTCACATGTAGGACTGTAAAAACTGTAAAATAAAGGACTGTACACAAGCCGCTGCCGGCCCGGCCCATTTGTGCTTCTTCCTCATTCGGTCTGCTATCTCTCCTCTCTCTTCTCTCTCTGTTCCCTCACCAAATAAACCCTAATCGATCCGCCGCCACCACCATCATCATCGAGCTCGGCATCAAGGTTCGCTTTCTTAACCAGATCTTCACTTCTTTGCTTACTTTATTGTGTTTTTCGTTTTTTTTTGTCTTAGATCTGTGCCTGCTCTATTTGATTTCTTTTCGCTATTTTGTTGCTGTGGTTTGTGCGCAAGTTTTTCAAATCTGTTTGTAGAAGATCTTGCGTTGTTTACACTAGTTGATATGTAGATCGCTTTCTACGGTTGAAAGCATTCCAGCGTCGGATTCATCGCAAGATCTGACTTTATTTTGTGTGTTTTTCGTTCTATTGTCTTCAATCTGTGTCTCTTCTGTTTGATTTGTCATTGTTTTTCTTTATTGCATACTGGATTTGTTGCTTGGAAATGCTTTCCACCAATGTTTAGATCGGTTTAGTTGTAGATATTGTCATTTTTCGAGTTATTGTTATATCTGTAGTAGTTTTGGTGTGCCTTTTTTTTTTTTTTTTTTTTTTTTTTTTTTTTTTTTTTTTTTTTTTTTTTTTTTTTGATCTGTCCGTTTAGTTGTGTTTTCAATGAATCTATGGTTTTAGAGTTTTTGATACATCTTTTGTTTTGGTTTGTGTTTTTGGGAGGTCTCTTTAATTAGTTGTGTAGATCATGTGATGTATTGGGTTTTCGATTGATCTATGATTTTGGCGTGTGGGTTTTGATCTTATTTAGTGCATTTTGAGTTTTTGGTTTGTTACTTTTTCTTATGGTTTTCGTTGCTTGGTTAATGATTTTTTCGAATAGATGATCTTCATGGGTTGTATGGTTTTTTTTTTTTTTTTTTTTTTTTTGGTGTTTCGTATGAAGATATTTTGATAGGGTTCTACTTCTAAATGATGTACACTCTGATCAGAGTTCCATTTTGTTATAGAATGTAGATCTGTAGGTGCAAGTCTTAGTTTCTACATTTAAGGCATATGCCTTAAATGTAGTTTGTATCATAAACTTTAATTATCCTTGGCTTTGAATAATGTAGTTTGTATGATAAACGTCGCATGTCTCCGTTTTGTATGTCATTATGTGAGGCAATTCTTAGTTTCTACATTTAAGGCATTTGCTTCCAGAATTTCTTTATCATGCAAAGGTATGTTAAACTTCCACAATCCCGCAGACGTTGTCTCTTCTGAAACCTTTCTCAAGACTTCATCTGAATCCAGGGTTCGGGTAACCACTGAGTCTTGGTGAGTTTGGGGAAAAGTTATAACTGGCTCTGCCCCCAGATTGGTTCCAAGCTCCAGAAGAAGCCCCGCGATGCCCAAATAGTGGAGGAGTCATTCTAACTTGGCTTTGCCAAGGGCCAAACCCTTGATAGGGAAGCGGTGAACGACCAACATGAAGTTGGTGAGGAGGAGGAAAAATAATTACTCCTCGAGCCCAATGCGAAAATTTCAAATTCATATTCACAATACCAAACCCTATAGCATAATTTTAGATCAGGAAATAAAACACTCGTAACAAAAACATTATCAAATGAGCTAAGAAAATTGCAATAATAATAACCAGATCTAAACATGATACTCGCAAAAATTCCACAAGTAAGAATTTTGCAGGCACAAAAAAAATATGTAAAAGAGGAGGATTGATGTATATAGAATACTACCAAATTGAGAAAACAGTGGGGGAGGGGGTGAATTGTGAAAAGTTTCTTTGATCCTCTTGTTACCAGAAAATGTAGCTATAGGATCCGTTTAAAAATAAAATCTTATATGCGTAGATGAGTTCTCCATTGTTGCTTTGGAATCAATGAGTGGATTAGAAAGTTGAGCAGGCACTGTAGATGTATCTACATTGTGCGAAGCATTGGCTTGAGCTGCTTCCATTCGCATGGCTTTTAGCCTTTCTCTTCTCTTCTCCAATTCCTCCATCTAGTTTCAGCATAAAAGAAAGAAAATTATAACTGCGCTCGATGATACAAAAAGTGAACAATAGAGAGATGTAACAAATTAGACGAAGGACTCCCAAAATTAAAAAAGGAAATAAAATTAACCTAGGTAGCAAAACATGGAAGGAATTATAAAAAGATTTGATTTCTCTCAAAAATAGAGGACAGTAAAATTTAACAAATTCAATCAAGTTCATAGTTAAATTTACAACAACAACATAGCCTCAGTCCCAAATTAATTGGAGTCGGCTGCATGGATCAAACTTTTTCATTATGCTCGATTCAGTGCAATTGATGGTAAGCTTTCCAAACCATTCAAAACCCTCCTAATTAGTGCATACCAAGTTAATTTCGATTTACCTCTACCTCGTCGAATTTCTTCAGTTTTTATTGAGTCAAATTTTCAAGTGGATTTATTTCCAGGCCATCTACAAAATTTAAAACCAAAATTAAATATGTTTCAGTATGTATGTTGTGAAGCGCTTCAGCGTACTTAAATTTCATCACATTAAAAAAGAAAAATACCTTTTTTTTTTTGTAAGAAATCACTTTGAAGAAGAATCAATGACGACCCAAAACCCTAATTGCTTCTATTGAAATTGACAGACGAAAGTAGGGATGAAGGAATAGAGAGTTGATTCAAACCCTAGAAAGCCAACCAACAAACTATTAATAGCTACAATTACATGATCATATAAAGAGTACTAGTGATGGAGAGAGAGGCAATTACATATGATGAAAAAGAGATCTACGAGTATAGTGATTAGGGTTTGGGCAACCTTGACTTTTTCTTTTGACTTCAGTGGAAATCAAACCACGACATCTTAAGGTCTTGCCTTTTTGGCAAGTGGTGTATTTACCATATCACCTGAGAGGCTTTGACGAGGCAGCCTCGACTTTCTTTCTTTTTTCACAATTTTTTTAAACCCGATCCGATGTTTTTAAAACCGAGACCTGAGAGTGATGTGGCGCGTGGGCTTGTATGAGAATGAGTGTGACATCAGGGTGTGCGCACATAGCTCCTGGTGCACGTGAGGTATGCAAGGACGGCTCCCAAGGTTGAGGTGAGTTGGGGTGTCTTGGGAGTAGTTATGCACATCTCGAGATACACATCATGTGTGTTATGCACGTCACATCGCTCAGAGTGACTTTGGTGTGACTTTGATGTGTCATTTGTAGTATTTTCTAAAATCAAAACCTTATTAGTATGTTTTTTGTTTTTTTGATTTAAACAACTCGGCATCCAAACTATTTGACTACTTCGAGTTCGCATCGAGTCGCACACCATATAGGTGGGGCCTTAGGGAAACTCCTTAAGTTGGTATTTCCATTATCATAACTCAAACTTGAGTCACTTATTAAAAGATTACAACCCGCATCTAATTGTACCGACCAAAATACTCTCACCAATGTTATTGTATAACATTTTCTCAAAAAAAAAAAACGTTATTGTATAACATCTTTTTTTTTCATGCTAAAAAAATTAAACATCTCTTTTTTGTCGGAGTATAACATCTTTTTAATTTGACCCAAAAAAAGTAAAGAAAAAAATTGTGAAAAAAAGAAAGAAAGAAAGAAAGTCGAGGTTGCCCCAAACCCCAATCGGTATACTCGTAGGTCTCTTTCTCATCATCTGTCAAGCGCACAAGGGACAAATCAGTAATTGCTTCTCTTTCTTCATCGTTAGTACTCTTTGTGTGATCATGTAATTGTAGCTATTAACAATCTGTTGGTTGGCTTTCTAGGGTTTGAACTTTGAATCAACTCTCTATTCCTACATCCATCTTTTTGTCAGTCGATCTCAATAGAAGCAATTAGGGTTTTGGGTCGTCACTTATTCTTCTTTAAAGTGTTTTCTTACAAAAGAAGGTGCGTTTTTTCTTTTTTAATGCGATGAAATTTAAGTACGCTCTCATTGTTGATCCTTTGAAATTTTAGAAAAGTTTGCATTTTGTTTGAATCACAATGATAGAATAAGAATTACGGAGATTCAAAGAAAAGTAGGAGTAACCACAAATGCCCCAAAAATTAGGGAAGGGCGGTTGCGGTTGAAATTAAAGAAACTTGGCAGTATAGGGTATATTTAAGATAATTTGGGATGTGTCGTTTAAGAGGGATTAAGTCGAGCAGAGTGGAAGAGTAGTTTTAATCCATGTAGGTGACCCTAACTAATTTGGGATTGTAGCGTGATCAGAATTTGTTTAGATACATTTTGCTTGTATGTTGTTCCCCAAACTCCCTATGAATTATATATTATTAATAGGTTCCACATTTACGATTTTATAATTTTCCAGTTCATTTGATATTCATTTCTCTTTTCTCCTGTTTGCTAATATTGCCTACTATATGATGATCTTTTGAAGTTGATGTATTAAGTTTCAGAATTTGAAATTTAGTTAGTGTCTATTAGGTTATGTGGTTCAGTGAAGCGCTTCACAACATACATGCCGAAACATATTTAATTTTGGTTTTAAATTTTGTAGACTGCCTACAAATGAACCCACTTGAAAACTTGACTCAATAGAAACGGAAGAAATTCGACAAGGTAGTGGTAGACCGATGTTAACTTGGTACGCATTAATTAGGAGGGTTTTGAATGGTTTGGAAAGCTTATCGAGCACAATGGAAAAGTTTGATCCATGCAGCTGACCCCAATTAATTTGAGACTGAGGCTATATTATTGTTATTGTTGTAAATTTAACTATGAACTTGATTGAATTTGTTAAATTTTATTGTCTTATGTTCTTGAGAGAAATCAAATCTTTTTATCTTGGTCATATTCTTAATTCCTTCCATGTTTTGTTACCTACATTAATTTTATTTCCTTTTTTTTTGTGGGAGTCATTCGTCTGATTTGTTACATCTCTCTGTTGTTCACTCTTTGTATCATTGAGCGCAGTTATAATTTCCTTCTTTATGCTGAAACTAGATGGAGGAATCGGAGAAGAGAAGAGAAAGGCTGAAAGCCATGCGGATGGAAGCGGCTCAAGCCAATGCTTCGCACAATGTAGACACATCTACAGTGCCTACTCAGCTTTCTAATCCACTCATTGATTCCCTAGCAACAATGG